>CM028682.1:34625284-35825284 GCA_016760335.1 Gastrodia elata
CCTTAAAACTTTAAAAACTTTTCTTTATTTAGATATAGATTTAGGTTAGAGATCATCATTGGGTAAATGGGTTACTAAATAGATAAAACCTTAAGTTTTATTAGTTTCTAGATTTCATCTTTTATTTTGATTATTTTGTAATTAAATCTTAGTCTAAGTTTAGAGATCAATCTTATTGAGCCTGATTTTGCTTAGTAAGAAAACCCTGATTGAAGAACATGAGAGTTGGGCTTAACCATCTATTCTTAGTCTTCAAAACCTATTGGATTATGAGGTTAAATCCTAATAATTGGAGTTTAACTCGTAATCCCTCAATTTTGATTTGTCTTAATCAAGATTGGCTTGGGGTTATAAAAAAGCATTAACTTAGGATGTTTGATTTATTATTCAACTTAAGTAAGCATCATTAATTGAATTATATTAGAACTTGATTAGTTTTAATTATTTTAAACCTCATAGGGCCACAGTTCTGAGTTTATACTGGATAGTCTGATATTGGAGATCCTAAACTTGTATAATCTTAGATTGGTTAAAATGGATTATATAAGAAAACACCTGATATCATAGATTTTGTGTAGTGCTATGTATTACCTTTTTTTGATATTTTGCTTCTTTGCCTTGAGTATTTACATTGTGACATAATTGATGAATATATGATATTTGATGAATATTCTATGTTAATTTTGAAATTTGCATGAGACATGTTCCCAAATAATTAGATTAAATGAAGCTAATTAATTATATAATATTTTAATTGGAATATGTCCTATCTAGAATGCCTTTACAGTGTTGTTGCACATATGTGAGGTAATGAAGACCTAGGAAATATCTTCTATATGGTATATTTTCAATAGACCTGTTGATCTGGGGATAATTTTCCTAGATGCTTTAGAAGATTTACTTAGAGGTTAGATGAACCACCATTTCTTGCAATGACAGTTCTAAGTAGGCATATGTCCATATGAGATGGAATTTCCATTATAAGCATTTATGTATTTACTATACTTCCAGTATTTACTTTTACATATTTAGAAATTCTTGATTGATATGCAAGCATGTTAAGATGCTAGAATTACTTCAATTTTGGTTATACTACCTTTCTTTGAAAACCAGCATGTGTATAATTGTTTATATTTACTTATGGTACTTCTTAGACTTAGTAGTTTCTTTTAGACATTCATTGCTTAACCTTTATGCAGCTTTGGGTTGAGGTATGTGCTTTCCTCACATTTTTGTTTAAGCTATATTTGAATGAGTATAGCTTTTACCATTTTCTTTTGTCGCTTCATTGCTCCTAAAATGCTTAGGATGTTTGTGATATCATTAAATACATAAAAATTAATTGCTAAGATGTACTTAGACAATATGTCCAACCAGTTTTTCTTTCTTTTTAGGCTGGAGCTTAGGAATTGTTGTACCAACAATGCCAGTTTCAGAGCAGTTTGAAGAGTTAGCACTAGTGGAGGAGCAGTTCCAAGTGAAGGAGCACGTTAGAGCTGAAGGGCCTTTGCTTAGGTTGCTTATTTTATTCAAGTGAGAATGAGTGTCTTTTATTTTCAGCTTAGAACTTTTTTAAAAATATTGTAATAATACAGGTACTCATTGTATTTTCCTTTCCTGTACACCTTATTCTGAGCTATATATTTTCTATTTTTGCATTACAGTTTTAATGGATGTAAACTTGTTATTTCCTTTATCCGCACTTTGATAATTATGCATGTTATTTAGTGAATGATCCCACTGTTACATAATGCACATCCTTACCTTAGTAGTGGATTGGGGATTATAGCATAATCTAATAATAACTGAGGGATTTTCCAAGTGACGACCACCCCAATCTGCCTTGTCAAGGAATGGGTCACCACATCCCGAGCCTTTTTAAGGCTAGCCTGAAGTCTCAGTGAGCTTCTTTGCTCACTGAGAAGGCTTTTGGTCACCTTAATTTCCCAAGCGCTCTTTCTCCCTTGCTATTCTAGTCAACCCGACTCTTTGAAGCTCCAATCATCGGTGAAGTTTGTGGGTGAGACCTAGTGTTTGAGGCTCCAATTGCTAGGTCGCTGCTTAAGAAGGCTCCAGTGATTAAATTTACGCTTTGAGCATGTCTCCAGTGTCTGCATCTCTCTGTTTGTCCAACAGCTAAGTACCCCCTTCCAATTGTACTGAGTAGAAAATTGAGCCTCATTCCAGTTTGATTGCATATTACAATCCCTGCTAGGTTAATTTCAATAATTGATAAGGTTTGATCGAACCCGATCAAGCAGCAATTGGCTCGGGCATGTACTGTGGGGTATAGTTCCTGAGTCTAAATAGGCTTCCATTGATCTATCCCATCTTGAGTAAAGCCAGATTGGGCTTTCGCTTTGCCTTGCGACACTAAAGGTGTCTAGATAAATCCGGAACCATGTTGACATCATTGTGGGGTGAATTATCTCCCCATAGTAAACCATAATTAGGGGTCTCAAGTGAGTAAGGTCCGTGTAACCCTGGTCTACACAAGAAGCTTTTTGGTGTGATCGACACGCCATAGGCTATTAATCATGTAGTGATCAAGTGTTGATTGTGGTTTGGCCAAAGCACTTGGTATTTTGCAATTTATCTTAACCCTAATCATTCAGTAGTCGAGACCCCTCAATGAGATGGAGGAGAACAGTGTGGGTGGGACAGCACACGACCCGCGTTGTTTGACATTAGTGGATCGTCAAGCCCCAACCGACCCACGCACTGTCCCGCAAGCATCCGGCGCATCAAGTCACTGTCAAGACAATAGAGCTCAATTGGAAAAATTGAAATAATGTGATCATTACATGCATATCCTAAAGTTCCAATCTTTGGGAAAATACATGAAATTAGGGTTTGTTTTATTTTGCTCAATACTTATCCAAATGCTATGATGTTATATACCATTTTGTTCAAAAAAATGTCTAGATTAATAAACTACAAGAATAATTTAGGTTTTGTGAATGGTTTTCTTAATTATGCTTTAATTACATTAAACCTTGATTAGTGATTATTATGTACAGTTGTCCAAATTGCATGTTCATAGACTCTATTTCTTCCTTATGTCCATTAGAAATAATTATGTAGCTGAATTTATTTTTACGTGATTAAATTTGTTAAATATTCTCTAATGTCCTAAAATCTAGATTAGTGAATATTAACCTTAATTGTAATCTGATTTTAAAATTTTTGGCATCTATGGAACCATTAATAGTAAAAAACCTTGAAATAACTTTATATTCTTGTTCAGACATGTCTGATTGTTAATTTTCCTTAATTAGCTTAAAGTTTTAATTAGTTAATTGTAAGCGCTTTATTTTACCAAATTTAGTCTAATTACTGATTTTTCATTCATTAGATAGTAAGGATTAAATTAGCATAAAGTGATTTGATTCTTGATCCTTAATTTTGCATGTTGTGAATTTCTCTCTTAAAGTGATTATGAATTTAATTAACTTTATATGAGGGTGAATTTCTTCTAAATAAGACAACTTGCATATTATGATCCTTAATTAGATAATATAAGATAGTTGATTAATCAAACAACCAAACTCCAAAATGTACTGAAATATCTAATGACTTAAATGTGAATTCTTAGGAATAAGATAATAAATAAAGGGAACCCTTAATTTGATTCTTTCAATCAATGAGTTAGCATGTGACTTTGCATAGAATCATTTTTATTTGGATTTATGTTCAATCATTAGAACTTGCAGATTGTACAAAGTACAATTTAGAGATTTAGATCCTTAAGAGAGAAAGTTAAGCAATTTATTTAAAGTGATTAGTTTAGCTATTGATGAACCCAATAATTATATGAAATTTAATGCTATGAATTTTGCATTTTATTGGATTAGTTGTGCTTTGATATATGTTTATGCTGCATTTCAAGAAGAAGAGCTCAATTTTGGAAAATTTAGAAAAATAAGTAAAGAGTGGTGCTAGGGCGCATCGTGGCATGTTCAAAACACGCCATAGCAGACACAGCCTGAGAGCAAGCTGCGACAGCATGCCATGTTAGATACAGCCCGAGAGCAAGGCACCTCAGTGCACCATGGTAGACACAAAACTGAGAGCAAGGCACCGTAGCGTGCTTTAGAGGGCATAGCCCGAGAGCCAGGCGCTACAGCACTTCATGGTGGACATACACCCGAGAGCAAGGCACCATAAAGAACCTTGGCAGACATATCCTAAGAGCTAGGGGCTACAACGCACCATAGCAGACCTAACATGAGAGCCATGAACCACAGTGTGCTGTAGCTCCAGACAAGCCGAAAGCCAGGTGACACAGCGCTCCGTAGGGCTCGCCGTATTTCTGCTTTGGGAAATGCTTTCTTGTCAGCATTGGGAAGGCCAATGGATTTAATTCTTTCCTATTCCCCACAACATAAATCAATGGATTGTAGTAATACTTCTGATTACCAATGTAATAAAAGAATAAACTTAAATGCAACTTCTGCTTTCAAGAAAGAGAAGGGTTGGTTGTGTAAATACTGAGAGGTTATTTGAAGGGTTATAAAAGCAAATATCAAAGACTGAGAAATGGTTCCCAAATTTAGTTTATGAGCTCTTAATCCCAAGTGCTACTGTAAGAACCATTGAGGAGAGTCCCATACCCAAGGGAGGAGAAAGCTGCAGCAGAAGGAAGAGGAGGATCCTAGAGAGCGAGGACTTAAGGAGATCCAAGGAAGAGAGATCCAAGTGAATGTGAAAGTTGTTCCCTAGTGTTTTACTCTTAAATTAACCCTTTTATTATCTTGTAAATCCAAGCAAAGGCATAGTTTCTCTTGTAGCTTTCTTTGCATTTTTATATTAATAACAGTAAAACCCCTTTGAGGAGAGTTGGGCATGAGCATGTATGAACATATGGATGTAATTTAATGTACTCTTCCTCTCAATGAATGTTGATTAAATCTTGATTTTTTGTATAATGTGTGAATGAAAGAAATGAGAATTATGATTCATGATATAAATTTATTACATGCGTATTTTTGTTATAGAAATCTCATAGAGTTCATTAATCTTTTTGTCCTAAGGGTGTGCATGATTGAGCATCAACGCCATGAATGTATGTGACAATATTTTCCATGTGAAAACAGCCCATGCACAACCTTGGATGAATGCTCGATCATTCGAGGCATGAGAAAGGTTAACATTCTCTTAGCTCCATGTCCCACTCCTGATTTAAGTGAGGTGATTGTTGTGCATTAAGCTATGAGCCATGTGACAAGCTCATTTAGCTTTGTAGAACATTGCCTTAGCTAAATCAAGAGTAGACGCATGTGAGCTGAAAACCACTAATTGTGCTCCATAGCTCACTCTAGGTTTATGAAAGGTTCTAGAATGCTAAGTGCTATGAGTGATGTGACATAAACCCATTTAGGCTTGTAGCTCATTTCCTTAGCTAAATCAAGAGTTGATGCATGTGAGCCATTTGTAGAATCAAGTTTATGTGATACTCAACCTAAAATATAGATTTCATAACTTAGACATAAGAAATGAACTCATAAGATAATGATCACATGAATGTTTATGTGCTGAATTAGATCCTTCTAGTGTTTATTTCAAAGCACTAGATAAGACTTAGTACATTCAGTAAATTCACTAGAGAAGACTAAGTCTCTTGAACATGAAATAAGAAATTTATCCAATCCATGAACTATGAAGTTGAGAAAGAGAGTATTTGCGTGAACCCGTATAGACTTATATGCTAAATCCCAACTCTCCCTAGTTTTCCAAAAGTAGTTTCAAATCAAGAAAGTCTAAAATTATCAATTTTGGCCAAAATCACAAACCAATTAATACTTAAACATTAGTGAAATTAAGTAACTCCAGTAACAAAACTAAACACCTTTCTAGAGGACGATAAATCTCGAGATCTTACCATCCATATTACTTCAAACTACGTATACTTGCATGCAAGCACAAACTATGTATTTTTGGTCTATCAAGTTCTTGGTGCTGTTGTCGGGGAACGGTCTATTTGTTTTGTATTAGAGATAACTTAAAAGTAAAGAGTGATTTAAGATTTTGGTGCATATCTTCTTAAACATTATAGTTTATATTTTCATATATGGAGTTCTCAAATTTCATGGTCATGCACAACAATAATCTAAATTGGTGTATATAGTATGAGGGAATACATTCAAGTTCAGATTGTAATAATAATAAACCTTTTGTACCTTTGAGAACAAAACCTAATAATGACATTAAGTGTGATCACAACTTGCAACATTATTACACTCACTCTAATATGAACATTAATAACACAAATGGACAAGTGAGTAACCATACTTGAAAGAATTGATGGAATATTTTAGCGAGTATGTGAATAACAATTTCCATGAAATTGAGCCAACTTGATTAGGCACGAGTTTAATCTAGAAGATCAAGAATATTTATGTGAGATAATTGATGCTAAGTTAGAATTTATATTGCGATAATTAGCTAACCCTGTTCAAGAAGCGGTTACAATTGAGCAGAAAAAGGATTAAGATCAAGATGTGCCAATGTGTAGAGTGGAAACCTTAACTCAAACAAATAATTATAATGAGAAAGTGTTAGAGTATCAGTTTAAATTAGATTATTCAAAAATACAACATGATTGTCAAATAGAAAAAGTTGATCAAATGCAACATGAAACTGATGTCCCCTACACACCTCAAGTGCATCTGCCTCAATGTTTAACAATTATTGACACATTATTTGAGGATGTGCAAGGTAAATTGATTCAAAATAATAAAGGTGTCAAAACTATTTGTAGCATCTCAAACATCAATAAAACCCTTAGTAATCTTGATGATGATTATGAGCAAATTGAATTTATAAGAAAATGTTTGAACTATACTACTAAGAAAATAGAAGTATATATCTTTTAATATACTGAAATTAAGAATGAGGATAATGATGAATCTGATAAACTAGGTGAAAATTAGAAGGAAAAATACAGGAAGAATGAAAAGAGGTAAAGAAAAAAAATTATTGTAAGTTAGAGGATAAAGGTTGGGCCTGGAAAGAAAAGATAGTATTGCTGATATCCATAAAGATTATATTATTAAGGAAGCTCGTGCACATCATGAAGCCTTAATGAAAATCTTGAAAGAAATTCTAAGAGGATATAAACACTCTTTTATCGGGATGAGGATATTAAACTAAGCATTGGTTGGGAGGCAACCCAACAAATAATTTTAAGTTCTTGTTTCTTATTTATTTTAGGTTTTATATAGTATCCGTGTCTGTTAATAATGGAGTAGGAGGGATCTCATGCATGATTATTGTAATGACAATCTCCCATTACTTTATAAGGTCATTTCACTCATTACTACTACTAGTAAAATATTTTTAATTCAATAACTCATTTTGTAGTTTTGTTTTTATTATTTGCTGTTTTAGTATTATTCATGATGTCATCCATTTAAATTGTTCATCTAAGAGTAACGATTAAAAATAGTGATTTGATAATTGAGTTGATTGATCTGAGAATTTACTCTTCCAAAAATTTGAATTGAAAACAAAATTCTAATTATGTGCATCAAAAGTTTTGGATTAATGATAGAAGTCCAACTAAAACTTTTAACCAAACTAAGTAAGGTTTATTGGATTAACTTGCTGAACTAACCATCACAAACTCTTGACTTAATTAAAATGATGAAATAAACTAAGTGTGGGGGAGTAAAGATTGTAAAGATAGAAATGGAATTAGTGGTTAAATTTGAAATGTGCTAGGCTTATGTAGGACTTCATGGATGTAGTGCATGTGCTAAATTCAGCATATTATAAATAAATAAATAAATAAATAAATAAATAAATATATATATATATATATATATATATATGAGATTAAGAAAAATGTCTCTCCTATAAAATATAACTGGGATGAAGAAAATATATCTCCCAATAAAAAAAGCATTAAATCTCATAAGTAGAAGCACATATAGCACATAAAAGCCCATAGAATGACCATTGATCCTATTCTATTGTATGCAACTAAGGTTCTCTCAAATTATGTTTATGATAACCATGAAATTAAAAAAGAGTAGTGGGGATAGGTAAAAGTAAGTCTAACTAAGAACTTGAAACACTTGCTTAAATTTACATTTAGCATTGATCACAAGAAGAACCAATGACTTAATTTAAAAAAATTAAACTTAAATGACCAAATCAAAATAACACTAATGTAATTCTCAATCATTAAATTCAATTGCAACTGAAAGCTATTTTTATTGCTTACTCAAGGACAAGCAAGAAGCTAAGTGTGGGGTGTGTGATGAACCCAATAAATATAAGTAATTTAAAGTTAAGGATTATGCATTTCATAGGATTAGTTATGCTTTGATATGTGTTTTTGATGCATTTCAGGAAGAAAAGCTCCATTTTAAAAATA
This sequence comes from Gastrodia elata, assembly GCA_016760335.1. Lineage (NCBI taxonomy): Eukaryota > Viridiplantae > Streptophyta > Magnoliopsida > Asparagales > Orchidaceae > Gastrodia > Gastrodia elata. The sequence continues at coordinate 34,633,665 of CM028682.1, forward strand.
TTGAAAAATAGGTAAAGAGTGGCGGTACAGCACACCGTAGCGCGCTCAGAATGTGGCATGGCAAAAATAGCTCAATAGTAAGACACCCCAACACGTTGTGGCTAACACTGCATGAGAGCAAGGCACTGGAGTGCTCTGTGGCTAACACAAACCTTTGAGCAAGTTGTCGTAGCGCACCTTAGTGGACATAGCCCAAGAGCTAGGCACTACAGCAAGCTGTGGCAGACACAACCCTAAGAGCAAGGTGCTGTAGTACGCCTTAGCGTACATAATATGAGAGATATGCACTACGACATGCAAAAATAATGCTACAATGAACCAAACTCGAGAGCCAGGTGCCACAGTGCGCCACAGATTCTGACAAGCTAAAAACCTGGCGCCACAGCGTGCTGTAACGCCTGCCGTATTTCTGCTTTGGGAAATGCTTCTGAGTCAGCATTGGGAAGACTAATGAATTTAATTATTTTTTATTCCCCATAGCATAAATCAATTGCTTGTATTAAAATTCCTCATTACCAATTGAATAAAAAGATAAACTTAAATACAAATTCAACTTTCAAGGAGGAGAAGGGTTGGTTATGTAAATGTTGAGAGGCTATTTGAGGTTTATAAAAGCAAATATTGAAGACTGAAAAAAGGTTCCCAATTTTAGTTTATAAGCTCTTAATTCTGAGTGCTGCTGTAAGAATAATTGAGGAGAGTCCCATACCCAAGGGAGGAGAAAGCTGGAGCCGAAGGAAGAGGAGGAGCATAGAGAGCAAGAAACTAAGGAGATCTAAGGAAGAGAAATTCAGGTGAATGTGATATATATTCAATAGTATTGTACTCTTACTTTACCCCTTTTATTTTCTTGTAAAAGCCATGCAAAGGCTTAGTTTCTCTTATAGCTTTCCTTACATTTACAATTTAATGGCAGCCTAAACCCCCTTGGGGAGGGTTGGGCATGAGCATGTAAGAACATGTTGATGTAATGTAATGTACCTTTTTTATCAATAAATGCTATTTAAATCTTGAATGTTTGTATGATGTGTGAATGAAAAAGTTGGGTAATGATGATTCATTATATAAATTTATTACATGTGTATTGTCATCATAGAAATCTCATAGAGCTCATTGATCGCTTTATACTAAGGGTGTGCATGCTTGAGCGTTAATGCCACGAATGTCTGTAACAACATCTGACAAGCAAAAACAATCCATGCATAACCTTGGATTATTTCTTGATCACTCGATCCATGAAAAATGTTAACATTATTTGAGTGTTAAGCTATGAGCCATGTGACAAGCTCATTTATCTTCGTAGAACATTACCTAGGCTAAATCAAGAGTAGACGCATATGAGCTAATATCCACTAATTAAGATCTATAGCTCGCTCTAAGTTTATGCGAGATTCTAGAGCGCTAAGTGCTATGGGTGATGTGACACAAACTCATTTAGCCTAGTAGCTCATTTCCCTAGCTAAATTAAGAGCTAATGCATGAAAGCCATTTTTGGTATCAAGTTCATGTGATACTCAACCTAAAAATAAATTTCCTAACTTAGATGTAAGAAATGAACTCATAAAATAATGATCACATGAGTTTCTATGAGCTGAATTTGAACCTTCTAGTGTTCATTTTAGAGCATTAAATAAGATTTAGTACATTCAATAAATTCACTAGAGAAGACTAAGTCTCTTCACCATGATATAACAAATTAATCTAATTCATGTAATATGAAGTTGAGAGGGAGATTACTTGCATGAACACATATAGACTTTCATGTTAAATCCCAACTCTCACTAAGTTTCCAAAAATAGTTAAGATCTTTGAAATTATCAATTCAAACCAAAACTAATAACCAATTAAGACTTAAACATTCATGAAATTAAGTAAACTCTAGTAACAAAACAAAATATTATTCCTAGAGGATGATAAATCTTGGGATCTTGCCATCCCTTATTACTTCGGGTCACGTACACTTGCATGCAAGTGTAGACTATGTATTTTCAATCAGTCAGCTATGGTTAAGGTTTTTTCAGTAGGAGTGCCTTACTTGTCATATGTTGAGGCAGTATCCTAGCTATACCATATGTACCTAGATATTGATCTTATGCTCTTGTGGTACTGTTAACATAATAACATTTAGATTGAGCATATAGAATTATGGTAGTTAACTCAATTTGAATGACTTAAGAGTCATTTTACTTAGAGCTTAGTTAGTAGAACCTATGTAATGGAGAATTGTTTCTATAGCTTGGAAATTCTTGAATATTAAATAATCAACTAAAATTACAAGCAATGATAATATTAGTATTATCATATATAAATTCAGGTATTTGCATGTACAACTCCTCCTCTAGCTCTCTGTGAAGAAATACAGTTCTAACATCTATTTGCTCCAGATGCAAATGCTCAACTACAACAATATTCAGCACAGCCCTGATATTTATCATCTTTACAACTAGGGTGAATATCTCACTATTGTCAACCCCATGCCTTTGTTGGAAACCCTTTGCTACAAGTCTTGCCTTGAAGAACTTGCTCCCATTTGGATCTTCCTTTACCTTGTAAACCCACTTATTCTGAAGGACCTACTTCCCAGCTGGTAAGGGTGCCAACTCCCATGTCCCATTTGACATGAGTGATGCTATTTCATCATTCATGATAGCCTCCCACTTTATTGAATCTTCAAGTTGAAGTGCCTCTTCCAAGCATTCAGGTTCACCTCCATCCTTTAGTAATAAATAGAACAAGGAAGGAGAGTACCTTTGTGGTGGTCTTATAATACTTGTAAATCTTCTTAGCATAGGTGTTTGTGGTTCATCATTGACACCCTCCTGAGCTTCTTCTTGTACTCCAATGTCTGGCTCAATATGTCATCAATCTCTATGTGCTGAGGCTCACCATTTGAAGCATCTTTGGAATTAGTCTTGATTCCAATACAATGATTATACATTTCACTTTCATTGAATCCTGGATCCTGGATCCTGCATCAATGTGCACATAGGATGAGCAGCCAAATACCTGGAGGTGGTTTAGTTTTGCTACAAGCTTCCCTAGGGATCCTTTCATTCAAGGGTATAGAAGGTCCTCGATTGATTAGATATACTGCCGTGTTAATGGATTCATCCCAGAACTACTTTGGGAGACCTGCTAGCAATATCATTCTTCTAGCTCTTTTTGTGATTATTCTGTTCATCCATTCTACAATACCAATTTGTTGTGGTGTTCTAGGGACTATGAACTTCCTCTTAGTGCCCCTCAAGGCATAGAACTCCTTGAACTCTCTATCATAATACTCACTGCCATTATCAGACCTTAAGCACTTAAGCTTTAATCATGTCTCATTCTTCACCAAAGCTAACCACTTTCCAAACGCATCAAACACATCATATTTATGTTTTAGAAGTAAACCCAGACCTTCCTTGTATGATCATCAATGTAGGTGACGAAATATGTAGCTCCACATATGGAAGAAGTAGGAGCTGGCCCCTATATATCTGTATGCACCAACTCAAGTTTGTTACCTTTCAGCTCCCTTCCAACTTTGGAAAATGAAACTTTCTTCAGTTTGCCCAGCACGAAGTCTTCATAGAAATCCAAGTCTACTGACTTCAGTCCTTGGAGCTTCCCCTTTGACTGCAGGGATTTCAACCCTCGCTCGCTCATATGGCCAAGCCTCCAGAGCCATAGATCTGCATCTATCTCTTCTGTAGATGTAATAGTATCAGACACTTTATTGATCAGATAAAGTGTACCTTACATATTACATCATACAATAGTGAGTGGACCCTTGGTGACCTTCCATAAGTCTCCAGTGAAATAAGTGTTGTAGCCTTTTCTGGCTAGCTGTCTCACAAAAATTATATTTCTCCTTAGACAGGGTACATGTCTAACATCCTTGAGCTTCTAGAGTGTGCCGCTTGGTAGCTTAAAATCCACATCACCTCTGCCAATGTTGTTGTACGCCTTATCATCTCCAAGATACACTTTCCCCATGTCACCCTTGGTGTAACTCTTGAAGGCACTTGTAGAAGGAGTCGCATGAAAGGATGTGCCTGAGTTCACCACCCAGGACTCTGTGTTGACAAGTGAGAAGATCAAAGCATCCTGATCCTCCTCAACTAAGACATTCACACTCATTGTTTTATTACCACCACTAGATTGCTTCAAGGTAGGGTAGCCCTTCTTGAAATGTCTTGCCTTCCCATAGTTCCAGCAATCCGGCTTTACCTTTCTGGAACTTGATTTTCCTCATCGAGACATTGAACTATTTTTATTATGTTTCCTTTCAATGTGTCTTCCCCTACTCTCAACATTCAGTGCTGAGGTGTATGCCTCTCCATGAGATTTTTTTTGCACCTCCTCATTTAGCACTAGCCCGACTATATTGTCGAACCTCAACAATGCATTTCCTGATGAATTGTTGATGGTTGTAACCAACCCATCCCAAATATTTAGCAATGAAGATAGGAACAACAAAGCTCGAATCTCATCATCAAAACTGATGCCCATCAAACTTAACTGGCTCGTCACCATGTTGAGCCCATTGAGGTGTTCTGTCACTGAATGCCTTCCATCATCTTCATGTTAAACAATCTCTTCATCAAGAAAACTTTATTCGAAGCTGAGAGCTTCTCATACATCCTCATCAGGGAATTCATGAGATCTATAGTGGTTTTCTCATTAACAATATTAAAAGAAATAGAAGAAGACAATGATAAGCAAATCAAAGCCAGTGCTATTCAATCGAGAACTTCCCATTCTTCATCAGTCATAGCTGCATGTCTTATGTCAGCTCTTTTCAATGGAAGATACAATTTTTTTTGGTAGGGCAGGTCCTCCATCTGCATTTTCTATAATGCAAAGTTCATTCCGCTGAATTTCTTAATCTTATGTCTCATCTCTTCGGCTATTGCACCCACTCAAACAGCAAACCTTACAACCAACAAGGTAACCTCTCTCTCTGATACCACTTGTTGGATAATTGATGTAGCACGAAGAACTTCTAGCACACAATATTTGCAGCATAAGCGATTTGATAGAGTGAACTCTCTTCTATTTAGAATTGTGGTTGCATTAACGGCTATTAAGCAGCTTAAAATCACAAAACCACTAGAATAAAATCACAGCGCATGCATGCAAGAGATCATAGCACATAAAATATCCAAACACCAAAGATTACGTGGAAAACCCAAGAACGGGAAAAACCACAGAGCCAAACCACAAAAAAATCCACTAAAAAGACTTAAAGGTTACATAGTTTCAAAGAGTTTATCTCCTTAGCTGAAATACACTAGCTCTTACTCTAATATGGAGAGGAGAGGAAGTAGCCACGACCAGGAGTCTCTCCTCCAACATGCATGTGATACCTTAAACAGATTTTTAAGCAATTTGCTTAGGGCAAAGCCTAAATTGAAATAGATTTTTGCCAGGCGCTATGGTAGCGCCCGCATCTTGAGTTGGCACCCGCTGCAGCGCGCAGTAGAGCCAGCATCTCGGGTTGGCACACGCTGTAGTGCATGGTAGCATCCATGTCTCGGGTTGGGTTCACTGCGGTGCGCAACAACGTCAAGTTTTGCTGCGGCGCGCAGCAACGTCAATTTTTTCTGCGGCGCGCTACAGCACCTGCTTCTCTGTTTGTTGACGGCTGAGGTGCACGATAGCACCTCTATCTCGGGTTGGGATCACCAGAGCACGTTGCAGTGTGTTACTGCGTGCTGCAGTGCCTGTGTTGATTTTATACTTCACTTCTTGCTCTAAATTGCCTCGAAACCTCCCGAAGGCACACCAGAGCACCACTAGCTTCTCCATGATGTACTAAATGGTCTACATAACACAACATATATTACAGATTCACCTGTAAGTGTAACTCTTTTTCTTACTTAATTTTATGCAGTGTATATTGTTATCACTTACATTTATGCTTACACAGCTTCCTCATATTTTAATTAGCATACATGTACCTGCTTTTCCTTACTTATATAGTTTATGTAAGTTGTACCAGCTTTTCTATTTTTACTGCTTTTAGCCATTGATTATTTTTACAATCAGTTAGCTTACTTTGCTTACTTTCCCTTTTTATTGCATTGAGCTTTACTTAAATATTAATTGTAAATGGTAAATTTGATATCCACTTAATATAAAATAGATTAATTATCCTAAAATGTACTTAAACTTCTTAAGTCTAATCACTTATTTTTCTTTCATTGGCTATGCATTATCGTATTAAACACTAAATATGTTAGACCAGGAGCTTGGAGTAAATCTTGTACTTGAGGTAGATCAAATCTAGTTGTTGTTGATCAAAGGCCTTTACTTTTCATTGTTCCTTTCTCTTACTTTTGCATCTCGTGAGGATGAGTATCTTTACATCTAAATGTTTATATAACTTGAATTAATCATGGATGTTTTATCTTATTATTGTATGGTGTAATCTTGCTTTCTTTCTGGATGGCTAGAATGGATTATGCTACTTTTTATTATGCATCTGATTTTCTCCTTTATAGACTCTTGGCTCCCCATAGTGCTTAATAGAGGGTTAATACTCACTAACCTAATATTAAGTACTATAGTAACACCTAATGTTGGATTGGGTTCCTGATCTAATTATGAGGTCATTACATATAAGCAGGAACACTTCCAGTTTCGGATGGACAAGAAGCAGAAAGCTCACTTCGTTCCTCTCAAGAAGGAATCACTTCGTTCCTCTCAAGAAGGAAGCCTTTAAACATCAGAGAATTTCACAAGTGTTCCATATTGACGCAGAGCAGCCTCCAGTTAGTACTTCAAATTGCAATTTCCCCCATTCATACAGCAAGTGTTACCACCAGGGTAACATTTATTTCACTTGTATGCTGGCAAGGCCACCGATTCTTTAAGTGCACCTATGAGAAGGTGATAGATGGAGTAGTTATAGTATGCTCTAAAAGAGATCAAATTTTTCATCCCCAACTGCTGAATTCTCAAACTTCTGCAATCTCTTTTATGCTACTGCCTGCTTCTGTTCCTGCACCAAGGAACTTTCCTTCTCCTGCTCATGCTTAAATTCATCTAGGTTGTGCAAATTTGAATTTCCAACCCTCCACTTTTGCCAGAGTTTATATGGTAACTCTAGCTTCTGCTCCTAAGAATAACAACATTGTCTCAGGTATGTCTTAATTTCTGTTAAGCTTATGCTTTCATCTTTTCTTTCCTATTTTAGTAAGTAAAGCCTTGTAATTGTTTGATACGCACCTTAGATATAACCTGCAAAACATGTAATTTTTATTTTGATACCGGAGCAAGTCACTCCTTCGTATCAAAAATCTAGGCTAAATCCTTAAAGCTACCTTTCTATTGTTTGGCTAAGCCTTTGATCATAAAGTTACCTTATGGAGCCCATATGCAAGCTTCTAAATTATGCAGCCTAGCCATTCCCATCAATGATCAAAATTCAAAGTCAAGTTAGTTGTGCCTCCGATAGCATACTTCGACGTTATATTATGGATGCACTGGCTAAGCAAGCATGATGCCATCATTAATTGCTAAAAGAAAAAGATCACTTTATGTAGATGAAATCAAGCAAGGTCATTCATCAATAAGCTTAGTAGTCAAGCTTATCTGATCAATGCTCTCAAGGCAGAAAACTGGTCATAAAAGGATGCGATGCCACCAATTAACCATGCTGGGTGAGAAGAAGAAAGATATTTCTATCAGTGAGAATCGTATAGTCAGAGAATTCACCGATGTATTCCAAGAGGATCTATCTGACCTTCTGCGAGTTATAAGAGAAGAATTTGCATTCGAGCTTATCCTTAGAACTCAGCCTATTTCATAGGTCCCATATCGTAAGACGCCCAAGGAGCTTCAAGAGCTGAACAAACAACTTTAGGAACTATTTGAGAAAGGTCTCATCATATTAAGTATGTCTCCTTGGCGAGTGCATGTCCTTTTCTTCAAGAAGAAAGATGGCTCTATAAATATGTGCATAGATTATCGAGATCTCAATAAGGTAAAAATCAATAATAAGTATTTGTTACCTCGTATCGATGATCAGTTAAATTAATTAACTGGAGTCAAAGTATTCTCCAAGATCGATCTACGGTCAGGATACCATCAGCTGTGAATCAAGGATAAAGATGAGGAGAAAACTATGTTTTGAGCATGTTATGGACATCACAAATTTCTAGTAATGTCATTTGGTCTAACAAATACATCATCCATCTATATAGATCTAATGTAACATGTGCTCAAACCCTTCTTAGATATATTTGTAATTGTGTTCATCAATGATACACTTATTTACTCTAAGAGCGAAGCAGATCATGAAGATCACTTAAGGGCTGTTCTTGAAGAATTGCGCAAGCCTCAAAACTTTGCGAGGTATTCTAAGAGTGAGTTCCATGGCATTTCTGGGTCACGTTGTCAATGCTCAAGGAATCTTAGTTGAGCAAAGGAAAGTTAGTGCTGTGCAAGAATGATCTCAAGCTAAGACAATTACTAATATTTGTAGCTTTCTAGGACTTGTCAAGTTTGTCAAAGGATTTTTACAGATAGGTCTACCTCTGACCTAGTTAACTCAAAAAATTATTTTGTTTGAGTGGGCTCCTGAATGTAAAGAGGCTTTCTCTATGCTTAAATAAGCCCTTACTTTTGCTTCTATCCTAACCTTACCCAAAGAAGGTATGGATTTACAAATCTTCACTGAAGCTTCAGGATCTGGCATTGTATGTATTTTAATGCCAAACATCAGAGGCATGAAATATTACTACAAACACTTAAATCTAAAAATGGAAGTGGTTCAACATATCGATGGACTTCAATATGGGACTACCTAAGTCGAAATCCGGTGCTAATTCTATCTAGGTTATAGTTGATCAATTAACTAAGTATGCTCACTTTATTCCAATATTTTAGACCGATTCCATGGTAAAGTTGGCCAATAATTATATCAAAGAGATCATCAAACTCCATGGAATCTCTAAATCGATCGTATCCTACAAAGATAATAGATTAACGTTCAAGTTCTAGCAAGCTGTGCATTAAGACCTAGGAACTACTCTGGCCATGAGCACTACTTTCCATCCCCAAATATAAGTTGTAAATCAGATTCTTGAAGATCCATTGCATCTCTGTATCATAGATTTTAGTGGTTTCTGGGAAGATCATATTTCACTTATGGAGTTTGCTTATATCAGCAGCCATCAAGCAAGCAACAACATGGCCCCATATGGATCCTTATATGGGAGAAGGTGTAGTACTCTACTTATGTAATCATAAACTAGCAATGTTTAGCTATTCAGATGAAAGCTAGTCAAATATACCAACAAGAAGGTATAGTTAATTCAATAGAGGATTCGTGTAGCACAAGATTGCCAAAGCATGTATCATGATGCACATCACCATCCTCTAGAATTTAATGTTGGTGACTTTGCATAGTTAAGGGTCAGCCCTATGAAAGGTGTATTTTGCTTTGGCGTAGCAGGGAAGCTCAGTATCAGACCTTTTTGAAGTGATAGCAAAAGTAGGATCTGTAGCCTACAGATTAAAGATTCTTAAAGAATTCTCAGTAGTGCATGATGTATTTCATGTATCATCATTGTGAATATGTCTTCAAAATCCTTTGCAATTAGTTCAACTTATAGCTGTATCTCTCCAACCTAATCTTTACTTTGTGGAGGAGCCAATCATAATCTTAACTCCTTATCAAAAGTGATTGAGAAACCACTCTACCCCCATGGAGAAGGTTCAGTGGAAAAATCATTCTCTTGAAAAATTTACTTGGGAGAAAGAGGCAAATATGCAGAAAAAGTATTCAATTTTTTTGAAGCTCCAAGCACTAATCTCTTATGTTTCTTGGTCTTAATTCTATGTTTCTTTACTCTTATTAACTATGATGTTGAGAATGACATCATTTTTGAGATGGAGAGTCTGTAATAACCTTGGGTTGTTAGGCTCTAATTCTTGTTCCATTAGCTTTATCTATTCATTAAAGCATAACCTTGAAATTTTGGGGTCAATCAAATCTCAATAAGTTGAAGTGGCTATTTTGCTAATTTTAAAACTCTAGAAATTAGCATAAGTAAATTGATCTCCAAATCCAATTCTAAGTGCATCTTTGAATTACTCATCCCCAAATTAGTTAGGAGTGCACGATTTGGAATTTTTGAAGGTTATTTAGGCCATAATTCAATTAAATTTAAAATTAGAAATTACATTTTAAGGATTGCAACAATTCTTATTTGCAAAAAGCCCTCCAACGGTCGACAGATCGCCTGAGATTCATTGTGCAGACCACAGACGATTTGCATGCGACAACCAACTCGGCGCATCCAGAACACCCATCTCCGTGGATCTGACAATTTAAATCAAATACTGCCCGCACTTAATCTCAGAAGTTAGATCGTGCCCGTGATTTGATGGTCTAGATTCCCTCCACGTTCAATTATTACCGTTCAGAAAATTAGGACCGTTCTACCTTTTAATCGATCGATCAAACAACCCTCAATACAGTCGCTACTGTGGATTGTCATTCTGAAGACTTCAATTATCGGCAGTGAAGATTCATTCATAAAGCTCGCAGTAAACCTATCCCCCCTCCTCCTTCCACATGGGATAATCATTATTGCCATTACCAATTTAGTGAGGGGCCTCCACCAGGCCAATTGGCCCGGTCTCGATTCGTTTGGAAGCTGGGAGGCCGACTCATGGGTTGGGTCAGCCAGTCTCAACTGACTTCACTATACCTCCTGTGTAACAACCCAAGGTTGTTACCCTTGTCAATTATGACTAAACCAAGTTTTAATTTTGATTCTAACACTCTTAAACAGTCATTGGAACCACACCCTGAAGTTTTGGTCCAAATCAGGTGTCAAATAGATCAAACCTTAATTCTGGGAATTTTAAGAACACTGGAATTTGACCTATTTAAATTGACCTCAATTAGAAAATCAAACTTTTCTATTATGCTCATCACCCCCAAATTAGCTAGGAGTGATATCTTGGAGGCAATTGGAAGTCATTAGAGTTTTTTCAAATATTTTATTATATTTAAAATACCTTAGAAAATAGGAAAATTAATTGTTCATCTAAATTGAAATCTGACTTCACCATTGCATTCCTTACCCCCAATTAGCTAGGAGTGATTTATTGAAAATTTTTAGAAGACATTTAATAACTTAATGTTAATTAAAATAAATTTAAAATTCTAATTTATTATTGAAACCCCTCAAACGACCCCGTCTTTTCCTCTCCCACACTGTTAGTTTGTGTTGTTCGATCGAACGATGCACCCTAGCCATTTGATCAGTCATTCGAACAACTCTCGTGCATCATTTATACGCCATTTCAATGCACCCATGTGTCATGCATACACGCATCGCAGAGCCTCCATCAAACCCCCAACCATAGGAGTATCCTAGTTTGTGCAATCGAGGAATCCTTCTAGAGCTTTCAAGAGCTTGTCATCTTCTAGTTAACCGTAGGTTGTCCATCCAAGTACCCTTCGTTCTTCCCTTCTTTTCATTTGATCGACTCCATTGCAACTTGTAACTTATTTCACGCATTTGATTGGCTATCAAATGGATCTAATAGAACTCAAATGAGTTTGATTGCTTGAATTTGGGAGGCAGTCCATAGTACTCTACAGTACTGTAAAATTCAAGGAATATTCTGGTAGTGTCAAATTTCCATTTGGATGAGTATTTAGCAAAGTGACATTTTAGGACCCCTTAATTAACTCTAAGCTCTTGAAAACTTCAAATAGCCATAACTTTGCAACCTTATCTCCAAACATACATGTTACATCTCATTTAAAATAGGAGAATATCAGGAATGTTATGGTCATATTAGTTTAGATGTTTGGAGTGTATTTTGCCTAATGACTTTTGAGTCCCTTAATAAACCCTTGAATCTTTATTTGGCTATAACTTAGCCATTTTAGCTCCAAATTAGGTCATTAAATTTATCATTTTGATCACGTAAACCTAAGGATTAGTAAACTGCAAGAATATTTATGTTTTGATAATTAAATTTTAGAATTAGCCCTAATCACCCTAAACTTTGATTTGCAAATAACTTAATCAAATGAAGTCCAAATTAAGCCTACTCCTAGTCATAGTACTCAGTGTGTCAAAACGAATCTATAGCCATTGAGCATGCTGAATTTGGATATCATTTAGATATTTAGGTTTTTGGACCTTTCCTAAAACTCATTAATTACCCTTTTAGACCCCAATATTTTTTTGGCCATAACTTAGCCAAATTACATCAAAATTTAGTGATTTTAGACTCAGTGGAATCCTTAGGCAATAAACAACATTAGTATAATTAAATTTTATATTTCCTTAAGTAAATTATTAAACTACCCCTAATGAGCTAAAATATTATGTGGAGCTTATAAGGCTTAATCTTTATTATGTATAATTGTTTATATTTACTTATGATACTTCTTAGACTTAGTAGTTTCTTTTAGACATTCATTGCTTAACCTTTATGCAGCTTTGGGTTGAGGTATGTGCTTTCCTCACATTTTTGTTTAAGCTATATTTGAATGAGTATAGCTTTTACCATTTTCTTTTGTCGCTTCATTGCTCCTAAAATGCTTAGGATGTTTGTGATATCATTAAATACATAAAAATTAATTGCTAAGATGTACTTAGACAATATGTCCAACCAGTTTTTCTTTCTTTTTAGGCTGGAGCTTAGGAATTGTTGTACCAACAATGTCAGTTTCAGAGCAGTTTGAAGTGTTAGCACTAATGGAGGAGCAGTTCCAAGAGAATGAGCACGTTAGAGCTGAAGGGCCTTTGCTTAGGTTGCTTATTTTATTGAAGTGAGAATGAGTGTCTTTTATTTTTAGCTTAGAACTTTTTTTAAAATATTGTAATAATACAGGTACTCATTGTATTTTCCTTTCCCATACACCTTATTCTGAGCTATATATTTTCTATTTTTGCATTACAGTTTTAATGGATGTAAACTTGTTATTTCCTTTATCCGCACTTTGATAATTATGCATGTTATTTAGTGAATGATCCCACTGTTACATAATGCACATCCTTACCTTAGTAGTGGATTGGGGATTATAGCATAATCTAATAATAACTGAGGAATTTCCAAGTGACGACCACCCCAATCTGCCTTGTCAAGGCATGAGTCACCACATCCCGAGCCTATTTAAGGCTAGCCTGAAGTCTCAGTGAGCTTCTTTGCTAACTTAGAAGGCTTTTGGTCACCTTAATTTCCCAAGCGCTCTTTCTCCCTTCCTATTCTAGTCAACCCGACTCTTTGAAGCTCCAATCATCGGTGAAGTTTGTGGGTGAGACCTAATGTTTGAGGCTCCAATTGCTAGGTCGCTGCTTAAGAAGGGTCCAGTGATTAAATTTACGCTTTGAGCATGTCTCCAGTGTCTGCATCTCTCTGTTTGTCCAACAGCTAAGTACCCCCTTCCAGTTGTACTGAGTAGAAAATTGAGCTTCATTCCAATTTGATTGCATATTACAATCCCTGCTAAGTTAATTGCTACAATTGATAAGGTTTGATCGAACCCGATCAAGCAGCAATTGGCCCCAAAATTTCAACTCAGTATAAAAGTGCAAGAAAGTAAAGGCATCCTAAATATTAATTATTATAATACTGAATTGAATTTAATAAAACACATACATCCTCACAAGCAGAAAAATAAATCTATCTATTCCTCGGCAACAGCAGGGAGGTCCTTCTTCTAGCTAAGCTCCTCTCTTGAAGCTACCTCCATGAACAACTCTGAAACTGACGTTGTTGGTATCACAATGCCAGGGCCTGAGCTAAGAAAAAACACAAATTTATGTTAGATAATTGTCTAAATACTTTTTAAGCTGATTTAATGAAAATTGCATGTTTTAAGATATCACATTTACTAAATATTTAAGCATTTAAAGAGGTGCAACAAGCGACAACATGATAGTTATAAATAAAACTTTTGTAACTAGACAAAACAAAGTATGCAAATAACATACCTCAACCAGAAGCTGCAATAAGGTTAGGCAATAATCATATTTATAACTACATATACTAAAACTACTGAATGTAAAACACATCCTAATATGGTTATGATCATATGAATATATGTTGATTTACAAAAAATATGGATATATGTAAAATACATGTCTACACTTGCATGCAAGTGTATGTGGTCTGAACTAATAAGTAGAAGTTTAGTTCCAAGATTTATCATCCTCTGGGAACTGTGGTTTTGATACTAAGTTATATATTCTTTCAATAATGTTTAGAAGATTCATTTTTGTTTTGATTTGGTTCCTAAATTATCAATACAAATTTTCTTAAGATAAGATATGATTTGTTCAAAGAGAGGGAGTTGGGGTTTCATTGTAGTACTTGTAAGGACTTGGTGTTGTCACTTTATTATTTTCATGTTTAAATTAATTTGTCCATGCCTTCTTAAATCAAGTGAACTTTGTTGGAATTTGAGTATTCCTCCAATTACAATAGGTTCAGATTTAGTGCAACAAGGAGAACTCCCTCTTGGGGTTCTACCTTGACACTTAAACCATTCTGAGATCATAGTTTAAGTTGATCTTTAACTTCCTACGTTTAGGTTACCAAATATTTTCTTTTAATTTGTTAGATCTCACAAACATGATTTCCATCAATCTGCGTTATGCGTAGACACACACGGTTTAGCTCGATGAGAGGATGCATTGGGTCCAATGGACTATGTCACATCATCCATTGAATTTCTAATGTCCTCTCATCCTTTCTACTTTGCTGAGTTGCAGAGCATAAATTGATGGGAACTTGGTTCACAATCATCTAACCTCTTGGTAGAGCTTTTAAGGAAGGGTGCAACTGATCTTGAGAACTTATCACATAACTGTCAGCTCTACTTGCACTTCCTTCCTTACTCTTGTCCAATTGATGAGCTTGAAACTCGAGTTCTTTTCTTAATCGATGAATCATTCAAGTTTCATTTTAGCAAAATAATTTGAAAATTTTTTATCCAGGCATAACTTCACATTGATAATAAGCATTGAAATAGAAATCAATTTTTATTAATTCAAACATCTCCATTACAACACCAATACAACTATACATTGTCCTACAACTACATCCCAACCCTCTCGAAGGGGGTTTAGCTTTCCATTACAAAATAAATAAATACATACATGCAAAAGGAAGTAACCCTTGACATCATTTTACAGTAGAAAATAATAAGTAAGGTTTAGGAGGAGTACTAGGAATCACCTAGAGGTTGTCTAAGGTTCTCTTGATCTTCCCTTGCTGTCTCCTTCTCTTTACTCTTCATGGTATGCTACTTGTCCCTTGGAGAGTTCTCCTTTTTTTCTTCCTACGGCCTTCCCCATGCTGCCTTTAATGAAGATTTTAAAATTTTTGTAGTGGTCGTTGTTGCGCGCTGTAGCGGCCTTGATCCAAACACTGTTCCGTTGTGGCGCATTGCAACAGCTAAAGTTCAAATACTATTTCGCTATATATTTTGATAGTTACCTTGAGGCCACTGCCTGTCTGCTGTGGCATGTTGAAGGCGCGCTGCAGTGGTTGGACTTTTGCGAAAGCAGAATAGTAACTATTTAATTAATTCACATATGGTTTTTATAAATAATCAGAAATTCCATTGTGGCACACTGCGGCATGCTGTGGCAGTTAGACTTTTATGAATGCAGAATAGTAACTATTTAATTAGTTAACATATGGTTTTTCATGATTAATCAGTTATGCTACCGTGGCGAGCTACGGCGAACTACAGTGGTTTTGTTCCAGGTCAGTATAAAACCTTATGTTGCATAATGCGTTGTCGCGCGCTTGGAGCGCACTGTAGTGGTTTATCTTTTGGGAAAGTGGATTGGTATTGTTTAATTATTCCATATAAAATTTTAATTTTGCTCCTGGGAAATGATGCAATGACCCACTGTGGCGCGCTGCAGCGGTCCTTCTTCCAGGTCTTCAGGTACACTTCCAGGTGAGGGATTAAGTGGACCGCCATGGCACGCTGCGGTGCGCTGCGGCACACTGTGGCATGCTGCGGTGCACCACAACGATTTTCATCCAAAATTCACAAATTCAGCTCAAGCTTCCCCTTTTCTTCATTCTTCCTAAAAAATTATAAATTCCACTCAAAGTATACTAATATAAATGATGTATTGAATGTTTTTAATATTAAATTTTGCTATAAATTTCATATATATCACACCCCCATACTTAAATTTTTGCTCGTCCTCGAGTAAGCTCACAAATGATTTTCTAAAATTTTAGTTATAGATACAGTGTGGGATGTCAATGTAAAATGTTTTTAACATTGAGTACTGTTCTAGATTAAGGTGACTTTAGATTTCCAACCTCTACTACCCTAATAAATTAAGGTGACTTTAGATTTCCAACCTCTACTATCCTAATAAATTAAGCTACAAACTCTAGTTACAATTTATCTCCATTCTTAAATATTTCATTCTTATGTTTTCATTATGGGAGGGGTAATTACCTAGGGACATTTAAACCTTAGCTAAGCATTTTTTGAGTGATAAGAGTGTTGTGCCATGTGTTTCCCTTCTCATGATTCATAAGGAACATTTTTATATTTTTAGGAGAGATATTGTTCTTCATCCTAAATTCTCAGTTTTTTATCTTGGGAGAAACATTTTTCATCATCCCTATTTTTCTCTTTTTGAAAATTTAGCTCAAGAGAGATACACTTTTCTGCATCACTTAATCAGTTTCTTGTGATCATTAAGTCCTACAGGCCTAGCACACTCATTTGTTTAGTCACACCTTGCCATATGCTAGTTTTAATTCCATAAATTCCCTTACATCCACACTTAAACCTAAGTACAAGTTTATTTCAATTTGTTGGAAACTACATCCCACTAGAGCCTTGCACTTAATTAGGAGGTGCATGATTGAAATATTGAGTCATCACCTTCATTTCAAGCATGTTACTGTCTTTCATGTTTCACATTTGCACTTAGAATTGACTCCAAGTAATAATTATAATCAGAAAATTTAACTCTTAACACATTCACAGCAATAATGAGGGTGCCAAACATCTAAAATTTATTTTATTTAATTGGAAAAACAAAGCAAAATAATAAAAATAAAAATGAAAATATAAAAAACTAAAATTAAATAATACAACCTTATTAATTATCATCTTCCTCATCCATATCCTGATAAGTGTAATCCGCTCGCCAGTCATCGTCCAAGATGGGTTCTCCGATAGGGGGGCGCGGCAGCCTAGACCCATCCAATCCTGCACGCAAGCTCCACTCTTGGAACATTGTTCCAAGAGCATTGTGGAATTCCATTGGGAATTCATGTTGCCGACTTTACCTTTGATGAAGCGCATGTCACGTGCTAAGGAGATCCCCAAGTCCCATTGATGTGCGTACATACACATCATCAATTTGTCCATCATGGTCCGGCCAGCGGAATTTGAAGCTTCGCCTTCTTCTCCCTTCCTTTTCTTAGATCACACCCCTCTTGGGTGCAGGAGCTTAAGTTTGTCAGTTCTAGAGGAGAACGAGGCTGAATCAAGATGTCAGAAAAGAGGATCTTAACCCCTTTATCCTTGCAAGTACCTGAAATGAGTGACCCAAAAGCAAGAGCAGTGCAAGGCCCGGTCAGGGCATTCCGTAACTGCTCCCTTATAATACTGGAAATAAGAATATTCCCATATCATTGCAATGCACAAAGGAGTAGTGCCCGTGACTGGGCGACCTCGTTGAGATGCCCAAAAGGCATGACAAAGCTGGAGACAAACATATGCCAAGCATTGCTCATCTCCGTTAGGAGTGCTCGAGGAATGTTTGCTAGGTTTCCTCTCCATCCCACATCAATTGCGGATGATTTCACTTGCAATTGCTGCTGGGTCATATTGGGAGTTTAACAGTTGGAGGTAGGAGCAGTCATGTACTTCTCTTAACAAATAAAATCTTTCAATTTCCCTGCTCCCAAACTCCACGCCCCTTCCCCTCACAAAAGTTTTATGCCCAACCGTGTTTATAGCATTGGCATAAACTTTTTGCACAATAGAGAGGTAAGTTGGGACTATGGGACTTACCAAGTGCTCCTATCCCCTGTTCATGACTTGATCAGGGTTCACAGGGTATGGGAGCCCAAATCCTCATTCAGGGATTAATTTCCTTTTGATTATTGCTTGGTTGAAGCATTGTTCTACTTCAACCGAAGTAAATTTCTTCTTGTTGAAAGTCCCACCAGCTGTGGGGGCAGCTGTTCCCTTGCTCACTGTTGATTTCTTCCCAGAAGACATTTCTCTTTTAATGTTTAGAATGAAGAGAATGAGAGAAATGATGAATTACTAGCAGTTGGAAGAGTTGAGAGCTGAGGTGCTTGAATTCTCAAGGAGGTGCAGCCTCATACTTCCCTCCCACAACCTTTTATAGAAATGGAAAGAGAAGATTCTAAATACTTAGATTAATCACACTTATAGCACTTTAATACATGGTCAAAACTAATCTTAATTCATTCCATAAGTGTGATTCAAGTTCTGGTCAAAAAGGTGGAAAAATGCAGCTTTACCGCACCTAATTTTAAGATTTAAGGTCCCAAGGCACATTGTAGAGTCCTTGACGGCCTTGGGAATCTAAGGCAGTAAATTTTAGCTTCAGCTGGACACTTAGAGATGCGGTGCCTTGGGTTATTTTGTGCTGTAAGCCATCCGCTATAGTGGCATGGTAGTGGCAAAATCCGCTGTAGCGTGCTGTGGTGGATAAATCTGCTGTGGCACGCTGCGGCGGATAAATCCACTGTGGCAGCTTCTGAGTAGAAATTTTTACAATATTTAAAATTTTTCCAGAATTTTTCCATCATAAATGTTTTGGTTGTTTATTAATTTTAAATTACTCTTAAGTGCAAAATAACAAAATCATCTAAAACAGAGTTTTGGGTTGCCTCCCAAGAATGTCATCAGCCTGACACATTTAGGATCATCTAAGGGGCTTCTTTAATTATGGGTTTTCTTTTCCACACTTTAGAATTATAAGAGTGAGCATTTGCTATGCTCCAACTTATAGACTCACTAGTTTCCTTCCCATCTCCCCCATTCTCAGTATTTTGATTAGGAAATTCTTTCTTTTTCTTTTTTCCTCTCCTAGTCTTTTTCTTTCTTTTAATTGCTTTTTCCTCAGCCTCCCCTCCAGATGGGGAGCTCATACCATTCTCAAGATTTTTCTCACTTAGGACCAGGCTTTTAAGATGCAGCACTTTGCACATGTCTTCCTCACTCAAATTCCTTTTCCAAACAAAATTGATCATTTTTTTTAAATAGGGTGGGATTTAGATCGATGACAGCAGCCTTACCCTTAACCTTGATGCTCATTATACCCTTGACTACATTGATTATGGCATCAGTGCTAGCTAGGAAAGGTCGCCCAAATATGATAGTGGAATTTTCATTCCATGTATCCCATTCGCAAATAGTAAAATCAGCGGGAATAAAGAACTTTTCTAAGCCAACGGGTACTTTTTTAATTATTCCTAAAGGAGTTCTTGAATCAAGGCTTGCAAATTCTAAGATCATTGAGGTAGTCTCCATCCCTCCTAAATTCAATTCCTTGTATATATGGTATGGCATGATATTGACCTACGCTCCAAGATCACATAAAGGATCTAGAAGAACCTCCTTCCCTTATCACGCAAGGGATATTCAACCTTCCCGGATCCTATTTCTTTTCTGCCACTAATCTAAAAATTGTACTATTTCCCAGTTCACTTTCTAACACGCATTTAGATTTATTTACTTCTATTTTTACATTAAGGCGGTCTTCTTCAGTTTCATCTAAATGAATGACACTCACAGTTTCCCTTGGATTAATTTCAGTCATGCTGGGCAAAGTTCCCTGCTATAGGGTAGGCAACTGCTAGGAAATTTTTCCTAGCTGGACTTCAATATTCCTGAGGGATGCCTCTATCCCTTGGATAGAGGCCTCATGCCTATTGAGTGTTACTTTAGTTCTTCTCATGAACTGAAGGGTTTCCGCCTTAAAGGAATTAAACACTCCCTCAAGGTTGGATGGTTGGGTTGAATTGTTGTAAACTTGATTGTACCCTTATTTATTTATATTATTTCCTGTGTTAAAATTTCCATTACTGTTGTTATTGTTGCTCTAGGAAAATGAGGATGTTGCTTCCATCCAGGGTTATAGGTATTGGAGTATGGATTGTGCACATTGTTCTACCTAGCATTGTTGTTTCTTAAGTAATTAACTTGTTCAGTGTTAGAGAGTGCAAAAGGGTCATTCAGGTTGTAGTTTTTGCTCATGTGTTTTCCTCCGCACAACTCACAGTAGGCTTCTTGAACATAGTTGACATTCATACTCTCTATCGTGTTGTTTAGGGTACTAATCTTATTTTGAGGGGCTAGGATTTGATTAGTTTCATTAACTTGGTTTACTTCCCTCTTTTTAGGGTTAATTTTCTCAGTGGGCCATTAGTAGTCAATGCTGGCCATCTATTCTAAGAGATCAAAGGCTTCTTCATGGGTCTTGTTATTGAGTGATCCTCCGACAGCTACATCAATGAGTGTCCTTGCTGGAGCATTAAAACTATTGTAAAAGGTTTGCACCTGCATCCATTCAGGAAACCCATGGTGAGGGCATCGCCTCAGGCACTCCTTAAATCTTTCCCAGCTGTCATACAAAGTCTCCCCCTCAAATTGGTTGAAATTAGTTCTCAATTTTCAACCGGGCTATTTATGCAGGAAGGAAATATTTGGCTAGGAATTTACTAGCCAAATCGTCCCAAAATCTTCTGGAAGTGAACTGAGCCAACTCTTGGCTCTATCTCTAAGTGAAAATGGGAAAAGCCAAAGTTTAAAGGCGTCTTCAGAAATGCCATTTAATCTGAATGTATCACAAATCTCAAGTAAGTTTTAAATGTGTGAATTAGGATCCTCTGTGGCTAGTCCACCGAATTGGTTATTTTGAACCATGCTAAGTGTTGAGGGTTTTATCTCAAAGTTATTTGCTTCTATATTTGGTCTAATAATCGCCTGAGGGATGCCTCTAACAGTACGCAACACATATACTCTTAATGCTCTACCTCTAGGTTCTCCTAACAACTCTATGAGATTTTCTTCTATGTTTATTGTTTGTGCCCTACCCTGGTGTTAAATGATTAGCTTCTAGATTATCCATTTCAAAGTGATGTTGGTTAAGGATTACTCATTCTCTTCTAGCTCTCAAGTACATTCGCTTAATTTCAGGATCAAACAAAATATCAAATTTTTCTCTCCTATTCATGCAGTTCTTAAATTCAGCTAGACAAAATGATTATTACAATCACAGTGAATAAATTAGTAATTCAAACACTCTAAGAAAGTGAATATGCACTACAATTCCAATTCAAACAAACACTACAGATAAACTAAATTAAAAATCTAAGTTACACTACAGTTAAGACAATATGATATGATTATATAAAATGAAAATATATGCAAATAAGTAAAAATTCAAAATCACTATTTACTTGAATATTGTACTTAATACAAAAAAAAAACCACTCCCCGGCAACAGCGCCAAAAACTTGAGAGACGTAAAATACATGTCTACGCTTGCACGTAAGTGTACGTGGTCTGAAGTAATAAGTAGAAGTTTAGTTCCAAGATTTATCATCCTTTGGGAATGATGGTTTTGATACTAAGCTTATCTTCTTTCAATAATGTTTAGAAGATTCATTATTGGTTTGATTTGGTTTCTAAATTATCAACACGAATTTCCTTAAGATAAGATACAATTTTTTTAAAGAGAGAGAGTTGGGGTTTTATTGTAGTACTTGTAAAGACTTGGTGTTGTCACTTCATTATTTAAATATTTAAATTGATTTGTCCATGTCTTCTAAAATCAAGTGAACTCTGTTAGAATTTGAGTATTCCTCCAATTACAAAAGGTTCAGATTTAGTGCAATAAGAAGAACTCTCCCTTGGGGTTCTACCTCAGCACTTAAACCTTTCTAAGATCATGGTTTAAGTTGATCTTTTACTTCCTACGTCTGGGTTGCCAAATATTTTCTTTTAATTTATTATATCTTATAAACATGATCTCCATCAATCTGTGTCATGTGCTGAAACACGCGGTTTAGCTCCATTAGAGGATGCATTGGGTCCAATGGACTATGTCACATCATCCATTGGATTTTCAACGTCCTCTCATCCCTTCTACTTTGTGGAGCCGCAGAGCATAAGTTGATGGGAACTTGGTTCACAAGTATCTAGCCTCTTGGTAGAGCTCTTAAGTGAGCTTGAGAACTTGTCACATAACTCTCAACCCTACTTGCACTTCCTTCCTTGCTCTTATCCAATTGATGAGATTGGAACTCGAGCTCTTTCCTTAATCGATGATTCATTCAAGTTTTATTTTAGCAAAATAATTTGACAAATTTTTATCCAGGCATAACTTCACAATGATAATAAGCATTAAAATAGAAATCAATTTTTATTCATTCAAACATCTCCATTACAACACCAATACAACCTTACATTGTCCTACAACTACATCCCAACCCTCTCAAAGGGGGTTTAGCTTTCCATTACATAATAAATAAAAACATACATGCAAAAGGAAGTAAGCTTTGACATCGATTTATAGCAAAAAATAATAAGTGAAGTTTAGGAAGAGTACTAAAAATTACCCAGAGGTTTTCTAGGATTCTCTTAATCTTCCTCCTACGTTTCTACTTGACTTTTTCTCATTTCCCTTGCTGTATCATTCTCTTTACTCTTCACGGTCTGCTGCTTGCTCTTTGGAGAGTTCTTCTTTTTTTCTTCCTGCAGCCTCTCTTTTTGGTCCTTAGAATATTGAAAAATTGGAACCATTGTTTGGCCTGAAATTGGTCTTTAAATAAGGGAATTTTTCTACCCCATGCATTAATCACCTATGACCCTTCATCTTCTTCCATTTCAATGCAAGCACTTTAATTTATCCTGCCTAATCTCTTAGGTTTCCTCAGATTTAATGTTTGTTTTGGTTTCAAGAGGCAGGGGGAAATCAAATGTCTTATTTTATGGCCTTCCCTATGCTGCATTTAATGGAAATTCTGAAATTTTCTGTAGCGATCGCGAAGGAGCGCCACAGCGCGCTATGGCATACTGTCGTGGCCTTGATCCAAACACTGTTCTGCCGTAGCGAGCTGCAGCAACTGAAGTTTAAATACTATTCCGCTATATATTTTGATAGTTACCTTGAGGTCCCTACCTGTCCGCTGTGGCGCGTTGAAGGCGCGTTGCGGCGGTTGGACTTCTGTGAAAGCGGAATAGTAAGTATTCAATTAATTTGCATATGGGTTTCATAATAATCAGAAATTCTGCCTTGGCGCATTGTGGCGCACTGCGGCGATTAGACTTTTGTGAATGTAGAATAGTACTTGTTCAATTAGTTAACGTATAGTTTTTCGAGATAAATCAGATATGCCGCTGTGGCACACTGCGGCGGGCTACAGCAGTTTTGTTTCAGGTCAACATAAGTCCTTATGGGGCATAGCGCATTGTGGCGCGCATGGAGTGTGCTACAGCAGTTTATCTTTCAGGAAAGCATATTGGCATTGTTCAATTATTCAATATAAGAGTTTAATTTTTCTCCCGAGATATGATGCTACGGCCCGCTGTGGCGCACTGCAGCATGCTGAAGCAGTCTTCCTTCCTAGCCTTTAGGTACACTTCCATGTGAGGGAATAAGTGGACTGCCATGGCACGCTGCAGTGCGCCACAATAGTTTTCTTCCAGAATTCACAAACTCAGCTCAGGCTTTCCCTTTTTTTCATTCTTCCTGATAAAGTATAATTTCCACTCAAAGTGTACTGATATAAATGATGTTTTGAAGTTTTTTAACAATAATTTTTGCTATAAATTTTGTATACATTAAATACCAACTAGATTGAAGCATATAATTAAACTGAAACAAGCATAACTATCATCCTAATTATATAAAGAAATAAGTATTATAAATAGAACTAAACCGAACTATAAAAATGTGCAGGAAATAGGAAAGCACATATATAAAATGCTAATATAGAAATTGGCTAACAAAGCCACTAAAATTGAACTGGAATTGAACTTAATTTAGAGATATGCCTAAGTTAGTACTACCGTAATAGAAATTAGCTAAGCAAAGCCACTGAATAGAAAATCCAACATGTATTATCTAGTTAATGACTAGGCTAGATTCAAGCCGAACTATAGAATCAGACATGTGTCATCCAAACTCTGTCATGGTTGGATCTAAGTCGATTCTATTACAAAAGAATTGAAATGAAAAGGCAGACTAACTAGAATACACTCTACTGAATTTATATCTGAAGAGCTGAATGTAATGATTAAAGTTAAAGAATGTTTATGCATTTTAAATATAACACAGGAAACTCATCAAATATTCTATGTTCACTAATATGTCCAAGTTATAAAGCCCAAATACAAGGTATGTGAAGAAATAAAATCAAAGTAAGTAAGAAATCTACTACCATATGTGATACATGTTATTGTCTAATTTAATTCGTTCTATCTTCTCTGAGATAGTACATTCTTATGATCTCTAATATTCAATTATCAAGTAGAATCCTAGTTTTACGGCCTTAAAGTTAAATAGTATAACTTAACAAGTTTGAATTCATAATCAAAAGTGTCATTTATCAAAGTTTAATAATAAATCAATGACTTAATTAATGTATTTTAATAACTCATACCCAATCTTGATCTAGAAAATCAAGATTCAAGGATTTAAATTTAAACTCCAATTTTGGGTTTAAGTTCTAAATTCAAGGTGCTAACATCAAAGGATTTAAGATTTCACACAAAACCTTTCTCTAAAGATAGATAATTTTAAGGATTGAAAGACTAAGGAAGGTATGATCCTAATTTAGGAAGGCTGAAGTCTTAAATCATAAGACAAAATAATCAAGTAAGAACTTATAAATCTAAGAACTATTCAATCTATAGAATAATTTCATTATTCCATAGAGTGAATCACTTAAGCCACTAAGAAGCGTATTCAAAGAATTTCAAGAATGAAGGTTACAATAATAAGAAAATTTAATCTATTGAATAGCTCAATCACTCAATAGATCTCAACTATTAGAATATAAGATCCAAAGTTTTAGATTAATTACTTAAAATCTTTGCTAAGGCTAGACTTAAGGTTCTCCTTAAGACATAAAATTAGGAAGAACATTAGGATTATTTTGGAATGTAATTAAGTTTAATAGTACTAAATTTATGAGTTTTATATTTATTTAATGAGTCCATATTAAGGATCTAAGATCATCTTAAGACTAAAATGATTCTTTAAGTAAATTTTAGGGAGAATTAAGGTTTAGAATTTAAGATCCAATTTCCAAGTCTAAAAGCCTTTGAAAAGGTTCCAAGCCTTTATCTTGCTGAATTAAAGCATTTAATTTGACTTCTAAGGTCTAAGGGATCTTAAACCAACTTTAGGCTAAAATGACCAAAATGCCCCTCCTAAGGGTGAAATAAAGATTTTATGACTTAAGGTTCCAAATTGATTTTAATCAATTCTAACAGGTTCCTTACTGTTTAATAATATAATCAACACCTTAATTATCAAATTTTCACTTAGAATATGCCTAATAAGCATTAATCTGTTTTTAAGGTCATTAAGGATAATTAACAATATTAGGTTATGAAATTAATTTTAAGTTCACTAATGAGTTCTACAAGGCATATGGAGATAAAAGATATGAAGATTCCATAGATCATAGCTTAAGTGAATTTATTTAGCCATAATTAATTATTAAGGTAATTCAAAGGTGATTAGTGATTTTACTATTCTTAAAATATTCCCAATGGCATAAATAGATTCTCCTTTATCTTATGAACATTTAGAGCTATTAATCAAGCAATTTGGCTAAGAATGACTTAAATATTCACTAATTAAGATTTGAGAAAGATTAGACTAAATTAAAAATTCTAATTACAAAAAGTGAAATTTTAGATTAATGTTTCTTACATTTTTCTGATCAAAATAGTATATTGGAGCATACCATTTAAATCTGTACATCAAAAGTTATTTAAATAATTTAGATTTAATTATTTTAATTAAAATATCATAGGCCGAATAATTAAATTAGAATTTCCAATTAATTTTCTTAAGGAAAATTAATTTAATAAATTGGTTGAATAATTCAACCCAAAGTTCAAAAGGCGCCGGTCGGGGTCCAACCTGCCTTGTTACTGCTTACCTTCCCCGCCAAATTTTTAAAGCAAAGATTACTGCAGCAAGCTCGACGTCATGGACAGAATAGTTCTTTTCATGGGGCTTCAGCTAACGAGAGGCATAAGAAGTTACCTTACCTTCTTGCATTAATATGCATCCTAAACCAGCTCTAGAGGCATCAATATAACCTGATAGTCTAATCCTTTTTTAGGCAAAACAAGCACTAGGGTTGTAGAGAGTGCCTCTTTCAAAGTTTGAAATGCTTCTTCACAGTTAGGATTTCAAAAAAGAGGTATGGCTTTCTGAGTTTGTTTGGTTAGTGGTGAGGCAATCTAGGAAAAGCCCTTAACAAATTTTTTATAGTATCTGGCTAGTCCCAAAAAGCTTCTAATATCAGTCATTGACTTGGGGTGTACCCAATCTTGGAAAGCACTTATCTTTTTTTGTTCTACTCAAATCCCTTGGGCACCATCTACATGGCCTAAGAAGCTATGAATTTTAACCAAAATACACTCTTTGAGAATCTGTCATATAAATGATGATCACATAATGATTCTAATACTGCTTTTAGATGATCTTCATGATCTTTTGGAGTTTGAGAGTTGATGAGAATATTATTGATGAAAACAATAACAAATTTGTCTAGATATGGCTTAAAGACTCACTGTATCAAGTCCATAAATATTGATGGTGCATTAGTGAGTCCAAAGGATATCACAAGGAATTTATAATGACCATAGCGAGTGCAAAAAGCTATCTTCTTGACATCAACATCCTTTACTCGCAACTGATAATACCATGATCTTAAATTGATCTTGGAGGATATAACAGCACCAGATTGCTAATCAAATAAATTATTGATTCTAGATAATGGGTACTTATTCTTAATAGTTAATTTATTCAACTCTTGGTAATCTATGCACATTCTCATGGATCCATCTTTCTTTTTAACAAATAGAATTGGCGCTCCCCAAGGAGACATAGTAGGTCTGATGAAACCCATGCTTAATAGCTCTTGCAATTGTTCATTAAGCTCTTGCAGTTTCTTGGGTGCTATCTAGTACGGTGCTTTAGAAATCAACAGAGTTTCTGGAACTAACCCAATAAGGAATTCTACTTCTCTTGCTGGAGGTATGCTTGACAATTTTTCTGGGAATACATCGGCAAAATCTCTCACTATTTTACATTTAGAGTGAGGAATGTTCTCCTTAACTTCACCCATCATGGCGACAAGAAAAGCACCACAACCCTTACTGATTAATTTCTCAGCCTTGATGGCATTGATTAGAGATGCTTGTGTACTAATTTTCCCTATAAAGGTTTCAAGCACAAAAAATTTGGTTCCATTGTGAATAGTTATTGCAAACCACATCCATGGTTTTTTAGTGAGTGCAGTGGTGGAGCATATGGCCTTGATGACCACACATATAGCACCGATGGCCAAAGTTGTAACACTTACCGTACATATGGGGTCTGTTACAATTATTAGTTTGTTTGGAGGGTGAAGCAACTTCCATTTGAAAAACATTAATTGGATGTGACCTGTGCTTATTGAACACCTCATGGCAATTTGGCATTGCTTGAATCTTTTTATTTAGATCCCTTTTTGACTGGTGGTGCTCTACCACTCTTACTGTCTTAACTAATTATAAAAATCTAGTGAGATGCAATGGGAATACATGAGCCTTGATAGAATCTCACAGACCGCTTTGAAATTAGTGGCACCGGGCAACTTTGGATCTAATGAGGTCAGAAGTAAAGGGTACTAACCTTCTAAATTCCATCTCGTATTCCTAGATAGGAGGACTGCCTTGAATCAACATTAATATTGTGTCTTTGACTATATTCTGAGTTGATGGGGGAATGAACTCTGTGTTGAATACTTTCACAAATGCATCCTAGGAGATGTCTTCAATATCAAAGTCAACAAAATGGGTGTTCCAGACATTGTTCCATCAGTACTTTGCTTCTTCATGAAATAGATGAGTTGTCGGACGGATTGCCTCTAAATTAGGACAACTGACGCTAGTTATATTCTTCTCCACCATTTTTAGTCAACTAGTTATGTCAATGGGGGAGAGGTTCCCATGGAAGGTTGAAGGTGTCAACCTCAGAAAACTGTGCAAGAGTCCATCAGCAGATTGATGCGACATGTAGGTTCATAAGGTGTAGGTCCTATTGGTGCAGCATTGTTGGTAGTAGTAAAAGGATGGATGGTAATCAGTTTCTGATTTGCTAGGTCTTGCAGAGTCTAATTCTCAAGCATTGCCGCTAACATACTTTTTAAGGAACTAACCTCATCGAAGGTACTACTAGAACTACTGCTGATATGATGGGAGTGGTCATAGGGGGTCATTCTAGATTCATCTTGTTATGGCAAGACTAATCATTACTTTAGAATGAGTTGAGAAATGTGACAAAATTTGGCATTCAAATTGGAAACACAGAAATTTTCTTACTCATTATAGAACCAAAGGTTACATAGATGATAAGATGAAAA
This sequence comes from Gastrodia elata, assembly GCA_016760335.1. Taxonomy (NCBI): domain Eukaryota; kingdom Viridiplantae; phylum Streptophyta; class Magnoliopsida; order Asparagales; family Orchidaceae; genus Gastrodia; species Gastrodia elata. The sequence continues at coordinate 34,662,318 of CM028682.1, forward strand.
AGATAACTCATATAAATACTAAGACATGACGATGATAAGAGAACTACAATCATTTTAACAAATTATGACAAGTATTAAGCCTTTTCGATGAATTCTGCATAGAACGCAAGACACAAGTTGGTAAAGGTCATAGTACAACGCTTCCTCTTGCACTTCTTTTCTAGCTTCCAATTGGTGATGATCCTAGAGAAGAAAGGTCATAAGCTTGATGTAGATTAGATATGGGCTCTCGTCTAAGACTGCTTCTACTCGCTTCAACCATTCTTTTACTAATATTGGAAAGCCAATTCCTCAATAGATGTGGTGGCAACGTAGCTTGTCAAGTACTAGGACCCCTTGGCTAATAATCCATCTACAATCCTTCCACCCTCTTGACCAAGCTGATAGTCATAGTCCCAAATGGCTTCAAATATAGTTGAGTAGTAGCTTAGATTTGATCCTTCACACTCCATTCTCTTACTAGGAAATTTTATAAATTCTTAAGTTGTCTTGCGATTATTTTAAACATTATGTGTGGATATTTTCTAATTCATACTTTTATATTGAGTTGCTTGAGAGTATGGCACTATTGATGCTATTATTGATGACTATATTACAGAAGAATGATCCATTAGTTAGATAGGAATGCAAATTCTAATCTGGCACCTTATGGTGCTCTCTAATACTATATGTGGAGCCCCATCCCTACTGTGGTCATGTTAATACTAATATTAACATTATTACAGTAGAGTGGTCACTGTGTAACAAATCCCCAACTATAGTCACATTAGTTTTAGCGTATCCCACCTTAATTGCAAGAATTACCACATGTAACTGTAATTTATTCATCAACTTATGTAAGTAAGCTCAAAGTGTGGAAGCAAAATAAGTATAACATCCATTCCTATAGCATAAAAAGGAAAGAATAATAACTCAACTCAGTATAAAAGTGTAAAAAAGTAAATGCTTCTTAGACATTAGTTCTTACAATACTGAATTGAATATAATCAAAAGACAAACTCATCATCACAAGAAGGAAAGTAATTCTATCTATGCCTCACCAACATGGAGGTCCTCATCCTAATAAGATCCTCACCTGAAGCTACCTCCATAAACAACTTTGAATCTGACATTATCGATTACACGATACCAGGTTCCCAGCCAAGAAAAAAATAAAAACTTACGTTAGACAATTGTCTAAGTACATTTTATGCTGATTTAATAAAAACTACATGTTTTAAGATATCACATTTAGTAAACATTTAAGCATTTAAAGAGGTGCAAAAAGCGATAAAAGAACATGTTAGTTATAAATAAAACATTTATAACTAGACAAATTGAAGTACACGAATAATATACCTCAACCAAAAGCTGCAATAAGGTTAGGCAATAATCATACTTATAACTATAAATACTAAAACTGCTAAAAGTAAAACACATCCTTGTATACCTATGATCATATGAATATATGTTGATTTACAAAAAATACCAACTAGACTGAAGCATATAATTAAACTAAAATAAGCATAACTAGCATCCTAATATATAAAAAGAATTAAGTACTAAAAGTGAACTGGAAAAATGTGCATGAAATAAGAAATTACATACATATATATATATATATATATATATATATATATATATATATATATATATATTTATTTATTTATAATTCTAGTATAGAAATTGGTTAATGAAGCCACTGAAACTGAACTGAAATTGAACTAAATTTTGAGATATGCTTAAGTTAGTACTGCCATAATAGAAACTAGCTAAACGAAGTCATTGAACATAGACTTTCAACATGTATCATCTAGCCAATCACTGGTCTAGATCTGAATTCAACTATAGAATCATACATGTAACATCCAAGCCTTGTCATGGTTGGATCTGAGTCGATTCTATTATAAAAGAATTGAACTAAAGAGGCAGACTAACTAGAACACACTCTACTGAACTGATATCTGAAGAACTGAATGTATTGATTAAAGTTAAATAATGTTTTTCCATTTCCAATCTAATATAATATACTCATCAAATATCCTATGTCTACTAATATGTCCAAGGTATTAAGCCGAAATATAAGGTTTGCAAAGCAACAAAATCAAAGTAAGCAAGAACTCTACTAACACAAAGTAAGCCTTAATTATCAAATTTGCACTTAGAATATACTTAATAAGCACTAAATATTTTCGAGGTCATTAAGGGTGATTAACAATATTAGGTTATGAAATTAATGTTTAAGTTCACTAATGAGTTATACAAGGCATATGGAAATAATAGATATGAAGATTACATAGATCAGAGCTTAAGTGAATTAATTAAGCCTTATCAATCAATAGGATGAGTAAGAGGTGATTAGTGATTTTACCATTCTTAAGATATTCCCAATAGCATAAATAAATTCACCTCTGTCTAATGAATACTTAGAGCTATTAATCAAGTAATTTGGCCAATAATTACTTAAATATTCACTAATTAAGTTTTGAAAGAGATTAGGCTAAATTAGTAATTTTAATTATGGAAAATGAAATTTATTTTAGATTAATATTTCTTACTCTTTTTATCAAAATGGTATATTGGATCATACCATTTGGATCAATATAGCAAATGTTATTTAAATAATTTAGATTGAATAATTTTAATTAAAATATAATAGGCTGAATAATTAAATTATATTTTCCAATTAATTTTTTACGGAAAATTAATCAAATAAATTAGCTAAAATATCAGGCCCAAAATCCAAAAGGCATGGGTCAGGGTCTGACCCGACCCATTACTGCTTACCTTCTCCGCCTTCTCCTTCGATAAGTCGTCTAGAAATAGCTCAGGTCGCCAAATTCTTTGTCGATACACCATGCCATGACCGGCATTTGATAGCTACATCATCCACGGACCAAGACACAATGATTGAGCATAGAAGCCCTTTGCGGTAGGGATGGAGATGATGGAACCTTACACCTTCAAATCGACCTTACTCAAATATCTAGGGTTTACTATGGAGAGCCTATTCTCTTCACCAAGACAACTATTCTATTGGGGATCAATACCTACACCATCAGGGGGTTGAGATGGATTGAACCCATTTAACTTCGAGGCTCATGATGCGCTCACTCGTAGGGACCTTACTCAAGCTCAACTCAATGACTCGATGTAACCTGAAGTATAGATATGATTGATCGAAGCTAGCTCAAGCCCTAATGACAATTGTAATGTGTTTGACTAGCTTGAAGATGCAAACTCAAAACATAATTGAGCTGGAATGGGCTTTGGGTTATAATGGAGTAGCTTTGACTCCATTAAACACTTGTGCCATCCAGATAGCAAGTGTTCATAGTTTGTAAAGTGTCCATTCGATCTCAATTGTCATGCACAAGCATCCTAGGGGTTTAGGAGAAACTGAATGCCATTACAGAGCTACCTTAATGTGAATAATTAGAATTGGGCCCACACAACTCAATGAGGAAAAGGGAAGTACTTGGGAGCACTGGAAGAAGGCACGACTGGATAGAGTTGCCAATATGCTGGAGCTGCTAAATGATCACATAAGCAGGACAGGGGGTATGAACACTAGACCGCACCCTCAGATGGCTATGGAAGATGCTAAGGTTCTTAGAATTTGTAGAGAGCTTGATAAGAAAGGAGAGGAATATTGAAGCATTCACAATGAGCAAAGGATCTCATTGTGATGCTCGAGGTTATTTATCGCCCACGGGAGTCAAGAGGAGGCTTACCATGGCCTGAGTCCTTGGTAAGGGCAAGGGCTGAATTAGAGGCATGGTTCAACTACTCAAGGGAAGAGTGAGGAGATTGCAGATGGTAGAACATTGCAATTGGAGGCAGAAGAGGAAGATCGCAACATCTCCCATACTGCCACTACGACAATACCTAGCCAGGCTATCGGGGGTACCAGAGGTGCGAATGATCGCAATGGAAATGAAGGTGAGCAAGATGATCGAGATATAGACCATCTGATTGCTGAGTTGTTAGGTCTAGACAGCTCATATGAGGTTACATAAACGAATAATTGCAGGTAAAGCGTCAACCGTTAGATCATAAGAGTGATCTAGTAGCTGGCGAGGGATCTCTCCACGAAACATCAGCGTCATTTGATGGATGCGCTAGGATTCGTACGTGAAGGAAAAGGTGCTAGAAATGCTGCGCTGCTGTCAGGACCCTGCAACGGATTAGCCACAGTCCCGACAACAAATCCCGTCGCCTTAAAATTCACTTAAATTTAATTTAATTAATATTAATTAATCCTTTATTATTATAATTAATCCTAATGATATTAAATCCAATTTAGGACTAGATGATCTCAAAAAAAATCCACAATTTTACCCTTAGCTAATTTGAGTATGAGGAATTCAAATATATAATCAGACTTTAATATGGAGATCAATTAAATTTAACTAATTTTCAGGATCCTTAAATAGACAAAATAGTCACATTGCTCAAATGAGCTTCGATTGATCCCAGACTTCTAGTGTTATGTTTAATTAGCTATTTAAGTCTAATGGAATGGGAATTAGCACTTGGATTAGCTTAGATTTAGAAGAGTAATAACCTTGGATTGTTAAAATACAAGATTGAAAAGTTCAGCGGAGCAAAATTTGCATTATAGAAGATGCAAATCAAGGATTTATAGTACTAGAAGAAGTTGTGCTTTCCACTTTGATGAGCCAAAAGAAACCTACAAATATGATAAATGAAGATTGGAAAGTCCTAAATAAAACATCACTAGCATTGATTCACCTTTCCTTATCTTTGTCTGTGGTGTTCAATGAGAAAATAATAGGGGAACTCATTGTGAACCTAACAATGATGTAAGAAAAGCCTTCAACTCCTAATATTGTTTTATGATGAAGAGATTATTCAACAAGAAGATGGTAGATGGCAGTTCAGTGATTGAACATCTAAATTAGTTCAACACTATAACAAGCCAGTAAATCTTCATTGACATTAACTTTTATGACAATTTGCAAGCTTTGTTTCCTATATCTTCACTACCAAATAGTTGCGATGGATTGGTTACTACAGTCAGTAACTCATCAAGAAATGTGTGTTTGAAACTCGATGATATTTTGGGGCTTGTATTGAATCAAAAAATTGGAAGAAGGCTTGCCATGAAACTTCAAGTTCAGCCCTAAATGCTAAAAGCAAAAGAAGGGAAAAATTAAAATTGGAAAAAAAAAAGTTTGAGTGCTGGAACTATGGAAAAATTGGGAAGATTGAAGAAGGACTGTCTCTCCCTGAAGAAGTCAGATGGAGGAAATCTAAATGTATATCATTCTACATATGTTACTATACTTAATATCGAAGATGTGTTGATTTTATCCTTAGAGTCTATAAAATCCGGGGTTGTGGATTTTAACGCATCCTTTCATACAACTACTAGAAAAGGTGCATTAAGAAATTACACTTGAGCTGATCTAGAAAAGGTCAGTTTGGGAGATGATAATGCATGCAAAATTGTTGGAATGGGTGATCTCAACATCATATTACCGAGTTGAGTGCTATAGAGACTAAGGGTATCAAAAATGCTCCTTGTCTGAAGAAAAATGTAATCTCTATCAATCAGATAACCCATGCAGGCTATGTTGCAACATTTCCTAGAGACTAATGGAAAATGATAAGATGTCCATTGGTTACAGCTCAGGGTAATATTGTAACGCCCCGTCTCGTCGCCACATGCAACTGAGGTGTTAAAGACAAAACAATTGGCAATGGAATGGTGCATTAGTCTGGATATACTAATGAACCTCCCTAATTGCTACTGCTGAAGCTCTACCCAATGTAGAACTGAGGACTAATCTTTAAGAAAAGTGTGAAATTATTATCTTAAATATTAGATAAGGTAGTTACATACATTGAATTATGAGGGGTGGTTTTAATAAGAATCCAAAATATATTAGTATTAGCATCACTTACATGCCGATCACATCACAATACTAAGTATAAGTAGTAATAATAACAGAGTGCTGAAGCTATAGCATTCATCCATATTATTCATCATGGAAGCTAAGTAAGAAAACATTCATCTCAGAAAAGAAAGAGAAAATACATCCAAAGTTAAGTTATTACAGACCATTTGCTTAAAACGAAAAGGCTGTAATGTCTCTCAATTCGCAACAAAAGTAACTAAAATGGTAAGTAAGAGTTGAGCCAACTAATGCTCCACAAACTCCTCTTAGATCTCTTGGAAAGCCTCCAAAGCCTGCATCTCAAACTACACTGGATTTGACAAATTGTCGTATCCCAAAAATGTTGGTTTCCTAGACAAAAGAAAAGAAGAAAAGTACCTCGTGTTAGACAATAAGCTTAACATCGAAAGCTATAATATACCTTATTAGAGTTTTAAAAAAATATTAACTTTTAAGTAAATAGAATAATACTGCAGAAAAGTATTGAAATAATTGAGAGATATTTTACTATACAAAACTAAAAGTAAAGTAAAATAGTAACTAAAAGATATGGTGCTAAGAATAGGAATCTATAAAGAATCTAAAACTGAATATTATGCAGAAACCAAATCATGTTATATGCCACTCAATATACATATGTAATTGAATATGACACAAAATATTATGCCTCAAATATGCATAACATTGATGTCACATGACATTCCACAGAACCTAGGTATGCAGAACCGCTCTGCTAATAGATCCTATGTTACCACAACGCTCTGCTAACAGATCCTAGGTGAGCACAATGATCCGCTAATGCTATAATATGCATATGCGATCCATAAGATGCCAAGGTTTTTCTTAATAAATAAATGCTTTTAAATCATTTAAAAACTAGAAAACAATCATAAACCAAATAAAAATCTATTTGCCTCCATAAATCAGAAGTTTAACTAAATGAACTGTCTAATTCTATTCTTAACTCCATTAAATTTAGCATTTATTCCATAATGAGATTTTATAACATTTGAATTCATCACATGTTAAGAGTACATATGCAATATCAGTATATTATAAGAAGGATGACTTAAAATACTTAATTTATTTAACTGCACTTATCGATGTGCACAAAGGTAAGGGACAAAATCCATTTACAGTTTATTCTCTTGAACTAAGCCGTTAAATTCCTAACCTATAATACACTTAGAGTTGGCATGTTTATCTTGAACTGAATTGCACTTATCTAATTACCTAAAATAAGACTGAAACTCTACAATTCTATTTAGGGTAAGTTAATTAATTTCATATTCTACTGAATAAATCAATTCTATGAATATGCAGTATAATATCCATTTGTAGACTGAAACTCTACAAATCTAAATGTATATCATTCTACATATCTCTATCATTTTAGCAATCTATTTAATAAACAAGGAGTTACAAATTACTGAGTCCCTTCTCCATTGTGGTGAGTCATACACAAAAAGTCCTAAGGAGATGATATATAAGTCATTCAACTTAGGATACTACCATAATGAATAATCTCAATCTAAGTCTCTTTAGGTTATTCTACCACACGGTATAAGGATAATCCTCTATAATTGCTAAGGTCCATCTACAGGCCTACCACAAAGTATGTTTAATAAGGCATTTCCTACCTCAAGATCTTTATTACTTAAGGAAAATTATCATTTCATCTTAACCATAAGAACTAGCCTTAACCTGTCTAAGTGTAAGGCTTGTAATGGTTTTAAGAAAATTCAAACCTTAATAAATCAAAAAGGTTATATAATAATTTAACCAATGGATCTTATGCAAATTCAATATATAAATCATTTGATTAAGGGTAAATCACTTATGCAAATCATCATGCATTTCTATCTAATCAAATAACTAAGTAAGAAAGGTAAACAAATAACTCAATGTATTGATTCATGGTATAGACCATTAAGAGCTAAATTAAGGTAAACCAAAATTTGACATAATTAGAAATTTCTCATGCATATTTGAACACAAAGATAATATCAAGTTATGTAATTTCTAATGAAGTTAAAATCAGCAATTTAGTCATCTTATTTAAGCTTAAACTATCTAATTAAACTAAGTGAACTAAATTAGGATGTCACCATAATTAAAGGGATTTAAAGCTTAAGGTGTCAAATTCAATACATGAGATTACTAACATGATAGTTATTACCTAAAGATTATATGCATATCAGGTTAACTAAATTAGAGAACAATTAAGGCTCATAAATCACTAATCCAATCCTATATTAATAAGTAATTAAATGATTACATAATCGTTAAAATTAATTGAGACTTGGCAAGTCGGTGCTAGATATCCATATGAACAAATAGAAACGAAAAATGTAAAATTTGGCAAGTAAAAACCCTAATTTATACTAATCATGCAAAATAAAGTTGATGGCATAATTAACTAAATAATTATCATAAAATTTATTCCTTTGGCAATTATATTCTACATGCCATAAATAATCATTAGAAACTATAAATAGAGAATTTGTGTGATTAATCATGCTAGTATGCACTAATTAAGCTACTGAAGTAATTAGGCAAAGTTAAAAAAATAAATCTCAAAAACTAAAATATTTTTGCATATTATTATCCCTTGCATTTTTTTAAATAAAATGGTATATTATTTCATATAGTTTGGAACAAAGATAACAAAGTTATTCAATTAATTTATTCTGAATATTTTTATTTAAAATTTGATTTTTTGATTTATTATCCTTAAGAAAAATAAATCCAATAATTACTTTAATAAATAACGGAGGTGGCCCATTCAAAAGGCGTGAATTAGTAGGGCTCGACGGCCCGTTACTGTCACACCGCACGGTCTACGGGTCAGCCTGACCAGCACAGTCCTTCTCCTTCCTTCATCTTCCCACGATGCTAGCCGATTAAGGTAAACCCAAATTAGTTAATTCCTTTGGCACCTCACATTGTCGTTGCCTCTAGATGACTGCCACACCATCCCTATGCCAAGACACATTGTCTGAACCTAAAAGCTCTAATTGGCAATGCCTAGATCAATGTGGTGTTACTCCCCCAAATTCCTTCTTATTAGTACCTTTAAGGTTTATTGTGGGGACAAAATCCTCCCCATAAAGACCACTAAAGGCCTAACCACTAATTCATACACCATCACCAAAGCCTGACGGAGCTAAGACTTATAGAATTCAGGCTTGAGCGCAGTCGGAATGGTGGGTCCTTACTCGGACAAAGCACTGGGCAGTCCCGTGCCGACCTGAATAGAGGGCGGCTGCTGGGTCGAGCCCCAACTAGCCTAAATGTTTCAACCCAAAGAGGATCAATACACTAGCACATTCTTATGTGATTGGTGACCCAATTGAGCCCCAATGGCGCATTGGATGATGTGCACACACTGTGGAGTCGCAGAAGAGCTTAGATAGTGCTCAACATTATCAAGACCTTTGTCAACTCTCTGATGCCACCATCCTTATCATAATCGACCCTAGATCTCAAGCATCTATGCACATTAGGGGATTCAAGTTTGCATAAGAGATTGTGAGTTCACACGGCTCACAGTGAAGGTGTGGCGCCCCACCCCTTTTATCCATAATACTAAGTTAAGGGGTGGTGTGTCACTTTGGCAAATCCCTCACTTAACATTGGATTAAGTATAATCCATAATCCACTAGTAAGGGAGAGATAAGCCAATGCATATATAAACTATATCATAGTCATTAAGCAAATACATAACCAGAGTGCGAAAGCAAAGTAAAATAAGAATACATCCATTTTACCATAATGTAATAAGGAAAGTATAGTAAGCAGCTCAGAATAAATAGTATAGAAAAGCATACAATCACATAATACCTGAATTATTACAACATTAAATTTGGCTAAATGAACTAAAATGGAATCACTCATCCTCACAATAAACACAAGAGACAAAACAGCTTCAGCTCCTTCCTGATGCTCCTCCTCAAGGTAAGGCTCCTCTTCAGCACCAAGCTCCTCAAATCTATCTAATTTGACATTGTCAGTTTCATAATTCCAGGGCCCCAACCAAAAAAGAAAAAAAATCTTATTATACAATTGTCTAAGTATATTTTAGGCTGAAAATTTTTCATATGTTATTAATGTCACCATTTTACTTTAACAAGACCAAAATCCTAATTAGCATAGAAGCAGTAAGCATACAAAGAGAAGGATAAGTCATAAATACAGCATTTATAATTAAATAATATTTGAGGCAAAAAGGCACACCTCAAAGTAAACAAAGCAAGGATAGGCATACATGTATAATACAGTAAATAAAAGTACTAAAAAAAAAGTATAATCCTAAATATATTGATGATTATATGACATATGCTGATTAAATTAAGGAATCTAATCATGATATATGCATAATAAAAAATAGCAAAGTCTAGCATCCTATAATATACAAGAAAATAGGTAAAGGAACGCTAACTGAAATAACATGCATCATTAAAATAGTAAGCAGTAAACTAAAATAGAAAATAGGTATGTATAACTGCTATATCAAAAAATTGGTCAATCGGGCCCAGCATAATTTCCAAAGCCTTTCTGGGCTAGGGCAGATAGAAATTGCTAAAGCCTTTCTAGGCTAGAGCAGATAGAATAGTACAACATAACTGAGGAGGTAGTAAATACAAATATAGTAAATTTTAATTATTTTATTTTTGCTTTTGTGGACATGTCCAGAAGTAGCTGAGGAGTCAAGCACATCTATAAGACTATACGGGTTTCAAGCTTAACACATACTCCTCAATGAATAATGTTAAGCATTCTTATTACTCCTTACTCCTGTCCATTGGGGTAAATGTGTACTAGAACCTACCAGAATATAACTGAACCTAATGCAAATGTTATCTTGATTTTTCTAAATTTCCATTTCATGCAATAATGTTATCTTGAATGACATGCTCAAGGAATAAGACGCAAAATACAAGGAATACATAAGCACAAATAATAAATAGTGAGCAAGGGACTCTTCTACACATGGTAGCACTGCTATCTAACTAACCATTCTAACTTATTTAAATTACACAAATTCTAGTTCTCCAACTCCTACTATCGAGTATAACTTAGAAGTATGTCTTTATAAGTTAAAAGTAATTAGAGCTGATTAGGTCCTAATTTAGTTCAATAAGAATCGACTATAAATTAAATAATAAATCATCACATTTTAATTGATGAATTTAGATATCCTATACTAAGATCTGATCAAGATCTATTAAACTAGAGATTATGATTTTTAAACCATGAGCTAGAGTTAAGCACATAATCCAAGGGTCAAAGATAAGATCTAAGGTTTTTCAGTCTAAATGTGAACTAAAAATTAAGGCTAAAATCTATTAAGCATAATCAAACTTAATAGAAAGATTCTCTTAATCTTATTCTAGAATTAAAATATAAAATAATCAAAATTAAGTTATAAATTCTAGAAACTAATAAAACTAAAGTTTCATTTATTGGATAATCCACTTTACCTAGTAAATGAAATCTGACCTAGAATCTATTCCTAAACTTAGGAAAGAGGGTCTTAATGTGAGGTGTAGATCCCTAAATAAGCTCTTAATAAAATATCTTATCAATTTAAGAACTTATGGAATTTAATTCAATTTGATTTTATTTGTTGTTTTTGTTCATTTAAGGTATATAAGGATGAATACAACTAATTAAGGGGTATTTTCCTTACTTACGGGTTTTAAGACTTAAAATTGGGATTTTAATTAGCTTATTCAAATTATGAGTTTTAATACTTAAATTAATTCTAAATCTGTTTTATTACCAATTTTAATGACTTAAAAGTTATTTAAAAGATTTAGAACACTTAACCTAAATTTTGGGCAAAATGACCATTTTGTCCCTACTTAAGGGTCTATAAAGTTACTTTCTAAATTATAGCTCCAGATTGGAATTTTTTACTGCCAATTGATTCATTACTGTCAATCATGAAGATAAATAATAAGCACACTCAATTTAAATAAGAAATGAGTCTTATAAGTTCAAACTAAGGTTTTTGACTAAAGGAGCATTTTTGAAATTTTCACCTAATAAAATTAAAAATTTGCACAATTTATTATTGGTTGCTATTCAAGGATTCCACAGAGTCCAAGAACACTAAATTTTGAAGTCTATTGATTAAGTTATGAGTTTTCCATTTCTAGGGGTAATTATATAATTTTTTAGGGTCAAAAACCTAACTTCTCAATATGAGTTCCAAATTTAATAAACTCATTGGCTATAGCTTCCCTATATTATATAGTTAACTGGGGGTAGACCTAAATTGAACCTCATCTGAATAAGTTATAACCTAACTAGAGTTAGGGTATTTTGGTCAACATAGGGCTCCAAACCTAAATTTTATTTTAGTTTACTGTTAGCACTAAACTTCTAAGCTAGACAACACTTTGAATTTCCTAATTTGGAGTCCAAATGATTAAGATATGGCCTAATCAATTTTTGAGTTTTAAGGGTAGTTAGGATACGTACCCAAAAGTGCATAACCACCTTAATGATCAAATGACAAAACTAATACTATCAAGGTGTTCCTGAGATTTTCCTAATTACTTCAAAACCCATATTTGCTAGGTTTAGGTCACTAAGTACAAAGTTATGGAGGGTTGAAGTTTTGGTTCAAAGGTGTGGAGGTCCTAAAATGTCACTATATTATTTAGGTGTCCTACAAAAAAGTTGATACTACCACAATATCACTCTCATTTTTCTGATTAAAATGAGATATAAATTTGCTATCTTTGGACTTGTGGATTAAAAGTTATGAGCATCTAATATTTTTGAATTTAATTTATTCAATTTAAATTAAATTAACTTACTGTTTAATTATTAAACTAACAAATTTTAAGTAAATCTATTTTAATTAAAATGGCGGGGTTCACAGAAAGTATTGGCAGAGGTGACAGCCAATCAGTGGTCGATAGCTGGGCTAGGAGGACCATAGCCGTCGGTGCCCAAGGGACATCGGCGGGCCCCACACGAACGTGTGGCAGCCCGTGAGAGGAGGCGGGGTTGAAGCAGGGCCCACATAGCTAGCGGACTACGAAAGATGGGACTCACAACTTTGAGCACCGCACCAACCCGATGCGAGCCGGTCAGGCCCGGGTAGACCCGGCGCGACTCGAGGTTTCATCTCCCTCCTCATTCGGACCCCGACGGCTGAAACTTAGGGTTAACCTTTTCGCAACCCAGCCTGTGGTGACAGGGGCCAAACCACATTGCTATGGGTAGCCACAGACGAGACCTACTCGAGGAGAGTTGAATCGGCCAATGAGGTGGTCTGGTTTGCTGGCTAGAGTTAACCCTAGGTGCCTAGGGTTCGGGCCTATCGATGGCTAACTATATATACTGTATACCGATCTTTAATATGCCATGATCGGGTTCATTTGAACCCAATCAGACCGTTCAACCAGCAATCCTAAGCATGAGATCATTTTGCGAAATTGAAACACAGTAATCGAATGAAGAAATTTGGAGATCGGGATACCTGATCTTGAACGGTTGGGGTTCTAGGGGTCTGCTTGGGATCACACTGACAGCTCTGTATCACCTTAGGGTTCTTCACAAATGGTTCTCTCATGACGAGGAGGAGCTTTGGAGCTTATGGGAGTTGAGGCGAAGTGGCCGAGGCCGTGCGGTCAGCGATTGGCCGCTCACAGCAAGTCTGAGTCACACGGAGCGTGGCTATTGGGACGAAGGACGGTAGTCGTTCTATCCTGATCCGATCGGATGGATCGAACGATGCGGATCCACTTAGGATTAGCGGGTCGGATCCAAAAAGCATCGGGGATCCGACCCGATAAGGATTTACTTTAATAATGATTAATCTAATTTATTATTTAATTACTACTTTTCTTAATTAAAAATTAAATATTTAAATGGACTCAAAAAATTTCTAAATGTTCACCCCAAGCTAATTGAGGGGTGAGGAACGCAACGGTGATGTCGGATTTTGATTTCAATGAGTATTTTATTTTCCTAATTTTTAGGGTATTTAAATATTATTAAAAAATTTCATGAATTTTTGACGACTTCTAATTGCCACCAAAATATCACCCCTAGCTAATTTGGGGGCAATGAGCGCAATGATGAATTTCAATTTTTGATCTGAGGAAAATTTGGATAGGTCAAATTCTAGGGTTTCTAAAGTTTTCCTGAATCAGGATTTTGATCCATTTGACTCCTGATTTGGACTAGGTCTTGGTGGAGAACTCCTAATGACTCAATTAGTGCACTAAGATCATAATCATGACTTAAATTAGTCTTAATTAACTAGGGTAACAACTTGGGTTGTTACAAACCCCCCTTATAAATAATATTGTCCTCAATATCACTCAAGTGGAAAGAAAATAAGTATAGGATAAAAGAAAATTGAATTAAATGATAAGGAGCAAAGGAAGATACTTAGATTCTCAAATAGTCTAGGATACTTGGCTCTCATATCAGATTCCTTCTCCCAAGTGGCTTCAACAGATAGGTGGTTCTTCTATTGCACTTCAACCTCGGGTGTACTTGATACCCTGAGTTGTGGCCTTCAATTTGCACTTCACAATGCATGGACTTATGAATCCATAAGCGATCCCCTTGATAGATAGCACCCCTATGAAAATGAAGATCAGTACGGCGACCACCCTAGATTGCTTGTTTAAAATTCAGATAATTTTCATCTTTAGTCTGGGAAATGGATACATCTCTATGGAAAGTGGGCTCCACATTACTCATTGAGATCATTTCACTCAATAGGTCACCGCGCACTGATTTGATATTCATTTTACAAACTCTTCTTCTAGTGGGCTTTCAGATAATGGAATTAAGAGTAGCATGACAGCTCAGAGCATCAGCCACAATATTTGCCTTTCCGGGATAGTATTAGATATCGAGATCGTAGTCGCTAATTAATTCCAACCACCTTGTCTGTCTGCAATTCAACTCCCTCTGGGTAAATATATATTTAAGACTCTAGTGATCTATCAATACAAAGCACTGAATTCCATAAAGGTAGTGCCACCATATCCTTAGGGCGAACACTACAGCAGCTAATTCAAGGTCGTGGATGGCATAGTTCCTCTCATGGTCTTCAGTTTTCAGGAAGCATGAGCAATAACCTTTCCTTCCTTCATTAATATAGCTCTCAAGCCTATGCTTGAGGCATCAGTGTAGACTTGGTAATTCAACCCTTCCTTAGGAAGAACTAGAACTAGGGCAGAGGTAAGTGCATCTCTTAATGCTTGGAATACTTCTTCACAAGCTGGCGACCATTAAAATGGTACAACCTTCTGGGTGAGTTTGGTGAGTGGAGAGTTTATTTGAGAAAGACCTTTCGTGAATCTTCTATAATAACTAACCAAACCCAAGAAGCTTATGATTTCTATCACTGACATAAGTTGCACTCATTCTTGGATGGCACTGACCTTGTTCAGATATACTCTGATCCTTTGTGCATCCACTACATGGCCTAAGAAGGCTACATAATCAAGCCAAAACTCACACTTTGAGTACTTGCATACAGTTTGTGGTCATGCAGCTCTTCCAATACAGCTCTCAGATGATCTTTGTGGTCCTTCTTATTCTTGGTGTAGATCAAGATGTCGTCGATAAAGATGACAACGAACTTATCTAGATAGGGTTTGAGCACACGCTGCATTATATCCATAAAAATTGACGGTGCATTTGTGAGTTCAACAGACATTAAAAGGAGATCGTAATGTCCGTATCGTATTCAAAAGACTATCTTTTCAATGTCTTCCTCTTTGATTCATAGCTGATGATAGCTGGAATGCAGATCAATCTTTGAAAATACTTTAGCTCCTGTTAGCTAATCAAACAGATCAACAAGTCTGGGTAACGGATACTTGTTCTTAATTTTTACCTTGTTGAGTTCTCTATAGTCAATGTACATTCGCATCGACCCATCTGTCTTTTTGACAAAAAGCACTAGCGCACACCCCAAGGAGATGAACTAGGTTGAATAAGACCCTTCTTGAGCAATTCTTAGAGTTGATTGAGCAGCACTTGCAATTCTTTTGGTGCCATGTGATTGGGAGCTTTGGATATAGTTTGAGTTCCTGGGATAACTTTTATCGCAAACTCTACGTCCCTAATCGGTGGAAGAGCCGAAGGTCTTCAAGGAATATATCAGGAAACTCACTAGCAATTTTGTTCTTGCTTAAGGGTACAATTTCTTTCTTTTCACTTATTATCATTACTAAGAAGGCATCACAACCTTTCTTCACGAACCTTTCTGCTTCTAAGGCATTGATCAATGAAGCATGTGTACTGAATTTCCCCACAAATGACTTGGCTTGGGGACCACAACCTAATGTGATCTTCTTCTTCTGATAGTTAATAATAGCACCATGTTGGCTCAATCAATTCATTCCTAGGATCACATCAAAGTTGGCTATATGAAGGACCACTAGTTTGGCTTCAAATTCACTGTCTCCAATAGGGATTTTCATTTTACAAAATTGACAAGCTAGCATCTGGGCTCCGGATGGCAATCCTACATTTAACAGATTTGCTAGAGGATATAAAGGCAAGTTAAGGGACTTGACCCAAGTTTTAGAAATGAAGGAGTGATTAGCTCTAGTGTCAAATAATATATTAGAGGTTTTGTTATTTATGTAGATTGTACCTAATTATAGACACAATAATTTACTAGCTACTTTAAACAAGTAATACTAAAAAGTAGATTGGTTCAGAAGTGTGTATCTAACACCACATGATTGTCCTCGGCTACTTCAATCAGTGTGAGGGCATAGACACGGGCAGGGCCGGCAGGCCTGTTGTTGTAAGGATGTTGAAGTGGTGCCTTTGAAGCATTTGGGCAAGGGATAATGGCTGTCTCACTCCATTGAGTAGAAGGAGAAGGTGACAGTGCTGGGTGGACTGCTGCAGGCCTCTTGAACAAATCCAAAGTGTGTTGACATTTGGAATGATCGATCTGGTCACCATTGATGGTATCGGTGAAATTGCACCGATAGTAAAAATGTCCAGGCCTCCTGTAGTTGAAGCAGTTTTCGGTTCTATGGTAGTATCATCTGTATGGGTGGGGATGAGTGCAGCCATCAAAAAAAGTTTGCTGATGGAGCTTCTACCTCAATTTGATGCACCCTAGCTCTCTTGGGGTTCTCGTGCAGAAACGTAGTTGTCCCATAGCTCCATTTGGGTTCTGACGCATCATCTAGTTCCACCATCTTGATGAATTCCAGGAGTTTCATGAAGTTGGTCGAGCAATCGGAGATGACCTGCCTTTTGATGGAGGGTCGTAATCCACTCCAGAAATGGTGGCATCTATCAGATTTAGTGGGGACTATGTTGGAAGCAAACCTTGATAACTGCTGGAACTCGAACTTGTATGCAGAAACTGAGCGGTTCCCTTGTTATAATTTTAGGAACTAGTCTATCATGCTATGTCTGGCGGAGGTGATGTACTGTATTTGGAAAGCTTCAATGAACTAGTCCAAAGAAATGTCCTCCATCTCCAAATCAGTGAACAGTATATGGCAGATGTTATCCCACCAATACTCTGTCTCATCTTGGAGAAGATGAGTTGTTACGTAGATCACCTCGAAGTCCAAGCATTTGATGCTGGTAAGGTTCTTCTCTACCATCTTTATCCAGTTGGCAATGTCAATGGAGAAGAGGTTTCCATTAAAGGTAGGAGGTTTGAGGCTTAAGAAGCTATGCAGCAGTCCATCAGTGGACTGAACATGGTGCTGGAATGAGTATTGTGAGGCCAGGTTGGTTTCAGTGTTCGAGCGACTCTAGCTCATTTGAGCTGTTAATAGCCACTCCATCCTCTTAGCTTACTGTGCCTACACTTTTGCTGACCTTTTAGCTAATGAGAGTCCATCATGATTTTTACTACTTCCAGTAAGGCATTTACCTCGCTGGAGGAACTGCCGGTTGCGGTGGATGAAGGGCTCTGACCAGGATTCACTCTTGTACTAATCTGAATTTAAAAAATGATAGCCCATTTTATAGTTTGAGAAAATAAAACATGATAATTCTTGCATTAGTCATTCAAATTTAAAATATATAAAGTATGAAGATATAATAGATAATATGGACTAAAATTCTAAGATATCCAATATATTTTGTAGTGAAAGCACGACAGAAGTCTTCGAAGGTAGCCTCTTGACAGACTTAAAATACATCTACGCTTGCATGCAAGTGTACGTTATCTGAAGTAATAAGTGGAAAGTTTAGTTTTCGAGAATTATCAAACCTCAGGGAATTGGGTATTTTGTTACTAAGGTATATCTATGATCACTAATGTTTAAGCTATATGTGTATTATTCAAATTGGTTCCTAAACAAGCACAACAACTCTTAGTAGAAAATAATTCTGATAAAAGGAAGAGGAGAGTTGGGTTTCTCCCACATAATTTGATAGATAACTTATGTATAACGATTCCTCAAGCGTTCATCTTTTCCTTACTTAGTTTTTAATCAAGTGCACATTGTCATTCTTAGAGTCTTAACTCAAAGATTTACAAGTTCAAATCTCGTGCTTGAAATGGACACACAGTCGGTTCTATTTCAGCACATAAACCCTTATAAGATTTTAGATTTCTAGTTTTCTCTCATCTCTTGATCATTGAGATGAGGGTTATGTAGTTAAGATCTTACAAGCATTAATTTCACTAAGAGCGTCACGCGCATCATGCGTAGTTTAGATGAGGTAGTGATTTCATTGGGCTCGATGACTATGTCACCTCGTTCATGAGCACTCAATGAATCCATTCCCTCCCTCAAGTATGCTGAGCAGTGGAGCTCAATTAGTGGGTCTTAACAGCACATGCTTCAACTCTTTAGTTGAGCACAAATCAAGGCACACTAAGCTCAAGAACTTTCTCACATAGTTCAAAGCTCTCATGCACTCATGAGTCCAGCATCAATAACCCAGGTGAGCAATGGAGCACAAGACTTTTTAGATCTTGAATTCATTTAGTCCTTTGTCCTTTGATCCTTGTTCAAGTCCACATTAGTTCTTCACATTTCTTTAACAAGTCATTAAGTTCACAATTTTTATTAAAGCTTGAGGAAAATTTCATACATCATAATATTATTCAATACATGTGGGATTTCCCCAACTCTCCCCAAGGGGGGGGGGGGGGTTAGCTCTCCATTACACAAGAAATGAAAAAGAATATTTACATGGATAAAGATCCTTTCATGATTAACTAAGAAAAGCACAAAATAAGAGTTTAGAAAATACTAGGAATGTTCCTTTAAGAAGTCTCCAAACTTCTCCTCTTCTTGCTTGTGGTTGCTTCTCCTAGGTCCATAGTGCTGCCTTTCTCCTTCTTCTCTTTAGCAAGAGGAGTTCTTCCACCCTTGGAGAGTTCTCCTTCTCTTCTATGCAGCCCTCTCCTTACTTAGGTTGTAGTGAGCCAAGTTGGGAACCCTCCTTAAGTCAAGAAGCGTGGTATTTATAGAGGTGGACTGCATTCCTCATCAATTCATTCAAATTCTACTTTTGCTTTTAAAAATTCTACTGTAATGATAGCAAATCCCACTTGAGGGGTGAAGAGACTTCCACTTCTCCATTGTTTAATCTCCACATCACCTCAAAATATCAATTTTCCCTTTAAAAACAAATATGTTGCCAAAGAAATGATGCCTGGAAACAAGGAACTAGTTGGGGGTCCTGTCTCAGCCACATTTAATGCACAGTTCAGACATAATTTCGGCGGGCCGCTGCAGTGCGCAGTGGCATGCAGCAGCGCGCTGTGGCGGAAAGCTTTCGCAAAATGGCCTACAGTGGCTCACTGTGGCATTCTAGATGGTAAATTGATGATATGCTATAGCGCGTTGTAGCGCGTTGTAGCGCGCTATAGCGCCAGTATTTTTGCAAATTGCTTCGCTGCAGCACATTGTAGCGATAATGCGTTGCAAATTGCTCTCCTGCAGCGTGCTGGAGCGCCAGCATTTCGCAAAATAGTCTGCTGCAGTGCGCTATAGTGCTACATTTTGCAAATTGCTCTACTACACCACGCTATAGCATCAGTATTTTGCAAGATGCACCACTACAGCGTGCTGTAGCTCAAGCATTTCGCAAATTGCTCCACTGTAGCGCTCTATAGCACCAGCATTTCGCAAAATGCTCTGTTGCAACGTGCTATAGTGCCAGTTCTTTGCAACTTGCTCCACTGCAACGTGCTGTAGCGCAAACACTTCGCAAAACACTCCACTGCAGCGCACTGTAGCACCAGCGCTTTTCAAGATGGACCGCTGCAGTGTGCTAGAGCGTGCTGCAGCGCGCGGCAGTGGATTATTTCCAGAAAACATGGAAAATTGTCCAGAAATGTTCAGAAATTGTTGGATAAGCATTTTTCCTAAAAAATAGGCAAAATTGGATTAAGGAAGCAGTTTTATTATGAAAAACGAATGAAACTTTCCTTTATTTAAGATATAAATTATGGATTTATCACCTCTCTCCGCATTCCTTCACGCTAGTGGGTGAGTGCCCAAAAGGTGATAGCCCACCAACCCTCATCCTGGTCCTAAAGGAGAAAAGATATTATGAAGACTCAAACTTCATCTGGACAATCAAATGCTTCCAGCATGAAGGACACCCATTTGAGCCACTCCTTGGACAAAACTGGAAGGTCAAATCCCGTGAAGATGCTATGATGGAGCAATCGGTCTAAAACTTGGACACCTGGCTCTGATACTCCTTCCACTTATCTCCCGTACCTCTAGTAAAATTGGGAAACATATTCCCACATGGCCTCGAATCGCCGGTAGTACCACCAAAACGACATCCTTGAGTGTCTAACGATTCCACAAGTTAAATTAGTTTAGATGTATTATTATAGCTTATTAAGTTTCTTTAGTCTGTGTTCCTTATATTTGAGAGTTTCATCTTACTTATACCTTTTTATTCTAAGCATAGAATTAAAGTAACTTGGATGTAACTCTAAGGTTCTTAACTAGTGACTGTCTTATCAGAAGAATCATCCATTAGGTAGAGAGGAATATAAATTCCAATCTGACATCTTATAGACTTCTCTGAAACTAATCTGTGGCACCCCACCCCTTTTATCCATAAGATTAAGTTAAGGGGTGGTGTGTCACTTTGGCAAATCCCTCACTTAATATTAGATTAGGTATAATCCATAATCCACTAGTAAGAGAGAGCTAAGCCAATGCATATATATATATACTATATTATAGTCATTAAGCAAATGCATAATTAGAGTGTGGAAGCAAAGTAAAATAAGAATACATCCATTTACCACAATGCATTTGAGTAAGGAAAGTACAGTATGCAGCTCAGAATAAATAGTACATAAAAGCATATATTTATATAATACCTAAATTATTACAACATTAAATTTGTTTAAGTAAATTGAAATGGAATCACTCATCCTCATAATAAACAAAAAAGACTAAATAGCTTTAGCTCGTTCCTGATGCTCCTCCTCAAGATAAGGCTCCTCTTCAGCACCAAGCTCCTCAAATCTATCATATTCTAAGATAGTTAGATTCACAATGCTATGACCCCAGCCAAAAAAAAAAAAAAATCTTATTAGACAATTATCTAAGTACATTTTAGGTTAAATATTTTTCATATGTTATTAATGTCACCATTTTACTTTAATGAAACCAAAATTCTAACTAAAATAGGACTAATAAGCATACATGGAGAAGGATAAGTTATAAATATAATATTTATAACTAAATAAGATTTGAGGCAAAAGGGCACACCTCAAAGAAAACTAAGCAAGGATAGGCATATATGTATAATACAGTAATTAAAAGTACTGAAAGAAAAGTCTAATCCTAAATATGTTGATGATCATATGACATATGCTGATTAAAGTAAGGAATTTGATCGTGATACATACATAATAAACAGCAGCAGAGTCTAGCATACTATAATATATAAGTAAGCAAGTAAAGGAACGCTAACTAAAATAATATGCATCATTAAAATAGTAAGCAGTAAACTGAAACAGAAAATAGGTATGTACAACGGTCAAACCAAAAAATTGGCCAATCGGGCCCAGCATAATTCCCAAAACTTTTTTGGGCTAAAGCAAACAGAAATTCCCAAAGACTTTCTAAGCTAGAGCAGACGGAACAGTATATCAAAACTAAGGAGATAGCAAATACAAATGTAGTAAATTTTAATGATTTTACTTTCGCTATTGTAGATACGTCTAGAAGTAGCTGAGGAGTCAAGCAAGTCTACAAGACTATACGGGTTCCAAGCTTAACACACACTCCTCAATGAGTAATGTAAAGCATTCTTATTACTCATTACTCCTATCCATTGGGGTAAATGTGCACTAAAACCTACCAGAATATAATTGTACCCAATGCAAATGTTCAATGTTATCTTGAATGACATGCTCAAGGAATAAGGCACAAAATATAAGGAATGCGTAAGCACGAATAATAAATAGCGAGCAAGGGACTCTTCTACACATAGTGACACTGTTGTTGTTTAATTAACCATTCTAACTATTCTAAGTTACATAAGTTCTGGTTCTCCAACACCTACTATTGAGTGTAACTTAGAAGTATGTTCTTATAAGTTAAAAGCAATCAGAGCTGATTAGGTCTTAATTTAGTTCAATAAGAATCAACTATAAATTAAATAATAAATCATCACATTTTAATTAATGAATTTAAATGTTCTATACTAAGATCTGATCAAGATCTACTAAACAAGAGATTATGATTTTAAAATCACAAGTTGGAGTTAAGCACATAATCCAAGGGTCAAAGATAAGATCTAAGGTTTTTAAGTCTAAATGTGAACTAAAAATTAAGGCTAAAATATATTAAGAATAATCAAACTTAATAAAAAGATTCTCCTAATCTTATTCTAGAATTGAAAGATAAAATAATCAAAATTAAGTTATAAAATCTAGAAACTAATAAAACCAAAGTTTTATTTATTGGATAACCCACTTTATCTAATAAATGAAATTTAACCTAGAATCTATTCCTAAATTTAGGAAAGAGGGTCCTAATGTGAGGTGTAGATTCCTAAATAAGCTCTTAATGAAATATCTTAGCAATTTAAGAACCTATGGAACTTAATTCAATTTGATTTTATTTGTTGTTTTTGTTCATTTAAGGTATATAAGGATGAATCCTAGTTAAGTAAGGGGTATTTTCCTTACGGGTTTTAAGCCTTAAAATTAGGATTTTAGTTAGCTTATTTAATTTATGAGTTTTAAAACTTAAATTAATTTTAAATTAGTTTTATTACTAATTTTAATGACTTAAAAGATATTTTAAGATTTTAGGACACTTAACCTAAATTTTGGGTAAAATAACTATTTTATCCCTAATTAAGGGTCTAAAGAGCTACTTTTTAAATTAGAGCTCCAGATTAGAATTTTTTACTTCCAATTGATTCCTTGCTATCGATCATAAAGATAGATAGTAAGTACACTCAATTTAGATAATAAATGGGTCTTATATGTTCAAATTAATATTTTTGACCAAGTGGGCATTTTTGAAATTTCCACTTAATGAAATCTAAAAACTTGTATTATTTATTGTTGGCTACTATTCAAGGATTCCATATAGTCTAAGAACACTAAATTCAAATGTATATTGATTAAGTTATGAGTGTTTCAATTTCTAAAGGTAATTATGTAATTTTCTAGGATCAAAAACCTAACTTTTTCATATGAGTTCCAAATTCAATGAACTCAGTGGCTATAACTTCCCTATATTACACTGAGTACTTTAACTAGGCCTAAATTGGACCTCATTTGGTGAAGTTATGACCTAGCTAGGATTAGAAGTATTTTGGTCATCTTAGGGTTTCTAAAGTTCAAAACCTAAATTTTATTTCTATTTACTGTTGGCACTAAAATTCTAAGTTAGATAGCACTTTGAATTTCTTGATTTGGAGTCTAAATGGCTATATGGGAGAGCTCTAATAATCTGGCAATTGAAAAGTGGGGATTGACTTCAATTGATCAGCAAGCCATTCTAAGAGGGATCCTGAGGCTATTTATAGCCTCAGAGAGGAATCGCTAAGCTTCCAGGGGCAAGGGCTCGAGCAGGGAGGCTTGAGAGTTTGGCCATAGACGGGCTCTCAATTTTATAAATTGAGATTAGCCGGCTCACGAGGCTCGATTGAGGCTCCATACCGAGATGAGGGAGATCCTAAAGACCTTGCTGAGCTGGAGGAGCGAGTGGGGGATAGAGAGGGAAACTAATGTACGGGAGATATTCCCTATTGGGGATGGGCACAATTGGGATGAAGGTCCACAGTGTCAGAATCTTAGGATGTCATCTGATCGATCAAGGGAGAAGGCGCTATAGTCCTGATCTTCCGGTATTTTAATGGCCAAATTCAATTTGATCCGAGCTGTGGGATCCGAAGGATGAATCCAATGATGGATCCGCGATCCCATGGGATTAGATCCTAGCTGCAAAATTAAATAGTGCAATGGTTTGATGTTGCAAAGCTCTGCTGTCGCGCGACTCGGGCTCCACAGCAGATCGCCCGCGGTCCGCACAGCGGATACCGACGGGTAAATCTATTTTATGGATAGATTTGAAAATATAAGAAGTTGGGATCCCTTATGTGTAATTATCCCCACTTAAACTAAATTGTTTTAATTCTTAAATGATCTCCAAAAATTATCAAACTTTCACCGCTAGCTAATTTGGGGGTGAGTAATTCAAAAATGCAATCAGATTTTAATTCTAGGATCAAAATATTTTAGGTCTAAACATGAGCATCTAGGCTAATCAAATGGATAATTTGACTTAGAGAGGTCCAATTAATAAAAACTTTCAAGGTTACCTTAAGTTGGTGTTTTAGATACAATGGAGCTAGAATTATTGCATGATTAAGCTAATATTAAGCTAGGTAACAACCTAGGGTTGTTATACCGTACTGCTATTGCTGAGACTTAGTTAGCTTTTACTTTTTGTTTGTGAGGATGTGTACACCTTTCTTTTTAAACTTTAATTTAGTATTATAATAATTTATATTCTAGATTCTTTTACTTTTTTTGCATTTTTATATTAAGTTGAGTTACTGTTCTCTTGTTAATGCACTATGGCTATGGATGTTATATATTTTGCTTCCGTACTCTATTCTCTTAAATGCATGCTTGATGAATGAATTACATATTCATAAGGCAAATCCTTCAGTTAATGGTAGATTAAGAAGAAAACATAATCTGACTTTAAATGGGGGATCTATCTTGGTGACCACTCCACCGTAATCATGTTAATATTAATGTTAACAAGACCATAATGGGGATGTGGCTCCACAGTTGGTATTAGAGAATACCATAAGATTTTTGATTGGATTTTACATTCCTATCTACCTACTAGATTATTCTTCTGTAATGCAGTCATTAAATATAACATCCATAGTTGCCATATTCTCAATAGCTCAGTATAAAAGCATAAATTAAAAATATCAACAAAGATTTTTAAATCACTTCATAAGAAACTTAAGAATTCTTTAATATTTCATAGGATTATAGAATTTGGAATGTCAGAACTTGACTACTACACTGCAAGATTTGAAGCTATTTAAGAATTCAACTTCCAGCTCGATCAAAGTGGTGGTAGTGTCATGGAAGGAGTGTCAGCCAATGGTGTTTGAGTACTCGACAAGCTGCTTCACTATCCAAATTTTAGAGGACTTCACTTCACATTTCTAGCTAGAGAATGGTTGAACCGAGTGGAATCAACTTTAAATTATAGAGTGCCCAGATCATATTTATCTGCAACTTGGAATCTTTCTTCTACAAGATGCAATCGAGGACTAGTGAATTTCCATTAGTTGGAAGCTCGAAAGGAAATGTAGTAGGGAGCGTCGTTCCATCACCTATGTTGATTTTAGTCTTGCGTTCACTGTAAAGTTTTTTGGATGACTTAATGGTCATTTTATTTCGCTTATCATGAGTAATTATATATTTCATCTTTTTTATTTCTATCATCAATGTAACTTTCAAGTTTTATTGAGTAAATAAACTTGATTATCCCTGAATGATAAATTGTTTCATGTTTCTTTACTCAATCTTAAATAATGATTCATCTTTCAATGAATAGTATGAATACATGATCACCAATAATGATAACTCCCATTAAAACCACTATTACTTCTAGTAGTGCCTCTAAAGAGGTCACCTCCTTGAGAAGCATGGTAGCTGCTATGCTAAAAAATCAAACCTATCAAGCTTTGGCGATCCAAAAGTTGATAGAAATTCATCCTTCTACCACAACTAACAATGCTGCACTGACAGTTCCTTCTCCTTATATTCCTCACACTTCTCATCAGTCTGTAGATGGACTTCTACATAATTTTTTAAGGTTGAGACCTTCTACTTTCAATGGAAACATATCCCCCATGGATACATCCAGTTGGCATAAAATGGTGGAAAAGAACCTTACAAGCATCAAGTGTCATAGCTCTGAGATGATTTTCCACACAACTCACCTGTTCCAAGAAGAAATTGAGTACTAGTGGGACAACAACATAAGAAACCCTCGCTTCATCGACTTCGAAAAGACAATCCTTGGGAAACATTTATGGAGGTATTCAGAGCAGAGTTTATCCCTATGTGAACACAAAATATTATTGAAGACACCTTGTTGAAAATGAAGTAATGTGGTCGCCTTGTCTCGGAATATGAGATGGAGTTCAGAAGATTGACACATTTCGCTCCTGATTTAGTTAGATCCAAAGTGGCAAGGTGCCATCAATTTTAGAGTGGTCTATGGGACTCCATTAAGGATTATGTAGTTCTGTTGCATCTCACTGACTTTTCTCAATTGGTTTAGACAGCGAGAGTGCTGGAACACCACCAATCAAATATGAATTTGAAGAGGAAAATGTTGCGATGCCTAACTGCCATGAGGCATTCAAGAAGCACAGGCCTCAGCAAGCCAAAGCTTATCCTATCGAAGCTACCTCTCCATCTGAACCAGTTTAGGGTTACAATAGACCCCATCCATATGGCAAGTGTTATCACTTT
Source organism: Gastrodia elata (assembly GCA_016760335.1). NCBI lineage: Eukaryota > Viridiplantae > Streptophyta > Magnoliopsida > Asparagales > Orchidaceae > Gastrodia > Gastrodia elata. The sequence continues at coordinate 34,689,213 of CM028682.1, forward strand.
GGCCATCGCTTTTTCACTTGTGGTCATCAGAGCCATTTGTTTTATCATTACACTCAATAAGAAATAGTGAAGGGTGTTCGCATCAATCATTCTCAACAGAACCAAGTCTTCCGTATAGTGCCCTTGAATAAGAGAGACTTGAGGATGATAATAATGCTACCTCTTCCATCTGAAGTTTCTAAGCCAGTGAAGGAACAAGCTGCTGATCCAAGAATGTAGAACCAAAATAGCCCCAAGAAGTAGGTTAATAACCGTCCTGCCGGTCTTGCTTGTGTGTACGCCGTAACTTCTCTTGAAGTTGCAGAAGATAATAATGTGGTTTCAGGTACACGTTCGTGAACCTATCTTCCTTTGCAAAAGTATTTAAGCTCTTGCATATTTTGTTATTGAATGAAGTTAATGCATTAAATCATATAATCGTAGGAACATTGTGCTTAAATAATAAACCTTGCAATATGTTATAAGACATCAGGGCCAGCCATTCTTTTATATTTGAATGTTTTACTAAAACCCTCAACCTACCTTCGTATAAGCTGGCAAAATTATTAAATGTTGGACTTCCCTCTGGAGCCCAACTTAGCGCCCACAAATTTTGTGACATCAAAATTTTGTTAAATGATCAAGCGTTCAAATCCAAGCTGATTGTTCTATCGTTGACCAATTTTAATATTATATTATGTATGAATTAGCTTAGTAGACACAATGCAGTTATCAATTTCCAAAAGAAGAAAGTCACGCTCCATTCCCTTGGCAAGCTAGAAATATTCATAGGAAATATTTGTGCGCAAGCAGCTATAATCAATGCTATTAAAGTGGATTAATAAAGGATGTGATGCTTATCTCATCACAATAATGGGTGAATCAAAGGATAGCGTTGCTCTTCCAGAAAGTAAAGTAGTTAACAAATTTGTCGATGTGTTCCCTAAAAACTTGCATGTCTTACCTCCACTAAGAGAAGTAGAGTTCCCTATTGAATTGATTCCTAGAACATAGCCTATATCTAAAGAGCCATATAGAATGGCACTACAAAAACTTCAAGAGCTTAATGAACAACTACAAGAGCTCTTAAGTAAAAGTTTATTAGACCTAGTATGTTTCCTTTGGGAGCGCCAATTTTGTTTATCAAGAAGAAGGATGGAACTACGCATATGTGCATAAACTATCATGTGTTATATAAAGTCTCCATTAAGAATAAGTATCCCCTACCTAGAATTGATGATTTATTTAATTAGTTATCTGGTGTTGTCATATTTTCCAAGATCAATCGAAGATCAGGATATCATCAGTTGTGAATGAAAGATTTTCATGTCAAGAAAATAGCCTTCTACACTCATTATGGTCACTTAGAATTCCTTGTGATATCCTTTGGACTCATCAATGTGCCATCAATTTTCATAGACTTGATGTATCAAGTGTTAAAGCCTTACTTGGACAAATTCGTCATTGTCTTTATCAATAATATTCTTATATATTCCAAAACTTTGAAAGATCATGAAAAGCATTTGAGAGCACTTTTGGAAACATTGTGTGCTCATCAATTGTATGCAAAATTCTCAATGTGTAAATTTTGGTTAGATTCCATAGCATTCTTGGGTCACATAGTTAATGCCCAAAGAATCCATGTTTATTAGAAGAAAGTTGGCGCTATCCAGGATTAATTTCAGCCCAAGTCAGTAACTAATATTGAAGCTTTTTGGGATTATCTTGTTATTATAGAAAATTTGTTAAGGTGTTATCTCAGATCACCTCTCCATTAACCAGACTGACTCAGAAAGCCATATCTTTTGTCTAGAGCTCTGACTATGAATAAGCATTTCAAAGGTTAAAAGAAGCACTCTCAACTACACTAATGCTCATTTTGCCAAAAGAAGGCTTAGACTATAAAGTCTATACTGATGCACAGGGAGTTTGTTTGGAATGCATGGTGATGCAAGAAGGTAGAGAGATTGTGTATGCTTCTTATCTATTAAAACTGAATAAGAAGAATTACCCAGTATATGATCTCAAACTTGCTACTTTATTTTTGCCTTACGAATTTGGCATCATTATCTGTATGGCATTCAATATGACATTTTCATTGATCATCAGAGCATGAAGTATAGTTTTACTTAGTGCAAACTGAACTCCCAACAAAGAAGGTGGTTAGAATTAATCAGTGATTACGATCAAAGTATTCAGTATCATCCTAGTAAAGCAAACATTGTAGGTGATGCTCTTATCCATCAAGTTACATTATGTGTCATGATTGCTGACAGTCCTATCAATGAATAATTTTGTAAGTTGTGCATTGAGCCTATCAGAGGTCAAATTCTTAGTCAATTGATAAAGCTAAGTTCTATAGAGCCAATCTTTCATAGAGATGCCTCCATCTCTCATACCAAGGATGAAGACTATCTTGAGTTCAGGGCCAAAATTGAAAGTGGTCATTGTCATGATTTGTAGCTGCATGGAAATGTAATTTATCAAAGGAATTGCATCTGGATTCATAAATCCATGCACTAAGAAATTCTCATTGAAGGCCATAATTCTGGATACAAGATCCACCTTGGTAGCACATTAATGTACCAAGACTTAAGACAGTCATTCTGTTGGCCTGGCATTAAGAAGAACATGGCAAAATTTGTTGCAAGGTGCCATACATGTAATCTAATTAAGGCAGAACATCAAAGGCCTAGAGGATTATTGTATCTGTTGGAGATTCCAGAGTGAAAATGGTTTGATATCTCGATGGACTATGGTATGGGATTGCTGCACACAAGATCAGGTGCTAATGCAATGTGGGTAATCATAGAAATTTTAACTAAATATACATACTTCATTCTTATTTGTCAAACTGACTCAGTGGAAAATCTTACAAAGCTGTATATTAAGGGAGTTGTCTGGCTGCACGGTATTCCCAAATCAATTGTTTCGAACAGAGTCAACAGATTCACTTTCAAGTTTTGGCAGGCGGTGCATCAGGATCTGGGAACCAACCTACCTATGAGCATGACATTTTATCTTCAAAATGATGGCCAAACTGTAAGAGTGAATCAACTTCTTAAAAATCTGCTTAGACTTTGTGTTTTGAATTTTACTGATTCCTGGGAAGACCATATCACATAGGTGGAGTTTGCATACAATAATAACTTCTAGGCCAATGTCAAAATTGCTCAAGATGAAGCCTTGTATGGCAGAAAGTGCATGTAACAACCCAAGTTGTTACCCTGGTCAATTAAGACTAATTTGAGTCATGATTCTAATTTTGGTGTATTAATTACATCATTAGGAGTTCACTACCATGACCTAGTCCGAATTATGAGTCAAAAGGATAAGATCATGATTTTGGGAATTTCAGGAATCCTAAAATTGGACCTAATTATTTTATCCTAAAATCAGACTTCGCCATTGCGCTTACTGCCCCCAAATTAGCTAGGGGTGATGTTTTGGTCACAATCGGAAGTAGTCAAAATTTTGTCAAATTTTTTAATAATATTTAATTAATGAAAAATTGAGATATTTCATGTGACCTTGAAATCAAAATTCGACTTTGCCACTACCATCGTCACCCCCAAATTAGCTTGGGGTGATGTTTTGGACGCATTTGGAAGTCGTTGGATTTTATCAAATATTTTAGAATAATTAAATAATCATGAGAATCAAAATCCAAATTCGTCGTTGAATTCCTCACCCCTAAATTAGCTAAGGGTTAATTTTTGGGATTTTTCGGAGTGCGTTTGTAAAATTTGATTTTAAAGCAATAATTAAAGAATTAACTAAATCAAAATTTACTTAAAAATTATTCTTCCTCCTTTCTCTCTCATGGCTAGCATTTCTTTTTTCCCCATTCGGTGCCTCTCCTCTCTTGTGCATGCAAAGGGGGTAGAGCCCCTCTCCTTCACTCCATTTTTCTAAGCCATCTCTCCCATGCTTGTGATGGGATGAGCTTAAAGGCCATGCTCTCTTCTCCTTTAAATGGAGCTCAACCCCTCTTTTTCCTCCATTTGGCAAGCCGAGTACTTCTCTCTTCTTTCTCCATTGTTGTGCTTATTGTTGAAGGAAAGCTCCCAAGTTCATATAGAAAATAGAGCTCTCCTCCTCCATCTGCTTCCATTTGAAAGCCAAGGTACCTCCCTTTCCCCTATTGAATGGACTCAATGGCTACGTCATTTTACTCATATGCTTATTTTGCATCCTTCAAAATCTGTGATTGAGTATGGAAGCCATTAAAGTTTATTAAGATATTAAATTTCATTGTAAATGAAATGCTCTGATTTTCCTCCTTTATGCATATCTGAACCTTTAACTCCATTGTTTGCATAGTTAGAATAATCATTTTATAGCAATTTTGGTATAAATAAAAATGTATCAAAAATACATTTCCATCGGTATATGGCATCGCACAAGAGGTGCTCTAGATTGAGAGTATTTGAGTGCGAAAGGTGACCCATGGCAGTCATCGCACAGGCGAAATCACTATCGGGCGCTACCGCGCGCTGTACCGCCCCTGTCTCGGGCTGAGTCCGCCGTAGCGTGCCACAGCGCGCTGCAACAGCATATTAATTTGATGCGGCGAATAAATTTGATGAAGCATATAAATATGATGAAGCAGGTAAATTTGATCAAATTAAATTAAATGCACCTCAGTGCTCAAATTCGCCACAGCACCCAGTTCTTAGAAAGTTCTAGCGTTGTAGCGCTCCGTAGCGCCTGAAAGCGCTACAGCATGCCACATCACCAAAGTTCGCTACCACACGCCACACATGCAGTGCTTGAAAGTGCTGCAGTGCGCCGTAGTGGCCGCGCCTCAGAAAAGCAGGCGCCACATCGCGTCGTAGCACCCATAATTGCCCGAAACTGCCCAGAACTGTTCGGAATGGCCGAAACCTTATATTTTTTGCATTCTAATGACTCTAGGACCCTAATGGAGCTAAAATATATCAAATTGGAACCTAGTTTTAGTAAAATTAAGTATTATATAAAATTGTAGGTGATTTTTGAATATGGAAAAATTAAGTTTTGACCCCCCTTCATGCTAATAGAACCTTAACATTAAAATGACCATAACTTGATCATTAGATACCAGAATTCATAATTCTTAGACTCTATAGAAACCTTGGATAGTAAACATCAATAAAACAATTGAATTTTTTAATTTCACTAAGTGAAATTACCAAAAATCCCTTATAGGTTAAATTTTTTAAATTGAACCCATAAAACTTAATACTTTTCCAAATTTGATGTGCCTATTATCTATCTACATGTTAGACAGTAAGGAATCATTTGGCATCAATAAAATTTAATTTAAAACCCTTAATTAAAAAGTAGTATTTTTAACCATTGAGTAGGGGCAAAATGGTCATTTTGCCCAAAATTTAGGCTAAGAGCCCTTAACCTCCAAAATATCATTTAAATCATTAAAATTTGTAATAAAGCAGATTTTGAATCAATTTAGAACTCTTAAACTCATAAAATTGAGTAACTTGATAGAAACCCCATTAAAGGCTTGAAAATTTCATAAGTAAAAGCTAAGAGTTTCTAACATAGTTTCAATTTCACATTCCTAACTTCCTTAGGTGAATTAAATCAGTAAATAAAGATAAATTATAATAACTACTATCAACCCCATAAATTGCCTAATTTTTTTAGTAGGAGCTTCCTTAAAAACTTTACTTGCACCCTAGGACCTTTTCTCTTAAGATTAGGAATAGATCCTAGGTTAGATTTTATTCATTAAATAAAGTGGGTTATTCAATAAATGAAACCTTAGTTTTATTAGTCTCTAGATTTTATAACTTGATTCTGATTAATTTATCTTTCAATTTAAGATTAAGAATAAGAGAATCATCCTCTTAAGTTTGATTTTTGCTTAATAGGATTTTGCCTTAATCTTAGTTCACACTTAGAATTGAAACCTTAGTCCTTAAGCTATACCCTTAGATTATGTGATTAACTCTAATCTCATGGTATTGAAATTATAATCCCTAGTTTAGTAGATCTTGATTAAATCTTAGCTTAGAACATCTAAATTCATCAATTAGGACGTGATGATTTATTATTTAACTTATAGTCGAATCTAATTGAGTTAAATTAGAACCTGATCAGTTCTAATTATTTTTAACCTTATAAGGCCATGCTTCTAAGTTGTATAACTTAGAATAGTTAGAATGGTTAATTAAATAACAAATGATGTCACCTTGTGTAGTTGAGTCTCTTGCTCAATTGAATTATTTGTTGCTTACACATTCTTTGTACTTTTTGCCATTTCATCATAAAGATAATATTGTTGCATAAAATGAAAAATTATAATAATTAGGATAATATTTGCATTAGGTTCAATTATATTCTGGTAGGTTCTGATGCACATTTACCCCAATAGACAGGGGTAAAGAGTAATAAGGATTACTTAATATTACTCATTGAGGAGTGTATTGTTAAGTTTGGAACTCGTATAGTCTTGCAGATGTGCTTGACTCCACAGCTGCTTCTGGATGTATCCCAAAGAGCAAAAGTAAAATAACTAAAATCAACTGCACTTGTATTTTTAACCTCTTCAGTACTGTAATGTTCTGTTCTATCCTAGGCCAGAAAGGCTTTAGAAAATTCCATTTTGCCTAAGCCTAGAAAGGCTTTGGGAATATGCTAGGCCTAATTATCAAATTTTCTGATATGATAGTTTGTACACACTTATTTTTTGTTTATTATTTTACTGGTGCATGTTACTTCAGTCAGCTTTACTTTATTATACCTGCTTACTCGTATATTATAGGATGCTAGATTTTGTTACTGCTTATTATATGTATCACAGCCAGATTATTTATTTTTAAACTTGCATATCTCATATTGATCATCAGCATGTTTATGTATAGTCTTTCCTTTCAATATTTTTATTTACTTTATTTATACATGTATACCTAGCCTTATTTTAGCTTACTCTGAGGTATGTCTTTTGCCTCATTATTGCTTAGTTGTAAATGTTGTATTTATAACTTACCACTTCTTTTGTATGCTTGCTGCTCCTATACTAGATAGTTTATTTGTATGGTTAAGTAAAAATGGTGACATTAATAATACATAAAGAAATATTCAGTCTAAAATATACTTAGATGATTATCTAATAAGATTTTGCTTTTTTGCCTAGGTCCCTGGCACTGTGAAACTGACAATGTCAGAATCAGATCATTTTGAGGAGCTTGTGCCAGAGAAAGAGGAGCCTTTCTTGGAAGAGGATCAGTAGGGTGATGATGAAGTCATCTAGTTCCTTTATTGCTTTCTTGTGAGGATGAGTGATTGCTCTTTATTTCATTAAACTTATTTAAAATATTGTAATAATATAAGTTCCTTTTTATTGTATTTTTCTTCACTATAATGTTTATCCTGAGCTGTATGTTACATTTCCTCTATGTATTATGGTAAATTGGATGTCTATTTACTTTACTTTGCTTCCTCACTTTGAGTTATGTTTACTTAGTAATTGATTAATGTTGTATGTATTCTGAGCATACCTCTCCTTTATTAGCAGATTGTAGTTTACATCTAATCCAATTATTAGTGAGGGATTTGCCAGAGTGGCACACCACCCCTAAGATCTCATCTTGCAAATTAGGGGGCGGGGCACCACAATGCAGTACTCCTCTTGCATGGTCTGAAATAGGAAGTGTTCAACTCTTTGGATCTAAATTAGTTGAAGAAAGCAGGAAAGTTCAGCTCATTCAATAGATTATCCTCTTAGCTCAATATCGATAGAGTAAGTATCATGATGCCCATCATCATCCTCTTGAATTTAGTGTTGGTAGTTTTGCATACCTAAAAATCAGCTCAATGAAAGGTGTTTTCAGATTTGGCATAGCAGGGAACTTTGTCCCCGTTACATTAGACCTTTTGAAGCGTTAGCAAAAGTAGAATCTGCAACCTACAGGATTAATCTCACAAATGATTTCTTAGTAGTTCATAACATATTTCATGTATTATCATTGAGAAGAGTCTCAGAGATCCTTATCATTTAGTCCAATTTCTAGCAGTAGATAGTCAACTTGATCTTTCATATGCATAAGATTCAATTAAAATTATAGCTCATGATCAAAGGCAGGTAAGAAATCATTCCATTCCCATGGTGAAAGTTCAGTGGAAGAACCACTCTTGAAGAATCTACTTGGAAAGATGAGATGGATATCTGGCGTGTCCTAAGAATCCCCTTATATCTTTCATAGTTGAAGGAGGAGGTAGTTTTTCTATTACTTTAATGTTAAGTTTGTCTACTTCAATCCCTCTCCTTAAAATTTGATGTCCCAACACAATTCTCTCCTTGAACACAAAATGACATTTCTCCCAATTCAAAACCAAATTAGTTTCCTCACATGTTTAAGCACTTTTGCTAAGTTGGTTAAACAGTCTTCAAATAAAGATCCAACAACTATGAAGTCATCCATAAAAACTTCAAGGATATCCTCTACCATATTTGAAATAATTGCCATCATACATCCTTGGAAGGTTGCAGGAGCATTACCCAATCTAAAGGGGGCATCCTTCTAAAAGAAAACATACCATAAGGACATGTAAATGTTATTTTCTCTATATCCTCAAGCGATATTAAGATTTTATTATACCCAAAATATCCATCTAAAAAATAATAAAATGGGTTTGCTACTAATTGGTCCAACATTTGGTCAGTAAATGGAAGGGGATAATGATCTTTGTGTGTAGCCTTATTGAGTATCCTATAGTCAATGCATTCCCTCCATCCAATTACCATTATTTTAGAGATTAATTCATTATTTTTATTAACTACAACTGTTATCCCACTTTTCTTTAGCATTACATGTATAGGACTAGCCCAACTCTCCCTTATCAACATCCATGAGAGTTTTTCTTGTGGCTAAGAAAAAACTTCCCAGAATCATTGGCATCTCTTGATTCTCTTCTTCCATATCTAACATGATAAAATCTATTGGGAAGATAAATTTGTCAACTTTTACAAGCACATTTTCCAGAATTCCTGCCAGGTTCATATCGATCTATTAACTAGTTGTAATAATACTGAAGTTGGTTTCAAGCAATCAATTTCAAGTTCATTGTAGACATAATATGACATTAAATTTATTGAAGCTCTTAGATCACAAACTGCTATCAAGTATGTTTTATTTCCTATTGTGCAAGTTATTGTGAAGCTTCCAGGATCTTTTCGCTTAGTAGGAATCTTCTGTTTCAATATATTACTACACTCTTTAGTTAATGTCATAGTCTCTTTTTCTTCCACTTTTCTTCTTTTTGATAAAATATTTTCATGAACTTAGCATAACTAGGCATTTGTTCCAAAGCTTCAGCAAATGGTATGTTTATGTGCAACTTTTTGAAGGTTCTAAGAATTTATAGAATTGCATGTTGACTTTTCTCTAGCTATACGTTGTGGAAAAGGTATTGGTCGGATGACTCTCGGCAGTTTCTTTGTGATTTTTGTCGAGTTAAAGCCATGTTTTTTTCCTTAGGCTATTCTTTGTCTTGGTTCCCCCTTAACTTTTCTTGTGCAGAGTTGAATTTGATTTCACTATTGTTATTGCCTATGGGTTCAATGATTTTTCCACTTTGGATTGTAATTAAATTTTCTTGTTCATTCCCACATTCACTTATGACTCCCACCATGATAGGTTTTTTTAGCTGGAGAAGGATGTTCTTAATTTGTTTTTCTATTCGTATGATGGTGTTTTCTTGTTTTTTAAATGTTGCCTCATGTCTAGTTAGTGTTGCATTACTTTTATTCATGAAATTAGTTGTGGAATTCCTAAATTCATCCAAAGATCTCACTAAGTACTCCTTATAACTAATAACATTTGTATTACTTTGGCTTGCATGAAGTGAATTATTAGAAGTGTTGAAATTATTTCGAATGAAATTGACATTCTCAACATCAAATTGTTATGGGGGGTTAAAATTATCACATTATGCATTAGGATGATTTCTCCCACACAATTCACAATTAATTTCTTGAACCACATTGATATTCATTTGTTGGACCCTTTGATTTAATACTGCCATTTCTCTCTGAGGGCTGCTATTTGGTTTGTTTCCACTACATTATTCAGCTCTCCCCTGTTTTGGCTTAGCTGCTTAGTCAGCCAATGATAAGTATTGCTTGCCATCTCTTCTAGCTGTTTATAGGCATCATCTTGGGCTTTACTGCTCAAAGAACCCCTAGCTGCTGCATCAATCAAGGTTCTTGTGGGTGCATTCAATCCATTGTAAAATTTTTGAACTTGCATCCATAAGGGGAAACCATGATGGGGGCAACACCTTAGGCACTCCTTGAAGTGTTCCTAGCTATCATAAGGTGTTTCTCCATCTAATTGAGTGTAAATAGTGATATTTTATTTTAACCTAACAACTTTAGCAAGGGAAAAGTATTTTGCTAGGAATTTCCTAGCCAAATCATCCTATATCCTAATTGAATCATTAGGCAAAGAACTGAGCCAACTCGTGGCTCGATCTCTCAAAGAGAATGGAAAAACCCTAATCAAATAGTGTCATCAGTAACATCGTTGTATTGGAAGGTATCACAAATCTCTAGAAAGTTGGATATGTGTGTATTCGGGTCCTCATTTGCTAGTCCTCTAAACTTGTTATTCTAGACCATTTGGAGGGTTGACGACTTAGTTTCAAAGTTGTTTGAGTCTACATTGGGTCTTACTATGGCATTAGGTATTCCCATAATGGTAGGCAAAGCATAGTCTCTCAATGCTCTCCCTCGATTGTTTTGATGAGCCTCCCCAAAGTTACCACCTAATATTTCCATTTGTATTGAAATTGAGTTTGACCTAGTATGTTCTCTCTTAAGTCGGGATGTTGTTTCTTCTATTTCAGGGTTAAGCAATAAATTTCCTAAGTTTCATCTACACATCAACAACTAAAATTTTTATAATAGATTTCAGTTCAAAATGAAGGTAAGTTCTTAGGATGATAATGTTGAATGCGCAAAAGCAATAACTAAAATTAACAAAAAGAATAAATTACAAATTCAAATAAAAAAATGAAAAATATATTAACAAATGCTTAAAGCACTATATACTAGAGATTGTCTTTAATAAAAAATAACAGCTCCTCAGCAATAGTGCCAAGAACTTGACAGAATAAAATTATGTAGTTTGCACTAGCACACAAATGTATGTGGTTTGATGTAATATTGGACGGTGAGATCCTGAAATTTATCTTCTTTGGGAATTGTGTGTGTGCTATTACTAAAATTTATCTCTTTTTAGCAATGTTTAAGCAATCAATAATTAAAGATCTTTATCCTAATAATTAGATAGATTATATTAAAGTGGTTTTGTAATCAATTTGAGGAAAATTGAAGAAAGTTAGGGTTCAAACATGCAACTCATAATAAACGTGTGCACAAATAATCCTTCCTTAATGTCATGTTTCATTTTTTTGTTTTTTTAAAATAATTTTATAATCAGGAGGTCTAGAAATATCATTTGAACATTGAGTTCACTAGCACCCTATGTAGTGCTTAAGATGAGCTCACTTCGATTTGATCTGAGAACATAAGATCTGTCGGTTGCAATTCCATCTATGGCTTATGACAAACTAAAATTACATATGTTTTCATTCACATGCAAGTGTACGTGGTTCGAATTAATATGAGATTGTGAGATCCTGAGATTTATTATCCTCTAGGAACAGTGTTTAGATTTGTATTAGAGTGTATAGAATTTCAATAATATTTAAGCAATCGAATTAGTTTTGGTTTAGTTTCTAAATCATGATTCTTAAATTACTTTAGGTTTTGAATCAATTTTGGAAAATTGGGGAGAGTTGAGGTCAAACATGCAGTTCATCATGGGTTTATGGATAGTTACTATTCTTCTCAAATCCATGTCATGCAATTGAATTAATCTTAATTTCAATATAAAAAAAGTTATTATTCTTTAATGGTAATACTAAATGTAATAAATCTTATCTAGTGCTCTAAGATGAACACTACAAGACTAAGCACTTAGATAATCATGTGATCTTTTAGTGAATGAATCAAATCTTACGTCTAAGTGATAAAATCTATATTTTTAGTTAAGTATCACATGATCTTGATTCCACCTATGGCTCACATGCATCTACTCTTAATTTAGTTAGAAAAATGAGCTTATGTCACATCACTCATAGCTTGGTGCGCTCAAATTCCTCACGTAAATTATTTGTGAGATGTGAATCTCTATAGGTGGTTCTCGGATCACATGCATCAAGTTCATCCCTCTATGTGGTATAAACCAAGCTATGAGGCTCACAGAATATTATGTTATATTCCCTCATGACTCCAATGATATAGCTCTTGTCCAAAGTTATGCACGGGCTATTTTCGCACAACAAATGTTGTTACGGTCATTCACAATGTTAACACTCAAAAGTGCATAGCTTTTAGGACAAGGTGATCATCATGCTATATTAGTTCACATTTAGATATAGAGTCAAGAATTATATTCATAAGGTTTTATCAATCTTCCAACTTGTCATATATAAAATATGTATACATTCTTAGCTCTACATAAACATTTTATTGATAAGAAGAGTTTTAAATGCATTACATCAAGATTTATACATATTCTTGCCCAACCCTCCCTAAGGGGGGGTATAGGCTGTCATTACAATGGACTAAGAAATAAAAGTACAAAAGATGCTGAGCTTGTTCATTGCTCTTTCAAGGAAATAATAAGAAATTTAGTTGAGAATACAATACTCAGAAACAGCCCTTGTCAATCTCTTCGTCTTCTTTGCTCTTTGAATCTTCTTCCTCTTCTCCTTGCTCTATGTGCTTTTCCTTCTTTTGAAAATGTAGTTTTTTTTTATTGGGATTAGGATGTGCTCCAAGATATATCTTTCTCTAAACTAAAGTTATATCCCCTTTAAGTATTTTCTTCTTGCCTTTTATAATCCTATATTTAGCCTCTTTCTCTCCAACCAACCAACAATTTTTCCCTTAAAACTAGAGTTTTCAAATAATTTTTATTCCTTTGTTCCCTTGGAAATGAGAGAGTTTAATGTTGTTTATTAATTCTTATTGTGGGAAATTAGAGAACTTTAAGTATTTTGGCTGTCCCAATGTTGACTTGGAGAAGATTTCAAAGACAGCATTACGACAATCACTCTGACGCGCTATAGCACCACGCATTCGACCCATCTGGCACTACAGCGGGCTGTAGCACCATGGTATCAGGGACTTTAGTGCTATGGCTAGTTGTAGTTCCTTGGTCATGGAGAGCCAGACCTGGTAGCGCACTGTAGTGCCCAACATTTTGGAATTAAAATACCATGGCACGTTGTCGCACCTTTGTCTCTAGACGTCTCGCGTTATGGGGTGCTATGGCACCTTGCTTTCTGGATTTTGGGCGTTGTGGCGCACTGTAGATCCTTTCTCTCTGTGGAAGTGGTGTTGTGGCGCACTACAGCACCTTTTTCTCTAGAGGACTCGTGTGTTGTAGCATTGATTTTAGCACAAATCTCTTTTTTTGTAATCTATTCACTTCATAGCTGAAATAATATAAAAAGACACTAAAATATGAATATAACTATAGGGCTCAGCAGCTCACCCGCTTTTAATCTTGATCTAGCTAAGGTAGTGAGTTGCGATGCAAAGTGAGCTTATGCCACGTTGGTTATAGATTAAGACGCTCTATTATCTTCCATTAATTAAGAATGAGCAATGGAGCTCTATAGATGGGTCTCAGCTCACATTCATCGAATCCATACCTTAACTTAGAGTCGGCAACGCCTACATGAGCTATGTCACCTTGTCCACTACCTAACTTGACTTCTCTATGAGTTGTGGATTGAGCTATGGAGCTCAAAGATTTCACCATAATTTACTTATGGCTCAGATGATCAAACCTTGGTCTATGGCTCATGCACGAGTAGTTAGGCTCAGTGAATAATGTCACAATCATTGGCATGGTGAACGCTCTAAGTGCAACTTCTTAAACAAAAAGATCATCAAGCACTAAAATTTTTCTATATAAGAACAACTTAAGTGATAATCAAAATAGCTTTTCATTCAACAACTTTATTTCATTCATAAAATGATAAAAAATATTTCATCTCGAACATGACATTTTATTTCTATCAAAGGAATATTACATGCAAAACATTCAAAATTAACTACATGTTCTTCACCAAACTCTCCCAAATGGAGGTTAGGTTGCCATTATAATGAAAATAGCAAGAGATCTACAAGTAATAGTAAGTCATAAATTGTTTTCATAAGAGATGAAAATACAAAGCTAGCTTTGAGAGGACGATATGTAGGAACTGCCAGTGTTCTCTCTGTTACCTTCTATCTCTAAACTTTGCTCTCTTTTTTTTTCCTGTTGTGCTTCCTCTTGCCTTTGCTTTAGCCTTATCTAGAACCCTTTTGGATGGAATTAGGGTTCTTCCCTTTGAAAGTATTTTTTTTGACTAATTCTAGAACCCTTTCTTAGTCTTCTCTTTTTTCTTATATATTTTATTTTCCATCCATCCTCTTTTAATTTTACCCTTAACTCTTACTCTATTGTTGAACTTTTTGAATTTTCCTTACTTTGATTTTCCTTCTAATCCTTATTGTAAACCAAGGAATTAACATTTGCATTTAATTTTGGTGATAGAAGTTGGAGGAATTTAGTGTTTGGATCCTTTTAAATTACTGTTGGAAGCATGTTTCAAGGCAAAAATTATGGCGCACACTATAGCTCACCATGGCAGATGTGTTTCAAGTAGTCGCATGCTAGTGCACTGCGGTGCATTGGCCTCGAGCGGTCATGCACTGCGGTGCCTTGGTATTGAGTTGTTAGGCACTGCGATGCGCTACGACATGCTACGATGTCTTCCTTAATTCATTCTTTGGCACTATGGTGCACTGCGGCAGGTTCCTTGCAAACAACAACACATTGTGGCGTGCTGCGTCAAGTGCCTTGCAAAAATCAGCGCGTTGTGGTGGTCTGCGACGGGTGCCAAGCGAAAAGTGGCACGTTGTGATACGCTATAGCACCCTTTTGTATTTAAACATTTCTTAAGCAGAAAATATATTAAAATACTAAAATAACGACAAAACTTACTAATAATTCACATTATAAGTAAGAAAACGACTATAATTTTGGGGCTCATCAACGGGCTTGGGCCACCCCATGCTAATAAGTACCCTTGAACACTCCCCTTGATAATTTAAAGGCATAATGTGAGATCCTAAACATAATACTTTATAATTATTCTTAAGTATTACTTTAATATGAGAAAGCCTTGCACTTAGGTTAGCCCAAGGGATGATCTAATGGTTACATGTTCCCAAATCTCAAATCAAGTTCTAGATAGGAAATCAATGAGTTAACATCTTTCTTATGATGACAATATAAACATGTGTTAATCATGGATCAACTTAGGTTGGTCAAGTCCATAGTCTAGCCCAATCTTTCTCATGTTGAAGTAATACATAAGAATCATTATACATTATTAGGTTTAGGACCTCACACTATGCCTTTAAATTGTCAAGGGGAGCGTTCAATGGTATTTCTTAGAATGGGTGTAGCCCAAGCCCATTAACAAGTTGAGAGTATGCCAATAATGCTCTACTAGCCACCTCCCAAACTTGATAGGGTCCTGGTAGAGGTTGGTTCAATGTTAATCAGACTTAGGCTAACCCAATCCTTGAAAGTGTTCAAGTGTGGTGGTATACATAGAAACCCTTGAAGTTCTCATTCACCTAGTCTTAAAGAAACTTTTTTAAATTTATTATTTGAATTGAATCTTGATAATATTATCCTAATAATTTCAATTTTAACTTAGTTCGATTTAAGGCTTCCTTTGAGTCAAGCTAAGAAGCATTGTTTATTAGGCTAAATTTAAGAAAAATATTGCCCCTAGGTGACTAATGCCTATCACCTTGGATCCAAAGGGACAAGTTGTTGGCTACCCATCAACTAAAGTTTTTGAGAGGCATTGGTCAAATTTTTATTTCATTTAGGCTAGCCCAAGTCTACTCATTCTCCAAGGCAAGACTATGAGAGGAGATTCTTAAGGATAGGGTTTTGAAAGTAAGGGAATGAGGTTAATATATATTGAGAAATTATCTCCAAATGCTATGCTAGATGATCATAATGTCTCTAAGGATTAGGACGAGCCCTTTAATAGCGGATTCAATCCATATTATCAATCAACAATAGAGCTTAACCACTTCTTAACCCATATTAGGAAGCTATCAAGTATGAGCTTTTCGAGGGAGAAGGAGGCGATCATATCCTTGAAGCACTTTAGACAAACTATAGAGGGCAGTGTGAGGAATGTGTTGACTAATTCTTAGTGTATGAGGAGAACCCACTAGAATTCGATGGTATATTTGGATTCCTCATATCAAACTATGCTAGGGGTGTAAGTTTAATAATATTTTGACATAAAATAGTCAAAAAATTCACTAAATATATTTGGATTTTTATTTAAATCAAATAATATGAATTAATTTAATAAAATTATTAATCATATATTTAAGATAATAATAAGAATCGATTAGCAGAAATCTCGTGCAAGGACTCGAATAGCGGACACCAAAATTGCTTAATCTCAACCGTTTCACATATTCACTTAAAATCCAACAGCGATAATCTATCTTAGTAGCGGGATAGATCAGATTCGTCCCATCAATGATTTGAAAAAAAGTATAACATCTGTAGCTAATTGTGGTTCATCCCCGACCGCCATGCATTTTATCGTACGAGGTGACACTACATCATCTCAATGCGCCGTTTCATTGCAAAAGTGACTAAGAATGAGGATTTAAGGTTAATCCTTGATTCCTTGATGAGACTATAGTACAAAATCCCCTGAATTTATGGTGCATGAACTGATCTAATGTGTCTTTTTTTGGAGAAGGAACCACCTCCTCCCACACCCTTTTCAAAAAATCTTCATTTTGAAATTCAAATTTTCATTATTATCTATCATTCCAAAATTGAATTGGGTCCAAATCTAGTTAATTTTGTCATCAGCACACACCATGTAAACAGTAGATCGCCAAAAAAATAGGGCTTCTATTTTCGATGGCCATTTGAGAAGTTTTGGTACCAATCGACGTATCTTGAATAGAGGATTCATTTGAAGGTTAAATTAAGGTGAACGAGGGTCAGGGCACTGATATATTGACTTGAGAAGGTACTATGTCACGGAACTTTTTCGACAAAATGTTGACCATTCCATAGCTTTTTTTGGTGATTCTAGCTTTGAAAACTTATTTCTTAAGCTTAATTGTGGTTTCAAACACAAATTAGGACCTAAGCTAGCCCAATTTACTATTGATATGAAGAAGATGAATAGTGCTGAACAATAGATAAATAGAGGAAATTAGGTTTTCTAACTACGGTGGACATTTAATGGGATTTTTGTATGGTATGATGCACCGTGGGATGAGGAGCATGCCGATGGGTTGCACGTCATCGAAGTTGGCCAGAATCCAAATGAAATTACAGCAAAAGTTTGAACGTCACAGGTTGAATCCCATGACGAAGACAAATAGTAATGTTGACATGTGTTGTTTAGGAAGGAATATTCCCATAGAATATTTCTGACCCATTGGATCAATTCGTGACCCACACAGTCTTAAAAAAATGAATATTCTCCCAAATATTCTAGGCCTATCGGGTCCCGGTCGACCCGACAACTCACGCCGTTAAGAAATAAGTAATCCTTGGAATATTCAAGTTTAATAGTTTTAGCAAGTTTAGGAAAGTAATTGTGAATAAATTATTGAAATAATTAAAAAAATATAAATCTAAAATTTTTCATATTACATATCAAATGGTTACAAAAATGAAAGGAGCTTCTTTATGAAATAAAAATTGGCTTTCGCTAGATAATCTAATTAATCAATCTCCAAACCTAATTAGTGCCCAACTGTGCATCATAAAGCATGTTGAACCCTGATTTAGGTAAACATGGTGTCCACTGACTCCTCGTGATGTGTACCACCTTAATGAAGCAGAATTAATAACTTTTGTTTGATAAATTTATATGTCAACTTTTAAACCTTATAAGGCCCAAATATACACTGTATAGCATGCCAAATCCCTATTTAGGAAAGAAATATGTCTTTGGACTAATTGTAATATGCACAACCCTAATTTAAAAAACAAAAATTAGAAATTTGACGTCAATCTCAAATGTCAATATAAACTATTAATATATTTTATGAAGATATCTCAAATGAAGATCTAGCTAGACAAACTTAGCCTAGTTGGCATAGAACCTCTCATGATAGTTTCATAACATTATTTATGAGTAAACTATACAAAGAAGCGATCGTCTTAATAATAATTTAGACTAAGACTTATTTAATGACTTCAGAGATCCTAGAAGAGCAAAAATCTTAAACATAATTTCTGAGGTATGGAAATCATGGAATTAT
Organism: Gastrodia elata; assembly: GCA_016760335.1. Classification (NCBI taxonomy): domain Eukaryota; kingdom Viridiplantae; phylum Streptophyta; class Magnoliopsida; order Asparagales; family Orchidaceae; genus Gastrodia; species Gastrodia elata. Next base: position 34,707,598 of record CM028682.1, read on the forward strand.
GAAAATTATTAAATTAGGTATTTAAATTTTAGCTTCTCAATAAAAGTAATATTGTAAGTTATGATACTTAGATATCATTTTATCACATTTTGATCTGGTCAGAACATTTAGATTATGCCCTAAAATGAATATTAATTAGAAAAGTCATTCAAATAATTAATTTAACATAAATTTAAAAAAACAAAAGGATATATTAAATATAATAAATTGTTTGAATAAAAAATTTTTGTTATTATAATGTGTTTGAGCCAAAATCCATTAAACATGTCACTCGAATTTTTAATGCATGAATAAATTCAAAGATAATAAATTGAATAAATCTCTGAGAGATGTGTAGTTTGTACAGACAATTGAACTATGATAGACTATGAAGAGACTAGGGAACGATACAAATCCTAAAGGGGGATCAGTGTGTATGTTATTAAGGAACTTCTAATTTAGATGGCTGGGCAGACATGCCCAGATCCTCACCTTATTCGATATATTGTCTGTATAACATCTCTGTAAATAAGATATAATATTAAATAAATGCATTCAGGTAGAATCTCTTAATATTGTACACTTCAGTTTATGTACAGACATATAAAATGTATTCTAACGACCCAAGTCATTAATATGCTAATTAAGACTAAACTCGACTCAAAAATCAAGATCCTAAGTGACATCAAAATTAATGCAAGCTAAAAAGACACTAGATAAAATATATTTTTGTGATCGCATTGCTCAGGGTTGTGAGCATTCAAGATAACAGATACTTCTAAATTATTTTCTGAATATTTAAAATTTAAGAAATTAGGAAAATGAAATAAAAATTCAAATTTAATGATTTTAGTGCTGTTAGATTAAGAATATTATAAAAAAGTCACACAAACAGATTCATCGAATTTGGAGCTTCGGATTGACCATAATTAATTTATGAATTTTTAAATTTCATAAATTAATATAAAATAAAATATAGCTCCAAATTAAAAAAATTGTATAGGTGTATTATTCTTATCGAAATTCACTTTCGGGTCAAGTTTCATTAAAAATGCAAATAGTTTAATTGATGAAATTTTAAAAAATAAAAGTTTTCTATTCTCTCTCATATGCACCCCCCTTTATGTGATAGAGTCGTGCCCTAGGGCACGTGGCAATAGCCCGTGCACCGTGTAGCGCACAATGTCACTGCAAACCCCCGGTAGCTGGCGGGCCCCACTGCCACCGGCGGACCGGTTGGGGCCTATATGAGCCTTCCCCCTCACCATTCCCTCTCCTATAAATACTTCCCATTCCCTTCTCAAGACCCCACATCTCCTCTGCCTCCTCCTCCTCTAGCCAACGTTGCATGATGAACCTAATAAATTTAGATAAATTTGTGTTATAATTCCTATTTTTCATAAGTTTAGTGGTACTTTGACAAGTATTTTTGCAGTATTTCAGGACAAGGAACGTGATATGAAAAAAGAAAAAGAATTTAAGGAGCAAGGGAGCCACAGCATGACACAATGCGCCTCAGTGCTTTATTCCAGAGAGCAAGGCCTATAACATGCCATATCACCTATTAAATAGAGAACCCTACACTAAAGTGCACCGCAGCGCCAATCAAGTAGAGAACTCGGCGCTATAGCACATCGTAGCATGCTTCAAATAGAGAACCTGACATTACAGTGCACCACTGTGCCCATCACACAGAGACTTAAGGGACACAGCACGCTGTATCATGCTTTAGGTAGAGATCCTGGTGCTCAGCGCGCCATAACAAGCTTCAGTCAGAAAGCGTGGCGCTACAGCAGCCATAGTGCTCATCCAATAGAGATTAAGGTGAAACGGCGCATCATAGCACACTTCAAACAGAAAGCATGGTGCTACAGCACGCCGTAGTGCCTGACCAATAGAAAGTTAGGTGCTACAATGCACCATAGTGCATAACCAAAAAATGGCTCGGTGCTACAGTGCACCGTAAGACCCACCACATTTGCAGGATTTTTATCTCTTCCTAATCTGGATTAAAACGGCAAATGGACTTAATTCTTCATATTACCACAACAGATTTCAAATTATCAGCATCAAAAATCATAATTATCAATGGAATAAAGGAATAAAAGTAAATGCAAATTCAACCTTCAAGATGGATATTGGCTATGTAAATGCTGATAGGCAATCTTGAGGGTTATAAAAATAAGGAATGAAGAGGATGAGAGGTTCCAAATTTTTAGTGGAAGAGTTCTTAGCCTAAAATGCTACTGAGATCTATCAGTGGAGAGTTCCCTACCCAAGAAAGGAAGGAGCTGCAGTCCAAGGAAATGAGAATAATAGAGAGCAAACAGATAAAGAGAGTTGAGGTGGAAATATCCAAGAGAATGCGACAATTGTTCTCTAATATTATACCCCTTTCTTACTCCTTTTGTTTTTTTGGAAGAACCATGCAAAGGCTTAGTTTCTCATGCTTCTCTCCCTGTATTTCTAGTTTAATACCAGCCTAAACCATCCTTTAAGATGGTTGGGATATAAGCACGTTAGGTTAAATGATTGTAAAGCAATATGCTCTTCTTATTAATGAATGAATGTTCAAAGTTTGAAATGTCTGCATGTTGTGTGAATGAAATGATTGGAACTTCTGATTCCTTGTATAAATCTAAGATTATATTTATTTTATCATCTAAACCTCATAGAGCTCATTGATCATCTTGTTCAATGGTTGTGCATGCTTGAGCGTTAACGCCGCGAATGTATGTGACAACATTCGCCATGCAAAAATAGCCCATGCACAACCTTGGGCATAGCATAATCAATCGAGCCATGAGAAATTGTTAACACTCTCTGAGCTCGATAGTTCACTCCTGTTTTATGCGAGGTGATTGTTGCATATTAAGAATGAGTAATGTGACAGGCTCATTTAGCTTCATAGAACATCATCTTGGCTAAATCAAGAGAGGGCACATGTGAGCCGTGAGCCACTGATTGAGCCCCATAGCTCACTCTAGATTTATGCAAGGTTACTGATGCACTTAAATCTATGGTTGATGTGACATAAACTCATTTAGCCTAGTAGCTTATGATCTTGGCTAATTTAAGATGGCATGTATGTGAGCCATTAGTGTGTTCAAGTTCATGTGACACTCAGCTTAAAACACAGATTTCATAACTTAGACGTAAGAAATGAACTCACAAAATAAATATCACATGGATGTCCTAGTGTCAAGATTAAACCTGCTAGTGTTCATCTTATAGCACGAGACATGACTTAGTATATTTAGTAATTTAACTAGAGAAGAATAAGTCCCTTGAATAAGACTTATAAAATTAATCTAATTAATTTAACATGATGTTGAGAAGACGAGTAATTGTATGAAATCATAAGAACTTGCATGTTAAATCCCAACTCTCACTATTTTTCCATAAGTAATTTCAAGTTAGAAACTTTGAAGTTATTATTAGGACCAAGACAACACACTATCTTAACTCTTAAACATTAGTGAAATTAAGTATACTCTAGTAACAAAATAAAATACCGTTCCTAGTGGATGATAATTCTCGGTATCTTACCATACCTTATTACTTTAGACCACGCACACTTGCGTTCAAGAGTAGACTACATAATTTCGGTATGTTAAGTTTTTGGTGCTGTTGTCGGGCAATGGCTTACTTGTTCTGTATTAGAGAGAGCTTAAGATTTATTAGTGATTTAAGAACTTTTATGCATATATACTTTTTAATTTTAGTAATTATTTATTAGTTAAATTCTTTTGTAGTTACTATTCTTTTTATTTATTTGATAAATTTCAAAAAATTTGAGCCGTGCATGAAAATTTCTATTTAAGTTGTGCATGTGTAGGAGTAATTGTTCAAATCAGCTTTTTGACCCCAAAATTGAAAGAACATTGTTATGAGCTAGACGTACGCAACTTAGAACAACTCTATACTGACAATAAATGAACAACTTAAGCGATAATCTTAGAGAAATTAATGAAAAAAATAGGGGGAGAGCCCTTAGAGATTACACCCTACCTACTCTAAGAGGAATACCACATACAGTAGTAAGACAAAATATAGAAGCTAATAATTTTGAGATCAAATCATCTACCCTTCAGATGGTTCAAAATAACTATTTTAGTGGTCAGACAATGGAGGACCCCAACTCACATATCTCTAATTTCTTGAAGATATGTGATATTTTTAGATATAATGGAGTCACTAATGATGCCATTAGATTAAGACTCTTTTCCTTCTCGTTGAGAGATAGAGCCAAAAATTGGCTCTATTATTTGCCTGATGACTCTATCCACACCTGAGAAGATTTTGCTAGGAAATTTCTGGCTAATTATTTGCCACCAGCGAAGACTGCCAAGTTGAGAATAAAATCTATAACGACTCTTAATAAGAAGGGGAGACATTATACGATAGTTGGGAGCATTTGAAAGAGTGCCTAAGGATCTACCCACATCATGGGTTTCCTCAGTGGATGCAAGTTCAAAGGTTCTATAATAGTTTGAATGCACCCACACGAACTCTGATTGATGCCGCCGTTGGCTGCTCTTTCAGTAGCAAAACTTAGGAAGAGGAGGCTTATGACCTTCTAGAAGAGATGGCTAGCAATTCTTATCAGTGGTTGACTTAACGACTCAACTCTATTAGGAGAGAATTTAAAATTTTAACTGAATCTGACCAAATCACAGCATTGCAACATGAAATCACTGTATTAAATTGAAGGTTTAGTCAAAAAAATGCAATTCAAGAATTTGGGTCCAGGGACTTAAGTGAAAACCATTTCGACACCACGTATGAGAATGGTGACTCATCCCCTCATTGGGACATGAGAGAAGTAAACTGGATCCATAATAACACCAACATCTTTCCTAACACATTGAACTTAAGCTCAAAAAACGCGAGTAGTACTCAAACTAAAAATAATTTGGAAAGATTTATGAGTAAGTTTAGGAGTTCCACAGCTGATTTCATGAACAGAACTGATGCTACTCTAAATAGACATGAAACTACATTAATAAGGCAAGGAGAAACTGTTAAAAGAATAGAGAAACAATTGGAAGATCTCATTAACAGCTAAAAAAGCTTGCTTTGGTTGGAGCTACAAGTGAATGTGAGAATGAGGAAGGAAACTTAATAACCTTAAGGAGCAGTAAAATCAGTAGACCCTTAATAATAAGAAAATTGAAACCAACTCCAATATGGATAAAGTAGAAAGAGAAGAAAAAATCAATATATAATAGGGTAGGGACAAAGAAATATGTTTAACTGAACCTACGGTGCAAATGGAACAACTAACAAAAAGTTAGCCTATACCTTTTCCCCATCAAATAGCTAGGGAAAAAGTGGACCTTCTATTCCAAAGGTTCCTGGAAACCTTTAAAACTATCAACATAACCATATCATTTGCTGAAGCCCTAGAACAGATGCTTAGCTATGCAAAATTCATGAAAGGCATTTTATCAAAGAAACAAAAAATAAATCAGAGGGAAACCCTATGATTAACTAAAGAATGCGGTGCAATTTCGCAACAAACGATCCCCATTATAAGAAAAGATCATGGTAGTTTCACAATCCTTTGCTCAATAGGAAACCAAACCTTCTCCAAGGCACTCTATGATTTAGGTGCATCCATCAATTTAATGCCTTACTATATTTCTTGTGAGTTGGGGATTAATAGTTTGAAACCCACCTCGGTCCTTTTGTAGTTAGTTGATCAGTTTGTAAGAACCCCCATGGGAATCTTATAGAATGTGCTTGTAAAGATTGATAAATTCATATTCCCAACTGATTTTATCATTCTAGATATGGAACATAAAAACCAAGAGTGTGGGGCCCCCGTACTGACAATAGGAAGTACGGTGCTCCAACTGTGGCAAATCCATAGCTTAAGTAAATTCAAGTGAAAACCTAACTTTCCTGAAGTCAAGTACTTGTCACCAGAATACTATAAACATTCATCAATATACATACAAATATCAAAGTGGCAGAAGCAATAGGTGTGTAGTAACATCCATAAGCACCACATAGTAGAGAAAAAGGAAAACAATATAGTAAATCATCACAATGCAGAAATGAAATACATCCAGAATAAATTATTACAAACTGAATTTAAAAGACAATGCAAAGGTCTCTCAATCTCATTGAAAAATAAAAAATGCAAAATCTATCTAAGCAGCAGTAGCACGATCCTCCTCCTGAACTGGCTCCTCTCATGCAACGCTGCCCACGAACAAGTCTAAATCAGATATTTGTCAGCATCACAAATGCCAGAGCCCCAGCCAACAAAACAAAAAGGTTACAGTTAGATAATTGTCTAAGTACATTTTAGGCTATTTTAATGAACTGAGTATTTAAAGATATCACATTTAAATTTACAAAGCATGCAAGCTAATTATGGGTGCGACAAGCTATGAAGAAATGGGGTAACTATAAATTATCCATTTATAGCAAGCAACTAGTTTGTAAAATAGCATACAACATAAAATAAACAAGGTGAGGCTAAAAGCTAAAAGTAACAACAACTATAATACAATTCTGAACCTAACATGCTTATGATCTCATTAAAATATGCTGATTATAAAAGAATACAAATGCTGAGTATAACAAGAAGTTCTAACATCCTAAACATGCCAATAAACATAAGTAAGCCATAAGAGTAATCATACAGCATGCTAATTAATACAAAGAAAAGAAAGGCCACTGAGACATATGGCAAAAGCAGAGCAATCTATTTAACGTAAAGCTCCTGAGACATGTGGCAAAGTAATCAAATATTGTAAGTAAGGCCACTGAAGCATGTGGCAAGGCAAAAAGAAAACAAGACTGAAAAATCAAACTAGAGTATCAATAATCCTAAGACATAGTACTGCCACACCAGACAATCGACCATATAGGGCCTCCGAGATCAGTCAATCCCCATCCTAGACATCCAAATTTGCTAGACCTGGGCCCATCCTATACAATAATAATACTGAGGAGGCAGACTAAGCTAGGACATATTCTACTAACTAAAAGCACTGTAAGAACCAGATGAATGATATGCTTCATAAATACTAACATAGGATGTATCATCCATATCCTAAGTTCTCCTATTATGCTCAAGGGATAAGGCTCAATATCCAAGGTATGCCAAGCAAATCTAGTAAAAGTAAGCAAGAGACACAATCTAGACTTGTGTGATATCTATTGTTATCTATTTACCCAATCTAACTACTCTGAGAAGGTACAAGTTTAGGATCTCAAATATCCAGCTGTCGAGTAGAATCTCAGATTTACATCCTTAAAGTTAATATTAGAACTTAACAAGCTCTAATCCAAAATCAAGTGATGACTAAAAGGTTTAAGTAAATAAATCAACGACCTAATTTGTTAATATTTTACTCTCTTACCAAAATCTTGATTAAGTAAATCAAGATTTAAGGATTTTGGACTTAAACCCCACTTTGGTGTTCAAATCCTAAATCCAAGGTGGTGTTCAATCTAGGATCTAGGGTTCACACTTTATCCCTCAATTAAGGATAAAGAATCCTATAAGCTGAAAAGATCCAAGAACTATGAACTTAGTTAAAGGTTATTCTACTGATTATAAGATAAAATAATCAATTAAGAACTTGAGAATCTAAGATCTATATTCAACCTTTAAGATAATTTCATTATCTTATAGATTGAATCATCCTATACCCACATGGAAGGTTTCAAAGGATTAAATAATGAATCATTTAAAAAAGTTCAATTGGAGGTAGTTCAATTCTAGTAGAAGATCTAAAGTCTAAGATCTAAGATCTAAGATCTGATTATTTGATCACTTTAGAGTTAAGCTAAGTTTTTAACTTAGACTTTACTAATTGCATCTCTTTTGGCATTTAAGTTCATAAACTAACTAAATTGAACTTATTAAAGTGAGATTTTACAATTAAAATTATTGGATTCAATTATTAAGGCCAAGTGACTTTTTTTGGGTCACTTAAAATCTAAGTGTCTTAATTAGGGCTAATTGAAGATTTCTTAAATTAATATTCATATTATTAACATTATTAGCTTAAGAGTTCAGAGAACATTAATAATATAACTAAGGATAATTTACTGAATTTCCCAGGGTTTAAGGGGTCCTTAAACATATGTTGGCCAAAATGACCAAAATACCCCTCATAAGGCTAAAATTGGATTTTAGGGCTTAGTCATCCAATTTAAGTCTAACCTATTTTAATGTGTTTCATAATGGTTAATAAAGTGGGAAACACACTTGTCTCAGGTTTTGACAACTTAATTAAGCTAATTAGCACTAATCACTTATTTACGCCAATTAGGGTGATTAGTGAATTTAGGCATTCTTAGGGCAATCCAACCTTACTCATAGGTTCTAATATACTTAAGATATCATTAGGAACAACATTTGCTAAAATTAAAGGCTTAATTAGGGTTTAATTTACTAATCCTTAATTAAGGTGATTAGGGCATGATTAATAAAATTAAGGCTCCTAAGCTACCTTTAGTGGTCTATATAGGTTCCTTAGGATTAGTTGAGCAATCAGGGCCCTTAAGCAATTAATTTAATTATTAATTGAATTTATTATGATTTAATTAAAAACAAAAAAAAGATTAGATAATTATTTTAAATCCAACCATTAGACCTGTGATTTCATTTTATATTTAGATTCCTTGTATTTTTCTGATTCAAATGGTATATTGGATCATACCATTTGGATCAGTATAGCTAAAGTTATTAAGTTAATTTATTATATATTTTTATTTAAATAGAAACTATAGGATTTAATTTATTTAATTTATAACTATAGAAAATTAAATCCTATAATTCGCTTATTAACCGCGGCCCAACATCAAAAGACGCGGGCCGGGGTCGGCCCAGCCCAAGATCAGTCGTCTTCTTCCTCTCGACAGGTCCGACGTTAGGCGACTTTCCTTCGCCAAATTCACCGTGCTCCGGCCACGCCATGCCTAGTTCTCGATGGCTACACCTTCAGGCGACTCAGACACATCGATCAAGGCAAGAACCCCCATTTGGGTCCTTCTGGATCAATGGGGTGCTACTCGACCGAGACGCCTTCTTCACGGGCGCTTAAGGTTCACATTGAGGAGATAATTCTCCTCATAGAGGCCGTCAATCGGTCGGGGTCTGATACCTACACCTTCAAGGAGGGAAGGCGAGTCGAACCCCTAAGGTTTCATAACTTGGGGTGCAGCCGATCGCTGGGTCCTTACTCAGACTTAGCCATGGCTCGGCCGGTAGCTCAATCGATCGATACGATCGATTCAAGCTAGCTTAGCCATAGGCAATAATTACTACGGGTTTCCTAAGTGGCTAAGGTACTCTAGACGACATCTAGAGGCTCATTCAGAGACAGAATGGAGAATTGAATCAACAGAATTCAATGGCGGAAGGCTGTACCTGAAGTTGATTGCAGGCTCGGCTGAGAGGGAAATGTGAGTAGCTGGAGCTTCCAAAGGATCGTCTCGCGCTCGCAGGGGGTCTGAAGACCAGACACGCACCCTCTATCAGCGGTTCGTAGCTCCAAGAGTTCCGGAACTCACCGAGAAGACAGGGACTCCATCAGACCTTCAACTAGGGAATTAGGGATTCTCAGTGAGCAAAGGAGCTCACTATGAAGTCTTGATGGTATTTATAGGCTCTTGGAGGTCCTAGGGATGGATGCCAGAGCTCGAGATTGGGAAAATGGATCTGCCAGAGGGGTTCCCTCAATTTCCCAAATTGGGGTGGACCGAGCCTCGACCTTGGCTAGGAGTGCTAGGGAGACGAAGGCATGATTCGCAATAGTCTTCCTGACGTGGCACGGGAGTGGCAGATAGGGTCGACGTGGCTGGGTACGGGCGAAATTCCTCTGTCGGGTAGAATCATCACGAGAACGAAGATCCATAGTGGTGGGGTTCATCTCCGCCGTCTGATCACAGGACCGTAGAGGATAGATGGCCTGATGCGGCTTCTACTTAACCGAATCACGGATTATATCCCGAGCATCAGATGGAAGACGCTGATCGAGCGGCAAGGATCTAATCTCGGTGCACGGTAGCGCCAGCCGTTGGATTAAATGCACCGAGATGCGCGCTCGAGCGTCGGGTGGCTTAAGTCTATGCGCCACTGTCGAGACCCCGCAGCGGATCTGCCGCGGTCCCGATAGAAAATCTCGCCACTTAAAAATTAATTAAAATTTAATTTAAATAAAATTAAAACCAATTAAATAATATATAATTATTCCTAAATATTCTAAATCCAATTTAGGACCAAATGAGCTCCAAAAATTCCCAAAAATTCACCCTTAGCTAATTAGGGTATGAGGAATTTAAAAATGAAGTCAAATTTTGATTTAGAGATCAAATTAATTTAAGTATTTTTCAGGGCTTAAAAATAGCCATAAATTCCAAAATTTGCTATTTTAGCTCCGATTAATTTCAAACTTCTAGGGTTATGTTTAAATGACCCATTGAGTCTAATAGAATCAAAATTAAAGCTTGGTTTGGTTTAATTAATCCAAATTTAGCTAGGGTAACAACTAGGATTATTATAGACTCCCCCACTTAAGAACGATGTCATCCCCGACATCATCTAAGTGAAGAAAATTCTACTAGGATTTAACAAATCTAAAAATGCAGAAGATGGAAAATAGAGAAGAACAATACCTAGGTTTGCAAAATGCTGTGGATATTTATTGTGCATATCCACCTCTTTCTCCCAAGTAGATTCTTCCAAGGTTCGGTTCTTCCACTGAATTTTGACCATAGAATTTAGCGATTCCTTAGCTGCTTCTGATCATGAGCTAAGATTCTGATAGGTTCTTCGACGTAAGAAAGATAGGGTTGGATCTCTACTACTGGGAGTTGAATGAGATGAGAAGGGTCTCGAAGACATCTCCTCAATGACGATACATGAAATACGTTGTGGACAGCTGCAAAGCCATCAGAAAGATTTAACCGGTAAGCAGATGATCCTACCCTGGCCAACACCTTGAAAGGTCCAACATAGTGGGGACTGAGTTTCCTAGCTACGCCAAATCTGAAGACACCCTTCATTGTACTGACCTTTAGGTAAGCAGAATCTCCCACGTTGAATTCTAGGGGATGGTGATGAGAATCATGATACTTGCTTTGACGATCTTGAGCCGAATGAATTCTCTGCTGAATTAATTTGATCTTACTACTGGTTTCTTCAACTAATTCTGAACCAAAGAGATGAACGCTTCCTGTTTCGGATCAAGCTAGTGGAGTACTGCATTTTCTGGCATACAGTGCTTCATAAGGAGCCATTTTAATACTGGCTTGAAAACTATTATTGTAGGCAAACTCCACTAACGGAATGTGATCTTCCCAGGAATCAACAAAATCAAGAATACAGAGCCTAAGAAAATCTTCCAAAACTTGATTTACCCTTTCAATCTGACCATCCATTTGAGGATGAAAAGCTGTACTCATGGCTAGAGTAGTACCCAGGTCTTGATGCACAGCTTGCCAAAACTTGGAAGTAAATCTGCTGTCTCTATCGGATACGATTGATTTTGGAATCCCATGCAATCTGACAATTTCTCTGATGTAGAGCTTTGCTAACTTCTCTACAGAATCAGTTTGATGAATAGGAAGAAAATGCGCTAATTTACTTAAGCGGTCTACTTTCACCCAGATTGCATCGGCACCAAATTTTGCACGAGGCAATCCCATGACAAAATCCATAGATATATCGAACCATTTCCATTCAGGGATATCTAATGGATGCAGAAGACCACCAGGTCTTTGGTGCTTGGCCTTTACTAGATTACGTGCATGACATTTAGCCATAAAGTCGGCTACATCTTTCTTCATATTGGGACACCAAAATGATTACTTTAGGTCCTGGTACATCTTAGTACTGCCTGGATGAATATGATATCCATAATTATGGCCTTCGATTAACACTTCTTGATGCATTGACTTAGGAATCCACAATTGATTACCTTGATAAATTACACCATTCAGCAACTGTAGATCATGACGAAGACCACATTCAATATTTGCTTTGAACTTTAGATACTTGTCATCTTTGGTTTGCGAGATAGAGACATCTCTGTGGAAAGTGGGTTCCACATTGATATTTGCTAATAGTGAACTTAGCATATTGCCACTGATCGGAGAAATTCTGAGCTTAGGGAATTCGTGCTCTAAAGAATTGGATGCAATCATAGAGGTTAAAGTAGCACGACATCGAAGCGCATTGGCCACTACGTTTGCTTTTCCTGGATGATTTTGAATACTGAGGTCATAATCACTGATGAGCTCTAACCATCTTCTTTGGTGGCAATTCAATTCTCTCTGAGTGAAGGTATATTTCAAGTTTTGATGGTCAGTGAAAATGGAATACTGCACTCCATACAAATAGTAACACCATATTTTCAAGGCAAAGATCATAGCTGCAAGTTCAAGATCATGAACTGGATAATTTTTCTCATGGGGTTTTAACTGACAAGAGGCGTAAGCAATTACCTTACCCTCTTGCATTAATACGCAGCCTAGACCGATTATGGAAGCATCGGTATATACTTGATAATTGAAACCTTCTTTACGTAAAACAAGAACTGGAGCGGTGGAGAGTGCATCTTTCAGAGTTTGAAATTCTTCCTCGCATTCAGGACTCCAAATGAACAGAACAGTCTTTTAAGTCAATTTAGTCAATGACGAAGCAATCTAGGAAAAGCCTTTGACAAACTTCTAGTAATATCCCTCTGATCCCAGGAAACTTCTAATGTCGATGACATACTTAGGTTGAGTTCAATCCTGAATAGCACTTACTTAATTTTGATCTACCCGAATACCCTGAGCATCGACTACGTGCCCCAAGAATGCAATGAAATTAAGCCAAAACTCTTACTTGGAGAACTTGGCATACAGTTGATACTCGCACAGAGTTTCTAATACTAATCTCAGGTATTCTTCATGATCTCTTAGAGTTTTGGAATAAATGAGAATATCGTTAATGAAGACGATCACAAACTTGTCTAAATATGGTTTTAGCACTCGCAGCATCAAATTCATAAAGATTGATGGCACATTTGGTGAGTCCGAATGACATCACCAAAAACTCAAAGTGGCCATAACAGTCTTTCCCTCATCATCTTCATTTACTCGCAATTGATGGTATCCAAACCTTAAATCGATCTTGGAAAATATAATGGCTCCGGATAACTAGTCGAACAAATCATCAATTCTAGGCAGTGGGTATTTGTTCTTTATGGTGACCTTATTCAGTTTATGATAATCTTTATACATATGCATAGATCCATCCTTCTTTTTCACAAATAAAATTGGCGCTCCCCAAGGAGACATACTTAGCCCGATGAAGCCTTTATTCAAGAGCTCTTGCAATTGCTCATTGAGCTCTTGAAGCTCCTTAGGTGCCATTCTATAAGGTGCTTTGGATATCGGCTAGGTACCAGGGATCAATTCAATAGAGAATTCTACTTCTCTGAGAGGAGGTACACCAGGCAAATCTTCTGGGAATACATCAGCGAATTCTTTGACTACCTTACAATCAGAAAGAGAGATACTCTCTTTTGTTTCACCCATCATGGTAACTAGATACGCATTACAACCCTTAACAATCAATTGTTCAGCTTTAATTGCATTTATTAAGGATAACTGCGTGCTGGTTTTTCTTACAAACATTTCAGGCTTGCTCTGGAAATGGAGAGTGACTTTCTTTTTATGGTAGTTTATCACGGCATTATTATCACTAAGCCAATTCATCCCAAGGATGATATTAAAGTTTGCTATTGGCAGGATGATTAGTTTGGCATGGAATTCTTGATCATTTATCGGGACTTTGATATTACAGAATTTATGGGCACTTAGTTGGGTTCTAGATGGAAGTCCAACATTCAATGTTTGTGTTAAGTTGCATGCACGAAGTTTAAGGTTATTGATAAATCATTCAGAGATAAACGAGTGACTAGCATCGGTATCGAATAATATATTACAAGGCTGGTTGTTGAAATAAAGTGTGCCAAATTCATACGAATTGTATTAATGACTTGCAAGAAATAGAGTATAGCAATACAATTATCAAAGGAAAAGTTCAGAGATGTGTACCTGAAACTACATTGTTGTCTTCTACGGCCTCGATTAGTGTTAAGGCATACACTCATGCAGAACCAGTAGGATGATTATTAGTTTGCCTTTGGAGGTAGTTCTGAGAGTTAGAAGCTGGTGACTGTGTGTGAGCAACTTCAGATGCAGGTGCTGGCAATATAGCCAGATTTGGTTCTCTCCGGTTTAGCGAAGTTGCTCTGAATACTTTCTTCTTCTGATGGGGCTTCATTGGAATCCCATCCACTATTTCCGTGTGGTCGCACTGGTAGAACCTGTGGCCTATGCGCCCACAATTGTAGCACTTATGGACAAAGTGGTAACATTTACCATACGGATGAGGCCTAGTACAGCTTTGCATTTGTTCGGCAGTCGGTGCAGCTTCTAGCTGATAGACCTTCGCAGGATTAGACCCATGTCTCTTAAAGTTTCCTTACGGGTTCAGAGTTGTTTGTGCTTTTCGTTTGAGATCCCCTTCAGATTGGCGATGTTCAATTACTTTAGCTATCTCCACTAACTTGAAGAAGCTAGTTAAGCAGAGTGGCACGATCTGATTTTTCAGTGAATCTCAAAGTCCACAAAGAAAGCGGTGGCACTTGGCTGACTCAGAATGAGTAATTTCTGGTGCAAAATGGATTAACCTATAAAATTCTCGTTCGTATTCAGCTACTGAATGACTCCCTTGAGTCAATCTTATGATCATGTCTGAAATCATGTTTTGCGCTGATGGGGGAATGAATTCAATTTTGAAGGCTTCGACAAACTCATCCCATGGGATGTCCTCCAATTCGTAGTCAGTGAACTTGGTGTTTCGGATGTCTTCCCACCAATACTCTACTTCTGCATGAAGCAGATGTGTAGCGAGATGAACAGCTTCTGAGCTCGGGATCTTCAGACTAATGAGATCCCTTTCTACGGCCTTCAGCCAGTCGGCTGTATCTATTGGCGACAAATTCCCACCAAAGGTTAGAGGTCTTAACCTTAGGAAATTTTGAAGGAGGTTATCCATCGAGTGATGGGAAGAAGAAGCAGCTTGTGGAGCGGGAACTGTTGGAGCAGCAACAATAATTGGAGTTGTACGATCATTTAGCAATTTCTGTACAATGATTGCCTGTTGAGCTTGATTCTCTAACAGAGTTGCTACCATAGCCCGCAGATGAACCACCTTGTTGTTAGAACTACTAGAAGTGATAATGTTCGTGATAGGAGTAATGGCAAGTGGTGATCTAGGATTCATTCTAATTAAATAATTGCAAGCCAAAACTCAGAATTTACTCTAAGGAAGAAAAATTAAAAATCTTTCATTAATTATAGAACTAAGGGATTACAATTTAGAAATGCCCAAAAAGCGTAATCATGTAAATTGAAGATAACATTTATTTAACTATCACTCAGATATCCTTAATGTACTTAGCCCTAAATGCTACACAAAAATCCTCAAAAATTATTTCTTGACGCTTACTCTTACGCTTCTTCTCGAGCCTTGCAATGGTGCCATACCACGAGACTCCTGCGTAATCCAACATCAGATCTGTCACAATATCTACATAAAGTGACTCGTGACACTCTATGTGTATCAGAATGGACTCTACTCGGCTCAACCATTCCTTTGCGTATATGGGAAAGTTGAGCCCTAAGTATACTGCTTGCTGTAGAAGCTTATCCAGGACCAAGGTCCCTTTTGCTGAACCTCCTTCAATTTGATAGTTCCTCTCCTGCCTCCACTTGAAACTACAGGTCCAAGCTATCTTGAAAGCATGCAGATAGTAGTCTATATCAGACTCTCCAGAATTCATTTGACTCTGAGGAAAAATTTTTATTAAGTTTTTGTTAGACTCAAGATGACTTGATTACTAGGATGTGAGTACTCTCCTTCTACATTTTTCATAGAGTTACTGATACTACTATATTATGGATGTTGCATATATATCAATGTTTGTATCTCAGAAGAATGGACCATTAGGTAGAAAGGAATCATAGATCACATTCTGACACCTTATAGTGTTCTCTGATACCAACTGTGGGGCCCTCGTACTGACAATAGGAAGTATGGTGCTCCAACTGTGGCAAATTCCCAGCTTAAGTAAAATTAGGTGAAAATCCAACTTGCCTTAAGCCAAGTACTTGTCACCAGAATACTATAAACATTCATCAATATATATACAAATATCAAAGTGGTGGAAGCAATAGGTGTGTAGTAGCATACATAAGCACCACATAGTAGAGAAAAAGGAAAACAATAGAGTAACTCATCCCAATGCAGAAATAAAATACATATAGAATTAATTATTATAAACTGAATTTAAAAGGAAATACAGAGGTCTCTCAATCTCACTGAAAAATAAAAAATACAAAGTCTATCTAAGTAGCAGCAGCATGATCCTCCTCATGAACAAGCTCCTCTCCTACAACACTGCCCACGAACAAGTCTGAATCTGACATTTGTCGGTATCACAAATGCCAGAGCCCCAGCCCACAAAACAAAAATATTACAGTTAGACAATTGTCTAAGTATATTTTAGGCTATTTTAATGAACTGAGTATTTAAATATATCACATTTAAATTTACAAAGCATGCAAGCTAATTATGGGTGCGACAAGCTATGAAGAAATAGGGTAACTATAAACTATCCATTTATAGCAAGCAACTAGTATGTAAGATAACATACAACATAAAATAAACAAGGTGAGGCTATAAGCTAAAAGTAACGGCAACTATAATATAATTCTGAACCTAACATGCTTACGATTTCATTGAAATATGCTGATTATAAAAGAATACAAATGCTGAGAATAACAAGAAGTTCTAACATCCTAAATATGCCAATATACATAATTAAGCCATAAGAGTATACATACAACATGATAATTAATACAAAGAAAAGAAGGCTACTGAGACATGTGGCAAAAGCAGAGCAATCTATGTAACATAAAGCCCTTGAGACATGTGGCAAAGTAAGCAAATACTGTAGGTAAGGCCACTGAAGCATGTGGCAAGGAAAAAAGAAAACAAGACTAAAAAATCAAACTAGAGTAGCAATAACCCTAAGACATAGTACTGCCACACTAGACAATCGTCCATACAAGGTCTCCGAGATCAGTCAATCCGCAGCCTAGACATCCAAATCTGCTAGGCCTGGGCCCATACTATACAATAATAATACTGAGGAGGCAGACTAAGCTATGACATATTCTACTAACTGAAAGCACTGCTAGAACCAGATGAATGATATGCTTTACAAACACTAACTTAGGATGTATCATCCATATCCTAGGTTCTCCTATTATGCTTAAGGGATAAGGCTCAATATCTAAGATATGCTAAGCAAATCTAGTCAAAGTAAGCAAGAGACTCAATCTAGACTTGTGTGATATTTGTTACTGTATATTTATCCAATCTAACTACTCTGAGAAGGTACAAGTTTAGGATCTCCAATATCCAACTATCGAGTAGAATCTCAGATTTACATACTTAAAGATAATATTAGAACTTAACAAGTTCTAATCCAAAATCAAGTGACAACTATAAAGTTTAAGTAAATAAATCAATGACCTAATTTATTTATATTTTACTCTCTTACCCAAATCTTGATTAAGTAAATCAAGATTTAAGGATTTTGGACTTAAACTCCACTTTGGTGTTCAAATCCTAAATCCAAGGTGGTGTCCTGACTAGGATCTAGGGCTCACACTTTATCCCTAAGTTAAGGATAAAGAATCTTATAAGGTAAAAAGATCCAGGAACAAAAAACTTAGTGAAAGGTTATTCTACTGATCATAAGATAAAATAATCAATAAAGAACTTGAGAATCTAAGATCTATATTCAACCTTTAAGATAATTTCATTATCTTATAGATTGAATCATCCTATACCCACATGGAAGGTTTTAAGGGATTAAATAATGAATCATTTAAAGAAATTTAATTGGAGGTAGTTCAATTCTAGTAGAAGATCTAAAGTCTAAGATCTAAGATCTAAGATCTGATTGTTTGATCACTTTAGAGTTAAGCTAGGTTTTTAACTTAGACTTTACTAATTGCATCTCTTTTGGCATTTAAGTTCATAAACTAACTAAATTGAACTTATTAAATGAGATTTTACAATTAAAATTATTGGATTCAATTATTAAGGCCAAGTGACTTCTTTTGGGTCACTTAAAATCTGAGTGTCTTAATTAGGGCTAATTGAAGGTTTCTTAAATTAATATTCATATTATTAACATTATTAGCTTAAGAGTTCAGAGAATATTAATAA
Organism: Gastrodia elata; assembly: GCA_016760335.1. Taxonomy (NCBI): domain Eukaryota; kingdom Viridiplantae; phylum Streptophyta; class Magnoliopsida; order Asparagales; family Orchidaceae; genus Gastrodia; species Gastrodia elata. The sequence goes on from CM028682.1 coordinate 34,725,905, forward strand.
TATAACTAAGGATAATTTACTGAATTTCCCAGGGTTTAAGGGGTCCTTAAACATATGTTGGCCAAAATGACCAAAATGCCCCTCTTAAGGCTAAAATTGGGATTTTAGGGCTTAGTCATCCAATTTAAATCTAACCTATTTTAATGTGTTTCATATTGGTTAATAAAGTGGGAAACACACTTGTCTGAGGTTTTGACAATTTAATTAAGCTAATTAGCACTAATCACTTATTTACGCCAATTAGGGTGATTAGTGAATTTAGGCATTCTTAGGGCAATCCAACCTTACTCATAGGTTTTAATATACTTAAGATATCATTAGGAACAACATTTGCTAAAATCAAAGGCTTAATTAGGGTTTAATTTACTAATGTCTAATTAAGGTGATTAGGGCATGATTAACAAAATTAAGGCTCCTAAGCTACCTTTAATGGTCTATATAGGTTCCTTAGGATTAGTTGAGCAATCAGGGCCCTTAAGCAATTAATTTAATTATTAATTGAATTTATTATGATTTAATTAAAAATAGAAAAGGATTAGATAATTATTTTAAATCCAACCATTAGATCTATGATTTTATTTTATATTTCGATTCCTTGTATTTTTCTTATTCAAACGGTATATTGGATCATATAATTTGGATCAGTACAGCTAAAGTTATTAAGTTAATTTATTATGTATTTTTATTTAAATAGAAACTATAGGATTTAATTTATTTAATTTATAACTATAGAAAATTAAATCCTATAGTTCGCTTATTAACCGCTGCCCAAAATCAAAAGGCGCGGGTCGGGGTCGGCCCGGCCCAAGATCAGTCGTCTTCTTCCTCCCGACGGGTCCGACGCTAGGCGACTTTACTTCGCCAAATTCACCGTGCTCCGGCCACGCCATGCCTAGTTCTCGATGGCTACATCTTCATGCAACTTAGACACATTGATCAAGGCAAGAACCCCCATCTGGGTCCTTTTAGATCAGTGGGGTGCTACTCGACCGAGACGCCTTCTTCACGGGCTCTTAAGGTTCATTGTGAGGAGATAATTCTCCTCACAGAGGCCGTCAATCAGTCGGGGTCTGATACCTACACCTTCAGGGAGGGAAGGCGAGTCGAACCCCTAAGGTTTTATAACCTGGGGTGCAGCCGATCGCTGGGTCCTTACTCGGACTCAGCCATGGCTCGGCCGCTAGCTCAATCGATCGATACGATCGATTCGAGCTAGCTTAGCCCCAGGTGATAATTACTATGAGTTTCCTAAGTGCTAAGGTACTTTAGACGGCATCCAGAGGCTCATTCAAAGACAGAATGGAGAATTGAATCAACAGAATTCAATGGCGGAAGGTTGTACCTGAAGTCAATTGCAGGCTCGGCTGAGAGAGAAATGTGAGCAGCTAGAGCTTCCAAAGGATCATCTCAAGCTCGCAGGGGGTCTGAACACTAGACACGCACCTTCTATCAGTGGTTTGTAGCTCCAAGAGTTTTGGAACTCGCCAAGAAGATGGGGACTCCAGCAGACCTTCAACTAGGGAATTAGGGATTCTCAGTGAGCAAAGGGGCTCACTGTGAAGTCTCGATGGTATTTATAAGATCTAATAGGGCCTAGGGATGGATGCCAGAGCCAGGTTTGGTAAAATGGCTCGGCCCGAGGGGTGCCCTCAATTTCCCAAATTGGGGTGGACTGGGCCTCGACCTTGGCTGGGAGTGCTAGGGAGACGAAGGCATGATTCGCAACGATCTTCCTGACGTGGTACTGGAGTGGCAGACAGGTCAACGTGGCTGGGTACGGGCAAAATTCCTCTGTCAGGCAGAATCATCATGAGAACGAAGATCCACAGTGGTGGGGTTCGTCTCCGCCGTCTGATCACGGGACTGTTGATGATAGATGGCCTGATGCGGCTTCTAATTAACTGAATCGCGGATTAAATTCCGAGTGTCAGATGGAAGATGCTGATCGAGTGGTAGGGATCTAATCCTGGTGCACAGCAGCGCAAGCCGTTGGATTAAATGCGCCGAGATGTGCGCTCGAGCGTCGGGTGGCTTAAGTCTATGCGTCGCTGTTGGGACCCCGCAGCGGATCTGCCGCGATCCCGACAGCAAATCCCGGTGCTTAAAAACTAATTAAAATTTAATTTAAATAAAAACCAATTAAATAATATATAATTATTCTTAAATATTCTAAATCCAATTTAGAACCAAATGAGCTCCAAATATTCCCAAAAATTCACCCTTAGCTAATTAGGGCATGAGGAATTCAAAAATAAAGTCAGATTTTAATTTGGAGATCAAATTAATATAGGTATTTTTCAGGGCTTAAAAATAACCACAAATACCAAAATTTGCCTTTTTAGCTCCGATTAATTTCAAACTTCTAGGGTTAGGTTTAAATGATCCATTGAGTCTAATGGAATCAAAATTAAATCTTGGTTTAGTTTAATTAATCTAAATTTACCTAGGGTAATAACTAAGGTTGTTACAAAGAGATACCAAGTATTCTTGGGAGACCTTTCTAGCCACTGATAAAACTCAAATAGATGTTGACAAGGAATAATTGAGTTTGTATTGTGATAGGGAAGAATTAAAATTTAACATTTGGGAAATAATGAATCACCCTACCAATTATAAAGGGAGTTGCTGGAGAACTAATCTTTTAGAAGATGTTAGTATGTTAGGAGATGTTTTAGAAGAGGAAAATGATATTTGGGATGAAAAAGAAGAGGAGGAAATTAAAAGGGAAATCAAAGAATTTATCGAGGAGAAAAGAAAAAATGCTCATTCAATTGAGAGTCCCCCCGATTTGGAACTCAAACCCCTCCCTAACCACTTAAAATATGCATATTTGCTGGAGGTAACCTCCTTGCCTGTAATAATTTTAGATTTGCTTGATCCAAATCAAGAAATTTAATTATGTACAACCTTGGGAAAATATAAGAAAGCTTTGGGTTGGAGCATAGCTAACATAAAAGAATTAGTCCAACTCTTTGTATGCACATAATTCTAATGGAGGATGATTTTAAGCCATCAATTGAACCACAAAGAAGATTAAATCCAAACATTAGGGAAGTGGTGCATAAAGAAATAGTCAAATTACTTGATGTCAGAATCATTTTCCCCATCTCGGATAGCTCGTAAGTTTGCCCTATTGACATTGTACCTAAGAAAAGGGGGTCAATAGTGGTGATGAATAAAAATAATGCGCTTATTCCCACTAAAATGGTAATGAGATGGAGAGTGTGCCTTTTATTGCTTTTTATATGGATACACAGGATACAATTAAATTCTAATAGCTCAGAAAGACTGGGAAAAAATAATATTCACCTGTCTGTACGACACCTTTGCCTTCAGAAGAATGCCATTTGGACTATGTAATGCACCTGCCACCTTCCAAAGATGCATGATGGCTTTAGTTTTGGAGATAGTAGAGGACTTTCTCGAGATATATTTAAATGATTTATCTATTAAGGGATCCTCATTTGACCATTGCTTATCAAATTTAGATAAGATGATAAAAAATGTGAGGAAACTAACTTAGTGTTGAATTGGAAAAAATGCCACTTCTTGGTGAAAGAAGAAATAGTTTTAGGACATCTAATCTTAGTGCAGAGAGTTGAGGTAGATAAAGCAAAAGTTGATGTGATAGAAAAACTCCTTTTACCTACTAACATAAAAAGGTTGAGTTTCCTAGGACACACAAGTTTCTATAGGCGATTCATTAAGGACTTTTCAAAAATTACTCTTCCTCTTTGCAAGCTCCTTGGTAAGGATGTGGGATTTGATTTTAATGCAGCATACATAATCAAAGTTGCATTAATTATTTCTCTTATAATTTTTACTCCTAACTAGGAGCTCCCTTTCAAAATCATGTGTTGTGACGGTCGTACCCTCTAATCATAAGGATTAGGGTGTGGTCATCACTAAGCACATCCCTTACTTAACATTAGGTTGAAATTTAAGACTCCAACCCAACCTTAAGAGAAAAATGTGCTTTTCATAATAAAACAAAGGATAATAATCACTTAATGAATATACTATGAAATCAGAGTGCGGAAGAAAAGTACAAACTGAAGTAATCATCCATTCATCCATATAACAAAGTAAAACATCCAGCTCAGAATATTTAATGCAGGAAATGTAAAGTACAATTTAATCATGTATTATTACAATCATTAAAGTTTAAAGACTGAAACATAAAATGAAGTCTCTCATCCTTTTGAATACAAAAGTAAAATAAACTAGGAAGCAAAATCTAGTGGTCTTCATCAACCTACACTTCTTCCTGGACCTGCTCTTCTAAGGGTTCAACCTCCTCCAATAACTCAGAATCTATCATTATCAGTTTCATAATGGTAGGGCCCCAGCCAATAAAAGAAAAATCTAGTTAGACAAAATATCTATGTACATTTTAAGGTAATTATTTTTATGTATTTTAAAGATATCACAAACTTAACTTAAGCGTAAAAATAGCGGTAAACCGACCAAGAAAGGAAAGGCAAGTTATAATAATAAATTATAACTTAAACAAAATGTGAGGTAAACACATACCTCAACTTAAGCTGCATAAAAAAAGGTAAGTAAACTACAAATATAAATCTACTAAGTACAAAGAAAGTCCTAGGTAATATGATCAAACTAAACATGCCAATTTATAGTATAAAGTAAAAGTACTATACTGAAAAGAAGTCTAGCATCCTAACATGCTTTAAAATAAAGTAAAATGACTGAAATAAAAGAATATTATAGGAAATTCTATAATACAGAAGAACTACAGAAAATGAAAATATGATAGAAAGCGTATAGAACTGTAAAGTAAAAGTAAGTCAAAATTGAAAGGAAACTATAAAGTGGCTGTAAAATGACTGAAAAGTAAGAGTAAAGTAAAGTATAAATTAACAGTAAAGTGTGAGATACTCCTACTTAGTACTACCAAAAAGTAAAGTCCATCTGCTCATCTAGGAGAAACATCCTAGATTAAAGTAATTTCCATCAAAAAGGTATATAGGAGAAACATCACAGATCCTAAAGTTAAATCTATCTAAATAATCTAGGAGAAATATCCTAGATTAAAGTAAATGCCACAAAGTACTCACTGAGCATATAGGAGAAATATCCTAATGCCAAAGTAACACGCACTAGGGGAAATTCCCTAGGCAAAAGTAATAAGCACTAGGAAAGTGTTCTAGGCAAAAGCTATCCTAAAGTAAAGTTATACTAAATGACAAACTAAGTAAAACATAACCCATAAGGTGTATTAAAGTTTGTTTTATTTAAGTTTTCCTTTTAAGTTATGTAAATGCTATATAAATGTACTTTAAAGTGTAACATAAAATATTTATCAAACATCTTATGTTTCATAAAATATGTCCAAAAGTGTAATGAGGCTCAAAAACAAAGAAAGCATAACATATTAAATTCAAGGTAATAGATAGCACTACACAAATTTTGTGATATCACTTGTTTTTTAATTTAATCATTCTAACTACTCTAAATTACATAAGATTCAGAATCATCAATTCCTACACTGTCTGTAACTTAGAATCACGAACCTATAAGTTGAATATAATTACGACTGGCCACATCCTAATTATAACTAAAACAAAGTCATCTACATGATTAAATAAATAATCAATCATCCTAATTTGTTATTTTATAGATCCCAAACTAAATCTTGATTAGCCAAATCAAGGTTTAAAAGATTAAGAACTGAACTCCAAATAATAAAGTTAAATCCTTAATCACAAGGTTATCCTAAGGACTAAGGTTTAATCCCATCTCACTAATTTAATGTTAAGGCAAATTCTATAGAGTTAAGTCAGACTTAATAAGATAGATCTCTAAACCTAATTCTAAGATTAAAAGATCAAATAATTATTAAATAAACTATGAAAATCTAATAAACTAGTAAAATCAAGGTTTCACCTTAATGAGTAACCCATTTTACCCATTAGATAAATTCTAACCTACGATCTATCCCTAATCTTAGGAATTTAAGGCTCTTAACTACTAAGAGTAGCACTCAGACACACATCCTAACTAAGGTTATAGGACCTATAAGTGCACTAAGAAGTTCAAAGAAAGAAAGGATCTCACATCTCTACTTAGGTTTTTACTTAAGACTTAAAACTTAAGATTTTTCTTGAATTTCTAATTTACGACTTAAAACTATTTAAATTAAAGTCTAGATCACTTTAATTACTATATATTATGATTTAAGGATGAATTTAGGACTTAGAATCATTAAACCCTAAATTTGGGCAAAATGACCATTTTGCCCCTACTTAAGGGTTCAAAATTTATCTTTATGAATTAGGACTTAATTCTAGAATTTATTAAAGTGAAGTGATCACTTACTATCTAATATGAGTTTGGACAGTAAGTTCACTAATTTTGGTTAAGTATGAAGCCTCATAAGGTCAAATTAAAGAATTTGACCTATAAGGGTAATTTAGTAATTTTACCTTAATAAACCCTATATTTTCTATTAGTTTACTGTAGATTAAGTTCTAAGGTTTCCATAGAATTCAAAATCATCAAATTCTGATATGTATTGGCTAAGTTATGGCCAATACAAGTTTTAGGGTTAATAATTAGGGTTTTAGTGTTATTAGTGAGTGATTAGTAAATTTAATCACAATATTATTGAACCAATTATATAGCTAAATTCTAATCTACTCTAGGAGTTTTCTAAAACTTAAATTATTCAATTTGGATCATTAATTTTGCTAATCTTTACTAATTAAGATTTAGAGTAATTAAGGTTAATTAAGAGATTTAACTATTGGATCTAAGATATTTTTACAGATTACTGTTAATTAGGTTTTTCTAATCTAAATGGATAAGCTAAATTGACTAACTTTTGGTCAATTGAAGTTCTAAGGTTAATTGACCTAATTAGGGTTAGGTCCTAAAAGTGATTAGTCTAAATCTAATCTAAATAGCAAAGTGGACACTACTAAATTAATCCTTAGGTTTTTCTGAGTATTCTGAAACCCATATTGGATATGTTTGGATTAGAGGTTGTAAAGTTATGGTTAATTGAATATTTGTAATATATTTTGAATTATGTAATGACCTAACATATCACTATACAAAATATTAATCCTACTATTGGATGACACCAAAATATTCCCTGATTTTTACTGATTAATATAAGATATTTAATTGTCTAATTTGGATGTGTATTTTATGAGTTATGGGTGTTTAAAGTTTGACATTTATTTGATTTAATTAATCTGTAATTTAAGAATATTAGTGTTTGAATTTAATAATGATTATTATTATTACACTATTTTAACTTAATTTATCTTTTCTGTTACCACAAAGAATATGTGTATACAAAGAATATATATATATATATATATATATATATATATATATATTATTTATTTATTTATGTATATCAATTTATTAATTAAATTTGAATTTGACACATGCGGGGCCCACCGCAGTTGCTGACGTGAGTGTTGACAGCGCCTATAATTGCCTGACACGTGGTGGACCGGTTTTGGTGACGGATGAACCGGTTCATCGCTTCACGGATCCGACAGTAGAGATCGGATCAGACGGTAGAGATCGGATCCGAGGGTTCAAATTTGCATTAGATTAGTTTAACCTAATATGATTCATACGAGATCTTATTTATTTAAGATAAATTTAATCGGACGGCTAGGATGATCATAGATCAATCCAACGATGCAAAACACCAAGTTAGATCCGACGGTTGGATTCTCATCTGAAACGAACGGTGGATCGCTGATGGTCGCTTCATCTTCCTCTGATCCTTTGCGTGCTTAGCTAGGGTTTAGATGATGTGATTGATCGAGGCTTCGATCGATCGCACCATGTCGTTAAATGCAAATGACGATATTGATAGATCCTAAAGATGCATGAGTAAAAGTAGAGGAAGAGTAGGAGGTACCTTAATTTACGCTCCTCAATAATCTGGAGATTACCCGAAGAGTTCCCGATCTGCTACGAGTCTCTCTTCTCGACAAAATTGAGCAAAATCTCGATCGTTTGGACTTAAACCCGACTTAATAGGGCTCCTAGAACGGTGGTTGACGCGTGCCTCCCATTCGTGTGCCGCGCGTCGTGGGACGCGACACGCGTAGGTCATGCGAAGGAGACGACGCTCCTGTCGTCCGATCAAACGATCGGACGACTCAAAAGAGCCGTCAGATGAGACGGATGGCAGGGAACGACGTTAAGCTTATCTAACGGCGCCATTAATATTTAATTAAATGTATTATTAATTAATTTATTTTAAGAGATTTAATTAATTAAATTTAACCTAATAAATATGTTCCAAATATTTCCAATATATCACCCCTAGTTAATTGAGGGGTGAGGAACACAACGACGCACTCAGATTTTTGATCCGACAAGTATTTATTCAGTTGACTTTCAGGGTATTTAAATAATATTAAAATATTCTTCGAAAATCCAACGACATCCGGTCCTCCACGCAAACTCCACTCTTGGAACATTATTCCACAAGCATCGTGGATTTTCATTTGGAATTCGCGCAGTTGAGCGACTTCACATTTGATAAATCGCATGTCACGTGCTAAGGAGATTCCCAAGTCCCGTTGATGTGTGTAAATACGCAACCTCAATTTGCTCGCCCTGGTCCTACCAGCGAAAGTTGAAGCTTATCCTTCTTCTCCCTTCTCTTTTTAGCTTGCACCCCCTCTTGGGTGCGGGTGCTCAAGTTGGTCAGTTCTAGATGAGCACAGGGTGGAATCGCAATGTTGGGAGAGAGGATCTTAACCCCTTGATCCTCGCAGATACCTGCAATGAGTGACCCAAAAGCAAGAGCAGTGCATGGCCTGGTCAGGGCATTCCAGAGCTGCTCCCTTATAATGCTGAAGATGTGAATATCTCCATCTCGTTGTAATGCACAAAAGAGTAGCGTCCATGACTGGGTCACTTCACTATGATGCCCGGAGGGCATGATAAAACTGGAGACCAACATATGCCAAGCATTGCTCAACTCCGTTAGCAGTGCTCAAGGAATGTTTGCCAGGTTTCCTCTCCATTCCGCATCAGTGCAAAAGATCTTGATCGCAATTGCTGCTGGGTCATATTGGGAGCTTAGAAGTTGGAGGTAGGAGCAGTCATCTACCTCTCTGAGCAAATAAAATCTTTCAATTTCACTGCTCCCAAATTCCACACCCCTTCCCCTCACAAAATATTTATGCCCAACCACGTTGATAGCATTGGCATAAACTTCATGCACAATAGAGAGGTAAGTTTGGCATGTGGGACTCACCATGTTCTCCATTCCCCTGTTTATGACTTTATCGAGATTCATAAGGTATGGGAGCCTAATTCCTCATTTTGGGATTAATTTTCTCTTGATTATCATTTGGTTGAAGCATTGTTCTGCTTCAACCAAAGTGAATCTCTTCTTATTAAAAGCCCCCACAGCTGCTTGCTGCTGATTTCTTCCCAGGTGACATTTCTCTTTTAATGTTTTAGAATGAAGGAGAGAATGAGAGATATGGTAGATTGTTAGCAGTTGGAATAATTTAGAGCTGAGGTGCTTGAATTCTTAAGGAGGTGCAGCCTCTTACTCCCCTCTCATAGCCTTTTATAACAAAGGGAAGAGGAGATTCTGGATACTTGGATAAATCACACTTATGGAACTTGAATTTATAATCAAAGCTAGTCTTAATTCATGTCATAAGTGTGATTTAAGTTTTGGTCAAATAGGTGGAAAAATATAGCTTTTCCAATACTTAATTTTCAATTTTGAGGTCCGAAGACGCACTGTAGCGTCTTTGATTTCCTTGGGAATCCAAGGCAGTAAATTTTAGCTTCAGCTAAACACTTTGCACTGCAGCTCTCTGTAGCATGCCACAGCGTGCTGTGGTGCCTTGAGATGTTTTGTGTTGTGATCTGTTCGCTATAGCATGCAGTGGCAGTTTCTTAGCAGAAATTTTTCCAGTATTTAAAATTTGTCCAGAATTTTTCCTCAGTAAAGGTTTTGGTTGTTTATTAATTTTAAACTACTAATAATTACAAAAATCAAATAAAATAGAATTTTGGGTTGCCTCCCAAAAAGCGCTTGGTTTAATGTCATCGGCCTGACACATTTTGGTTCACACAGATTCAGAATTAATGTTTGGTCTCTGTTTCCAAATTTTATATTTTTGGCCCTTAGTATTAGTAGAACATTTTCTTATCTTCATTGTGTGCTCAGTTAATTCAAATTTTTCTTTCAATTCATTTATTGGAGGGGGAATCCCTTTCTTCTTTTTTCTTCCCCTCCTTGTTTTCTTTTTTTTGGTTGGTTGTTTTTCAACTTTTCCTCCAAATGAGGAGTTGATCCTACTCTCAGCTCTCTCTTCATCAGGTTCCAAAATTTTCAAATTTAGCATTTTGCATGATTCCTCCTCCCTCGTGTTCTTTTTCCAAGCGAATTCTAACATTTTTTTTATAAATTTTGTGGGTTTTAAGTCAATGGTTGCTGTCTTCCCTCCCACCTTAATGTTCATTTTATCGTTCACAACATCTATAATTGCGTTAGTGCTGGCCAAGAAAGGACGCCTAAATATAAGCGTGTAATTCTCATTCCAAGTGTCCCACTTGCAAATTATAAAATATATTGGGACAACAAATCCTCCTAGTCCCACTAACACATCTCTCACAATCCCAAGGGATGTCAAGGAATCTAAATTTGCAAATTCTAAAATTGTGGTAGTTGCCTCCATACCTCCTAGCTTGAGATGCTTGAAGGTATGATAAGGCATGATGTTAACTGAGGCTCTTAGATAACATAATGGATCTATAAAAACTTTACCCCTTATCATGCAAGGAATACTCAGTCTTCTCGGATCCTCACACTTTACCGCTGCTAATCTATTAGTTTCAATGTGTTCCAATCACTCTCCTTTTCTAATTCAGTTGCGTTAATTTTTATCTGAATATTCATGGTGCTATCATAAATTTTGTCGAAGTGAACAACACTCACCGTCTCTCTTGGAATTATTTAAGTGGAGCTGGGTAGCACACCTTGCTGACGTGTGGCCAGCTGTTTTAAAATTTGCCCAAGCTGCACTTCAATATTTATAAGAGAGGCCTCTATCCCTTGGATAGAGGCATCATGATGGTGAATTGTCGCTTCAGTTCTTTTCCTGAATGAAATTATTTCACCCTTAAATGCATTAAACACTTCTTCTAGATTTGAGGGTTGGTTTTAATAATTATTCCCTGAGTTGTATCCTTGTTTATTCATTGCATTACCCCCATTATAGTTTCTAGAATTGTTATTATTATTATTGTTTCCCCAAGAGAAGTTGAGATGGTTCTTTCAACTGGGATTGTAAGTACATGAATAAGGGTTATTCATATAATTATTCTGGGCTGCATTGTTATTTCTCAGGAAATTGATTTGCTCAGTTTGTGAGGGTGCGAAAGAGTTGTTAAAATTACAGTTTTCACTCAAGTGAACCCCTCCACAAAGCTCATAGGGAAATTCTTGAACATTACACACTTCCATATTTCATATGCTTTGGTTTAATGCATTAATTTTATTTTGTAGCTCTTGAATCTGATGTGTTTCATTAAGTTGATTCACTTCTGTCTTCCAAGAATTTAGCCTATCAGTAGGCTATTGATATGCGTTATTTGTCATTTCTTCTAGGAGATCAAAAGCCTCATCTTGCATTTTCTTACTCAAAGATCCCCCTGAGATTGCATCTAATATGGTTCAAGGTGGCGCATTTAATCCATTATAAAATGTTTGCACTTGTTGCGATAAGGGAAATCCATGATGAGGGCAGTGTCGCAAACAATCCTTATAACGCTCCCACCCATCATATAAATTCTCACTGTTTTGCTGTGAGAAATTAGAAATTTCATTCCTTAGCCTTGCAATTTTAGCGACTGGGAAATATTTAGCTGGAACTTCCTAGCTAAATCATCCCACATCTTAATGGACTCACCGGGCAAAGAAGTTAGCCACATTTTAGCTTTATCTCTCAGCAAAAATGAAAAGAGTCTTAATCTAAGCGCATCATCCGAAACGCCATTCATCTTGAAGGTATCACACAATTCGAGAAAGTTTGAGATATGAGTGTTTAGGTCATCTAAAGCTAGCCCACTAAATTGGTTATTTTGGACCATGTTCAAAGTTGAAGGTTTAATCTAAAAATTGTTGGCTTGAATTGGAGGACTAATAATAGCATTAGGAACTCCTCCTATAATAGGGAGGGCATAGTCTCTTAATGGTCTACCTCTTACCATCATAGGTGGCTCAAGGGATTAGCTTCTAAGTTATCCATTTCTAAATGAAGTTGGTTAAGAATTGCTCATTCTCTCCTAGCCCTTAAGTAATTACGATCAATTTTAGGATCAAACAAAATATCAACATTCTCTCTCCTATTCATGCGGTTCACAAATTCACTAAACACAATAATTACAACATTCAAGATGAACAATTTACAGTTCAAAAACTCTAAGAGAGCAAATAAGTACTACAATTCCAATTACAAACAAGCACTACAAATAAACTAAAATAAAATATAAGTTATGCTATAGTTAACATAATGTGATATAATTACAGAAAATGAAAATATATGCAAATAAGTAAAGAGTCTAAATCACTATTTACTTGAAGATTGTACTTAATACAAAACAAAATCATTCCCCGACAACAGTGCCAAAAACTTGACAGACGTAAAATACACGCATGTGCTTGCACACAAGTGTACATGGTCTGAAGTAATAAGTGGAATTTTAGTTCCAAGATTTATCGTCATCTAGGAACGGTGGTTTTGATATTAAGTTATATCCTCTTTCAATAATGTTTAGAAGATTAATTTTTGGTTTGAGTTGGTTCCTAAATTAACAATACAAACTAACTTAGGATAGATACAATTTGTTCAAAAGGAGAGAGTTGGGATCATCCACATGTATAACATACTCTACTCCTATGATAATAATTATTATAAGGATGCAGTCGGTTGAATTTCTCAGTAGGTGTTTGCTGAGCTATTTAATAAACCCTAGCTTGAGGCAGTCTCGGCCTTTTATATTCAATTTATTATACATATGTAGATGGGGGTCTTTTTCTTTACTCTTCAACTTCCTCTTATTCCCCATCTTCTAATATCTTTGCACTTTCAAGTATGTCTGAGAATTTTGATATTCAAAAATTCATAAGCATTTTTTTGATAGAAAGTTTCAATCCTCTTAAGAATCTACTGCATCGAGCAGACTCGGTGCTCACTAGTAGTGGTGCATAGCAGGATAGTCTTTGAAATTAAATTTCATATTCAGCAACACTATGATTGTTTTGACATAGTTTCATGTATATATGTTCCATGATGATTTGAATAGAAGGATGGTTTTATTTAGCTCTAAAGGCTTTGACAAATTCTTCACATTGGATATTCTCAGTATCTATGCCTATGAACTGTAAGCTTATAGTGGTTTTCCACCAGCATTCTGCTTCTCCTTCTAACTTAAAGATGGTTAATCTGATTACATCGGCAGGTAGGAATTTCATGACTATCTTATTTACCCAATCTTCAGCATCCATTGGATTAGCACTTCCATTGAATACTGGTGGTTGGAGTCTTAAGAAGACTTGAAATAGTCCATCTATCTTGATATTTGGGAAATGGATAGCAAATAATATATAAGTATGACTATTTATATGGGGTGTTTATTATGTCTGAAAACTTAAAAATGTTTGATTTTATGTATCAACACGCTTTAATAGAGCATTCACAATATCAAACAACTTGTTGACATGGTCCATAGAAGTATTGGTAGATATCAGATCTTTTAAGAGTGTTCCGACAATCAAAGGAGAATCTTCAGGATCCATCTAAGAAATAGGATTTTTATTATTATACTTTTATTGGAGTAGATTTATATAAGTATAATTATCAATACTAAATAAAAATAAAAGTATCTTTATTAGCTAGAAAATAAAATAAAAAATAACTAAGAGTATATTATTTTACTTAGGTCCTATATTTATTCTTTTATTTTTCTTTTTATTTATATAGCTTTTGAGAATTCTTACTTTCTATATTTTTCTTTTATTTATTCTGGGTTCCAATTGCATAAATAATGGCTTATATATTTTTATACTAATTTTATCTCAATCCTACTCTGATACCAACTATGGTAACCCATTGCTAGGTCAACATAGCTAATACAGCGTTAGGTGCTCACTCCCCAGGATCATATCAGGATTTAGTATAATAATGTGCTTAGGAGCACTTTCAAGCATGTTTGAGAATTTTGATATTCAAAAAGTCATAAGAATTTTCTTGATAGAAGGTTTCAATCCTCTTAAAAATTGGCTGCATCAAGCAGACTCGGTGCTCACTAGTAGTGGTGCATAGCGGGATAGTCTTTGAAATTCAATTTCATATTCAGCAACACTACGATTGTTTTGACCTAACTTCATGAACATATGTTCCATGATGACTTGAGCAGAAGGAGGGTTGTATTTGGCTCTAAAGGCTTTGACAAATTCTTCACATTGGATATTCTCAGTATCTATGCCTACGAACTGTAAGCTTACAGTTATTTCCCACCAACATCCCGCTTCTCCTTCTAACTTAAAGATGGTTAATCTAATTACATATGTAGGAGGGTATTTCATGCTTGTTAGTATTTTTCCTATCTTTTTTACCCAATCTTCAACATCCTTTAGGTTAGCACTTCCATTAAATACTAGTGGTTGGAGTCTTAAGAAGGCTTGAAATAGTCCATCTATCTCGATATTTGGGAAATTGGTAGCTAATAGTATAGAAGTATGACTATTTATATGGGGTGTTTGTTGTGTCTGAAGATTTAACAATGTTTGATTTTGTGTTTCAATACACTTCAATAGAGCATTCATAATATCAAACAACTTGTCAACATAATCCACAGAAGTATTGGTAGATTCAGATCTTTTAAGGGTGTTCTGATAATCAAAGAAAAATCTTCAGTATCCATCTAAAAAATAGGATTTTTATTATTATATTTTTATTGGAGTAGATTTGTATAAGTATCATTATCAAATATTAGATGAAAACAAAAGTATCTTTATTAGCTAGAAAATAAAATAAAAAAATAACTAAGAGTATATTATTTTACCTAGGTCATATATTTATTCTTGTATTTTCCTTTTGATTTATATAGCTTTTGAGAATTCTTACTTTTTATGCTTTTCTTTTTATTCCGAGATTCCAATTGCATTAATAATGACTTATACACTTTTATACTAATTTTATCCCAATTCTGCTCTGATACCAACTGTGGCAACCCATCGCTGGGTCAGCATAGCTAATACAATGTTAGGTGCTCACTCCCTTGGATCATATCGGGGTTTAGTATAACTGTGTATTTAGAGGCATATAAAATACATACTTCCACATTTATTGTAACATTCATAAATACCAGAATAATAAAAAATATATATTTATTACAAATATAATAATTGTCTTACAAATTTGGTTACATACTAAGCAAAATATTTAATTAGACACAAGGTCTAAGTAAAGTTTATAGGAAACATTTAAAATCTTAAAAAAATCAGTATCTAAGTTGCTCCATTACGTATCAACTCCTCCTCAAAGGCTTGATTCAGAGATTGTTCCTGAACTCCCATATATATATATATATATGGTATGGCGAATCAAAAAAAATAAAAGAAAAGAAAAGAAAAGAAATATTTAATTAGACACAAAATTCTAAGTAAGGTTTGTAGGAAATCAAAAATTACATTTAAGCGGCATGATTCTTCATGAGAAGCATATACTAATAAAATATGATATTTAAGTATGATATGCTTAGGATTATGAATACAATATACAAATTTAAGATTTGTGCTCATTCTGAAAGAAAATACAGCAAGATATAATATTTATTTTGTTAGACAAAGTTGTAGAATAATCGATGAATTAAATACGTCTATCAAACTATCTGAGATGTGCATTCCTGACTAACTACACATTCCCCCTCTAAGGCTATGTGCGGTCTCCTTATTTCTCCAGATAATAGCCTATCCTGGCTTAATATATTGTTTGTACATACCTGAGATCAACCTGAATGAACTTATAATACTGATTTTTGATCATTTATTTTAAGTTCTGAGCACAAAATCTCATATAAATATATCAAAGTGAGTCAAAACTTAATAGCAACACAAAAACTACAAATGAAAGAATAATATCTTTCTTTTTATGTTAATAAAAATATTAATATTAATATTATATTGATATATTTTATGCAAAACCTGAATGAACCTATGATCTAATTTTTGATCATTTATTTTAAATTCTGAGCTCAAAATCCCATATAAATATATTAAAGTGGGTCAAAACTTAATAGTGATACAAAAGTTACAAATAAAAGAATAATATCTTCCATTTTATGTTAGTAAAAACATCAATATTTATATTATATTGGCCATTTATCTTTATACATTAAAAATAACAATTTTTATTATAATAAGTAATATATATATATATATATATATATTAAATGAAAGACAAATAACTAAATTGAATGTTGCAGAAATTAAAAAATATATATACTTATATAAAAAAGAAGAACATGACAGAAATAAAAATTACAGAAATTAAAAAATATTTATATATATAAAAAAAAAAGAAAATGATTGAAATGAAAGTAATAAATATGTACATATATAGAAAAAAAAATGACAGAAATGAAAGTTGTAAGAATTAGGAAATATATATATATATATAGAAAAAAAAAAGAAAATGACAGAAATGAAAGTTACATAAATTAGAAAATATATACATAAATAGAAAAAAAAGAAAATAACATAAATAGAAGTTGCAGAAATTAGAAAATATATGCATACATAGAAAAAAAAGAAAATGACAAAAATAAAAATTACAAAAAAAAGAAATATATATATATATATATATAGAAAAAAATAACAAAAATGAAAATTGCATAAATTAAAGAATATATACATATATAGATAAAAATGACAAAAATAAAAATAAAATAATAATAGTAATAATATTAATATTAATAATAATAATAATAACAACATTCTTATTATTATTAAAAGAAGAAGAAAAAATGAAAAGAATAGAAAATATTATATTTCTTTCTCATTCCTTACTCTATATTAGCATTGATGATGCTTTACTGGAGGTCGACGGGGGGAATTGGTGGTGGCCGAGGAAGAGAGGGAGGAAGTGGAGGGGAGAAGAACAGTGGGGAGGAGAGTAGGGGAGGAGAAGGTTGTGGGGGGAGAAGAGAGGGGGGAAGATGAGAATAAGTGGGGGTTGGGGGTGTATTTATAAACTTTTTTTTAATTAATTAATTAATTAATTAAATTTTCTCTCTCTCATCTTTTTCATAAATACTTTAAGTGTTCAATCTGACTTTCTCTTTCTTCTTCTTATCTTTTCTTTCTCTCTCCGCTTTCTCTCTCTTCCTTTTCTTTTTTAAAAAATAACAAAACTTGACATAGAGGTGTATCTTAATGAAAAAATACACTCATTTTTAATTTAGAGCAATATTTTATTTTTTATTAATTTCTGAAGATAAAACTTCGTAATTAATTATGGTCATTCTCGACAAAACTTTTTCTGAAGCCTTTTTTAATATTCTTAATCTAACGATACTAAAATTGCTGAATTTGAACTTATTTTTAATTTTCTCAATTTACTAAATTTAATTAATTCATAAATTAATTCAGGAGTATTTGTTATCCAGATTTCTTCTAAACTTGAGCAATACGTTCACAAAAAATATACTATATCCAATGATATTTTAAGTTTTCCCTAATTTTGAAGTCACTCGGTGTCCTAATATTTTAGTTGAGTTTAGTCGTAATTATTCTAGTAATGACTTAGGTCATTACAGGTGAAGTTATAGAAACTAAAGCTATGGGTAGCTTTAATTGGCGTTGGTACATGATCAAAGGCTAGGTAAGCCACACCCCATCCTCTATAAGAATTGAAGCTAATGAAAAGAAATTATATAGTTGAAGATGGGTCAATTGCAATTAATCTCTAAGTGAGTGACTGTTAAGATGTGGAGACTAACTGAATCGCCAAAGGAGGTGTCGACAAAGCTCTAATGGGTTTTCAAGAGGTCCCGTGGTGCTCCTAAACAAGTCAAGGGCAATTATGGCATTTTGACATGCCTTGGCATGCCCTGCAGCCTCTGATCCAAAGGCCAGGCTCCTTGACACCTACCAAACAGAGGCATGGGCACACATGCACTCGTGGAACAGCAGCCTGGGTGCCCAGGCACCCGTGACGTGTTAGACACAAAAACAGATGTCTCATGGGCATTTGTGAGCGGATTCAAATGATATTAAGCCTTTTTAAAAGCTTGTTGGAAGCCTTAATTTGTAAGGATATATGTGAGTGCCTCTTGAGATTAACAAAAGTCTTTTGGGAGAAGACTTGTGAGAAATTTTGAGAGAGTGTTGAAGAGAGACAGGGCTTGGGTGTTTCTTAGCAAAGTTTTTCCTCTTCTTGTTCCTCCAAATGTTCAAGTCTTCATTTGTACTCTAAAATCATGTATTCCTCATATAGCGAATTCTTATGGTGGTGTGGCTCCATAAATTTTTCTATGTTTTGGGTTTTCTATGTAAATCCTTGTGTTTGGATGTTATAGCTTGTGTTATGATTCTGTGCTTATGTGAATTTCCATGTTTTGCTTTGGCAACATCAACTCAAACCGCTGTAATAATCCTAACTGTGACATCGGGTTAACCACAAAGCAATCGGGTGATTGGTTGATACAACTATGAAATTTAACCTCAAAATGATGAAGGGATCGAATGATGTAGAGCATCTAATCGTTCTACATTTGCCTTGAGATTTGACCCTTAAACACGAATGAATAGGTCATTGTCCTCATGCTCCTAATGCCAACCTTAATTCATTGCGATTGGGGATTATCATACAAGTTACCAATCACAAAGTGATTGATTTGATTTGACTTTTGAGATTAGCTAAGAAGTCAGCACTTGAGCATGCACAAACATCATGTCAATATTCTGCAGTAGAGACATAGGGACATGAGTGCTCCCAATCACTGAGAAGTTGATCCAAAATCCCAATAAATAGAGGCTTTGGCTCTTTGTCGTGCCGAAGTGCTGGAGGCACTGAACAAATTCCCATAAGCCATGGCTTGGGCGCACCCAAACGCCGACACTTTTCCATGCAATTGAGAAGAGTCATAAAAGAAGTCTCTTGGGCCCACCTAGGTACCAACGATGATGCAACTTGAGACCCAAATGCTTGGGAGCGTCCAAGCGCTAGGCGGCATATACAAGAGCTTGAAGAAGAAGTTATAAGTTGAGCTAGAAATGTTGTTAGTGAGATAAACACAATGTCTCCGTACATCATGGGGTCGTTCGTTTAAATGCAGAATAATAAAATGCATATTAAGGGGATGTTTGGTTCATTGACATCTTGCGGTAATGTGATGTTATTTAAAGATGTTTGTGAAATGAGATTGTTTGGTTTGATGTTATCTAATTAATGACAACTCAGAAATTACTTAAATGCCACTGTGAAATTTTATATGAACGTCGATCGATTTCGGCCTACATTTAGATAACATTGCTCGGATAGAGTTCTTCGCGCGATACTCCGTAGATCTTCATGTCAGCTTCACTTCCGCTTCCGCTAGATGCAGAGCTGGTCCATCGCCTCCGCCTTCACTTCTTCCCCAACGCAGATCTTTCGCCCGACCTACGCAGAGCTCGGTCAACGCATGTGTGTTTTGTAAATGGATATTTTTATTGTTTTGAATATTTGCTTAATATTGTCATTTGTTTATGAATAATTTTGATAATTTATTTTGTGATTTGTATTTTTAAAATTTGTTAAGGTTGAATTAGAATAAATTTATGTGGTCTTTATTGTCGGCAAATAATGATCCTAATTATCTTTTTAATTATTTGATGTGCTTTTTAATTTTTAATTTATATTTGAATCTCAATGAACTAAGCTATATGAGTAAAAAGTTATTTTTATAACTTTTCAACTTATTATGAGGTTCAAAAGTAACATTATTTCTTGAATGAGAAATATTGTTTAAATTTATTTACGTAGCACTTAAAAAATTTATCCAATAAAATTTTTTAAGATCATTCAATACAAATTTTAAAAATAATATTTATATTATTTTAATATAAATAAATATACACTAATGAAATATATTCAAATTCTATTGAATAAATTTTTTTGAGCGTCACATTTGTGTCAATAGCATAGCATTCCTTTGTAAGAGAGAACAAAAACGCGCAATGACATCAAACCCCGATGACATTTTTGAGGAAATGCCGGTGCTTGCAAAAGGCCCTCAGCGGTTTGGCCATCGGCATGCTGAGGCCAGCCCCTTCGCCGAGATCCACCTGCTCGCCAAGCCCAACCTCCCAGTCGAAGCAGTGCAGCAAAGCTCCAAGCCAAAGCCCAACAATGCGCAGAGCCAGGCCCTCGCCAGGGCATCGCCTCCTGCCCAACCCAAAGAACAGCGTCTTCTCCAGCCTCTTGTTGCCTCCACCCGCTTCCTCTCCCCACCTCTCGGGGACAAATGCCTCGGGATCGTCCCACAGGGAAGGGTCTCTCTGTATCGCCCACGCGTTCACCAGCAGCATCGTTCCTGCCGGCACGCGATATCCGCCGACGGTGCACTCCTCGAAAGACTCGTGCGCCGGAATGATTGCCGCAACGGGATGGAGGCGCTGCGACTCTTTGATGACGGCGCGGAGGTACGGCAGCTTCGGAAGGTCTGATTCATTTATGAGACGGTCATGGCCAACGCAACTGTCCACTTCGGCTCGGGCCTTTGCCAGAGCCGCGGGGTGGCTAAGGAGCATTGCAAGTGCCCATTCAATTGTCAGCGCTGAAGTATCCGTGCCGGCTGCCAGAATAGACTGTTCAACAGCACAAAATATTATTTAGTTGGAAGCATTTCAAATAAGTCACAATAATGCAAACCAAAAATTGATTGTCCAATTCCACATAAAAGAATAGCAAGCTATAATAGAGTTAATCCACTATTAAACCACTAATTTATCCCAATCAAAAGCGAGCAAATTTTCAAGCATGTTCCCCAGCCGCTCCAGCTCCAACGAATGATTCCAGCCCCAGTCCATAACTTCGCAGTAATTTCAATGTAGCAACAGCAACACCTGAAATCAGGTATGCTAAACTTTAACTTGAAGAGCTCATCTGTATGAATGTTTCTGACCGCCGGGCAATGCATTAAAGATTGTGTATTTTAGGGGACGTTCAGTTTTGTAAGGAATGAGAAGGAGAGGAGTATTAAGAACGCAGCAAAAAATGATTCTATTCCAAGTGCAGTGTCCAAAGCACAAATATATACAGAGTGCTCGGTAGAGGGAGTGACTGTTATCATCTGTGACTGTAATCATCGGTGAGAATACACAGTAGCAGTGCTCGGTAGAGGGAGTGACATCTGTGACTGTAATCATCGGTGAGAATACACAGTAGCAGTATTCTGTTACTGTGCTACACTTGGTAGTGGGTTGTTATTATCCCCCCCCCCCCCCCCCCCCCGCAAACGAGCCGTCGGAGCCTGTACGGTGAGTTTGGCACGAGCTTGCAGAATCTGGTGGTAGTAAATGGTTTGGTGAGAATGTCGATTGCTAGTTCTTCTGTTGGTACATGGGATAGTTCGATTTCTCTTCCGGCATCTACAACTCCATGCTTTCCTTGCTTCGCAGCAAAACACCACAAAGTCCCTTTTCCCAAGTCTACCACAAAACATTATGATTTTTTTAATCTTCATACTGATATATGGGGCCTAGCTCCAACCATTTCTAATGATGGTTGTAAATTCTACGTTATATTTGTGGATGATTACTCTCGCAATACTTGGAAATTCCTTCTTAAACAATAATCAGAAGTCATAGATACATTCACCCACCTCCACACTTTCATCACCTATCAATTAAACAAACGCATAAAAATAACAAGCTCTGACTAAGGCACAGAACACAACTCCATCTCCTTCCTCAAACTCTTCAACAATCTCGGAATTCGTCACCAAATATCATATCTCTACTACACTCAACAAAACGGTGCAGTTGATAGGAAATAGGCACATTCTTGAAGCCACTCACATGCCCCTTCAAACATCCAGTCTACCCCCACATTTTGGATCCAAGCCACCCTTATCGCTACTTATCTCAACAATCGCCTATCTTCTCCTGGCACCAACAACGTCTCCCCATTCCAACTTCTACACAAAGTTCAACCCAAATACACCCACTTGAGGGTATCGACATATTCAATTGCCTCTGCTATCCTCTTCTCCCTCCAAAAATCTCCAAACTCACACCTAACACCCTACCTTGCATCTTCATAAGATACTCATCAAATAGCAAATGATATATCTGTTATAATCCCAAAACAGCAACTACTCTCATCTCTCGGCATGTTCACTTCATTAAAAGTATATTTCCCTACTCCTCTATAACCTCCACATCCCACATTTATAACAATCCAGTGCCACAAGCATCCATGCCTCCTCTACTCTTAATTTTGACAAGCACTACAACAACAGCTACTCAATCAACTAAATCACCTAAATCACCAATCTCTCCTACCAACCAGCTGCCACCACTCTCCAAACACACTTCATACCTCCTCAACATAAACCCCTTCATCTCAAACTTCATCACCGCAGACAACATCCTCCTCACAACAACCCCGCCGACCACTCTACAGGCCAAACAGCCAACACCTAATCTAGCATCAAAATCCGCTCACCCAATGCAAACGTGCTTAAAGAACAAAACTCTAAAACCCAAACAAAAGTTCAATCTCATGCATACAACCTCCCTCCTAATAGAACCCACTCCTACAAAACAACGGCACAAATAGACCATTGGCGCATTGCCATGGCAGACGGATTCTGGGCACTCACAGAATAACAAACGTTGACTTTCGTTCCACCACATCCTCAAAATGTACTTGGCTGCCAATTGACCTACAAAACAAAGTTCAACAATGACAGCATAATAGAATTATACAAAGCTCGACTCGTCGCTTTGGGTTTCAACCAAAACAATACGTCAACTACCTTGAGACATTCAGCCGATGGCAAAAGTGCCAACCATATGGGCCCTCCTTATAGTTGCAACCCATCGCCAACAACAGGTAATACAAATGGATATCTCCAATGCATTTTAACATGAACAACTTCAAGAAACAGTATATATGCGGCAACCCAAATGCTTTGAATACTGCAACTTACCTGATCATGTCTGCCGACTGCACAGAGCTATCTATGGCCTGAAACAATTGTCGCATCAGTGGTATTCGACCCTTAGCAACTTTCTCCACAACAACGGCTTCACCACTTGCAAGGCAGATCCTTTCTCTTCATCCTTGACAAAACAACAGCATGCACTATGTCATAATCTATGTCGACAACCTCTTGATTATAAGCTCAGATTCAATAGCCCTCAACGATTCAAGATGAAAAATTTGGGTCCTCCCACAACCTTCCTGGGGATACACTTCACAAACTCCACCAATGGACCGATACTCTGCCAAACCACCTATGCTTCGATTATCCTCCATACAGCAGGAATGGACCACTGCACCCTTGCTCCAGCCCCTATTACCTCCTCCACACCCAAACTAACATCTAACATTCCCTTAGCTAGCCAAGATTCTACCAAAATTTGGTCGGCTCCCAAAAATATCTCACACTTACGAGACTGGATATTTGTCTCATCGTTAACCGAATATGTCAACATATGCACAATGCCACTCAGAGCCATTTCACCCAACTCAAATGGATCCTAAGATAACTCAAAGGCACCCTTCATCTTGGAATACACATCAATCCGGGACACAAGCAACTTAAAGCATATGTAAAATTCGATTGGGTCGGCGACCCAGATAATCAAAAATTAATAAACGAATATTGTGTATTTATCGGCAACACTCCTATCTCATGGAGTGCAAAAAAAAAATAGCAGTAGCCAAATCATCAACTGAGACGTAGTATAGGGCCCTAGCCACCACCACTACCGACATCATTTGGCTACGATAGTTATCTCGTGTTGGGTATGTGAAGAATTTGTCCACCCCTAACGGTGACTCTATCATTGCCGAGGTGTGATTCAGAGATGTAAAAATTGTTGAAGTCATTGGTTATGTGAATTTAAGCTCTGGTGTCTAGGTACCAGCTTGGTTTAGAATGTCGTTGGTTTGTAGGTCAGTTGTATATAGTGGGTAGGCTTGGTTGAAGGTTGTGTCGAGCTGGTGCTAGCACTCTTCAGTGGTGTCTCCCATTTTGTAGCAGATCTAGCACACGATGCAGGTATATCAAGGGTATCTCTGCATGCCACCTCTGTATGGTGGGCGAGTTCTGCCACAGAATGGTTTGCCTTGCCCCTGAGTCTGGGATTGAACATCAATAAATGTGGCTAAGAGATGATTGTGAATCTTCTCTAGGGTATAGGATGATGGGATCAACCAACAAGAAGAAACACAAGAGAAAACTAAACATAAATGCAGCGGAATCACAAACACAAAAGATTTACATGGTTCAGTGTATATACTTACATCCATGGGGAGAAAGAATGAGAAATTTTATTATATGGAGAGAATATTACAATTAAGGTTTCACAATCACATAAGCCCATGCTAATGGAGTTTTTTACAGCTTCCAAGAGTTTCACACTTCATGTAATACATGATTAACCCTAAAAATAGTTCACAAGGATTTTAAAACACCATTAAAAACATCAAAAAATACCATAGGGATGCTTCTTTTCAGGTTTGAATTGCCTCAAGCACCTGGGCACTCATGGGCGCCCATATTTTATGTCCCTAGGCACCTGAGCACTCATGGGCGCCCATATTTTATGTCCCTAGGCACCTGGGCACTCATAGACACCTAGCTCAAGGTCCTGGGGGTGCCTGGGCGCCTGGCTCTCTGTTTGGTGGGTAACTGGGCGTCGAACTCGCTGTCAGCTTGCCCCAAAACCCACCAAAAGACTTTTGGCACCTTCCGAAACAATTTTGGCACCTTCATAATTGATATTCTACCTCCAAAATCAACAATTGTCCACCTCAGATATTTTGTGCGACACATGAGAGCTGACTTTAGCAAGCTCCCAAGTCAAGTGAAGCAACTGCACCCGTACTGTTTGCCTACGTATTCTCCTCCTGAAGGAATTAAGCCACGCGTAATTCATCCAAATGAGAAGCTTATTGTCGCTTCTCCATATTAATCATATCCTTGCAAGTGAAAACTTATTAATTGTAAGCACCTTTATAAACATATTTATCGGGTTGTCCTTGCTGTCAATATTCTTTAGTAAGGTCTCACCACTTTCTATAATATCTCGCTCAAAGTGGTGTCACACATCTATGCTTTCTGTGAGCATGCTACACCTGGTTGGTATCCAAAAATATAGCGCTTTCGTTTTCACAGAATACTACCACCTTCTCTTGCCACATTCCCAAGTCTTCCAATAGCCCTCTTGTCCACATAGCTTCTTTGAATGCTTCTGTGACTGACATGCATTCAGATTCTATAATTGACAAAGAAATCGCATGTTGTAGATTAGATCTCCACCCAACCGAATCTCCTGCTAAAGTGAACACGTAACCATTAGTTGATAATTTCTGATCCAGGTCACCAGCATAACCAGAATCCACATAACCTACACACAAATCTGCCATTGATGATACCTCCTGGAATAATAAACCAACATCAATTGTATTCTGGAGATATCTGATTATTTCCATCACTGCTTGCTAATGCATTTTCCAAAATTATGCATGTATCTACTCACAATACCAACTGCATGTGCCAAGTCTGTTCTCATGCTGTAAGGACCCACTTAAGTGAAACTCTTAAATACCGAGGCATCTTTTCAGATAACAGTGGAGTTTCTGATAAGAACTCTAAAGTTAAGCGTGTTTAGATGGGAGCACTCCCAAGATGGGTAACCTACTAGGAAGTTATAATCTGAGGACAAAATTATGAGGTATTTCAGGTCAAAGCAGATAATACCTTAGTTCTTAAGAGTTTGAGCTATTATAAATAGTATCAAAGCCAGCCATAGGGTGTCAGATAGGAGCTAAGTGTCATACAAGGCAAAGTACCAATTCATGTGAGCATCCTCTTGAATATATGATAGTTAATATGCTACATAGTTTTGGGTACCTCTTGAGCCTGTAAGAGCCACCTCTAGTCCTATTTACATAATGGATGGTTCTTGAATCTGTGTATAGTTACTGATGAGGACGTTAGTTACTTATATTAGGGAGATTATAAAGATCCACTTAAGTAGTATTAAGTGAAACTCTTAAATATTAGGATATTTTTTTAAATAATAGTAGAGTTCTTGATAAGAATTCTAAAATTAAGTGTGCTCATATGGGAATATTCTTATGATGGGTAACCAATTGAAAAGTTATCTTCTGAAGATAAAATCATGAGGCCTTCAAGCTAAAGAGGACAATACCTTGATGCTTAAGAGTTTTGGATATTACACATATAGTCCATGACATGTGTCAGACTCCCAACTACACTCGCATACGGAATTGTGTGCATTTCTTTTTTTTTAGCATCTATCTTTGGGCACAAATATGTAGATAAGCAAAAGTGCGGTGACAAATGAATACATACCAACTTTGTAAAGTCATCCACTTGAAACCTTTTTAGCACCCTTTTTTAAATACCCCTTTTGGAAAAGTCAAAGCTTTCATGCCTTCGTGTCCCTGCAAATCTCCATCCCAAGGATTTTCTTTGCTTCCCCTAACTCAATCATCCAAAATTTTGAGTCAACTGATGTTTCATGCCGTTCATCTCAGACTAATTAAAGGTAGCAACTAATATGTTATCTACATAGAGTATATAGATGAAATTTCTTTGAAATAATTTCTTGAAGAACTCATACTAGTCAAATTAACTACATGCATACTCCTCATTTTACATAAAGTAATCAAATTTCTTATACCACTATTTTGGTGACTGCTTTAGGCCATATACAGACTTATGTATTTGCACACCAAGTCTTCTTTGCCTACCTCATTAAACCCAGGGGGGCTGCACCATTAAGATTTATTCCTCAAGTTCTTCATATAAGAATGTTATTTTAAAGTCGAGCTGACCCAATATCCAATCTAACTATTCTAAAAGAACACTGATTGATGAGTGCTTGACAACGGGGAAACACCTCATCATAATCAATACCTTCCTTTTGCACAAAGCCTTTTTCCACTAGTCTAGCTTTATATCGTACATCAGCTCTAGGAGATCCCTCCTTTGCAAACACCCATTTATACCCAACTAATTTTCTTCATGGAGAGAGTTTCTTCAACCTCCATATGATGTTCTTATGAAGAGATTCCATCGCTTCATTCATGGCTTGTCTCCACAAATCTCTCTATTGACTCATAAATGCCTCCTTAAACTGAAAGGGAACCTCTTCCAATGCTACTGACAATGCATATGATATGTAGTAGCATAGCCAAGCTGACCTTTGGGTTATCTGCTATCGAGTTCTATTTCTAGCAATTGACTTCTATACAGGAGCTTCACCAAAGTGTCATCATAATCTTTCTCATCACCAACATGGTCATCAACTATAGGAGTATCTTTAACAATTATATTATGATGGGAAAAATACTATGGAATAAATGGGGTTGCATCAAACCTCACTCTATGTCTGCTTGTAGAAGTCACTACACTACCCTCCACCTAATGCAAACTTCTCTATCTCAAGAACTCCTCATCAAATGTGACATTTATGCTAGTAATAATCTTCCTATCAACCAGGTCTTATAGTTTGTATCCCTTGGCTCCGCATTTAAATTCAATGAAGATCACCTTCTGTGCTCATAGATCCAACTTATCTTTTATCACGTGATAATAAGTCATGCACTCAATTTTCAACTAATTATAATCTCAAGCAGGATGTGCAAACCACAATTCCAGTGGTGTCTTCTTATTGATTGCAACAGAGAGCAAACATTTCACCAAATAACAAGCATAGTCTAGGGCCTCTACCCAAAAAACTCTCTCTAACCAAGCATTGGACAACATGCATCAAACCTTTTTCATGAATGTTCAATTCATCTGCTCCACTACCTTATTTTCTTGTGGTGTTTCTCTCACTATGAAGTGATACTAAATTCTTGAACTCTATCGCTCCTACATGAAAGAATCAGAAGTGTACTCTCTGCCATTGTCTGATCAGATCTTCTTGATTCGCTTGCAAGTTTGATTCTCCACCCACTTCTTCCAATTTTTGAATATCTCCAGTGCATTAACTTTGCTTTTCATGGTGTACACCCATACATATCTGGAGTAATTATCTATAAAAGAGACAACATACCTCCGACCACTGAATGATGGAGCTTTTGTTGATCCTCAAATATCTGTGTGTATATACTCTTGTATGCCAAGCGAACACTAAATGATTTGCATTTTTTTGCCAAAAAATACAATACTCGCAAAAAGGTAATTTGCAAGAGTATATATCTTCACGAGTTATTCTTCTACAAAGCTCTCAGCGAAAGCTCTCCAGCAAGTGCCAACCTCATGTGCCACAATGTCATGGAATCATCATAATTTTTTGCCACTGCCACTGATCCAATCATTGTGCTCCCTTGAAGGTAGTAAAGGGTTTGCTGTCTGACTCCACGCAAATAAGTCATCGAGCCCTTACTAACTTTCAGAACTCCTACCTTAATCTTTATTACCTTAAGGCCCTTGACTTTAAAGGCCCCAACAGACTACAAATTCTTCTTGATCTTGGGCACATTTTTTAGACTTCATTCAACCCTTGCACAATTCTTATATATAACCTAATCAGCACATTGGAAACACCATCAATCTGTCATGTGATGTCATTCCCCATAGTGATTGCACAGCTGTCCATTTCTCTATATAAACAAAACCAATTCTTCTATGAGTGGTACATCGCACCTGTGTCTATAATCCAATTGGAATTGTCTGCTAGTAAACCCATAAAAATTGTAACAAGAGTGACCTCTAATTCTGACTCTAAACTCTGAGTCACGTTAGCCTTTGCCTCGAAAGATCCATTAGCCCTCTATTCTTTCAGCTTGGGGCAATTAGTCTTTCCAATGTCTTATCTCTAAAAAAATTGCACACTAATTGCGCTTAATGCTACGGCTGCATTTTCCTTTTTCCATTAGTTATTCTTTTCTAGTTTTCCCCTATGATGTTCAATGCCTCTGCCATCTCTGACTTGGTTGACTCTTTATCCCTCCGTTAAAATTCATAATTTAGTAGGGCTGCAGTCACCGCTTCATATTTCAGAGCATCATTCCTATGAATAAGCATCATGGTGCAGCTTTCAAACTCATATGACAATGAATTTAACAACTACAATGTCTTATCCTCCCCCTCCATGGTTTCATCCAGATTAAGCGAATCTGCTAACAATTTTGTGAACTCATTCAAGTTCTCATCAATAGAAATTCCCCTTTACATCTAGAATCGATAGTTGCCTTTTCAAATTGAGATGATTCTCCACGCTCTTTATCAAATATTTTCTCTCTAGAAATTTCCACAACCTCCTCGTTGATGTTTTCATCATTATGGCATACATGATGTCTTAGGTCAAACAATTTCAGATTAAGCCACATGCGTTGCGATTCATCTTGATCCACTCTCTCTCCGATATCTCATATGGCTTTTCCTTGCCTTCAAGAACATCCTCCAGGTTCAATGCGTAAAGTGCATCCATGACTTTGCATCTCCAAATCCCAAAGTTATTATTTCCATTAAACTTGATCGCATCGATATTTGTCGGATGTGTCACAACTTTGTGGAATATTATCTCCGCCACCGACGATGATGAAGAACTAGAAGCTTCTCCTTCCACTCTATTTTCCATGTCATCTCTATTCAACCTCTCTCTGATACCACTTGTTAGGATCCACGAAAAAAGAACAAACATAAGAAAAAACTAAACACAATCTCAACACAATAGCACAACAGATTTACGTGGTTCGGCGAAACACCTACATCCACGATGAGAGATGAGAACAAATTTCACTAGGTTGAGAGAAGATTATAATTAGGGTATCACAAACCCTTCACCCTAATCCTTACTAATGGAGTTTCTAACTGCCTCCACGAGTCTCACACTTCATGCAATACATGATTATCCCTAAAAATGCTTCACAAGGCTTTTAAACCGCCCCCAAAAACCCCAAAAAATACCATAGGGACTTCTTTTCAAGTCTGAACTACCGAGGCACCTAGCTCACTATCTTGGGGGCGCATGTGTGCAGTTGGGGGCCTGACTCTTTGATTGATGGGCCCTTAGGAGAATTTGGGATTTTGGTTCTTTGTATTCTGGGCACCTGGGCGCCTGGCTCTCTGTCAGCTTGCCCGAACCCTCGAAAAACTTTTGGCACTTTGATAATTGATATTCTACCTCCAAATTCAACATAAGATGTGGGATTGAGTGCAGGATCTGAAGCGATCGAAGCTGATTGATGATTGTTGAATGTGGAATCGAAGATTCGCAATTGGAGAGGTTGAACGGTTGCTCTGATTCCATGTAAAGAATGAGGAGGAGAGGAATATTAAGAATGGGGTAAAAAATGATTATATTCCAGCTACAGTGTCGAATGCACAAATATATAGAGTGCTCGGTAGAGGGGGTTTTCACTGTAATCTCTGGTGAGAATAATAAGTAACAATATTTTCTTGCGGTGCTACATTTGGTAGTAGGGTGTTGTTAAGTCATGAATCATGCAAGATGATTGATTGATGACATATTTTTGAAGTACTGAGATCTCCATGGTTTCCATTTTATTGGAGAGTTTCCTTCTCAAGTGATCCCGATGTTGAATCTCCTGTTAAGAAGGTTCGGGTGGCGTTATCCAAAATGCCTATTTATTTTTATAATCAATCTTTTTGTTTTGCAAGTTTCTGACTATTTGGACAACTTCATCCTGCAATTTTGTTAGTGTTTAGTTGAATATATGGTAAATTGATAAAAAGAAGCTGCTACAATACTTCTAATAATACCCCTTTAGTGCCCCATCATCATTGAAGTCTTTTAAATCTAGTGTTAAATTGATATTAGTTGAGATTTACTTGTTAAAATCAAGATTATAAATCATTTAATTACCTAGGAAAAAGTGAGAGGATACTAAAGGGAGTATCAAAGCATTTTTTGTGCTAAAAATCAATGATGTCGCTTTCAATCTGATTCACCATTCGGTTACCCGTGTTTTTATCGAGATGGATGTTACTGAAACACTATCATCACAAGTGTCGCCAGTCAGCAGTGTTCGAAAGCATTCCCAGATATTGAAGCAGGCTGCTTGACTAATACCAAAAATATTTCATAGTTAAGCATCCTAATACAAATGAAAAGATAAGAGGAAAAAGCATTCAGTTTTTATGACTTGACAGATGTTGAGCTTAGGCATTTTCAAACAAACATCCTTATTGAAAATATTATTTTCAGAACCACACTAAACTTGCAACAAAAATGCAACAGTTCATATGCCATAACAAATGAGAGATTCCATCAAGAATGTAGGAATTGATTAAACCTTCAACATGGAAAAGCATATTAATTACCCAATCGACATGTTTCATATGATAATTTTCAGGCCAACTCACTATAATATATTGCATACTGATCACCGAGCTCAAAACAGCACTGAGAACTTCCAACACTATCAGCAGGACTCAAAACAACATCAGACCAGACAAACTCAAATCAAATTCGATCTAATGTTCTATAACTACATTGGATACACAGCCTTATAAAATACAACTTTTCCATAACCCATTAAACTTACAATATAAATACAAATATAAATTTTGACAAAACAGTTGAGAGATTCCAATAGGGAACACAAGAAATGATAAATCCTTCAACATGGAAAAACATATTAGTGATCCGACCGACATGATTATAGAGTAATAATCAAGCAAGCTCAACCATACAAGGAACATGTTTTTACATAATATGCTAAAGCAACGAAGAACTATGCCCACAAAACCAAACCAGCAAAATGATAGCCAATTTACTAATATATACTGCATACTAAAACCCATAGGTAGACTGAGCATTCAATGCAATTTCTATCACACCAAAGAGATAGTGGTTAATCCTAAAATTAACAATGGGAATCTGAGGGCAGGAAATGAAATCGCAAGTAAATATGTATTTTTGCAAAGAACTACTGACCATTGTGTTAATGGCTATAAACCATTCAACGTATAGATGAAGTTAAATACTGTGCAATCTTAGGCCTCGGGTCAAATAAAAGCTGCATATGAAACAAGAGAAGATAATTCTAACCAACCCAATGTGAAAACTTTGAAAGTAATTCAACATGATACCATAATTAATCAATACCAACAATAGCACCCCCACAATAAACTATGAACTGCCAAGATACACATCAGTGTTAAAAGAGGAAGCAAGTTTACCTCTATCAACATTATCCCACCTCAAATTAATAGATGGGTAACAAGAACCTTCTATCCTAAAGTAACAAGAACTTTTTGAAATTCTTACTAGTTCTCCAAATAAACGCACCTAAACTGATACGAACATAATTATCCCAAAGACAAAAAGGGTTATCATCATGATTGTGATAACAACACATTTGTCTTGCAAGATTAAGACTAAACTTATTTTTGGATGCAATATTGGACGAAATAATTCTAATGTCTTCCACTTTAGGGAATTCATTAGTCAGGCTTGGTATCATCTCGAAGATGTGATTAATAGTATACAAAGTCGGCTACCATCTTGATTAAGACACTCACTCAGAGAAAGATAAAGGTTATAAGTTTCCAAGAAATCCCCAATGATACCTAGATGAGACCACAACTCATACCAAAAGGAACTATCTTTATCAAAATATTCCCAAAATGTCAAATTTATCATAGTATGTTTCATATCTAGCATGGGCTTCCAAGTAAAGAAAACTCTCATTTTAGCATTAACTGAATACGGGTGTTTAGTGGCACAATATTTAGCATTTAAAAGAATAAACCATAAGGAGCTTTGGGTTTTGAACTTATACCATAAGTTAAAGGAAAATTCAATGAGGATATCCTCCAGGTTTATTATCTTAAGCCCTCCTTCACAAAAAGGAAAAGCAATTCTATCCCATGAGGATCATATAATTTTAGTTCCCCCTTTATGTGTCCATAAAAATTTATATGATTACTTTAATCCCATGGAAAATATTCTTCATCGAGGAGGCCACCTCTAACTAAGAAATGGGTATAGTGCTGAGCACATGTTGTGCAAGGGTTACTCTCCACCCTAGAGAAAGAGATTTATGTTCCCAACTGCGAATTTAATTGTAAATTTTATCAATAAAAAATTTAAATTTATCATTTTTATTGTGGACAACAAAAATTGGAGTGCCCAAATAAATCATTGGAAACTTGTCTATTTTAAATACTATTTCATTAGCTATATTATTTACGAGAGTAGTGGGAGATTTATCTTTCACATAGAATTGAGATTTGTTTAGACCTATATTTAACCCCAAGTCTTTTTGAAGGATTTCAAAACTTTTTATTTCTTTGATAGAACACTTGTGAGCATTGGTGAGAATTTACTCCTGGTGTTAAATGGAAGCGAATGGTTCATCTTTAACAAATCATTGATATTCTTAGTCCAATTAGTCCATCGCAATTACAAACAAAATTTGGGATAGGGTGTCTCCCTATCTTTAGACCTCTACTTGATTTAAGAAAATATTGGGGGAATCTATTGATAATATTTGAGAACTACACATTGCCAATAAAATTTTTGATACTTTTGAGGAACATGTTATTGAAACCGAAATCTTTTAAAGACTATACAAATAATTTCCAGTTGATTTTGTATAGCCTTTTTGTAAATCAATTTTCAAAGCAAAATTATGACCATCAAGTTTCAATTTTTATTTAAACTAAGAATTACTTTTTGTGCAACCATAAAACTTTCTTTAAAGAATCTTTTAGGTGCCCAAACACCCATTGAAAATTAGTAAATAATAGTCTGAGCACTTTTACATGCCATGCGCCCAATTACACAATAAGATTAAGGGTTGGAGTCCAAGCGCGCTCAGGCAGCTAATAAAAGGCATGAATAGTGCCTAGGTCATGCTTAAAAATTATAAATAAATAAGAGCTAATAAATAGGGTTGCTTAGTATTAGATTTAGTCTGTGATTATAAATACCTTATTATGTGATGTATGCATAATGTATGGATACTATGGAGGCTATAAAAGATGCTTGATTATTGTGTGGAGGCTGTTAAAGATGCTTGATTATTGTGTTGAGGCTACAAGAACTCTAGTAGTAGAGGGATTTGTAGAGAGAGAGCATGAGAACTCTTGTGAACTTCTTCCAAATTATTCATAGTGAATATTATTTATGGTGTAGCTTTATAAATTTTCCCTTAAAATGTTTTTTCATGTAAATTTTGTGCCTTTTGGTCTTGTTTCTTATGTTTGTTTGCATGAACATTATTTTCAATTTGTTTCTTGTTGTCTTGCTCTAGTGCGATAAATTCGCATGATCCTTGCTTTTAAAAGGAAGATTGGTCAATTTCATAACAATCAATCTCATAGTGGTTTGTGTTGTTCAAGTTGGAGCAATGGGAAAAGATATAAGATATAATATTGAGATATTCGATGCTACAAGCTTTGCATGTTGGATGTTATATATAGAGAATTGCTTGTACCAGAAAAAGATGCATTTGTTGCTAAGTCAAATGGCAATAATGCACAGGACATGAATGACAAAGAATAGAAAAGACTTTAAAGAACAACCATATGATTATTTTGATTATACTTAGCATCATCTATTGTGTTTAATATTGCGAACGAGAAAATTATGGTTGATCTAATGAATGCACTAATGAGGATGTATGAAAATCATTAACATTAAATAAGATATTTCTGATGAAAGGTTGTTCAATATGACGATGGGAGATGGTGACTTAGTGATGGATTAGTTGAACAACTTCACCATCGTGATGAACTAGCTATGTTCAATTAGCATCAAATTTGATGATGAGGCGAGAGCATTTTGTTGTTCTATTATTTTTTAAAAAGATGGGACATTTAGGTGATGACAATAATAAGAAAGTGCAACCTTGAAGTTTGATAACATCATTTGACCAATCTTGAATGGGATATTAAAAAAAGATCTAATGGAGAGGTGTTTATGTCTTCATTGAATGTTGAGAGTAGAGAGAGAAGTTTGAACCAAGAGGCGAATCATAAATAGTAAAACTCAATGAGATAGAATTTGACAAGGAAGATTTAGTGCTAAATTGCTGAAAGAATGGGCATCTCAAGAGAGATTGTGCGGGATTAAAAAGAACAGAAGTCTCAATTTTGGAGGAAGATGGTAGCCAACATTATAGCAATCAATCTTGGGATGAATTGATCATGTCCTTATATAAGCTAAGTCATGGGTGGAGGATTCGAGCATTGTGCCATGGAACCTCAAATAAAGGATACAGATTCCAAAGATGAATCACTTATCTTAATAAATATAAAATACAAATAAAAACTAGGTTTAATAATATAATAATTTTGTGTTAAAATGTAATTATTGATATATTTGTTTGCGAGTGACCATCCTCTTCAGAAAAAACATTTTAATTTTCCTAAAAAAATTTAAAAAATGTAGAGATAAAATTGAATATAAATATCATATGTGTTGATCAAGAGCTGCTTTGAAAGTGCGCCACAGCGTGCATTGTAAGGCGTTAGGGCGCGCCACAGCGCCTGTTTGATCGCCCTAAAGGGGGCGCCATAGCGCCGCAGCGCCTGGTCGCCCGAGAGGTG
The DNA here is from genome assembly GCA_016760335.1 of Gastrodia elata. Classification (NCBI taxonomy): domain Eukaryota; kingdom Viridiplantae; phylum Streptophyta; class Magnoliopsida; order Asparagales; family Orchidaceae; genus Gastrodia; species Gastrodia elata. The sequence continues at coordinate 34,761,716 of CM028682.1, forward strand.
AGCACCAGAGCGCGCTGTAGCACCTGGACGCTCGAGAGGCAGGCGCCACAGCACGCCGTGGCGCTCGCGGCTCAGCTAGCACAATTCTGAGCTCCCTTATAAATATTTTCTAAGCCTTTTTATATGGTTAGAACTGATAAAACTGATTTTTGATAGCCTCCATTTTGGTTGTGTGTGGGATGGCTGCTCCACTGAGGAAGAAAATGGCTCCTAAGGTTTGGGTAAGGGTTTTTAAACCCAAAAGTCATTGTAATCTTGTCCATATAATGAAATTTCTCTATTCTCCTCCCTGTAGATGTAGGTGTTAGCACCGAACCACATAAATCTTATGCATTGTGCTGTGATTTTGTTTGCATTAGAGTTTTCTTAATTTTATTTTGATTTGCTCATCATTGACACCAATTATTTTGCATTGTTTGAACTCTACCAAGATCCTAACAAGTGCAAAGATCCCAATAAGTGGTATCAGAGCAAAGTTTCTTTGTGTGTGCTTAAGTGTTAGGATTTTGTTACGAGCTGTGTATCTTTTGTGATTGAGCTTTGTAAAGCAAAGAAAAACATGTGAAATAGATTAGAAGAGGTGTTTGGAACTTCATCGTCATTGGTGGTGCAGAGATCTCTCCACTAAGTTGTGACACATCCAGCGAAGTATGATGTGTTCAAGTTCGATGGGAAGAACAACTTCGATATGTGGAGGTGCAAGATGAAAGATGCAATATATGCACTAAATCTGAAAGATGTTCTTAATGGTAAAGAAAAACTATAAGAAATTTTGATGAGGGATTGGATCAAAATTAACCGTAGTGCATGTGAATTGATCTGAAACTGTTTAACTCAAGAGATCAAGTATGCAGTGATGATGGAGACTATGGAAATTTCTTCTAGTTTTTCTAGGAAGGTATGGAGAAGATCAGGAAAGAAAAAATAATGGCCAAAGAAGAGTGCTGAGTTCCAGAAGAGAGGAAAATCCAAAGGCCGGAGCATTGGGCCCAATCAGTTCTCGTTCTGTTTAGAGACAGGATACTAGAAGAAAGTTTGTCCTAAGTTGAAAGAAAAATAGTGGCAAATGGATCTTCTGAGGAAAAGGCTAATGTGATTCAGAATGTGGTGGAGGGTTCAGACACAGAGGTATCTCTTGTAATTGTTTCTATGGATCTAATAGCTGAGAACTCCAGTTGGATTATGGATACGGTGTAATGTATCAGATATGTTCCCGAAAGGATTGATTTTGTTCATATAGAGAAACGAATAGTGGTGCAGTTACAATGGGAAATGATGTTATGTATTGAATTGTAGGAGTTGGAAGTATGTTGATTAGGACACATGCAGGGAAAGTTCAATAACTGAAAGAAGTCTTACATATACCAGAGATTAAGAAGAATCTTCTATCTATTGGGGCCTTGGAAGCTAAGAGCTTTAAGATAGTGATTGAGGTAGGGGTCTTGAAGGTCAACAAGGGTGCAATGACTTACTTGAGAGGAGTTAGGCAATAGAATTTCTACTATCTTTAGAGAAGTACAGTGATAGGTTCAGTAGCTGTGGCAGAAGATTCAGATGATGGCATGACATTGTGGCATATGAGGCTGGCACATGCAGGAGAGACTTCATTGAGAGCATTGGAGAAAGACAAACTCTTAAAAGGTATAACCTCTTACAAATTACAAAATTATGAACATTGTATATTTGGCAAGAAAATACACAAACCCTTTGGTGTTGGTCTCCACAACACCAAAGATATGCTTGAGAATATACACACCGGTGTTGGGGACCGACAAAAATAATATCATTTGGTGGTCATAGATATTTTGTTTCTTTTATAGATGATTACTCCATATGGGTGTACACAATGGAGAGCAAAATAAATGTGTCAGAGGTTTTCATAAGTTCGAAGAAGTTGGTGGAAATTCAAATTAGCAAGAGAATCAACATGATCCAATCGGATAATGGTGGAGAATATACTTCTGATTTGTTGTAAAATAATGTCATAATTTAGGGAAAGAACACCACTTCACAATGAGAGAAACACCGCAACAGAACGGGATAGCAGAATGAATTAATCGTACCTTGGAAAAGAATGTGCGATGTATGTTGTCCTATGCTGGGTTGGAGAGAGCTTATTAGACAGAGGCCATAGACTATGCATGCTACTTGGTGAACCGTCTGTCATCTGTAGCACTTAACAAGAAAACTTCTATATAAGTGTGGTCTGGACATCCTGCTACAGATTATGATCAATTGAAGGATTTTGGGAGCCCAGCTTACTATCATGTCAATAAAGATAAGCTTGAATCGCATACTAGGAAGGCAGTTTTTGAGGGCTTTTGACGTGAAGTGATAGGCTATAAGTTTTTTGATCTAGTTGACAGGAAGATCGTAGTGAGTAGAGATGTCATATTTGATGAAGAGTTTTTCTTGAGACTCAGGAGTTTGCATCAGGTTGAGGATAATATAGAGACTCTTATAAGTAGGTAGAGAGTATGTTTTGATGCCACCCCTTTTATTCTACAGAAGTATTCACATCACATCGAAGATACTCCTACATATGAAGACCATATTGGTGATGTGGATGAACAAACTGACATTGATTGTGAGACTCTAGTTCAAGAGTCGATTGCGAGAGATAAACCTATAAGGAATGCAACATAACAGTCAACCTAGCTCATAGACTACGTCATGTATGCATTGTCTATACTAGAGGATGAGATTACATCCCATTACAATAAAATGGTGATGGGCTCAGATGGAAATTTATGGAAGCAGACGATGGATGAAGAGATTGAGTCTCTTTATAAAAATAAGGCATGAAGGTTGGAGAAACTCTCTCTAAGGAGAAAGGCTATTGATTTTAAGTCAGTATATGCAAAGAAAGAGGAATCTTTAGAAGCTGATGTGCACTACAAAGCTAGATCAGCAGCCAAATGCCTTGCTAAGAAGGAAGAGATTAACTATGATGAAGTGCTCTCCCAGTTGTTAAGCACTCATCGATCAGCGTGCTTTTAGCTTTGGTGGCACAATTTGATCCGCTACTTGAGCACCTTGATGCGAAAATAGTATTCTTGCACAAAGAACTAGAGGAAGAGATCTTTATGGCGCAGCCCCCAGGGTACATTGAGGTAAGAAAATGAAACTTGGTATGCAAACTAGACAAGTCTCTTTATAGCCTAAAATAATCACCAAGACAATGATATAAGAAATTTGATCAGTTTATGTAGAAAGAGGAGTACTGAAGAAGCCAGTTTGATCACTGTGTATAATTTAAAAAGTTGCCCCAAGGAAACTTCATTTACTTGCTCTTGTATGTCGATGATATGATAGTGGCGATTTCAGATCAGTGTAAGATGGATCGCATGAAAGAGAAGTTGTGCAGGAAATATTTGACTTACCCAAAAATGATATTTGGAAAAAGTGCTGAAAAGTTTAGAATTAATGACTCTACAAAGTCTGTGAGTATACCTCTAGCACTTCCTTTTGTTAATCTGCAGAGCTATATCCAAAAATAGATTTTGAAAATGAAGAAATGCGCTCAGTGCCTTATGCTAGTGTGATTGGAAGCTTGATGTATGCCATGATTTGCACATGATCAAATTTGGCTCAAGCAGTTGGAGTTGGAGTTGGTATATGATAGAACTGATAAATATTCGCGGCTCAGCTGGCACAATTCTGAGCCCCTATAAATATTTTTTAAGCCCTTTTTTAGGGTTAGAACTGATATAACTGATTCTTGACAACCTCCATTTAGGTTGTGTGGGGTGGCTATTCTATTGAGGAAAAAAAGATCTCCTAAAGTTTGGGTATGGGTTTCTAAACTCTAAAATCATTATAATCTTATCCATATAGTGAAATTTCTCTGTTTTCCTCTCGTTGACATAGGTGTTAGCATCGAACAACGTAAATATCTAGTCTTGTGCTGTAATTGTGTTTGCATGCGAGTTTTATTTGTTTTATTTTGATTTGCTCATCATTTGCATCAATTGTTCTGCATTATTTGAACTCTACCAAGATCCTAACAAGTGGCAAGATCCCAACAATATGTAATGTAATAAATATAACTATATCAGTAATCTATAATTTATTAGTTATTAGGCATAAGTAATTAATATATAGCTTTTTTATTCTTAATAATAGTAATGAATTCGTTTATATGTATTTCTTTATAGGTGTGACTAATTTGTTATTGAATGTAATTATTATAATTAGTTGATTAAAATTAGAATGATTAATTAATTTAAAAATATATCACATTATTAATATCATAATTAACGTAATCAATTTAATTCTTACATGAGACTAATATCAATTCTTTTTTTTAACAGAATTAATACTTGAGAACAATATCTTAATTATTACATTTAAAAGTGATCCTAAGTACGGTGATGACGTGCTAAAGGCTTTTTGTGCTAATAATTGAATTGGCAATGGACCAATTTTGTAAGGGTCATTTCAAATAATTTAAGTTTATTGACCGTGGCTCCTAAAAAATTATCTAATAAAATTTAGAAAATTTAGGCTTCATTTTAATATAAATTTTAAAAATAATATTTATATTATTTTAATATAAATAAACAAATATTAATGTTCAAATTCTATTAGTTGAATTTTTTTAAGTATTACTTAGTAAATTTAAATAGCATTTCTAATTTTAACATAATGATTTATCTTACTTTAGCTTTATAATATTTTTGTATTAGCTCATAATTAAAAAATAAATATTTAAAATAAAAATCTTTTTATTAAAATAAATTAAAACTTATCAAAGAATTGACTCTTAATATATATATACTAAGTCAAAATATATATAATAAATAAATTATTTATTGAATATATATATATAATATATTGACAAATTGAGATTCATAATAATCAATTAAAGAGAAATAGTTGTCTGAATTATTAAAGTATTTTCCGTAACGTCAGTTCTTAGAAACTTGTCTTATTCTCTTATTAGTTACTGTGTAGGCTTCTCGCCATTTGGAGCCTAACCTCTCTCTCAGCTACTTCACCTCTGTTGCTCAGAGCTTGAAGAGCCTAACCTCTGTTGCTTCGTGCTCACCAGCCGACTAGTATTTCTAATTAAAGGAGGTTGCACAAAGATAGAGCGGAGAGAAAAAAGACGAGTAGCTCACAAAGATAGAGCGGAGAGAAACATAAAGAAAAACTTACGAGAGAAAGTCCTTTAATAATGTCATCAGAGTACTTCTCAGGATCACTTTTCTGCAGCAGGAGCAGCACATCAATAAAGCATTTCCTCTCTTCCCTGCTTTCATCAGATGAGCTCTCCTTCCTCCTCTCCTCCACGAGCTCCTTCATGAACTCGTCCTTCTTCCTGTGCAGCACCGCGAGGCGCTTCTCGAATCCCGTGCAGCCAAGCCGGCGCAGCGCCGGCAGAAAATCCGAGAGATTCGACGCCCCGCTCACCGCGAAGGACTCCACCAAGAGCTTCAAAAACCGCCCGCTGTTGTCAACCCGCTTTCCCGCCACAATCCCCATGAGCAGGTTGAGGCTGTGGTGGAACAGGCGCGGCCTGACCTCCTGCGGGCTCCCGCCCGCGAGGAGCGAGTCCTCCGCCACGGACTTCACCATTGCGGCGACCTCCTGCTCGCGCAGCCAGGCGAAGGACTCGAGGTGGGAAGCCGAGAGCACTTCGGCGGAGATGACGCGGCGGAGGTCCCGCCAGAGAGGCCCGTGCGGGGCCCACAGCACGCTGGTGTAGTCGTAGCCGAGGTGCTTCCCTGCGAGGAAGCGGGGGCGGTTGGCGAAGGCGAGGTCGTTGCGCCCGGAGAAGCATTCCTCGGCGGCGGAGGCGGAGGAGACGAGGAGGACGGGGCGAGAGCCCAAACGGAGGGACAGGATTGGGCCGTGGAGGGACGAGAGGCGGGCCAGGGACCGGTGGATGGGCTTTTTGAGGCGGTGGAGGTGGCCCAGGATGGGGACCGCTGGCGGGCTCGGAGGAGAGTTGGTGCAGCGGCGCCGCCACAGGTGATGAAGGCTGAGAACGATGATAAAGATAGGGGTAAGGACGAGGATAGCTGAGTTGAAGGCGGAGGAAAGTAGCCGAGTTTCTTCCATTCCGAATTTTCTTCAGGATAGAGAATTCGTGAGGGGATCCAAATTTATGATCGCTACTTTTAGCTTTATGCCAAATTTTGACACGACACAGTTAATTTGTAATCATAGACCCAAATCCGAACCAACAACTTTAGGACCACGCGAATGGCGCCATGTGCACATAGAGCATATTTAAGGATTGATTAATATTTAATAATTAAGTCAAACAAATTCAATGCTTGATATCTCTTTAACTATCCGTTCAAATATAGTGCTGTTATATCTTAAAATGATTAGAAAAATTAAAAGGATATTAATATGCTATTAAATCTATATTTTGATAATTAATTTGCTAATTATTTTTTAATTATCATTAAGGATGATTAAATTCTTCTTTCACCATTTAATGTCCAAATTGAACATACTTACTATCATTATACTCCTTATAGCCACTGATTTTGTAACAAGTGGATATCATTTGGTGAATTTGTATTTTTGGCACTTAATTATTAATGAAAAATCATATGATATGAAAATCTCATAATTATACTCCTAAATCCTAGGCCAGCAAGCCTTAACCTAAATTAAGACTTGACAGAACCCCAGGGCATGTTTATGATAAAAAGATAAGCACTTTAGAAGTTGATTTGATTAACTTAGAATTCTAAGCCTTAGAAATGAAGATGAGAATTCCTGAGATATGAAATTAGGGTTGATTATTAAAAAACAATCTAACATATTGGGTATAATTAGGATAATTTATTTCCTATACCAAATTTATATTTTGGATATAAGATGACCCAATTATTTTAGTATTCTTAAATATTCTTAGCTAGGAATTTAATAAAGATCATTAGAACTTAATACTTAGCTTTGAGAATTTCAAATATTAGGATTTAGAAACTTATATTAGTAAGCCTTTTACTTAAAATAACCTTTATTAAAAAATGGTAGTGTATAGTTAATATGCAGTGTTCATAAAGAGATAAGAATATCCATAATGCTAGAGGGTGCTGCATTTTCTCAGTAAATTAGATATATAAATATTGAATGGATTGGTAGGATAATATTTAAGAATGATTCTGGAGTTTGTGGTGAGTTGGTTATGAGTTTAGAGTAGACTATCTAAAAGAAAGCCAAGACTAGTCCAAATTAAGCCTAGTTTGTGTTGATTCAAAATATCCCTTTTGTAGGTGGGTTTTGACGAGTTAAAGGGCTGAAAATAAATTAATATAGGTAGTCTAAGATGTGTAGTTTGGATCTGGAGTAGATGGCTAGGTTTGATGGTATTTGGATGGGTGTCGAGGGGTAGGGAAGAAGGCTAGGTCGAGCTATTTTTAAATTTGGCTACGAAGGTTGTGGTGGAGTTTGGAGAGTGTTTGAGAGATTAGATAATGATTTAATATTTTTAAATGATATTTAAGATGCTGGAGAAGATGTGTAATGGTTTGAGGTTATGAGAATAAGAGTATGGTTAGAAAAATAAAATATAAATAAGATAATAATTTTACTCACCAAAGATAGGCAATAAACTTGATACCACAAAGCACCAAGCAATATGAGAGTTATTCACCACAAATTTCTTTTATTCAAGTTACTCTATTACATAATATTTCAGCTCATATTTATAGGCACTACAAGTCTCTTGCCATATGAGCTTTGGAATGGAGGGAAATTTTAGAGGAAAAGATTGGTAGTTGGCAATTAGTGAAGAAGTAACTCCAACTACTTACATTAAATATTTTTCTCATGACATGGCTGGCCAAATATGTGCCATAATAAATAACAAAAGTACAATATTAATAAAAATAAAATACAAATAGTAAACCTAATATTTTGGTTCTTTATTGGGCTTTTGATTGGGCTTTTGTAATTAGGCCCACCTTCAAATTCTTCTCTTGAACTTTAGCCATGGCTCTTGTTATTGGGCCTTTGATAATATTCTTAGGATGTGCTACATCAATCCAAATCTTAGGCATTATGGTAGACTTAAGGCTTGATAAATCCTTAAGCTAAAAGCTTAAAATGTTGATTAGTGAGCCATAGTATAGAATATAATCCATTAAATGAGATTTAAGTTTGTAAATGCTAAGATGGATGATTATAATACCTTAAGACAAGGTTATTAATAATCTGAATCGAAGAGTTATTATAACCTAGAAAGAGCCATAGTAATCCTATAATTAGCAATTTTGGGTGAATTATTCTAGTGAGAATATCCAATAGGATAAGTTCTTGGATAAAATTCAACATCTATACTTATAACTTATTTTATCACCTAAATAATACATAATTAATCCACTATTTTTCAAAACTCATATTATTATATTATTGTACTTTAATTAACTTAGAGATCTTTGATGTTAATTATGGGCTTGATTAGCCCCAATCATTAAGATAGATAATTAAAGTAGAAAATAATGAATATCACGTGATTTACAATAATTTAAAATCTTTGAAATGCTATAACATATTGAGACTAAATTCTCGAAATCATTCATTAAGACATTGTGCACATTTAAACATACTTCTAAGAGATTTCATATGATGGACTATATTGTACAACTGTTATTAAGCTAGGGTACACTATGGAGTGATCAAAAGAACACCCATGTCTTATGAGGGGGAATATATGTTTTCACAAAAGACTCCGCTTACATTATAGCTGAGCAGACGTGCTTGATTCCTCACTTGTTATTTATAATTCCTGCCTAACAAATATAAATTAATATAAAAATTGTATATCTCACAATTTTGTTGATTTTTAATGTTTTATAGTCTTGTGACTATACTTTTTAGATTATTCTATCCATGAGACTAAAAATACTTTACATACTTTGCTTTAGTAGTTATTTATAGCTTTATTTACATTATGTACAGTGTAGATGTTCATATCTATTACATACATACTTTTCCTACACTACTTTTTTTTTACTATTACTTACATTTGTTACATTGGGCATATATATGATTCCTTTACTTGTTTAGATGCATATGTAACACTTAGAATGCCTTATTAACCTATTTGATGCAATATTAAGCAGCTTTTTATGAGCATATGCTCTTTCATACTTTATAGTTATTAGACACTATTTGTACTTTCTATCCATTTCATTGTATTTTTGCTCACTTTATTAAAATTGTAAACATGTATTATGATGTCCACTAAAAATAAAATAGCAATATTTTCCTTTAAATTGTACTTAAACTTTTTAAAGTATAATCACTTATTTCTTTTTGTTGGCTATGCCATACTGTGTTATAAATCAAATTTGATAGATCAAGAGTTTGGATTAGATCTGGTACATAAAAAAGAGCAAGAGAAGTAGGGGATTATCTAAAAATTGCATTTGCTATTTTTCTTTTCTATGTGAGGATGAGTGATTCATTTTATCCAGCTTATATTAAATAACTTATTTGTGATGTCTATCTTTTATTTTTGTGATGACTTTAAACTTTCTTTCATGTTATGTATGATTATATATATACTATTGATGATAGATATTTACTGGATGATGATTTTCTTTCTACCCATAGATCCACAATTAAATGTAATATTCAATAGTGGATTATAATACACTAATCTAATATTAAGTAATACGATAACACTCATTATCAAGTCAAATTGTCTAATCTAATAATAGGGCATTATATTCTCCAACTACAATCAACAGTAAATCCTAGTCTATTGGCAGCTCTCATGAAAACTAATCACCAAATTCAACTTGTTGCTAAAATGGAGGTTTACTGGGCCAAACAAAGAGCGAACCACTGGCTTACTTAAGGAAAAAATGATATGAAATTTCTATATTTGAATTCTCAGCACAATACAAAGAATATATATTTTGATACTCTCTCGTCTCTACACCCGCAAGCAATTTATTACTTTCAATGGCTTTATAACTCTCAAATTTCCTATCACAGGGATGAAGGGCCCTGTTCGGTATCTATGGCCCCTAATGAAGTTACTGCTTAAAATTATCTCCCGTTTGAGATTGAAATCAGAAAAGCCTTGTTCAACTTCAAAAAGGATGCTTCCCATGGTCCAAATAGTCTAAATCCATTCTTTTTTCAGGTTTGTTGGAATATTGTGGGTCTGATCACTTGTTGAGCTATTTACTCTTTCTTTTACATGTGTATTCAACCAAGATCCAAGATGGCTATCCTTCACTACTATTGCCTTTATCCATAAAAGCAAAACCCCCAACAATTTTTAAAATTTTTGGCCAACAGTTCTTTGCAGCATTCTGTATAAAATTGTAGCAAAGATTATTGCTAGCCATATCAAACCTCTCATGCCAAAGCTCATTAGATCAACCCAAGCAGGATTAATTCCATGTTGTACAATTGTTGACCATATTCTTCAAGCTAATATTATGCTTAATAGTTTTAGTTGCTCCTCCAAAAAAGCTTGGTTTTGCTTCTCATGCATTGGTTTAGGGTTGTTCATGTCCCTCTTAGTGTTATCAAAAGCATCAATAGAATTTGTGCTCTTTTCCTTGACCATGGTTTTGAGACTAAAACACTTCACATTATTACTTGGGACATTATTGCCTCTCCAAAAATTAAAAGAGGTCTTGGTATAGCAAATCCTGAAAATTTGGCTGTTAGTTGCAAGCTCTCTCTCTCTGCTAGTTTTATCTTTCTAAGTACTAATGAAATGGTGGAAAGTGCACAAGTTAAAATTATTTGATACTTCCTATTATTCCTTTAATTATACTTCACCATTTTGGAATAAATTCAACAAGTCTTATGTTATTTTGGCTTCGTTTATCATAAAGGATCATAATAATGCTCAATTTTTATTCAACTTGAAATCAATCTTCTCTTTCAAAGATGCTCAAGACTTCGTGCATAATCATCTTCCCAATGTATGGTGGTCCGACACCATATGGTGTAAATGTGTAAAATTGAAATAAAAATGTGTCTTATGGAAAGCGTCTATGAATGGGTTTAAAATATCGAATATACTAAGGAAGTGTGGAATGAATTGGAATCCAAATTGTAGGTTGTGTTATGAAGCTTTGGAAACAAATCATCATTTATTTTTCACTTATCCTTTTTCATTTGCTATTTTGAAATGCATTCTTCTATATGCAGAAAAATATATGATGAAGCCTTTATTTTTGGAACTTATTTAGGACATTATGGAATATAATAAATTGATCAAGTGAGCTTCTCTTCTGATTTTAGGGATCATTATTCATAATATTTGGATTTAACAGAATAATTTGATATTCAATAAACTTATTTTGTCACCTAAATAATACATATTTAATCCACTATTTTTCAAAACTCATATTATTATATTATTGTACTTTAATTAACTTAGAGATCTTTGATGTTAATTATGAGCTTGATTAGACCCAATCATTAAGATAGATAATTAAAGTAGAAAATAATGAATATCACATGATTTACAATAATTTGAAATCTTTGAAATGCTATAACATAATGAGACTAAATTTTGGAAATCATTCATTAAGATATTGTGCACATTTAAACATACTTCTGAGAAATTTCATATGATGGACTATATTGTACAACTGTTATTAAGCCAGGATACACTAAGCAGTGATTAAGAGACCATCCATGTCTTATGAGGGGGAATATGTGTTTTCACAGGAGACTCCGCTTACATTATAACTGAGTAGACGTGCTTGATTCCTCACTTGTTATGTATAATTCCTGCCTAGCAAATTATATATTAAATAAGATAAATTAATATAAAATTTGTATATCTCACAATTTTGTTGCTTTTTAATGTTTTATAGTCTTGTGATTATACTTTTCAGATTATTCTATCCATGAGACTAAAAATACTTTACATACTTTGCTTTAGTAGTTATTTATAGCTTTATTTACATTCTGTACAGTGTAGATGTTCATATCTATTACATACATACTTTTCCTACACTACTTTTTTTTACTATTACTTATATTTGTTACATTGGGCATATATATGCTTCCTTTACTTATTTAGATGCATATGTAACACTTAGAATGCCTTATTAATCTATTTGATGCAGGATTAAACAACTTTTTATAAGCATACGCTCTTTCATACTTTACAGTTATTAGATACTATTTGTACTTTCTATCCATTTCATTGTATTTTTGCTCCCTTTATTAAAATTGTAAACATCTATTATGATGTCCACTAAAAATAAAATAGCAATGTTTTCCTTTAAATTGTACTTAAACTTTTTAAAATCTAATCACTTATTTCTTTTTGTTGGCTATGCCATACTGTATTATAAATCAAATTTGATAGATCAAGAGTTTGGATTAGATCTGGTACATAAAAAAGAGCAAGATAAGTAGAGGATTATCTAAAAATTGCATTTGTTATTTTACTTTTTTATGTGATGATGAATGATTCATTTTATCTAGCTTACATTAAATAACTTATTTGTGATGTTTATCTTTTATTTTTGTGAAGACTTTAAACTTTCTTTCATGTTATGTATGATTATATATATATACTATCAATGATAGATATTTATTGGATGATGATTTTCTTTCTACCCATAGATCCACAATTAAATATAGTATTCAATAGTGGATTAAAATACACTAATCTAATATTAAGTAATACAATAACACTCATTATCAAGTTAAATTGTGTGGCGCCCCACCCCTTAATCCACAAGATTAAGCTAAGGGGTGGTGTGTCACTCTAGCTAACCCTTCACTTATCATTGGATTAGGATAAAATCCACAATCCACCTTATAAGGGAAGGAGTAAGCATAGAATCAAACATTCAGTCACTTAATAAGAATTTATACAGAGTGCGGAAGCGATTTATAATAAGAAACATCCAAGCATCACAGTATAAATATAATAAAATACAACTTAGAATATAAGCATATAATAATCCAAACACGCAATCATAAGTACCTGTATTATTACAACATTTAAAGTTTAAACAATTAGAAGAGAAAGCACGCTCATCCTCACAGGTAAAAATAAACAGCTAGATATCCTCAGGTCCAAGCTGCTGCTCCTCCTCCTCCAAGTAAGGCTCCTCCTCAGGTAGTGTAACCTTAGCCTGCTCTAAACCTGACATTGTCGATTTCACAATGTAGGGCCCCAGCCAAAAAAAGAAAAAAAATCTTGTGTTAGATAATTGTTTAAGTACATTTTAAGCTGATAAGTTTTATATGTGTTTTATAATATCACCATTTACATTCTCTAAGCAACAACTATATAAGGGAGCGACTAGTAATACCAAAAAGGAAGGAAAAGCTATAAACAATCATTTATAACTTAAGTAAAAGGGAAGCTAAGATATGCCTCAAATACAAGCTAAACAAAGTAAGGCATATAAATATTTAATCAAGTACTGGAAGAAAATACTATATCCTAAATATGCTGGTGATCATGAGATATATGCAAATTAAAATAACATAACTTAACAGTGATATATATAATAACAGTAAAATTCTAACATCCTAAAATATGTATATAAGCAGAACAAAGAAATAGTTGACAGAATAAAAATATTGAAAAGTAAACAAACATCAAGACTGCATATATATAAATGTTCGTGTATCAATTGCCATACAGAAAAGAACTAATCTAGCCCACCAGATATCAAAGGATCTTAGCACCAGTACGGCTAAGGCACCAACTGTGTACCCCTAGTGTCATACAAGACTAGGCAATCAGCACACAATGAAATACCAAAAGATATAAATAAGGTCTTCCCCTAGTGTCAACAAGGAGACTAGGCAATCAGAAGATAGTACTGAGAGGTAGCTCAAACACAATAATTATTATTTTTAATCAATCATTTAATAATTTCACAAGGAATCTAAGGAGTCTCCATATTTTCTAAACATTTTATTTATGCACCAAAGATCTTTTATGATATGCTCAAGGAGTCAAGGCATAAAAATCAAGGAATGCATAGCAATAATTATCAAAATAAGCAAGTGACTATACTAAATATGGTGATATCATTTATTTTCTAATTTATCCATTTTAATTATTCCAAGTTACACAAGTTCAGGATCATCATTTTCCTACTATCGAGTGTAACTTAGAAACTCATCCTTATAAGTTAAAAAGGATTAGAACAATTTAATCAGATTGACAACTATGAGTTGAATCAGTAAATCATACATCTTAATTTTGGTGAATTTAGACGTTCTATCTAAGACCTGATCAAGATCTTCTAAACCTATAGATTATAAATTAAACACTATGAGAATTAGGTTTAATCACATAATCCAAAGGGATAGACCTAAGTTCTAGGTTTTATTCTAAAAGTGATCTAATAGTTGAGGCAAATCCTATTAAGTAATCAGGCTTAATAGGATGAATCTCCTATCTTAAAACTAAAGTTAAAAGACAAAATAATCAAAACAAGTTATAAAATAAAAGAAAAGTCTAAAAATTAATAAAACCAATGCTTCACCCATTGAGTAACCCATTTACCCAATGAATGAACTCTAACCTATGATCTAATCCTAGTCTCAGGAAGGGTCCTTAAGGTGTAGTGTTAAAGACTTAGGCAAATTATAGCATCTGACCTAATGGTTGATTTCACTCACTTAAATGTCACTAGTACAATTATATCATTGGTTTTAGAGTCTTGAAAAGTTAATTAAAGGTTAAGGTACTTAATCTAACCTTAGGGCAAGATGACTATTTTTCCTCTACTTAAGGGTCTGAAAAGTCAACTTTTAACTTAAGGGTTGGAATTGAATTTTCTTAGTTTCAGATGATTTCTTACTATCTAATTTGAAGATAGACTGTAAGTACGTCCAATTTGGACGAGAGACGGATCCTACAGGTTCAAATTAAGGTTTTTGGCTTAAGGGCAATTCAATAATTTTCTATCTACCGAAACCTAAAGTCTTATGCAATTTATTATTGGTGACTGTTTGAGGATTTCATAAAGTCTAAGAACCCTGAATTCCAAGTTCGATTGACTAAGTTATTGACGTTTCAGTTCCTAAAGTAATTAAGTTCTCTATATTATTAGTTCAATTTGATTATTACTCAAGTTATACTTAAATAATTAAAGCATTTATCCATCATGTGTATTTAAATATTAATTATTATTATCCAATTAATATTTATTTTACTATTTTTAATAATCAAATAAATTAATTTGGTATGCTCATTATCTAATTAATTAGCTTATAATAACTAACTTAATTAATTGATCATACTAGTTAAGTTAATCTTAAATACTATTAAAGTAATTTAATTAAGTTTGCTACTTAAAATCAAATCAATTAATTCACTATATTATTAATCTTAATATTTATTTATCTAAATTGTTACTGTTTTAATACTTTAATTTATTAACTAATTTATTTCTAATAGTTTACGATTATACTAATTTAATTTAATCTATTGATTTAAGCCAATAAATCATTTAATTAGTATTAATGGTTCATTAGATTAATCTTAAATGGGTTATTAATTAATTAATATATACTAACTGTATACTAACATAATTATAATACTTGAATCTTAAATAGCAGATATATATATATATATATATATATATATTCACATACCTATTTATTTGTAATTAGCTATTTTTATTAGTTAAATAATATTAATTAGACTAAATTTTGTTCAGTTTTATAGTTAATTTAAGTTAAATCCACCAACTACTTAATTATCTGGTTTCTCAAGGGCAAATTTGTCGATCCAGTATCTTGGCCTCCCTCTCTCTAAAGGGAAAGTGTCTTGGTCTTTTTTTCAACCTTTGTTGGATTATATGTCCTCTAAGATTAATGGTTGGGCCTCCAAATATTTATCCTTTGGAGGTCGTCTGGTTTTATTACAATCAGTTCTTAACTCTATCCCTAATCATTTTCTTGCTGTTTTTAAGCCTCCCTATAGATTCTGTAACGTTGTGAATAAACTTTGCAATGGTTTCGTTTAGGGTGATTATGGCTCGAGAAGGGCTGCAAGGTGGTCATCCTAGTTGGAGATTGTAGTCCCCAAAGCCGTTGGTGGGCTAGGATTCTCCCCTTTTAAGTTTACTGCTTCTGCTTTCAGTATTAAAGACTGGTGGAGATTGAGAAAGAACGACGGTCTTTGGGCCAATTTTATGAATAATAAATATGGGAGCTTAGAGCATGTTACTTTGAGAAACCTGAAGCAAAGTGATTCTATTGTTTGGAAGAAAATTCTAAGGGTTAAGGTGGCAGCTGAGAAGTTTGTTTTTTGGAAAGTAGGAAAGGGCTTAATCTCCTTTTGGTTTGATAATTGGACTGGTGAGGGTCCTTTAGTTTCTCTTTTTCCTATCAGGGGTCCTTCAAGAGCTCATGTTGTAGACTTTTGGTTAGACGATTTCTGGGACACTAATAAACTTGCAAGTGTGGGCTTAAACAGTGAGTGGATCAATAGAATTTGTGATTCGATATCCATCAACTCGTTTGAGAGAGATGATATGCAGATTATTATTGGTAAAAAGGTGAAGACTTGTTTAAAGTCTGCTAGAAAGATTTTGAACTATCCTATCCTTAATTCGATGCACTTTTGGTTTAAAATGCCCACTAATGCTCTTTATTTCTTTACTTGGAGAATGTTTAATAACTTCATTTCAGTGGAAGATATTCTGAAGCTGAGAGGATTTTCTTTAGCTTCTAAATGTGTTCACTGCCAGTCAAAAGAATCTATGTCTCATCTCTTTTTAAAGTGCTCTTATGCTGTAAGTATTTGGAGAGAATTGAATCAGTTTTTAAAGGTGAATGATATCTTGAATAAGTCCAACACTGTGGAGGTGCTGAATCTCTTTTGTAATGCTGACCCTTTTGTTTTCACTCTAATCTGTCGAGTATGCTGGCAGATTTGGCAAGTCAGAAATCTCATAAGATTGAATAATTGCTCTATGTCCGTTACTAAGTCCTTGTTTTATAATGGTAATTATATTCAGCTGGCTATAAATTCAGGCAAACTAGCTCCAAATGAAAAGTTTTTTAATTTTTTTACTCATAATTCTGCTTGTGTTAATCCTTTGGAGCCCGGAGGAATTATTTGTAGTGCTTGGAAGAGTAGATATTCGCTTTTTTGTCACATTTCCAGGATAAAGT
The DNA here is from genome assembly GCA_016760335.1 of Gastrodia elata. NCBI lineage: Eukaryota > Viridiplantae > Streptophyta > Magnoliopsida > Asparagales > Orchidaceae > Gastrodia > Gastrodia elata. The sequence continues at coordinate 34,778,825 of CM028682.1, forward strand.
CTGGATTAACTTGGTTCACTAGAATGCATTGGTTTCGTTACTCTGGTTGGGGCTTTAAGTTTGCTTCTTGGCTTGTTAATCTTGAGGGGGTCAGAATCTGGTTAATCCCCTAGTTGTTTCTTAATTATGTTAATTCAAAATGTGTTGATTTGAATAATTTGTTTCTAGTGGGCAACAAGGAGTCTTTCAAATTCTTTTAGAGTTTGTAAAGAAAAATAAAGGTATTTCTTCTTTGTTGGAGAAGTTGAATCAATTCAATCGAGTCCCTCTCTGATGGATATTGGAAAGATAATTGTGTTTATTTCCAGCTTTTTCTTCATGGACCGGATCGAATTTTCTTTCTAAGTTACTGTTGGATGGCTCTTTAGCAACCGCAATTGTTTTTTGGGAGTTGTTTTTTTTTTTCTGAAGATTTGATCTGTGTGTCTTATCCTACTGGTTGCCAGTAGTCTTGTCTGCTGCAGAGGTGTTCAGGGTCTCAGTACTGATTGAGATTTTCATAATTACCTGTCGGTTGAGCTTCTGATTTCTGTTGTTTCTCTGCGGCTTTTTAAGTTTGTTCCCAGCTTTTGCTGGCGTCCCGACTTTCCTCTTATCCGAAAGTACCTTGTACGGTGGTGCTTTTTCTCATGGCTTACTGGCTGCTCTATAAGGATTGGTTCTCCTCCCCATTTTTATCGGAAGCAGCGCGTCTTTGTCTGCATTCTTTTTTCAGAAAAATGGCGAGAGGAGCCCAGATTGCTTTTCTGTGGCAACTGCTTATTCAGTTCTGCGAGTCTTCGCTCTCTGCTCAGTTGGGTCCGATGTTCTTCGGCATTCCCGAAACCTTTTGGCTCAGTGCTATGATGATGGTGGTGCTGATCTTCCTGCTGGACGAGTCTACATGCTGCTGCCTCCCCTTTCTATCTACTGTTGGATCGGTGTGGTTCAGCTCTTGGATTATCGCAATCATGATTTTTTGTGACTTTTGATTGGTCTTAAGATATTTTTTGGTTTTTTTGTTTACTCTTTTTTGCTGGATTTACCCTGTTTTGTCCTAGATGGACATTTTTTTTGTTTGTTGATAAGTTCTTTTATGCCTGTAGGGCGGCTTGTGTCTATGTGTTTAAGCTGCCCGGTATGTTTGTATTAGTCCTGTTTTGGAAAGTAATGAAGTGGGTGGTTCTTTTAAATATATATATATATATATATATATATAGATATATATATATATATATATATATATTCATATAAGGTTTTAGCTACACACTGCTATATTATTTATATATATATTCATATATATATATATATATAGATTTTTTTTTATTTTTTTTCTTTTCATTACTGGTACTGTTAATCACTAATTAATTCTTTTAATTAACTAACTAACATTAATATTCTACAGTCCTGCATATATTTATAAATTCATAAATTTAAGATTACTGATATTATAATATATATATATATATATATTAATTATTGTCTTTTTGTTAATTATTATTTAATTAATAACCTAACCACTTCACTATTAACAGAATTTCAAATTTAATTCTTAAGTATAGACAGTTATACGTATATATATATATATATATATATTTATTTATTAATGATATTAATAAGAATCATTATTTAAAAAAAAATTGATTCATATGCACACAGAAAATTAGAAAAGAGACCTCACAGTATTGAATTCTTATCACATAAATTAATTTATTATTATTTTATTACAGAAACTTTTTTTTTTTGTTTTTTTGTTGGTAGATTTAATACTTAGTACTTAACGTACACTTTTATATATATATATATATATATATCATAACTTTCCGTACCAGATTTAATCGATACCTAACTAAGTTATATATATATATATACACACACGTAAATTTCTTGTTTACATATATAAATCTATATTTATATATATATAAACATTATTTTAGCAGAAAACTTAAAGGTGGCGGGCCCCACGCGAATGAACGCGGGACCCACCTTCGGCCCGCCAGGATACTTTGCGGGTCGGGCGAACCCAACAGCGCCGACCCGAAGACGAGGGAGCGGGTCGGGAAGTATGCGACCCGTCGAAAGACTCCTCGTCTTCCCGAGGGTTCGTGCACGAGCGAATCCTAATTTTTCTCACGGAGGCTATGCCAGGGATCCATCGCTAGGGTGCCAATAATCGCAAAGTTAAACGATATAGCGCTTGTGAACAAGATCTAGATGTTGGGGAGGTACTTAAGCATGCTAGAGATATTAGATTAAGTTGAAACAAGAAGAAGGTGGGAAGTGGAGTATCTCGCCGACGACGTTCGTGGAAGAAGACGCTTGGACGGAGGAGATAAGCAGCCGTGAATGGAGAGTCGGCACTAGACAACAGGAACGAAGAGAAGCGGGAATCAATGACTTTCAGGGCTGCGCCAAGCGGTAGGGAGTCAGAGAAAGAGGGGCTCAGCGCCTCTTTTGCGTCGAATGGAGGGAGAGGAGCTGCTATGCTTCGGTTGGCTTGAAGGAGAAGGAGAATTCTATTTTCTCCCCCTCCTTTTTTTTATATGTGGCTAATAGCACATGCAACCGTTGGATATATATAAAAAAAATCTACGGCTCCAAATACTTTCAATATAATGACAGAGAGCCAAAAAATCAAATAAGATTTATTTGATTGGAATTTCGTCATTTACTCGCATTTATCGTTCTGACATTTGGATTCCAAATCTCATGAAACTTGGTCTGATTGAGCGCCTCAACGAGAAGAACGACATGTCCAAAAAATTATTGAATTTGGACAATTATTTTATTTTATATTAATTTTATAAGTGAAAACTTTGAAAATTCGCCACGATCAATCCAGCATTCGAAAATTGGCGAAACTTAAAACATAACATCCTCATTCGATGCTTAACCTAAAAATATAAGCATTTTTAAATTCCAATTTATATTTTATTTATTATTATTTTCTGTAGTTTAAACACTACGAATTAATTCAGGACGATCCAAAATCCCAATTGCACTCAAATTTTGGTAGTAGGATCATCTCAATATGCTTTACTTGAAAATATTTTTATTTAATTTTTATTTGACTAAAATCAGGATCTAAATTTCAACTTAATTTGATCAAATTCAGGTTAAATTGACAGGATAACAACCTTGGGTTATTACAAATTGTTTAATCTAATAACATGGCATTATATTTTCCAACTACAATCAATAGTAAATCCTAGTCTATTGGCAGATCTCATGACAACTAATAATCAAATTCAACTTGCTGCTAAAAAGGAGGTTTACTGGGCCAAACAAAGAGCGAAGGCCCACTGGCTTACTTAAGAAAAAAATGATATGAAATTTCTATATTTGAATTCTCAGCACAATACAAAGAACATATATTTTGATACTCTCTCGTCTCCACACCCTCAAGCAATTTATTACTTTCAATGGCTTTATAACTCTCAAATTTCCATCACAGGGACGAAGGACCCTGTTCAGTATCTATGGCCCCTAATAAAGTTACTCCTTAAAATTATCTACCGTTTGAGATTGAAATTAGAAAAGCCTTGTTCAACTTCAAAAAGGATGCTTCCCATGATCCAAATGGTCTAAATCCATTCTTTATTCAGGTTTGCTGGAATATTGTGGGTCTGATCACTTGTTAAGCTATTTACTCTTTCTTTTCCATGTGTATTCAGCCAAGATCCAAGATGGCTATCCCTCACTTGCCTTTACACATAAAAGCAAAACCCCCAACAATTTTTAAAATTTTAGGCCAGCAATTCCTTGCAGCATTCTATATAAAATTGTAGCAAAGATTATTGCTAGCCATATCAAACTTCTCATGCCAAAGCTCATTAGAACGACCCAAGCAGGATTAATTCCATGTTGTACAATTGTTGATCATATTCTTCTAGCTAATATTATGCTTAATGGTTTTAGTTGCTCCTCCAAAAAAGCTTGGTTTTGCTTCTAATGCATTGGTTTAGGGTTGTTCATGTCCCTTTTAGTGTTATCAAAAGAATCAATAGAATTTGTGCTCTTTTCCTTGACCATGGTTCTGAGGCTAAAACACTTCACATAATTACTTGGGATATTATTGCCTCTCCAAAAATTAAAAAGGGTCTTGGCATAGCAAATCCTAAAAAATTAGCTGTTAGTTGCAAGCTCTCTCTCTGCTGGTTTTATCTTTCTAAGTACTAATGAAATGGTGGAAAGCGCACAAGTTAAAATTATTTGAGACTTCCTATTCTTCCTTTAATTATACTTCACCATTTTGGAATAAATTCAACAAGACTTATGTTATTTTGGCTTCGTTTATCATAAATGATCATAATAATGCTCAATTTTTATTCAACTTGAATCAATCTTCTCTTTCAAAGATGCTCAAGTCTTCGTGCATAATCATCTTCCCAATGTATGGTGGTCCAACACAATATGGTGTAAATGTGTAAAATTGAAATAAAAATGTGTCTTATGGAAAGCGTCTATGAACGGGTTTAAAACATCGGATATACTAAGGAAGTGTGGAACGAATTGCAATCCAAATTTTAGGTTGTGTTATGAAGCTTTGGAAACAAATCATTATTTATTTTTCACTTATCCTTTTTCATTTGCTATTTTGAAATGCATTCTTCTATATGCAGAAAAATATATGATGAAGCCTTTATTTTTGGAACTTATTTAGGACATTATGGGATACAAGAAATTGATCAAGTGAGCTTCTCTTCTGATTTTAGGGATCATTATTCATAATATTTGGATTTAACAGAACAATTAGATATTCAATAAACTTTTTAGAACAACAAGCTTCATTATTAATCAAATCAAATTTTCTTTGAAGAGTATTATGGAAAGCTTGCCTTTATTATCATATACTAATGATAATAAGAATATCCAATTTTTGAGATGGAAGGGTGGTCTTACCATTATTAATCATATTTGAATGTGGTGTTATTTCTTCAATCTTCTGTGTTCTACTTTGACTATTATCGATACTTTTCACCGGATGGCTTTTATTTAGCTTTGTAATTCTGCTTGCACTTTCAATTTTTCTTGAAAGATACTAACTACTGTTCAGAGTATATTTTTGAGCTTTAGTTTAATTAACAATTCAGATAGTATTTGTGAGACTATGATAGACTATGAGCACTTTTGGGGTTACATTCATCTGATGGCATGCTAACCCACTTGATCTTGGTTCTTGACAGATGCTACTTTTTGATATTTTGGATCGAGAAATCCAATTGAGTCTTGGACCTTGATTTCATGCTAAGTCTCAAGTATATGTTTTTGGATTACTATTGTGTATTACTCACCATCATCAGTTGATCACTTTTCTGTAGCATGAGCAGCACATCATTGAAGTATCTCCTCTCTTCTTTGCTTTGAACAAATGAGGTTTCTCTCCTCCTCTCCTCCATGAGCTCCTGCAAGAACCCATCCTTCTCCCTGTGCAGCACCGCGATGCGCTTCTCGAATCCCATGCAGTGAAGCCGGCGTAGCGCTGACAAAAAATCTGAGAGATTCGACGCCCCACTCACCGCGAAGAACTCCACCAAGAGCTTCAAAAACCACCCGATGTTCTCGACCCGCTTCCTGCCACAATCCCCATGAGCAGATTGAGGTTGTGGTGGAACAAGCACGGAGCGAGTCCCCACCGATGAGGAGCGAGTCCTCTACCACGTACTTCACCATTGCAGTGATCTCATGCTCACGTAGACAGGCGAATGACTTGAGGTGGGAAATCGAGAGCGTTTCGGCAGAGATGATGAAATGGAGGTCCCGCTAGAGGGGCCCATGCAGGGCCTACACCACACTAGTGTAGCCGTAGCCGAGGTGCTTCCTAGCAAGGAAGCGGGGGCAGTTGGCGAAGGCAAGGTCGTTGTGCATGGAGAAGCATTTCTCGGCGGTGGAGAGGAGGAGACGAGGAGGATGGGGCGGGAGCCCAATTGAAGGGACATGTTGGGCCATGGAGGGATGATAAGCGGGCCAGGTACCAGTGGATGGGCTTTTTGAGGTGGTGGAGGTGGCCCAGGATGGGGAACATCGGCGGGCTAGGAGGAGAGTTAGTGCAGCAGTGTCTCCGTAGGTGATGGAGATTGAGGTAAGGAGGAGGATAGCTCAGTTGAAGGCAGAGGAAAGTAGCAGAGTTTTTTCCATTTTGGATTTTGTTTAGTATAGAGAATTCATATGGGGGATCTAAATTTATGTGTGCTAGTTTTAGTTTTAGGATTCAAATTTCTGATTTATTACTTTATGGCAAATTTTGTCACACACAGTTAAAGTGTATCCTAAAGATCAGACCAAAATATGAACCTATCAAATCGAAATCAGAATCTCAATTTTAGTCTTACTCTCTCTTCCTAAATTTCTTGTCCATTGTAGCCTTATCCAAGATTGCGAGTGTAGTGGGAAAGTCGCTCATGGATGATAATCTCACCCGCTCCAAAATTACATTTTCCAGAATTTGCGTGGAAGTTGAAAATAAATTGGTACTTCCAGACTCGATAAAGATCACTCTCAATGTGCAGAAAACTACTTACAAGTGCTTTATGACTGGATGCCAAAACGAATTTTATCAAACTCATTTGCTGCGTTAACGCACGAAAGTGCACACTTTTTTGATAATGCGTTCGTCAAGATATATGAGGTTTTCATTAGATGTATAGTTAAATATTATATTCATACATATTTATCATTATTCAGCTCATTTCATACAACAATACGTTTAAATTCTTTTAGCTCTAAATAACATCTCATTAAATAGAAAAGTTTTTGCATGCACTATTCCATGACACGTTTCATGGTTTTACCCAACCCTCCCCAAGAGAGGGTTTCGGCTGTCATTACAATCAATAGAAGGAGAAAACTATAAGAGATTTAGAGCATATACATTGCTCTTATAAGGAAATAGAAATACAAAATGGGGGAGAATACAATACTTAGAAATAGCCTTAGACATTCTCTTTGTTTCCTCTTCTTTGCAATCTTCTCCTTCCTTTATCGCAGTGCTTATCTTCTTCTGAAGCAACAAACCTTTCTTCCTCCCATAGGGTTAGGATTTGCACTTGAATGTATTTCCTAAATTGAAAATAAGAACCTTGATTAAGCATTTATTTCTACCTTTTATAATCTCATCCTCAGCTCCTACTCTCTTCCAAGCAGCAATCTCTTGAAACTTGGAATCTAATAATTTTTATTCCTTTATTCCATTAGAGCTGAAAGTATTTAATGCTCGCATTTACCTTTTGTTATAAAAAAATGGAGAAAAATAGGTTTTTTGGTCTTTCCAATGCAGACTTGGAGTAGGTTTCCAAGACAACATTACAGCATGCGCTATTGGCGCTATAGCACCAAGGTTTCAATCCGTATGGCGCTATAGCGTGCTATGGTGCATTTGGGGAGCTCTGTCCCCACCGTGGTCATGCTAATACTAATATTAATATGATTATGATGAAGACAGTCACAAACTTAGGCAAATCTCCCAACTATAGTGGATTTAAGAATCAACCCAACTTGTCTTAGGTGAAAGACTTGTCTTATGAAAACCATAAGCCATATATCAACATATCCAAGTGTGGAAGCAAAGTAAAGATAATATCCACATCCACAACATAAGAACAGAAATAATAACTCAACTCAGTATGAAAGTGTTGAAAAGTAAATACATCCAAAATTATTACTAACATAATGTAAATGAAAAGAACACTCATCCTCACAAGCAGAAAGAGAAACTAGCTAAGCCTCAACAACAGTAGGAAGGTCCTCCTCCTGACTAAAATCCTCTCCTGAAGCTACCTCTACGAACAGCTCTGAATCTAACATTATCAGTATCACAATACTAGGGCACCAGCCAATAAAAGAAAAACTTACAGTTAGACAATTGTCTAAATATATTTAAGCTGATTAATTAAAACTACATGTTTAAGATATCACATTTTGCTAAACATGCAAGCATTTCAAAGATGTGCAACAAGCAACAAAAGTACTTGATAGTTATAAATAAAATATTTATAACTAAATAACATGAAGTATGTAATATAACATACCTCAATCAAAAGCTGCAATAAGGTTATGCAATAAATATATAATAACTAAAAGTGTTAAAGCAAACTCAACATAACATACTTTTAATCAAATAAATACTTGCTAATATACGAAAAGACAATATGAATTGAAGAAAGAAAACAAACTGAAGTAAAATAAGCATCTTGATATACATAAGCAAGAACTAACTAAAAATAAATTGAAAATACTGAGCTGAAATGAACTGTAAAGGTGTGCAAAAAACTATAAAATATAATTGAAAAATATATAGCTAAACAAGCCACTAGACTGAAATTGAACTGATCATTAGAGATGTAATAAAGTTAGTACTGCCATAATAAAAATTGGCTAAACAAAGTCACTGAATAGAAAAGTCTGATATATATCATTCTAGCCAATCTCAGAGCTATGTCTAGTCTATTATATTATAATAAACTATACTAAAGAAGCAAACTAAATAGAATACACTCTACTGAACTGATAATTGAAGAACTAAATGTATTAATTTATAAGTATATGGTATTTATGTATTCAAAATTGATTGGGATACTTATTAAATACCCAATTTTTAACTAATATGTTCAAGGTATAAAGCTCAAAACACAAGGTGTGTGAAGCAATAATAATTAAGTAAGTAAGGGGCTTTACTAAACATATGATATCTATTATCATCTAATTTTTTACATTCTATCTACTCTAAGATAGTACAAGCTTAAGATCTCCAATATCCAATTATCAAGTATAATCCCATATTCACGTCCTTAAAGTTAAATATTAGAACTTAATAAGTTTTATCCATAATCGGAATGATTACTACATAGATTAAATAATTAATCGACAACTTAATTATGGTATTTTAATAACTCGAACCCAATCTTGATTAAGCAAATCAAGATTAAAGATTTAAAGTGTAAACTCAAAATTAGGGTTTATACTCTAAATCTAAAGCACTAATCTACTTAGGATCTAAGGTTTCACACCCAAACTCACTCTATAGATAGATAAATCTTATGAGCTGAAAGATTAGGGAAACTAAGATCATAATTAGAAAGACTGATTCTATAATCATAAGATAAAATAATCAAATGAGAATTTACGAATCTAAGAACTTAATTCAATCTATAGAATAATTTCATTATTCTATAGGTTAAATTGTGGGACCCCGGATACCAACTGTGCTACCCCGGATACCAACTGTGGCAAATCCTTAACTTAAGTAAAGTCAGGCAAAATCCCAACTCTTCTTAATCCAAGGACTTAGTCACCTGAAAGCTGAGAGTCATACATCAATATACATATATAGAATAGAGTGCGGAAGCAAAGTATAAAACAATCATCCATACACAACATAGTAAGGAAAAGAACTCAAGCAGTAACTCAGAAATATGCAGAATGTAAAGTACATCCAGAAAGTTAATTATTACAAACTGAAATGAATAACTGTAAATGAAAGACTCTTATCCTCACTAAATAAAAGATGTAAGTCTATCTAAACAACAGTGGGAAGATCCTCCTCCTGGACTGGCTCCTCTCCAGCAGCACTGCCAACGAACAACTCTGGATCTGACATTTGTCGGTATCACAAGTGCCAGGGCCCCAACCAAAAAGAGAAAAAAGTTACAGTTAGACAATTGTCTAAGTACATTTTAGGCTAATTTAATGATCTGAATATTTAAGATATCACATTTAAATTATTTTAACACGCAAGCATTATAAGGTGCAACAGGCTGTACAAGAAAAGGAATACTATAAACTATCCGTCTTTAGTAATCAATAGGTATGTAACAGGACATACAAAGCATCAAATAACTAAGGTAAAGCTCAAAGCAAAAGTGACTGTAACTACAATGTAAATCTGATCCTAACATGATTATGATCACCGTAAACATGCTGATTATAAAAGCACACAAGTACTGAATAAATCCAGAAAATCTAACATCCTAAACATGCCATTTATGCTTATATAATCCATAAGAACTTACATACAATCATGCAGATTAATACATTAAAGAAAGGTCACTGAGACATGTGACAAAAGCAATTAAAATCTAAAGCAATGAACCACTGAAACATGTGGTAAAGCCAATTGAACTACAAGCAAAGCCACTGAAACATGTGGCAAAATGATACAAGCTGTACTGAACTGAACTAAAGTAGCAATAGGCCTAAGCTATAGCACTGCCATCCCAGCCAAAAAATCATCAAAATACCTAGTCTATAGGCCATCCCCGTTCCTCTCAGAGGCCTGGGTAACTTCCATACTGCACTGAATACTAGAGGTGGCAATACTATACTCAGAACCTATTCTACTAACTGAAAGCACTACAAAAACTTGAATGAAATAATATATGCTTTACAAATTCTAACTTAGGATGTATCGTCCATATCCTAAGTGTTCCTATTATGCTCAAGGAATAAGCTCAAATACAAGGTATGTGAAGCAATCTAATCAAAGTAAGCAAGAGACTCAATCTAGTACTTATGTGATATCCATTGTTATCTAATTTATCCAATTAGCTATTCTGAGATGTTTACTAGCTTAGGATCTATAATATCCAGCTCTCAAGTAAATTCTCAGATGTACGACCTTAAGATTAACATTAGAACTTAACAAGTTCTAATCCAAAATTACAAGATGACTATATAAATTAAGAAAACAAATTAATGTTCTAATTACTATTAATTTTACTCTCTTACCCCAAATCTTGATTTAAGAAATCAAGATTTAAGAATCTTGATTTTGAACTCCATATGAGTTCAAGACTTGGGATTCTTGATGGTTTTCTAAAAGGGATCTAGGGTTCAAACACAAACCCAAGTATTCAAGATAAAGAATTCTAGAAGCTGAAAGAGTTAAGAACTAAGACCTTAATGAAAGGTTATTCTAATGATTTTAAGATAAAATAATCAATTAAGAACTTTGAGAATCTGAGATCTATATTCAATCTTTAAGATAATCTCATTATCTTTAGAGATTGAATCATCCTATACCCACATGGAAGGTTTCAAATGATTAAACAATCAATCATTCAAAATATTTCAATTGGAGACGGTTTGATTCAAATTGAAGATCTAAGTCTAAGATCTAAGATCTAAAGATCTGAAGTTTGATCACTTTAGACTTTAAATTAGATGCTAACTTAGGAGCTTTAATTTATGCTTCTTTTAGAATCTAAGCTTATAATTAAATTATATTGAACTCGTTAAGATGATATTTTAATAATTCTAAGCATTAGATTAACATTAAACTCATAGTGATCTTTTTAGGGCTACTTAAGATCTAAGGGTCTGAGATTTGATCACTTTAGATCTTAAGCTAAAATTTTACTTAGACATTTCCAATTACTTCTCTTTTAAAACTCAATTCTTAAGTTATCTTAACTGAACTTATTAATGTGATAATTTACCATTTCAATTATTAGATTTAAGGTTTAAGGCCAAATGACTTCCTTATGATCACTTAAGTTTTAAGTGTCCTAATTAGGGATTTAGTGATAATTTTATGAATTAATGATCACATTAGCACTATTATTATTCTAAGATTTCAGAGAACATTTCCAAATCTATCTTAGAGTAGTTTACTAAAATTTCCAATCTTTAAAGAACACTTAATCACATTTTGGTCAAAATGACCAAAGTACCCCCTCTTAGGGCTAAAATTAGGATTTTAGGATTCAGTTACCCAATTTAATTCTAATCTATTTTAATGTGTTTCATATTACTTAATGAAGGGGAAACACCCTTATCTTAGGTTTTGATGACCTAATTAAACTTAATTAGCACTAATCACTTAATTTAGCTACTTAGGGTGATTAGTGGAATTAGGGTATTCTAGGGTAATCCAACCTTACCCTTAAGTTCTAATAGACTTAATATGAGGTTGGGAACAATCCCCACCCAAATCAAAGGCTTAAATAGGGTTAAATTCACTAATCTTTGATTAGGGTGATTAATGACTGATTAAGAAATTAATTATCCAAAATTGCTTTTAAGGGTCAGAATTTGTTCCATAAGGTACAAGGAGCAATCAGAGCCCTTAATCTCATTAATTGGATAATTAAATAATTTTATATAATTTGTTTAAGAACAGAGAAGGTTTGGCAAATATTTTTAAATCCAACCACTGGATCTGAGATTTTATTTTATATTCAGATTCCTTGAATTTTTCTGATTCAAATGGTATATTGGATCATACCATTTGGATCTGTATAACTAAAGTTATTCAATTAATTTAATCTGTATTTTTATTTAAATTAAAATCATAGGATTTAATTAATTAAATTCATAACCATTAAAAATACAATCCAATAATTTTTTAATTAACCGCGGCCCAAAATCAGGACTGCATGGGTCAGAGACCGACCCGACCCGGACCCGTGACTTCGTCTTCTTCCTCTCGACGGGTCCTGAGCCCGTCGAATTTCAAAGCTGAAATTCTCGGCGCTCCGGCGACGGCAAGGGCTCAAATCGATCCCTACACGTTCCTTGAGTCAAGACGCATCGATTGGACCAAGAACCTCCATCTGGATCCCTCTGGATCGATGAGGTGTGCTCACCCAAGACGTCCCTCCTTAAGGCGTCTCAGGCCGACTGTGAGGAAGAAATTCTCCTCACAGAGGCCTTGATTCGACCGGGGTTTGATCCCTACACATTCAGGGAGCCAAGAATCATTGAACCCCCAACCTATCTTAACCTGGGGTGCAGCCAATCACTGTGTCCTTGGTCGGACTCAGCCATTGGCTCGGCCACTAGCTCAATCAATCGATACGATCGATTCGAGCTAGCTTAGCCCCAAGCGACAATCACATTAGGTTTCCTAGGTGGCTAAGGTTGCTTAGACGACAATTAGAGCTCATTCAACATGCAGGAATGGAAAGGAGCTTCAGAAAATTTCAATGGAGGAAGCTGTACCTCAAGTCAGGGTTGCAGGCTAAGTCGAGGGAAATTGAGGCGCTCCAAAGCTTCCTGCAGGTTAGACGATCGTGCACAGGGGGTTTGAACACCAGACGGGCCCTCTATCAGTGGTTTTAAGCTCTGGAAATGCCAGAAAATCATCGAGGGATGGGAGCTCCAGCAGGCCTTTAGCTGGGGAATTGGGGGTTCACAGTGAGCAAAGGGACTCACTATGAAGTCCCAAGGGTATATATAGGCTGCTGGGAGGTCCAGGGTGGCTGCCGAAGTTTGGAGCCATGGCTTAGGCTCGGCCCAAGGGTCCTTGCCATTTTTCAGAAATTGGGAGGGTCCAAGCCTCCTGGGTCGCTCTACTAGGCTCGGCCACTTACAGAAAGGTTCTAACGGCCTAGCTGACCTGGCGAGGGGAGTGGTAGGCCGGGTCACGTGGCTTAATTTGGCGGATTTTTCTCTGTCGGGCTGAATCCTCGCGGGAACGAAGATGAACAGTGCGGGGCTCACCACAACCGTCTGATGGCGAAGCCGTTGCGGATCGACGGCTTGATCCGGGGTCCAAGTAACGTGGATTAAATCCCGCGCGTCCGATCTGAGATGCCGATCGGGCGGGTAGGATTAGATCACAGGCGCGAGATAAGAGCTGTTGGATTAAGCGCGCTGAGATGCGTGCTTACACATCAAGTGGCCGAAACGCGCGCGCCGCTGTCGGGACCCCGCAGCGGATCTACCGCGGTCCCAACAACAAATCCTGGCTTTTTAATTTTAATTAAAATTAATTTTAAATATAAATAAAAATTAATTAATTAAAACATAATTATTCTTAATTTATTTAAATCCAATTTAGGATTACATGAGCTCCAAAAATTTCCAAAAATTCACCCTTAGCTATATAGGATATGAGGAATTCAAAAATGCAATTAGATTTTAATTTGTAGATCAAAATAATTTAGGTATTTTTCAGGGCTTAAAAATTGCCAAAAATACTAAATTTTTCAATCTAGTTCCGATTGATTTCAAACTTCTAGGTTTAGGTTTAAATGACCCATTGAATCCAATGGAATCAAAATCAAACTTTGGTTTAGCTTAAATAATTTAATTTTAGCTAGGGTAACAACCTAGGGTTGTAACAACCTAGGGTTGTAACAACCTATAGACTAATTTCATTATTCTATAGGTTAAATACACCTAAACCCATTAAGAGAATTTTGATGGATTCAATCAATAAGAATTTCAAGAATGAAATGATATAATTCAATAAGAACATCATTTGAATGAATAGATCACTATTAAAGTTTATGATCAAGAACTTGGATCTAGTTACTTAAGATCTTAATTTAGGAATAATTACTATGAGTGGCTTAGATAATGGATAAGTTAGCCAATACTAGATTCAATAAATTTAATTTTATTAACTAAACTCATATGGAGGATTTAAGATCACTTTAAGAGCTTAAGAATCTCCTAAATATATTTTATAAGGAATTGGACATAGATACCTTAGGATCCATAAATTAATTTGAAAAGCTTATGGAATGATTCTAAATAATTGACTTGCTGATTTAGAGCATTCTAATGATATTTCTAAGATTTAATGGCTATTAAACCAATTTTTGGCCAAAATGACCAAAATGCCCTCTCTAAGGGGAAATTGGGATTTCTTAAGATTTAGACTTCCAAATTGATTCAAATCTATTCTAATAAGTTTAATATTATCAAATAAGAAGAAAGAAGCCTTAAAAGTCAAGTTTAGACTTAAGGCTATCTTAATTAGCACTAATCACTTTTTAAGGCTAAGGAAAGTGATTAAGAAGATTAGGGCTTATCATGGGATTCTAAACTCATGGATAGGCTCTAGTAAAACATAAAAAAAAAATGGGCACAAGGTTTGCCAAAATCAAAGGTTAATATAGGCCAGAATTTTAATAAAAATTTAAATAAAAATTGAACTCTTAAAATTTTAATAATATTTAAATTGGAACCGCAGAGATTCCATGTAGTGGGCCGAAACACAAAACATCGATCCAGTTGATCACGATCATTTCACATTTCAGTGATTCGATGAGATGATGTTGATCTTTTCGCACTATCGCAAACCATAAGATATAAACTTAAGTCGTAGATTCCATTTGACGGCCATGGTTTAATTCCATAGAGAGAATTAGATCATAGTGATCTGGGCATAGCGCCTTCTTTAATCTCAAATTAGATGGCATCCGCATCTTCTGTCGTTGTTCACTATCATCCTAAAATGGCTGTAACAACCCTAGTTGTTACCCTAGATAATTTCATATTTAATTAAGCTAAACCAGTCTCTAATTTTGATTCCATTAGACTCAATGGGTCATTTAAACCTAACCCTAGGAGTTTGAATTCAATTAGAGCTAAATTGAGAATTTTGGTATTTTTGCCTATTTTTGGATCCTAAAAATTATCTAAATTATTTTGATCTCAAAATTAAAATATGATTTTATTTTTGAATTCCTCACACCTCAATTAGCTAAGGGTGAAAGTTTGGGAATTTTTGAAGATCATTTAGTCCTACATTGGATTTATGAATTAATTAGAATTTAAGTTAATTATTAAATGAATTAAAATTAATTAAATTAAATATTTTTATATTTTATATATCTGAGATTTGTTGTCGGGACCATGGCAGATTCGCTGCAGGGTCCCGATAGCGGCACTCCAGCACGCGCCAATGGATGCCCTAGCACGCATCCTAGCGCATAGGATCATACGACGCGATCTACCCCGCTCTGAGATCAAATCCTAGGCATCAAATTCATTTGAATGTATCCTACAGCCATCTTTCGATCCACTTAAAATCTATCCAGACCATCCATACCCAACGATCGATCCATCAGATGGCGAACGAAGCCCGAGCGCTGTGGATCTTCGTCTACCTCTCGCCCGTCGCTCGCTGGTCCCCCCCAACAACCAGGCAACCTCCAACCCCCGTGGCAATACAGGAAAAGCCCGATTTTCCCCTTCTGCCCTCGGCACGACGTCTTGCTGGTTGCCTTCTCCTTGAATTGCCCCTGACCGTTCCAGCCACCCCATTGCTTCGGGCCAAGCCATTCTCCAAGCCTGAGCCATGGCATCCACCCATAGGGCCTCCTTTTGCCTATAAATACCCCTAAAGTATCACAGTGAGTCCCTTTTCTCACTGTGATCTCTCAATTTCCCAGCCGAAGTCCCCTGGGGCTCCCGCACACTTGGCAAATTCTCGACGTTTTTAGGAGCTGCGAACTGCTGATAGAGGGTTCGTCTGGTGTTCAGACTCCCTGCAAACTTGTGTCAGCTGCTTGGAAAAATCCAACTCACCTCAATTCCTCTCAGCCATGCCTACAACCTTGACTTCAGGTACAGCCTCTTCCAGTGAATTTCTATAAGTTTAGTCCTCCATTTAAGCTTCTGGATGAGCCTCTAAATGTTGTCTAGCTAGCCTTAGCCACTTAGGGAACCTGTCGTAATTGTTGCCAAGGGCTAAGCTAGCTCAGATCGATCATATCGATTGATTGAGCTAGCGGCCGAGCCATGGCAGAGTCCGAGTAAAGTCCTAGCGATCGGTTGCACCCCAGGTTATGAAAACTTGGGAGTTTGACTCGCCTCACCTCACTGATGGTGTAGGAATTGAGCCCCATCCATTCAGTGGTCTATGTGAGGAGAATTATCCCCTCACAGTGAACCTTAATTGTATGAAATTGGATGCTTAGGTGGAGTAGCCATCCAGCATGCTGGGCCATCCCAGTTAGGGCTTCTAGGTTCAATCGACACACCTTGATCCCCTGAATGTGTAGCGATTGAATGCTGGTCACGGCATGGCCTGTCGGCGGTGAATTTTACGGTCCAAGGTGCCCTCTCCGCGGCTGTCTGCGTAAGGGGGGTATCGGGGATGATGCACTGGCGCATCGGGCCGGGCCACTCCTGACCTGCGCGGTTTCGAATTTGAGCTGCGGTTTATTTAATTTATTTAGGAATTATTTTCCTTCTGTTAATTCATTTAAATAAACATTAAGAATGTATTAATGAAATAATTTAATCAATACTTATCCAAATGGTTTGATCTAATATATCAGTTTAATCAAAAAAATACAAGGAATAATAATATAAAATAAAATCAAAGATCCAATGGTTAGATTTAAAATATTTGCTTAATCTTTCTTTTTTTTTATTTAAATCATATTAAATTCATTTAATATCCAAAAATGTTGATTAAAGTCTATGATTGCTCATGAGACCATATGGAACCTATGTAGACCATTAAAAGTAATTTAAGAACATTAATTTTATTTATCACTCTTTAATTACCCTAACTTGGGATTAGTGAATTAAGCCTTAGATCAATCTCTGATTTTAGTAAATCTAATTCCTAATGCTTCATTAAGTATAGTAGAGCAATTAAGTATGTTTGGAACATTCTAGTATGCCCAAATTCCCTTAATCACCTTAATTGACTTAAAAATATGATTAGTGCTAGTTAGGCTAATTTGGTTTCCAAAACCTAAGATAAGTGTGTATCCTACTTCAATGACCAATATGGAACTCATTAAAATAGACTTGGATTAATTTGGATGAGTAAATCTTAAAATCCCATTTTTAGCCTTAAGAGGGGTATTTTGGTCATTTTGACCAAAATATGTTTAAGTACCCTTAAACCTTAGAATTCTCAATTAAAGTAGTAATAATCAGTAATGAGAGGTATTAATATCAATTGCTAAATGGTATCATCTCTTGAATGAATCTTAATGTTTAAATCTTAAAAATCCATAAGTAAGCTCTTAGGATCTTAAGTGATCTTAAGACCCCTTCATAAGAGACTTAGCTTAAATTAATATTAATGTTAAAATTTCTAATCTTAGTTATCCTACCAAAGCTTGTTTATGAATTATAGTCTCAATGAAAGTATAAGCAAAAGCTTTAAAAAACCATAAACTTAGACTTGTTAGTTTAGATCTAACTGATCAGAACTTCAGATCTCATATCTTAGATCTTAGACTTTAGATCATTCAATTAAATTGAACTACCTTCATTTGGAAATCCTTACTTGCTTAACTGTTTAATCCATTTGAAACCTTCCTTGTGTGTGTAGGACTAATTCAATCTATAGAATAATGCAATTATTCTAAAGATTGAATATAAATCTTAGATTTTTAATTCCTAATTGATTATTTTATCTTATAACTAATAGAGTGACCTTTCAGTTAAGTTCTTACTTTCTGAATCCTTTAGCTCATAAGATTCCTTATCTTTAATTTGGGTTTTAAGTATGAATCCTAGTTCCTTATTAGGATACTACCTTAGATTCAGGATTTGAACACCAAAGTGGAGTTTAGATCCAGAATCCTCAATCTTGATTTACTTAATCAAGATTTGGGTTAAGAGAGGAAAATAATAATAATTAAGTCATTGATTTATTTACTATAATCCTTAGAGTCGTCATATGATTATGAATTAGAACTTGTTAAGTTCTAATGTTAACATTAAGGTCGTGAATCTGGGATTTTACTTGAATGCTAGATATTGGAGATCTTAAGCTTGTATCTTCTCAGAATAGTTAGTTTGAATAAATTAGACAATAACAGATATCACATAAGTCTAGATTGAGTCTCTTGCTTACTTTGAATTTGATTTCTTTGCACGCCTTGAACATTGAGCCTTGCTCTTTGAGCATAATAGGTAAACTTAGGATATGCAAGATGCATCCTAAGTTAGTATTTGAAAAGTGTAGCATTCATTCAGTTCTTTTAGTGCTTTCAGTTAGTAGAGTATGTCCTAGCTTAGTCTGCCTCTTCAGTTCTAATTTTGTTATAGAATAGACTCAGACCTAGCTCTGCGAATGTCTAGGATGGATACATGTCTTATTCTATATGTTCAACTTGGACCTATCTCTATGGATGCCTAGAATGGACACATGTTGAACTTTCAATTCAGAGGCTCTGTAAGGCCTATTATGGTTATGGCAGTATTATGTCTTAAGCTTACTTCTACTTCAGTATAGTTTTCAGTATTTATTTTGCTTTGTCACATGCTTTAGTAGCCTTTCTTTTAGTACTTGACTTGCTTTGCCACATGTCTTAGTGGCCTTACTTTTTGTTCATTCATATACTTAGCTTACTTTTGCCACATGTCTTAGTGGCCTATTTACATCTTAATTTGCATGCTTGTATATATGTTCTTATTGATTAGTATTAAATATTGCATGGTTAGGATGCTAGAATTGTATGTTATTTCAGCACTTATGTTCTTTATATACTCAGCATGTATCCATGTGATCATAAGCATGTTAGGAGCAGTTTTATTTCAGTAGTTGCAGTTATTTTGTTTATAGCCTCACCTTATTTAATTGCTGCTTTGTATGTTATATTTACATACTTGTTGATTAGCTATAAATGATTAGTTTATAGCTATCCCATTATTTGTAGCTTGTAGCACTTTATAATGCTTGCATGTTTAAAACCTTTAAATGTAATATCTTAAATATATAGTTTACTTAAATAGCCTAAAATGTACTTAGATAATTGTCTAACTATAACATTTTTCCTTTGTTAGCTGGGGCCCTAGCATTTGTGATACCGACAAATGTTAAATTTGGAGTTATTCGTAGGTAGTGCTGCAAGAGAGGAGCCGATGCAAGAGGAGGATCTTCCTACAACTATTTAGTTATATTTACTTTCTTATAGTGAGGTTTTGAGAGATATTTACTTTCATTTAATTCAATTTGTAATAATTAAATTCTGGATATATTTACTTTTCTGCATTGGATCTGAGTTACTATTTCTTTTACTCTCTTATACTATATTGTGATGTGGATGTTTTATTATGCTATTTCTTGCTTCTGTCACTTTGATTTGTATTGATGTATGTTTACCAGTTCCAAGTGACAAGTCCTTAGCTTAAGGCAGGTTGGGTCCTACCTGACTTTACTTAAGTTGGGGATTTGCCATAGAGCACCGTACTCCCCATGATTATGCTAATATCAGTATTAGTGTCGCCATGGAAAAGTACAGGGCCCCACAATGGCTCACCTTGACATACCATAATATTCATTCCAATAGCTGTGAGAACCTATTCCCTACTCCCCCTTGCATTTCCATAGGTTACAAAAAGTGCTAGCAATCTCTCATGGGCTTTATTGACCCTATTCAACCCCGGAATAGGCATTGGGAAACCAATGTCTAGGCTCAACCCAAGAGTCATGGCCCAAACTCCCTAGGGCCTCCCTGCTATTTAAGCCTTTTAAGAAATCCTCAAAGCCTTTCCCTTGCATCCCTTGTAATCTGCTAGTTCTTCCAATTATCTCCTAAGCCCCCTCCAACAACTTCAATCCTATTTTGAGCCCTTTGAACCCCAGTGAGCTTAGAGTCACTTCCCCAGCACCCCAATGGATGGAACCTATTATTCTTGAGCTCATGCTCTCTAAGGGATCCTCAAAAAGGAATTAGTGAAGCCTTGAACCTCAGCACCCACCACTAGACTCTACATTGCTTAATTTCTTCCAGTATAAGGTCCCCTTTTGAATTATCTTAATTCAGTTATTATTTCATTCAATAACCTTGTTTGAGCTCTATTATGAATGCTAGAACCTTGAGAGGAAATTAGGATTGTTTTCAAATAAAGAATCATTAATTTCATTAATCTTAAGGCCGGTATTGAGTCATTTTTCTCAATTTGTGTTCGATGGAAAATCGATCCAATCTCTTCGAAAGGTGAGCTCGTTTCGATGCAACAATATACTCATTAAGCATTTGTGGAGATTGAATAGTGATTATTGAACTCTTATGGGATTGGGCTAGCATAGACTATCTATGATATGATCGAGATCCATAGTGTCGCACAATGGAACCTGATCCAATAGGTCCTCTATGTTCTAGGTGGGCTCCTACGCTATTTGTAGGTGTGTTCAAACTATTATGGGATGGTGATGATGTAGGCACTAGAACCCCCTCTAGCATGGTGTGTATTAACCTTATTTAGCTCAAATGATAAACCCTAGCGACCCACTTATGACTAAGTAAGGTCCTGGCGATCAGTGTCACCACCCAAGGGCTTTTTGTACCAATCAATGTGCCTGACCTTGCTGATCAATTTGGTAGGTAGCTCATCCCCTTGGATGGCCAAAAGTAGTTGGAATTAGTGGTAAAAGTCTGCCCTAATTCAGAGGTTCTGCAAGGATGATGTATAGTCTCGATTTAGGCTGACCCATGACCCACACGATTTTGTTTCACGGAATATTCCTCGAGTATTCCCTAACCTATCAAGCTTTTTACATCAATCCATGTGTCGACCCATGCGTCAACCTACACATTAAGCCATAATTGAAATGGAATATTCAGAGAATATTCTATTTCAATTAAACTATGTGATTAACTAATTTAAGCAAAACTTTAGGAAATTATAACATAATATATTAATAAAAGAATTTGATGAATATATAAATCCAACATATATGAAATTATATACTATTTGGATCAACAAAATGAAAAGATTAAGAATATTAAATGAAATATAAGATTTGATGACTGAGTTTGCTAATCACCCTTTAAATCAAATTAACCTTGATTAAGGTATATTTGGGCCTATAGTTATCCAAATTTTATGTTTAAGGTATCATCGGACTCCATAGACAATAAGCATCAATTGTAGATAAAAATATTGAGGGTAGGATGTCCAATTTTCAAAGTTAATTCTTAGCTTAAAAAATAATAATATTTTAATCCCAAAATTTTTAAGATTACCAAACACTAGTTTTAGCCATTTAAATTACCCTAGAAATCTCTAAATTAGTATCCTTACCTAATTAGATAATCTAGGGTACATAATTCAAATTATAGAAACCCAAAAAAGTTTGACCTCATTTTGGATTTGAGTTTGAGTATCTCATTTCTAAGAATCTAAGAGTATAGCCCTAAGTTAGAAATACCCTTATGTTCAGTTTTAGATTCTTATCTTAATGAATGGTCTATAATGTGAGAAAAACTTAATCAATTGTGTTAATCCAAAATATTAGGATGTGTATGTCTGATTAAGTAGTCAAATTAAGTAGGCGAATCTATCATATTTTTTGGTTAAAACTAAAGTTAGTTTTAATATTGTTATACTAAGATCATCCATCTAAAAATCTACAAGATAGTAGGATGCTGAAGATCCTGAGCATGTATATTTTTGGAGTAGTTAGATCATATAATTAGACAACATGGATATTACATAACTTTAATTAGAATGCTTGATTTAACCTTGTTTTGTTGTTTTGCTTTGAGCTAATTCATTGTGACAAATCATACAAGACTTGTGCATCAAAATGAAAAGATAGTAAATTTGGAAAACATGTAGCATTGGGTTCATTTTTGGATGGGAAAATGTTCATGCACATAATAGCCAACTTATTGGTTGTAGTGGAAATAAAGATACTTACACATACTAAATGGGTAGATTTGTGTAAGTTTGGAGATCCCACACATAATCTTAAAAACTAGCTTAACTCATCAGTTGCTTTTATACGTGCCCTCAATTGTGAAGTTAAAATAAGATAAAACACACCTTGCATATGTATTACAAGCTATTTTTGTTCAACTCAGATCAATTCGATTCTAGCTACCATTAGCAAGATATTTACACATTGATATCAGTTTTGGCTTCTTTAGCTAGTCAGATAGTTCAATTTTACTCTTAATTTTACATTTATTTATGCAAATTTCTTTTGAGTATTTACTTTCAGTGGTATTTCTTTCATTGTAGCTATAATTATCATTATTACCTGCTAGCCTACTTGTATCGATACTTAAAGTATAGTCTACTCAACCTGTCTTTTGGTCATATTCATCATCAACTTCAACTTCTGAAGTCCTCAATCTAAAAAAACCTACAAACCCAAAGACATTGCTAACAAATCTTGGGTTGAATAATACCTAGAAAGAGTCTTAGACATCGGTAATGTAAAACCAAGCCATCCAGAGCTGAACTTGAATTTCTTTAATCTGGTCATGACGAGTGTTTCTTATAAATTAGGACATCTGTGTAGATTTAATATTCCTTGTTCCTTAGGAATGTTTTACTTTCTAAACATTATTTGTGGTTTTTGGAGCTTTAATTAATGTTATGCGATGTCTTTGGGTTATCTATAGAAAAAAAATTGATTTGTTAAGTGCCAATATGAGTGGTGGAAGACATAATTGTTGAAGTTGGAAGTTTCAGAATTCTTGTGGATTTTATAATAAGCGAGATGGATGTACCTAGTGATGAGATCTCAATCATTTTTGGGAGATATTTATTAGCAACTACACACACATTAATTTATGTAGAAAACTAAACTATGTTATTGAAAATCAATGATAGAAGGGAGAAACTTGATTTGTTAAGTGTGGTTATCCCTAGAAGAAAAATCAAAATGCATGACTTATAGATATGCCAATAAGGCAACCTAAGATAAATGAATGGAGACTATTAATAAAGGTGATAGTTCTAAAAGTAGCGTAGAAGGTCACCCTCAATTAATAAAAATGAAAACCTGTAGGGGAGAGATAAAGAAAAAAATTAAACCTTTGTTAACTGGACCTCCAATTGTGAGGGATTAAAGGAAGACCTAAGATGAGACTCAAAGGGTTTGGATCCAAAAATGTATCATGACACCTAACATGCAAGAATTTGATGCAAAACATTTTAGTACTCACCCCACAAACAAACGAAAAAGATAGAAGGAGGTATTGAAAGGAACTATGTGATGAGCCCCATATTGAATCTCAAATTAATCAAAACACCAAAAAGGGAATTTTCATGAAGAAGAATGCCATGGTGCACTACAACGCCTAAAATTTGCAAGCAAGATGCAACAGCGCATTGCAATTCTTGACAATTTGCAAGGAACCCGCCACATCACACTGAAGTGTTGCCCAATTCTAGACAATAGCGCTACAGTGCGCCACAGTGTAAGGCAAAGATAAAAGGAGCGGCGCCACATTTTGCCACAACACTAAAAGACTCGAGCTAATAGTGCCATAACGCTTGGCAACTCTTGGATACTCGAGACAATAGCTCCATAACTGCCGCATCGACAAATAACCCGAGATAATAGCGCATAATGCGCAATAAGTCTTGTGCAACTATGTGCCATGGAGTGCACCGATGAATCTACATAAAAACCCGAGTCAAACAAGGAATTTGAAAGGACCAAAGCACTCAATTCCGCTCGCTCCCAACACGAGGATTAAAAGAAAAAGTTAATTTCATGAATTTTCAAGAAGGAATGAAAAAATATTCCAAGAATATTAACTAAATGACTTCAACTTTCAAGGAATTAAATTAAAGGAAATTAAAAGCTAAGGAAATTTCTTGACTAGAGGGAAGAGAGTTAGTTAAGGGAAAAGAGAAGATAAAAATTCTTAAGGAATGAAATTGCAGCCATAGGGAAGGTACCCTCTTCACCACATGTCATCAAGGAAAATTCTTAAGGAATGAAATTACAGCCCAAGAAAGGGGAGGAACAACAACAACGAGAAGGTACAAATAATGAAAAAAGGAGAAGATAAAGTGAACCCTAAAAATAGTTCCTGCATATCATATTCTTAACTTTGCTTCTGTATTTTTACTACTTGTATGAACATAATATATGCATTTACAAATTCATGTATTTCTCTTATCATATTCGTTATGATAGCAGCCTAATTCTCCCTTTAGGGAGGGTTTGGCAAAAAACATGTAATGAGTATTAGATTTTGTGCATATTTAAGAATTCAATCTTAATAGAAATCTCATATTTTTGAGCTGAAAGTAGCCTTTTATTTTTATGAAACGAAAAGTTTTGATGAATGAAAGAATATTTTGAATATTATTAAATTATATTTTTAACAAAATCTTTTAGGGCTCGATGATCATGTTTATTCAAAACTTGTGCACCTAGGGCATCCATATTGTGAATGAATGTGACATACGGGCAAAATTATTTATGCACAAGCTATAACTCAAAGACTTGATCATTTGGGCCATAAGGAATTTTGTTAAATCCTTGTGCTCCAAAACTGTAATGAACCCATTAATGAATCAGGAACCCAAACTAATATTTGGTGTTATTATAGTAAGAACACAACACATAACAATAAATTAAAATATCCATAGTTAATTAAAGTTATACAAATATTTAGACATAATGACACTCGTCCTCACGGGATGCATAAAGTAAAAGAAATAAAGCAAAAAGTAAGGGTCTTCAATCAGCAGCTATTGATCTGATCTACCTCATGTTCAAGATCTAATCTGATCTCTTGATCTACTGTATTTGGTATTTAATATGGTATGACACAGCCAAGAAAATAAAAATAAGTGATAAGACTTAAAAAGTCTAAGTATATTTAAGAGTAACTAATCTATTTTAAGTTAAGTGGATATCACATTAGCCATTTACAATTATTATTTAAGTAAAAAGGGAAGTAAACTAAGTAAATGACAGTAAGCATCAATCAAAGGCTAAAAGCAATAAAAAGAGGAAAACTAGTATAACTCGCATCATCTATGTAAGTAAGGAAAAATTGGTACAACTATACTAACAAGTGTGTAGTACAAATAGTAAGAAAATATATACAAATGAACACATGCTAAGTAAAATAAGAGGGAGCAAAGCAAGCATTTATATAAGTGAAAACAAAATACACTGCAAGTAAGTAAGAAAATGAGCTATAGATATAAGTGAATCTGTAACATATGTAAGTATAGAAAGTTTCCATCTCAAGGACTAAATGTAAATTAAAAGCAAGCATAAATGACTGAGTATACATAGTCAAAAGATTATGATAAAGCATTCACAATCATGAAGATTGTGAGAAAGTAAGAACAACCATAAAGGACTAAGAACAAGTGAGAAGTTAAGCATATCTACTCAACTAAGTAAGGGGGGTTTCCTATAACACACACATTCCCCCTCTATAATATATGAGGTCTACTTATTACACCATTTTCCTACCCTAGCATAGTCCACTACATGAAAGCCCAAAGTAAATGTTATAAGTTTATTTTATGTACAATGTCTTTATGAATGTATTCAAGAATTTAGTATAAATGCATTGTTGTATTTAAGGATGTTCAAAATTAATTATAAACTATGTGATATATGTTATTATCTACTTTAGTTACCTATCCTAGGATTAAAGATAATCAAGTTTCTTTATTGACTTAAACATTCATCAATTTTTTTATTCAATTGATACAATAATAATAAACTATTTAAAATGAGGTTTGAAAATAATGATTTTATTAAGGTTTTAATCATGTGACAAAATAATTTATAAATATAATTGAATTGTTACAAAAAAACATCCCATCCTATTTCTAACACTATAATCATCTCAACTATTAAATAACCACTTCTACTATAATGGGACATTCTAAGCACATACTAAATGTTTCTCTAGCATTTATAAGGTTACTAAATTCCTATGACCTAGGATACTAAAAGGTATAACTATAGGATTCCTTAACCTTTGAACTAGCATCTTTGTACTTAGGTTAAAGGATTCTAACAACTATCACATTTAAACATATAAATTAACTCTATTCTCTAATTATTGTACCTTACTAGCATAATCAATTGTTATGTTTATGAATGTTTCTCTTAAGTTATCTTAGTCTTGGATAAGTTACTAGTATGATAATTCTAGCCTAATCTTAGACTTATGGTTTTATTAAAGCTTGTTGTCGAATAAGGCAAGACTAAGGGAATGATATTACTTAAGTTTTTATTGTCTAATTTAAACTCACATTAATTTACTAATCTAGCCATTTAGGTACTAAGGTCCCAAACCCTTGCGTTACAATCACTAAGAATTCTAAGCTTAGTTCCAATACTTAGCACTTAATAATATATCATCTTAAGTAATTCTAATATTTCAAGCCTAATTGATATGGACACTAAGTCCTAGTTCTTACTATGATGGTCAACAGCTTAAAGATTCTAAGTCCAGCTCTTACTTAGCTGATCAAAACCTTAAGGATCTAACCCTCTTCATCATCCAAGCTTACTTCTAACCTTACCTGGATAATTGACTCTTTTTAAAATATCCTAAGCATTATACTTAGAAAGGAATGACTGACTACACTACACTACACTAAGAAGGTTTACTTAGATCAATCTCTAAGCATGATACAACTACTCATATAGTCCTACGTAGGTTTCACTTAGTCACTTAGGTTAATCTTTAGCTGGAAGCTAGATCGCATGTCGTTCAAAAGGTTTCAAAGAGACCTTTCAAATGGTACTTGAATTATCACCAAAGGCCGCCCCAATCGCTGGAAAAATGAAACCCTATGTGCCTAGTGATGGACAGGTGAGACATGCGTAACTAAGCAGCACTTTGGATGATGCACAAAATTTGCCCCATCGCTCGATCGGGCTCGATCAAATGATTTAACAAACATTGAAATAGGTTTGCAAAATCATGGGAAAGCTAATGCACTTCAATCGAATTGTAATGGAACATACCTTCACTGATGGGGTTTGCTAGGGTTTGGGCAATTCGAAGGGCTAAACTTCAACTAAAAGTTTCTCCGCAGCTTGCTTTATCGAATCGGAGAGAAAATGAGGAAGTGAGAGAGCTTGTCGTGGGGGAGTGGATGGAGTATGGTTTCTGCGTCGGGCGATCATGGCCAGTGAGGGAGGTTTAGGGACATATAGTCCCATACCCGCGATCGCAAATCAATTGAGATCGAAAGGGACTGCTTGGATCGGGCCAATCGGTTGTCCTGGGGTATGGGTTTTCATACGGGATCCCCATGCTCGATAGCTAAAGCTGGTAGAGGGATTTTTATATAATATTTTTAAATATTTTATTATATTATAAAATTTTATTAATTAAAATTAAGTTATTAAATGAGCTCCAAAAAATCCTAAATATTCATCCTTAGCTAAATTGAGGGTGATGAACTCAAAAAAGAAGTCGGATATTTGATCGGAATAAATTTAATTATCTTAATTTCTTTAGCACTAAAATAATATTAGAATATTCGGGGAAATTTAACGGCTTCCAAAAGCTCCTAAAATGTTACCCCTAGCTAATTTAAGGGTGATGAGTTCAATGGAAAACTTTGATTTTGATTATAATGTCAAATAAGTTAGGTAATTTCTAAGATATTTAAATTGCTTCGAAATGCATGCCAAAAATGAACTATCTCCAAATTACGCCAAATTTTAGGTGCATGCTCCTAATGACATTAGGAGTCTACCAGCAATGATTTTAACCAAATTTAGATGTCTTAAACTAAGTAACAACAATCGGGTTGTTACAAAGTTCCCCTTTTAAAAGGGGTGTCATCCTTGATGCCCTAATAATTAAATAACTATAAAGATCAGAACAAAGATAAATATCTCTAATCTCAAAAATAAAATTGATAAAATAACTCAATTTGGAACTCTATGGCTTGATGGAGAGCATTGTGATACTTATTTTGACTATCCTACACTACCAACACACTAAGCTTGATCAGAAGAACTTTCCCATTAGTCACTTTGACCAACTCAGAATCCATAGCTGAGTGTCACCCGCTTGGTCAAAACCACATGAGTATTGAATCTCCTACCTCAAAGAGCTTCATAAGGAGCTATACCGATGTTGGACCATTAACTATAATTGTAGGAGAAGTCGACTATGGCGAGATGATTTTCGCAAGATCCACCGAAATATAAAACACAAAGATGCAAGTGATATTCCAAAATTTGATTTAATTGTTTAGTTTGACCATTAGTCTGGGGATGGAAAATTATTACTCATTGCTAATATAGCCTTCAAGCCTTGCTAAATAGCTGACCAAAAATCTAGACATAAATTTGTTGTCTTTATCTGAAAGATTATAATTCTGTATTTTAGAGCAAAAGATGATCTCTTGAAAATGGAGCTTGACTAACCTTTCTACTGAGTTTGATTGGCAAATTGGAAAGAAATGGGATGACTTGGTGAGTCTATTGACAATAATATAAATTGCATTTGTTATAGATTTACCCTTTGGCAAAATCATAATAAGAACCATGGGAATGTCAGATCATTCCCATTTGTAGTTATCTAATGGATAATAAGTCTACCAAGCTTCTAGTGTTCAGCCTTTACCAACAAATAGGATTAGCACTTAGAGATAAGAACAATAATGTCCTTATTAATGCCCAGCCACCAGAAGGACTCCTTCAAAAACATGTACATCCAACTACCACCCAATAATATTAAAGTAACATATACAAATGTAGTTTCTGTAAACTCATCTACAGCCGAATTTACAGAATCTATATTTGTCGTTCACATTTTTTTTATTGGTGATACTATCGCTCTAATTTAATTACTCTAACAAGACTAAGAATACACAATCTCAGGATCCATAAGATCCTACTATCCAGTGTAAAATTAAATGTACGGTCCTATAAAATTCAAAGCATTAAAACTTTTCAAGTTCTAACTTAAATCAATCAGTGTCAGTTAATGAAGTTAAATGGTTTAAACCAGTTATCTAATTTACACTACAACCCAACCTTGATAATCAATCACTATTAGGAGTTAAGAGATCAAACTCCAAATATGGTGTTCAAGTCTCTTAACTTAGGATTCTAAATACATAGAGATTGGGATTTATGATCACTTAAGGACTAAAGTCCTAATTATTGTCTTAAATAGAAAATGAGCTAACTATGTTAGTTCTAATAAATAAAATCTACCTAATTGCTATGGCATCTTCTTATTGCTCTACTAAGGTAGAAAAAAACAAGGCATCTATCTAAGTTCTAATCAAGGAACTAGATTAATTCTTAATGCTGCACAATAAGATTGCAAGAGACTAAAATAAGAATGAATGAAAATATAGATATTAAAATTGCAAAAAAGTCTAATGCAGCCTCATTACCTTCATTGGTGACAACAGGAGTGAGAGCATGCACCCTTGACCAAGCAGAAAGTGGATTGTTTGACTTTCCCTTTTAATTACTGCTTCGAATAAGAAATGATTTTGCTACTGAGGGAGGCATAAATGTAAGGGTTGGAGCTTGAGATCTAATAAGGACTAGACTTTGGGCTAATAGATGAATATTTATCATCACATGTCCAAAGTCCAATGAGTACGACAATCCCAAAACTTATGACCTTGCTTACCGCAAGCATAGCACTTAATGTATTGATGGTAACACTTACCACAAGAATGAGCTCTTTATCACTTTAGTGCTTGCTTTACTTATTTCTATGATGGTTAAGTCATCTGGTAAGCTTGAGATTGTTGAGTTTTAATTTCTTAGGTTTCTTTAGAATCCTCTAAGGAAGATAAGGATCTCTTCCTCAGCCTTTTCTGACATAGCGGTGTTCTATTATTATTGCACCTATCAATAGCTCTGTGAAACTACATTAGATAGGATTTATCTTAAGTTACCTCTATGTCAGTAAGGATGTAAGTACTAATCTAAGTTGAGTTGGAACCTTAACTCAATACTAACTTCCTAATCTCAGCAAGCTACTAGATTTAGCTTAGTACTAGTGTTCTTATTAGAAGATTAACTTAGGAGTTCTACTAACCTTAAGTCCACCAAGGATCCTTAGGATTGGGAGATCCTAATTAATTACTAAACAATTTGGTTAACTTAAGATCTAATATAATCCTATTAATAAGGTACTCAAGTGGATATTCCCTAACTATTAACTTCTTGTTTCATATCAAGGCACTAAGAGTTCAAGAGCTTAGGTATATGATTAGGCACTAAAGTGAGTCAATGTCACCAAGTTACATAATGGGCTGACTAGAGTCAATCCTACACTTAGAGAATGTAAGGAACAAACTTAAGTTCAATCTAGCCATTATGGTCCCTACAAATAGTTCTTACAATCATAAGGAGCTAATTTGTCCAATCCACCCTAGAGTTTAGGACTACTACAATCCTTGAGTACAAAATCAGGCATTAGGATCAAGAGCAATCCATTTATAAGTTAAGGCTCTAGCTGAATTCATTAGCACTAAATTAGGAGTAGGTTATCTTAGGTATTTTCTTACTCAAATACCTATCTAATGTTGTAATATGACTTAAGGTATGTTTTCTAAGGTGTCCTAGCCTTTAAGTGGCCTAAACATGCAAGACCCCAAATTTGGGAATTAATATTATTTTATTTAAGGGTTAAAAACTCACATTTTTTATTTGATGTCCAAATCATGTAAACAAAGTGACAATAACTTCATTATAGCATAACAAGTAAAATGACACTAAATAGGGTCAAATCAAACATCAAATTGTCAATTAGAGTTTTAATGACTCTTAATAACACTTAAATGGTCATTAGTAAAATTGGTTGTCAAATTAGAAATATGACATCATATTATTGTCCTACACATTTTTGTCGAAACAGACTATTAGATCATTGAATTTGAATGAGAATTGATTAAGTTATGGTATTTTCAAGATTTGATTAATTATTTAATTAATTAATTAACCAAAATATTGATTAGCAAAATCAAGCATCAAACTAAAAATCTAATGTGATTTTATTGTTCCTCGTATTTTTTGTGTCAATATAGTATATAATTTTGCATAATTTGGATATTTATTTTAAAAATTATTTAATTAGTAAAATTTGCATTAATTAAAGCAAGGGTTTAATTTAATTAAAATTGGCATCTATGGAATATTCTTTGAAGATGCTTCAGTGCAGTTTGGAATGCGACTGGACTGGCCAGTTCATTAACGTGAACCGCACAGTGGTGTCTCTTTCGATAGGGAACCAATATGAAAGCCTTAGGGTTGCATGGCAGCTGGGATCCCAGGCTCCCCACGGCATGTCCCACACCTCTAACAGAAGGCAACATCGCGACCTGTAATATAAACACAAAACCCTTGCCTGAGGTTAACCTTAACACCCAATTTCAGGATTCCTTAGATTTGGCCATTCATATTTAGGGTTTCTTACTGTAGCTCACTGTCACATGCAGAGTCACCAAGCACAATTGAAGTTTGATTGAGTTTAATTAATACCCTACAATCATTCATCGAAGGTTGAAATGAAGAAACAATAACATATTGAGAGAAGAGCAAGGAAAGATTGTCGAGAAGGGGTACCTAAAGGTTCTGCCAATCCCAGGTTAGGGTTAGGAAATTACGACTACTCGGTCTGCTCAATCTCCCCTTACTCCTCGGTGACTGAACTTCGATGTTGACAAGGAAAGGGATACTGGTCATTTCTAAAAAGCACAGGAGTGGGCTAGTGTATGACTCCCTTGTCATTGATGTGCACAATCGTGCGCGATAGGGATGTACAGCGCACACGCGAGGGGCTGTTTGATCTACGCTCAGGAAGATGAACGGTGGGGATTGGATAGAAAAGTTATCTTGTGCACTGGATGTTGCACGAAATCTTTTGTGGCAAACGGTTATTATCATTACAGAATATTATTTAATAATATAATTAATTATTCAATTATTTAATATTTTTAGCTTTTTAATTAATGAAAAGTAATCATCCAAATGAGCACAAAAAAATCCCAAAAATTCACCCTTAGCTAAATTTTGGGTGAAGAACTAAAATTTGAAGTCAAATTTTTTATCAGAGTTCAATTTAATTATTTTGATTTTCTAGGCACTTAGATATATTAAAATGTTTGGGAAAAAGTTAATGAGTTCCAAAAATTTTCAAAATATCACCATTTGCTAATTTGGGTTGTGGAATTTAATGGCAAACTTTAATTTTGATATGGAGGTCAAAATAATTTAGGTAATTTCTAGGGTATTTAAATTGCCTTGAAATATTCATTGAAAATGAACGATCTCCAAATCGCACCAAATTTCAGGTGTTGGCACCAAATGCTATAAGGAGTCTACTGGAAATGGCTTAACCAAATTTGGATGTTTAAAACAAAGTAACAACAATCGCGTTGTTACAGACTTCCCCTTTTAAAAGAGGTGTCGTCCTCGATGCCCTAATGATAAAATAACTATAAGATCAAATCAGAGATAAATATTTCTAATCTCAAAAAATTAAATTGATTAAACTACCCAATAATATTTAAAGAAAAGACACAAATGTAGTTTCTGTATGCTTGTCTGCAGCCAAATTTTTAGAATCTATATTTATCATTCACTTTATTATTATTGGTGATATTGTTTTTCTAAATTTAATTGTTCTAACTGGTTTGAGAATACACAAGTTTTGGATCCACAAGATCCTACTATATAGTGTCAAATCAAATGAATGGTTCTATAAAATTCAAAGCATTAGAACTCATAAAGTTCTAACATAAATCAATCAGTGTCACCTATTGAAGTTAAATGGTTTTAATCAATCATCCTGCTTTATACTACAACCCAACTTAGATATAATTTATCAAAATTAGGAGTCAAGAGATCAATCTCCATTTATGGAATTTAAATCTCTTAACTTGGGATTCTAATCACTTATGGACTAAAGTTCTAGAGACTAAACTGAAAATAGTTTATCAGGCTCACTATCTTAATTCCAATAAAGTCTGCCTAATTACTATGGAATCTTCTTACTACTTTGCTTAAGCAAAAGATTAAGAAGGCATCTATCTAACTCCTACTTGAGGAACTTACTAAAATCCTAATGCTCCAAAATAAAGAATAAAAGAATGCAAAAAGCTATGATAGGAATGAACAGAAACTTAAGAGATTAAAATTACAAAATTACCTTACGCTGCCTCATTACCTTCATTGGTGACAATGAGAGTGAGAGCGTGCACCCATGATAGAGGCAATTAGGGAGGCCTCCAGCAATGGTTTAGGTACCGAGACCTTTCCAATGGCATGCGGTCCCGACTTTGGCGACCACCAGAGCTCCAAAAAAATCTTAATCATTAAACGAGCTCTGAAATATCCACAAAATTCACCCTTAACTAAATTTAGGGTGAGAAACTAAAAAATGAAGTCGTATTTTCAATCGGAGTTTAATTTAATTATCTTAATTTTCTTGGCACTTAAATATATTAAAATATTCACGAAATATTTGGCGACTTCCAAAAATTTCTAAAATATCAAGACTAGCTAACTTGGTGTGAGGAGTTCAATGGAAAACTTCGATTTTGATTTGGAGGTCAAAATAATTAGGTAATATCCAGGGTATTTAAATTGCCTCGAAATATTTGTCTAAAATGAATGATCTCATATGCTATTAGGAGTCTTCTGGCAATGTTTTTACCAAATTTGGTTGTTTAAAATAAAGTAACAACAATTGCATTATTACAGGCTTCCCCTCATAAAAGTGGTGTCGTCCTTGATGTCCTAATAATTAAATAACTATAAAAATAAAATCAGAGATACATATCTCTAATCTCAAAAAATTAAATTGATTAAGCTACCCAATAATATTGAAGGACCAAACACAAATATAGTTTCTATATGCTTATATGTAGTCAAAATTTCAAAATTTATATTTGTTATTCACTTTTCTATTATTGGTGATACTATCATTCTAAAGTTGATTATCTAACTAATCTGAGAATACACAAGTTCTGGATCCACAAGATCCTACTATCTAGTGTCAACTCAAAGGAACAGTCCTATAACTATCAAAGCATTAGAACTCATCAAGTTCTAACTTAAATCAATCAGTGTTGTCTAATGAAGTTAAATGGTTTAAATCAATTATTCTATTTTATACTACAACCCAACCTTAATATAATACATAAAGATTAGGATTCAAGAGGTCAAACTCCAAATATGGTGTTTAAATCTCTTAACTAGGGATTTTAATCACTTATGGACTAAAGTTCTAGCTCTAAACTAAATAGAAGGTTATCAGGCTCACTATCCTAATTCTAATAAAGTCTGCCTAATTACTTTGGAGTCTTCTTATAGCTCTACTTAAGCAAGAGATTTACAAGGCATCCATCTAACTTCTAATTAGGGAACTTATTGAAATGCTAATGTTCCAAAACTAAGAATAAGAGATTGCAAAAAGCTATGATAAGAATGAGTGGAAACTTAAGAGATTAAAATTGTAAAAATACCTAATGCAGCCTCATTGACTTCATTGGTGATAATGAGAATGAGAGCATGCACCCTTGATAGTGGCAATTGGGGTGGCCTCTAGTGGTGGTTCAGGTACCATTTGTAAGGTCTCTCTAAGACCTTTCTAATGGCATGTGGGGCAAACTTCAGTGACCACTAGAGCTCTAAAAAAATTCTAATCATTAAATGAGCTATGAAAAATCCCAAGAATTCACCCTAAGCTTGAGGGAGATAAACCAAAGTCAGATTTTTGATCAAAGTTCATTATAAATATCTTAATTTTATAGGTACTAAAATATATTAAAATATTCGGGGAAAATTTGACGACTTTCAAAAATTCCCAAAATATCACCACTAGCTAATTTGGGGTGAAGAGTTCAATGGCAAACATTGGTTTTGATTTTGGAGGTCAAAATAAATTAGGTAATTTCAAACTATTTAAATTCCCTCAAAATATTTGTCAAAAATGAACAATCTCCAAATCGCACCACATTGCAGGTGTTGTCTCCAAGTGCCATTAGGAGTCTACTGGCAATGGTTTTAACCAAATTTAGATGTTTAAGGCAATGTAACAACAATCGTGTTGTTACAAACTTCCCCTCTTAAAAGAGGTGTCATCTGCAATGCCTAAATAATTAAATAGACATAAAGATCAGATCAGAGATAAATATCTCTAATCTGAAAAAATAAATTGATTAAGCTACCCAATAATATCAAAGGAACAGACACAAATCTAGTTTATGTATGCTTGTCTGTAGTCAAATTTTTAGAATTTATATTCGTCATTCACTTTTCTTTTATTGGGGATTTCATTGTTCGAAATTTAATTGTTCTAACTGATCTGAGAATACACACATTCTAGATCCACAAGATCTTACTATCCAGTGTCAACTCAAATTAATAGTCCTATAAAAGTAAAAGTATTAGAACTCATCAGTGTCTCATAATGAAGTTAAATGGCTTAAATCAATCATCTTGTTTTATACTACAATCCAACCTTGATATAATCTATCAAGATTAGGAGTCAACAGATCAAACTCTAATTATGGTGTTCAAATCTCTTAACTTGGGATTCTAATCACTTATGGACTAAAGTTTTAGATACTAAATAGAAAAGAAAGTTATTAGGCTCACTATCTTAATTCCAATAAAGTCAATTTAATTACTATGGAATATTCTTACATGTAATAACCCTAAGTTGTTACCTTATTTAATTCTCAGTTTAATTAATCATTAGTTCTAATCCCATTATATTTAAAATATCAATTTATGCTAACCCTAAAATTTTGAGGTAAATTGAACCTCTCTACGTCAATTTAGCCTTTCGATCAGTCTAGATGCCCTAAGTTAGATCTAAAATATTTTTATCTCAAAATTAAAATCTAATTGCATTTTTGAATTCCTCACCCCCAAATTAGCTAAGGATGAGAGTTTCATAAAATTTGGAGATCATTTAGACCATAATTTAATTTAAATTAAAATAGTCTAATTGCATTCTAGGGTTCATAACATTTTTAATTTACAATCTTACTCTCCAACAGTCAGCTGCCTTCGAAATCGCGGGCACCATCCGAGCCATCCATTCCTTGAATCAGATCGAGCGGTTCGCACCTTCGATCAGATTCGATCCATCTCGACCATTCCGCAGTTCTGAGATGGATCAGACAGTATCCAACCACCTATTATAAGTAATCGCGATCATCCGTCAAATCCATGGATCTAATCCAATGGATGATCTCCCTCCCATAATCGGTCATTAGCTGTCTGGTGATCAGAGCTGTACCACTTCATCAGTTGATCAATCAGATGTCTGCCATGGATCCTGCACTGTGGATCTTTATATTGCACTCGCCCACTTCTGATAGGGAGAATCCCTGCATTTCTCAATAGCCAACATGTCCCCCACTCCTTATTCTACCTCAGCATAGTTGTTAGGAGCTTCCCAATTCAGTTGAGCTTCTTTGATGGGACTCTTGGCCCAAGTGGACTCAATTGGAAATTCTGAGAGCTCTTGGTGGCCCAAGCTCTCAGTCCACCTCCAGCCCGATCCCTCAGCTTTAAAACCTTCGCAAACCTTTGCTGAGTCTATAAATAGCCTCAGCATTTCTTCATATAGCCCTTTGTTGTTCAATTAAAGAGAACTTTTAGTTCACCATTGATAGTCTTACCGAGCTCCCTTGACAACCCTGGTGCTTGCTAAATGCTGATAGTGGGCTCTCCTGGTGTTCAGGACCTCTAAGTGTTCTATGGAAGCTCTACAGCTAGTGAATTGCTCCCTGTCAATCGAACCCATTCCTTTCATCAAAGTTAGGTACCCTCTTCTTCCAATGTGAGTCAAGTGGACTTACTGTCTCTTTCTCTTAGCTTGTGCAATCATGTATTGATCCTTAATAAATTGATAGGGTCGGGCTAGTTAGAGCTTGACATAGTTTATAGCTCTGGCTCAGATGATTTCTAAAAATTTCAGAAATCAGTCTGAGTAAGGACCCATGCATCTGGCCATGCTCAGCCCTTCCTAGTATAGGGTGTTTGTACGTCTGGCTACACTGATGGTGTAGCTAATAAGTTCTGGCCATGGCATGGTTCCTGTATGGATAATGTCCCTTCACAGTAAAAACCCCCAATTGAGTATTAACCCAATTTGGGGACATTAGCACCCCATCATCCCGTCCTCCCCAACCTGCAATTTAGGGTCCTCTGGATGCGCCTGAGAACCCTGAAGGTGTAGGGATTTTGTTTGAAGTTCTAGCTTGTCCCAAAGCCAATGAATTTTGTGATTAGGGTTAACTTTAATCACTAGCTATCGTGGACGGAGGCGTGTGGAAGAAGCACAGTGCGGGCCGGGTCAGACCCTGACCTAGGTGGTTTTGATTTGGGCTGCCGGTTTAAATAAAAATAGAATTTCTATATTTATTTCCCTTCAGGAAAATAAAATAGAAATTAAAACCCTAATTAATTAACACATAATAAATTAATTTGATAACTTTTGATCCACTGATCCAAGCCCTATGATCTTATATATCAAGTTGATTCAAAAATCATAAGGAATAAGAATATAAAATAATATTGCACTTTTAATGGTTGAATTTTCTTATTTAGCCTAATTATTGTAGAACTTAATTAAGGTTTATTTGCATGCATACTTAATTAAATTGCATGATTTTGGTGCCTTTGTGCTCCTTATACTTTGTAGAATGCATGTGCTAGGTGGATTAGTTTTCTAATTAATGTATTCTTAATTATGCCTGAATCTTGTAAATGCATGATTTGTGAAAATTAGGGTTTTTGCTTATCCAAATTTAGTAAACTCAATTTTCATATTGTTTACATGAATAAATAGAATATAATTATCAAGTTTCATTAGTTGGATTTATAAATAGTTGCTAATCCATTTGTATTGAATTAAGATTTAATTAGCTCTAATTACCTTCTATTTTCTACAAATTTCTGTTATTATGCTTTCATAACAGTAGTATGAATGTAGGAAACTTCTCATGTGTATCTTAAGCATTTAATTTAGCGAAGTTGATTAAAGTAGCATAATTCCTTAATTTATCTTAAGAATCTTAAGATCTTGATCAAGTTATTAATACTTGGTCTAAATATGAGATTTGCCACCAATAACACACTAATAATATATTGATTTGTCATTACTCCATAAATAAAAAATTAGTCTTAATTTGGGAAGGATAGGGGTTAAACCCTAACTTATTTGATTAAGACTTGAACCTTAATCACTTAATCAAGTAACATGATTGAAAGATAATTCAACTGACATTATTACAATAATGCATCTGATTTAGTATTGATTTTAAATCATTGAATTAGAAGTGCTAAGATTAATAAAGAACTTATGTGATTTGAAAAATCTGAATCTAAGCTTAAGATACCTAATTTTCTCTTATATAAGACTCTTAACATGAGAATGATAATAAAATTTTAATGATTTATGAAATAATTTAATCCTAACAATACTCTTGATTTTATCCCGTGATTGTAGTATAAGATGTGATCAGATGGGTCTAATCATCTGATATGATCAAATCAATTCAAGCTTAATAAATGAAACTTATGAATTTAGTATATTATTAAAGGTGGGAGATCTTGATGATCTTGTCATAGGAGTGTTTTATAATATCTAAAAAGCCTAATAAATGTTAATACATTGAGGTAGGAAGATCTTATTGTGACATATTGAGGTAGAAACTTAGATGATCCTTCTTAACCTTAGAAATTGATCTTAAACCTTGTGGTAGAAATCACTTAAGGCATTAGTATAAGATTTCTCCCATTTGGTAGTAACCTTTCCTTAGAGCCTAGTGTAGGAATCACCCAATTAGAGTAAGTATTTATAGCTTTGGTAAATCCTTGGATGTTAAATAGAATTGACTGAGCTTAGATTATTAGTTGGTTATGATTATGCATACCCATGGTGCTAAGTCACTTCAGCAATATTCAAGTTTGTATGAGTCACTCCAATGTAAATTTATGATCAGGTGCTATCCCAAGGGATTAGACAAATATAGTCCCACTAGAGTAAATCCTCCAAACCTAAGAGTGTGAACTAGATCCTTAGTTTGGGAGAAGAATAATTGTAACAGGGTTCTGCCTCCTATCTTGGTACCCCTTGATAAGTGCAGTTATAAGAAAACTAAGTATTAAATTCACCACTCTAGGAGACATACAACCATGTTTATATAACCTTTCCAACTGATGATTTCAAGTAAAATCCTAAGTGAAAGAATCTAATCTTTGGAGTTAGACATAGGAGTCAGAATCCTTTTAGTAGGATTCTATACAATGGAGACATTTGATTGAT
The DNA here is from genome assembly GCA_016760335.1 of Gastrodia elata. Lineage (NCBI taxonomy): Eukaryota > Viridiplantae > Streptophyta > Magnoliopsida > Asparagales > Orchidaceae > Gastrodia > Gastrodia elata. The sequence goes on from CM028682.1 coordinate 34,818,514, forward strand.
AATCTAATTTTAAAGTATTTTATAGATTTTTGGATTTTAAGATATGTAGTGTAGATACATAAGCATCAACATAAGCATGATGTATGAATATCAGTGATGATTTATGGGTTACAAAATGTTGCATACATCAACAAGGGAAATTCAAGATGCTTAGACATCATCATAAACTGTATTTCCCTATAGGAGGTATATAGACATTAGACTGTACAGCTCATAGTAGTTCAGTGATATTTCAATTGCATATTAGTGGAATATAATATTGTGGCATATTCAGATGCATGATTTCAGTGGCATATAGCATAATCTTACATGCTACTTACTCAGTTTTAGATCATTTACTATTTTTATTTATTTTTAGAATTCAGTATACTATCACCTTTACCTTATTTCAGTTTTATACAATTTCAGTTATTTAGTTAGTTTTACTGTCTTTCTGTAGCTTTGTTTACTTTACCATTATATGTAAATAATTAGAACTATTTAGATTAGTTTTGATGTGAACAAGTGGTAATTTTAGGATCTAGCAATTTGCTAGATCCTGAGCAGCATGTTGAAGAGGACTCTTAGGAGATTTAGGAGGAGTTCGTGGAGCCTTAGTGGACCCTCCTTCAACATAACTATTTTATTTTATTTTCATTTTAGTTCAGTAGTTATACTTCATTTTAGTACTATCTCAGTAAATTGTTTTTAATAATTCATGGATGTATTTTCTTTTCTTTTCTGAGATGAATGTTTATTTCAGCTCTTGTAATGAATGTATTCTGTATGAATGCTTAGGTTTCACACTCTGTTTATATATCACATATACTTAATATTCTGATGTGATCAGCTTACTGGAAATGATGATTTTATTGGACATATTTTGGGTTTCTTTTTTTACTCTCATATTCAATATATGTGTTAGCTTAATACTTAGGATAAGTATATTACTCTTATCTTAAGTATTTTCTCTTGACCCTGCTTGAGATTGAGTTAGCAGCCTTCAATGGTTTAGTTTTAGCTATTCAGGGAGATGGGTTATGCTTTCTCAAGTAGCGCACCGCTCTGCTGCAGAACTAATTTATATTATGTCTTTTTGCACACGGCGATGAGGCAGGGCGCAACATTACATCTCTACTTAAGCAAAAGATAAACAAGGCATCTATTTAACTCCCAATTAAGGAGCTTACTAAAATCCTAATGCTCCAAAATGAAGAAAAAGAGATTGCAAAACTATGATAGGAATGAACGGAGACTTGAGAGAATAAGATTGCATAAAGACCTGATACAGTCTCATTGCCTTCATTGGTGACAATGAGAGCAAGAGCCTGCACCCTTGATAGAGGTGATTGGGGAAGCCTCTAATGGTGGTTCAAGTACCACTTGAAAGGTCTCTCTGAGATCTTTCATATGGCATGCGGTCCAAACTTCGGCAACCACCAGAGCTTTAAAAAAATCCCAATCATTAAACGAGCTTTGAAAAATCCCAAAATTTCACCCTTAGTTAAATTGACGGTGATGACTTAAAAATAAAGTTAGATTTCTTATCATTGTTCAATTTAATTTTCATAATTTTCTAGGCACTTAAATATATTATAATATTCAGGGGAAATTCGACGACCTCCAACAATTCTCAAAATATCATAATTAGCTATTTTGGGATGAGGAGATCAATGGCAAGCTTCAATTTTGATTACGAGGTCAAAATAAATTAGGTAATTTTTATGGTATTTAAATAGCCATGAAATATTCATCAAAAACGAATGATCTCCAAAATGCACCAAATTTCTTGTGTTGGCTCAAAATGCAATTATAAGTCTACTAGCAATGGTTTTAACCAAATGTGGATGTTTAAAATGAAGTAACAACAATCATGTTGTTACAAACTTTCCCTCTTAAAAGAGGTGTGGACCTTGATGCCCTTAGATCAGAGATAAATATCTCTAATCACAAAAAATTAAATTGATTATGCTACCCAATAATATTAAAGGAATAGACACAAATGTAGTACTGTATGCTTGTCCACAGTCAAATTTTCAGAATTTATATTTGTCATTCACTTTTCTATTATTGGTGATATTGTCATTCTAAATTTAATTGTTCTAAATGTTCTGAGAATACACAAGTTATGGACTCACAAGAACCTACTATCCAGTGTCAACTCAAATGAACGGTTCTACAAATTTCAAAGCATTAGAACTCATCAAGTTCAAACTTAAATCAATCAATTTCACCAAATAAAGTTAAATGGCTTAAATCAATCATCCAATTTTACACTACAACACAACCTTTATATAATCTATCAAGATTAGGAGTCAATAGATCAAACCTCAATTATGGTATTCAAATTTCATAACTTGGGATTCTAATCACTTACGGACTAAAGTTCTAGCAATAAACTGGAAATAAGGTTATCAGGATCACTATCTTAATTCCATTAAAGTCTGCCTAATTACTATGGAATATTTTTACAACTCTATTTATGCAAAAGATTAACAAGGCATCTATCTAAATCTGAATTAAGGAACTTACTAAAATCCTAATGCTCCAAAATGAAGAATAAGAGAATGCAAAAAGCTATGATAAGAATGAATGGAAACTTAAGAAATTAAAATTACAAAAATAGTTGATGCTGCCCCATTGCCTCCATTGGTGACAGTGAGAGTGAGAGCATGCACCCTTGATAGAGGAGATTGGGGTGGCCTCTCATGGTGGTTCAAGTACCATTTGAAAGGTCTCTTTGAGACCTTTTGAACGACACGCGGTCTGTACTTCGGCAACCACCAGAGCTCCGAAAATAACCCAATTATTAAATGAGCTTCGTAAAATCCTAAAAATTTACCCTTTGCTAAATTGAGGGTGAGGAACTCAAAAATGAAGTTGAATTTTTGAACGAAGAACATTTTCACTTTCTTAATTTTCAAGACACTTAAATATATTAAAATATTCAGGAGAAATTCATCGACATACAAAAATTCCCAAAATATCACCATTAGCTAATTTGGGGTTAGGAGTTCAATGGTAAACTTAAATATTGATTTGGAGGTCAAAATAAATTAAGTAATTTCCAGGATATTAAAATTGCCTCGAAATATTTGTCGAAAGCGAACGATCTCCAATTTGCACCAAATTTCAAGTGTTCGCTCCAAATGCAATTAGGAGGCTACTATCAAGGGTCTCAACCAAATTTGGATGTTAAAAACAAAGTAATAATAATTGTATTATTACAGACTTCCCCTCTTAAAAGAGGTGTCATCCTCTATGCCCCAATAATTAAATACTATAAAGATCTGATCATAGATAAATATCTCTAATCATAAGAAATTATATAGATTAGGCTGCCCAATAGTATTGAAGGAACAGACATAAATGTAGTTTCTATATGCTTGTCTGCTGTCGAATTATTAGAATCCATATTCGTCATCCACTTTTCAATTGTTGGTGATAGTATCATTCTAAATTTAATTGTTCTAGCTAATTTGAGAATACACAAGTTCTGGATTCACAAGATCCTACTATCCAGTGTCTCAACTAAAATGAATGATCTTATAAAAGTCAAAGCATTGAAACTCATCAAGTTCTAGCATAAATCAATCAGTGTCACTTAATGAAGATAAATGATTTAAATCAATCATCCTATTTTATACTACAACCCAATCTTGATATAATGTATCAAGATTAGGAGTCAAGGGATGAAACTCCAATTATGGTGTTTAAATCTTTTTTCTTGGGATTCTAATCACTTATAGACTAAAGTTCTAGCTACTAAACTAAAAAAAAGGTTATCAGGCTCACTATCTTAATTCTAGTAATGTCTGCCTAATTATTATGAAATCTTCTTACATCTCTACTTAAGCAAAAGATAAATAAGGCATCTATCTAACTCCTAATTAAGGAAATTATTGAAATTCTAATGCTCAAAAATGAAGAATAAAAGATTGCAAAAAGTAATGATAGGAATGTATGAAAACAAAAGAGAATAAAATTACAAAAATACATGATGCAGCCTCATTGCCTTTATTGGTGATAATGAGAGTGAGAGCATGCATCCTTGATAGAGGTTGGGGTGGCCTCCAGCAGTGGTTCAGGTACCATTCAAAAGGTCACTCGAAGACCTTTCCAATGGCACGCGGTTCGAACTTCGGTGACCACCAGAGCTTCAAGAAAATCCCAATACTTAAATGAGCTCCAAAAAATCCCAAAAATACATCCTTGGCTAAATTGAGGGTGATAAACTCTAAAATGAAGTCAGATTTTTGATTAGAGTTCAATTTAATTATCTTAACTTTTAATGCACTTAAATATATTAAAATATTTGGGGGAAATTCGACAACTTCCAAAAAATTCCAAAATATCACCATTAGCTAAATTGGGGTGAGGAGTTCAATGGCAAACTTCAATTTTGATTTGGAGGTCAAAATAATTTAGGTAATTTCCTGGGTATTTAAATTGCCTCGAAACATTCGTCAAAAATGGAAGATCTCCAAATCGCACCAAATTTTAGGTGTTGGCTCCAAATGCTATTAGGAGTCTAGTGGCAATAGTTTTAACCAAATTTGGATGTTTAAAACAAATTAACAACAATCGCACTGTTACAGACTTTTCCTTTTAAAAGTGGTGTCGTCTTCAATACCCTAATAATTAAATAATTATAAAGATCAAGTCAGAGATAATTGTCTCTAAACTCAAAAAATAAAATTGATTATGCAACCCAATTATATTTAACAGACACAAATGTAATTTATGTATTCTTATTTGTAGTCAAATTTTTAGAATCCAAATTCATTATTCACTTTTCCATTATTGGTGATACTATCATTCTAAATTTAATTGTTCTAGCTAGTTTGAGAATACACAAGTTCTAAATCCATAAGATCCTACTATCCAACGTCAACTCAAATGAAGGGTCCTATAAAAGTCAAAGCATTAGGACTCATCAAGCTTTAACTTAAATCAATCTGTGTCATCTAATGAAGTTAAATGGTATAAATCAATCATCCTATTTTATACTATAACCCTACCTTGATATAATCTTTCAAGATTAGGAGTCAAGATATCAAACTCAAATTATGGTGTTCAAATCTCTTAACTTAAGATTCTAATCACTTATGAACTAAAGTTTTAGCTACTAAACTGAAAAGAAGGTTATCAAGCTCACTATCTTAATTATAATTAAGTTTGCCTAATTACTATGGAATCTTTTTACAACTCTACTTAAGCAAAAGATTAATAAGGCATATATTTAACTTCTAATTAAGGAACTTATTAAAATCCTAATGCTCCAAAATGAAGAATAGGAGAATACAAAAAGCTAGGATAGGAATGAACGAAAACTTAAGAGATTCAAATTGCAAAAGTACTTGATGCAGCCTCATTACCTTCATTGGTGACAATGAGAGCGAGTGCATGCACCCTTGATAGCGGTGATTTAGGCAGCCTCCTGCGGTGGTTCAAGTACTTTTCGAAGGTTCTCTCCGATGCCTTTCCAATGGCATGCAGTCCGAACTTCGGTGACCACTAGAGCTCTAAAAAAAACCTAATCATTATACGAGCTCTGAAATATCCCAAAAATTCACCCATAGCTAAATGGAGGGTGAGGAACTAAAAAATGAAGTTAGATTTCGATCGAAATTCAATTTAATTATCTTAATTTTCTAGGCACTTAAATATATTAAAATATTTGGAGGAAATTTGACAACTTCCAAAAATTTCTAAAATATCATCATTAGCTAATTTGGGGTGAGGAGTTCAATGGAAAACTTCAATTTTGATTTGATAGTCAAAATAAATTAGGCAATTTCCAGGGTATTTAAATTGCCTCATAATATTCATCAAAAACTAATGATCTCTGAATCACACCAAATTTCTGGTAATGTCTCCATATGCTATTAGGAGTCTATTGGTAATGGTTTTAATGAAATTAGGATGTTTAAAATGAAGTAACAACAAGCACATTATCACAGACTTTCCATCTCAAAAAAGGTGTCACCCTCAATGTCATAATTATTCAAAAACATAAAGATCATATCATTAATAAAGTTCTCTAATCAGTTAAGCTACCAAATAATATTGAAGGAAAGGATGCAAATGTTGTTTCTATAAGCTTGTCTAGAATCAAATATTTAGATCTATATTCGTCATTCAATTTTCTTTTATTGGTGACACTATCATCTAAAATTTAATTGCTTTAACTAATCTGAGAATACACAAGATCTGAACCCACTTGAACCTACTATTCAATGTCAACTTAAATGAACGGTCCTATAAAAGTTAAAGCATTACATCTCATCAAGTGCTAACTTAAATCAATCAGCTTCACCTAATGAAGTTAAATGGTTTAAATCAATCATCTTAGTTAATACTACAACCTAACCTTTATATAATCTATCAAGATTAGGAGTCAAGAGATCAAACTCCAATTATGGTGTTCAAATCACTTAACTTGGGATTCTAATCACTTATGGACTAAGGTTCAAGCAACTAAACTAAAAAAAAGGTTATCATGCTCACTATCTTAATTTAAATAAAGTTTGCCTAATTGCTATGGAATCTTTTTACAGCTCTACTTAAACAAAAGATTAACAACGCATCTACAAAAGTCCTAATTATGGAACTTACTAAAATCTTAATGCTCCGAAATGAAGAATATGTGATTGTAAGAAGTTATGATAGGAATGAACGGAAACTTAAGAGATTAAAATTTCAAAAATACCTGATGCAGCCTCATTGCCTTCATTGGTGACAATGAGACTGAGAGCAAACACCCTTAATAGAGGCGATTGGGGCAGCCTCTAGCATTGGTTTAGGTACCATTCAAAAGGTCTCTCGGAGACCATTCCAATGGCATGCGGTCCAGACTTAAATTGAATTTGGAATTAAACGAGCTCCAAAAATTAAACGGCATGCGGTCCGCACTTAAATTAAATTTGGAATTAAACGAGCTCTAAAAATTAAACGACATGCGGTTCAAAAATCTCCCAATCATTAAACGAGCTTTAAACGAGCTCCAAAAAATCCCAAAATTTTACTCGTTGCTAAATTGAGGGTGAGGAACTCAAAATTGAATTCAAATTTTTGATCAGAGTTCAGTTTAATTATTTTAATTTCATAGGCACTTAACTATATTAAAATATTTGAGAGAAAATTTGATGACTTCCAAAATTTCCTAAAAATAACTATTAGCTAATTTGGGGTGAGTAGTAGTTCAATGGTAAACTTCAATTTTGAATTGGAGGTCAAATTAAATTAGGCAATTTCCAGGGTATTTAAATTGCCTTGAAATATTTGTCAAAAATGAACGATCTCCAAATTGCACCAAATATATGGTGTCGACTCCAATTGCTATTAGAAGTCTACTAGCAATGGTTTTAACCAAATTTGGATGTTTAAAATGAAGTAACAATTACCACATTGTTATAAACTTCCCTCCCCTCTTAAATGAGGTGTCATCCTCGATGCCCTAATACTTAAATAACTATAAAGATCATATCAGAGATAATTATGCTACCCAATAATATTGAAGGAACAAAAACACAATGTAGGTTCTATATGCTTGTCTGCAATCAAATTTTCAGAATCTATATTTGTCAATTAATTTTTTATTACTGGTGATATTGTCATTCTAAATTTAATTATTTTAACTGATCTGAGAATACGTAAGTTTTGGATCCAAAAGATACTATTATCCAATATCAACTCATTAGAATGGTCCTATATAAGTCAAAGTATTAGAACTCATCTAATTTTAACTTAAATTAATTGGTGTACCCTAATGAAGTTAAATGGTTTAAATTAATCATCTTGTTTTATACTATAACCCAACCTTGATTTAATTTATCAAGATTAGGAGTCAAGAGATCAAACTCTAATTATGTTGTTCAAATCTCATAACTTATGATTCTAATCACTTATGGACTAAAGTTTGAGCTACTAAACTAAAAAGAAGGTTATTAGGCTCACTATTAACATACCACAAATATGTGACTGCACTTGCACGCAAGTGTATGTGGTTCTAAGTAATAATGGAATGGTGAGTTTCAGATTTTATCATCCTCAGGGAATAGTGGTTTTGTTACTAAGTTATATCTACCTTCAATAATGTCTAGAGAGTATGTATTTTGGTTTTGGTTGGTTCCTAATAAAGCAATGCAAAGAACTCAAATTAAGATTCTATTTGATTAAAAAGGGAGAGTTGGATTTCTATCATGCGATTTGTTAGGGACAGGTGTTGTATTCAACTTATGCAATTTTAGGTACTTGTTATCATGCCAATTAATCAGGTTAACAATATGTTCTTTAGATTGGTCATCTAATTCCATCAAGTTTAAATCTAGCGCACAAGGTGAACACACTAGGGTTCTATTTCAGCACGTAGATTCTTATGAGATAACATTTATTTTATTTAGAACTCCAATGTCTAAGTTATAAAAAAAATATGTTAGTTAGGTGATCTCACAAGCATTGATTTCCACCAATAAACTTTATGCGCATCATACGTAATTTAGCTAAGGAATTGGATTCACTAGACCACATGGATTATGTCACATCATCCATGAGTACTCGATGCCCTTTTCCTCCTTCAACATCTGCTGAGCTGCATAGCTTAATTGGTGGCTCTTAGCTCACAAGTGTCAACCTTAAGGCTGAGCTCAAGGAGAGATGCAATTAGGCTCAGAGCTTGTCACATAGCTCTAAGCTCTAATTGCACACACACTTATGCTCTAGACAACTTGGTGAGCTTTAGAACTCAATATGTTCTTTGTACTAAGTCGTTCCTTCCAAATCAAACCTGAGGTGTTTTACACTGAGAATCCTTGCTCAGTGACATTACGTCACAACGAGGACTATTATGTGCATTCCCTCTAGATTTGGACTGTTTATATTAACTCAACAATTATTCATTTGATACCTTTTTATTTTATTATTGATCTACAATCATTCCAATCATTCATTCCAAGCACAAACTATAGATGGACAATTAAACATAATTTCATTCATTGCAAAAATCTACATACAACACCTTTTATATCCCAAATTCATCACATGATTACAGCCTAACCCTCCCCAAGGAGGGTTTAGCTATCCATTATAATAGAAATATAGGTAAATACATGCAAGTAATTTAATTTCATGGTTCAAACTAAGAAGACAGTAAGAAGACAAGTTTAAGAGAAATACTAGGAACTACCCTTGGCGTTTGCTGGATTTTTTTCCTTGCCTTCTCTCTTCCTCTCCTCTAGTTACTAGGTGTGGTCTCCTTACTTTCCCTTGAATGGATCTCTTCTACTTCCCTGGTGAGGTCTCCTTCTTCTCTCATAGCAGCTCAGCTTTTCAGATCTATGAATGTTAAATTTGGGAACCCTGCCTTAGGCTTAAATAGTAAATTATATAGTGAATTCCTCAACCCCTTGGCATCTATTCTACCATCTCTTCCCCTTCCTTGAATTAATGGCAAGCCATTAAGTTATATTCCTTTATCACCTTGAGATACAATAGAACTAAATGTGATTTCAATTTCCAAATTGCTGGGGAAGGCCACCAGTTTGATTTTCTAGCATTCCCTATGCTGTCATAAATGCTCTGGAAATGGGGAATTCTGCGTCTGGCACTATGGCGCGGGCGCACTACAACAGTTTTGCTACATAATTGATTTTACATGGACACCCGCTGTGGCATGCGGCAACGCTGAGCTCTAGGTTTTTTTTTGCTACAGCGCACGGTAGCTCCAGTGTCTCGGGTTGGAGACAGCTGCAGGGAGCTGCAGCGAGGGCTTCTAGGTGAGTGCTGACTCTTGATTTTTTTGATGGTTCCACTATGGTGCACAGCAGCGCCGAGCTCACAGGTTTGACTTGCTACGGCGTGCGACAGTGAAGTGTTTTTGTCATTTCATGTATTACTTGACAAGGTGATTAGAAGGATTTAGATTCTAGCAATTCTCATACTATTGTTTTCCTATCATTTCACTATTTTAGTTTCTATTTTCTAAATGTATGATACTTAACTCATAATTCCCGGGGGATTTTCTAAAATTTCTTAACTAAGAAAAGTTAGATTCGGTGTGTAAGAATCTTGTGTCATTTGTGCTTCTTCTTTTAAATCATAATGAATATTTCTTTCAGGAGTGATATTTTTCTTCATCCTAATTTTTTTCAATTTTTTTTACTTTGGGAGAGATATTTCTTTTTATCCCTAATTTTTTTTTTTTGCATTCAGTTCAAGGGAGAGACACTTTTCTTCATCCCCATCTATTTTTATTGTGTTCAGTAAGTCCTACAGAGCCTAGCAAATTCTCATTTCATCATTTTTTACTTCTCTAAATTAAGTTCATTATCCTCATCCCCACACTTAGGCTTAAAGCATCATACATTTTTTTATTGTGGAGACTTATAGTAAAATGAGTGTAAAATGATTTAACATGAAAAATTTTAGAACTGTACATTTTGCTTGATCACTTCTTGTTAAGTAAATTAGATTAAAGAAAATCTTCACATGTTCCATTATAATTGAATTTAGCCCATTATGATTTTAGAAAATTGCAAAGATAATGACATCGTGCTGGCACAAAAATTGATGGATAGTAATTTACTAAGATTTATTTATACAAAAACAAAAAGCACAAAATTGAAGGCAAAATGAACCTACTTTACTAAGAGTATTAAGAAATAAAACAACTTGATATAAATAATGACAAGTTGTCATTACTGCAATCATGCTCAATATTCTTCCTGCTCTTTTATTGACGCACACATGTACTATTCAGAATCTGAAATAAATAAAAATATAAAATTATTTGTTGGGTTGCCTTCCAACCAGTGCTTTGTTTAGTGTTCTCAGCCTGTGTAACGACCCCAATATTGGATAGGAAATTAATCTAGCATTGGGATGTTACCTTAGCACCCAATAGTCAATTAGAAGAAAACTAATCAAATATAGATGCTAAGTGGCTAAGTCTATTTATGAGCAAATGTTAAGTTAAAGTAAATTTGCAATGAGTAGTAATAGAAGGTACAAGAAATATTGCAAGTATAAATAATATGAGCAATAGATATAATCCACTCATTTAACCCAAGCCATTACAAAATAAGTAATCGCAACACAGATAAACAAGAATATGTAAAAATAACTCAACATACTCAAGCAGTTTTAAGTTTAATTATTACAAAACCATTTAAATGAGAAGGAAAGAGAGAATAGAACCATTTTCTTCATTAAATGAAAAGTGCAAGAAAATTAAATAATAAGCAAAAACCATTCATTTTAAGAGCTCTTCAAGCACTATGATCTACATTACCTGAATAAAAAAACTCTTGATCTATCATATTTTGGTATTTAAATATGATAGGGTAAAGCCAACAAAAAAAAAAGTATAGTTAGACTAAATAGTCTAAGCACATTTTAAGATTGGCTAATAATTTAAGTTAATAAGATATCACAAGTTTTAATTTAGTATTTAAACTAAGCAGCAGAGCTATAAAAGCTATCAAGTATGGTAAAAGGAAGTAAATATAACAGTAAATAAGATAATATGAAATAAGCTAAGTAAGAATACTCACTTACATATAAGTCCATGCCTGTATCCAAAAATGGTAAGAGAAAAGCATCCTAAAAGGCTATAAACTACTATGTGCATTTAAAGTAAGTGAAATGAAAGTAATATATGTTCAATAAAATTTATGCAAAGTAAGCAATGCAATATAGTAAAGTATTAAATGAAATTAAGCAACATACACTGTATTTTAATTGAACTGTAAATAAGCAAAATACAATGTTGGAAATAGAGAGTGTAAAGCATAGAAAGTAAGGAAGTATCTTAAACTCTTAGTCTAAGACAAACATGGCCTATGACTATGAAAAGTAAGCATAACTAAATAGTTATGAAGAGATCTTACAATCAATAAGATTGTAAAAGAACTCTAATATTATTAGTTAAAGTTATATTTAGAATCTATCTCATTCTATGCAATGTTCAACAGAATGAGACAAGGAGTTAAGCACGTCTGCCCAACTAGATACAGTGGGGGGGTCGAACATTCACATTTGCCCTCTCTAAAATGTGAAGTCCTATTTTAAGCGCTATATTTCTTATTCAAATTGCCATAAGGCATTCCCCATGAAGTCTTATGAAAGTGTTATTTATGCACATGATCTTGTATGAATGTTCAAGGAAAAGGCTCAGAGCTAAGCAAGCATTTAATTAATTTCAATAATTGTAAGCTATGTGATATCCTTTTGTTATATAAAGTTTTAGTGATCTACTTAATAATTGGAGCTAATTGAGCTCCTAATTGATTTATATATATTGATCTTTAAGTCAATTTTAAGTAATAGTAGAAGAAAGAGAAGTTTAGAAAAAAAGTATTTTCAATTAATTGAAATTCATCCTACACTAGTCCTAAACTAATCAAATCAAATAGATTAATGATTAAAGATTAAGGAAAATAGTAAGAAAGAGTAAGATTTATAGTTTGTTAAGCTAATAAAAGTATAAGCTAAAAGAAATTCTATTAGCTTCTTCTAGTTAGCTTACAAACTAGAAAGTATCAACTCAATTCAATCATGAAGTTATCTAAGATTAATTGATATTGAGTATTTGAATGTAAGGAAAGAAAAAGATTATCTCCTACAAGTAATAAATCATTTTTAGTTGTAGGAAACTAGAAATCTAATAGCTTATTTGAAGCATGAAATGGAGCTGTTGTTCTCTAGTTAAATTAATTGAGAACTAATTTGAAAGGTCAGAGACTATGGAAATATATGCTAATCATCTAAGTGTTTATTTGAGCACTAGTCTTATCATGAGTTCTTTTAAGGAGCTTTAACTTAGCTAATGATTAGTTTAATACAAAAGAAAATTAAATGATTCTTAATTAATTCTAATATGTAACTAAAGGAGAAGTAAAACATGTAGGAACATAAGAATCTCATTCCAATTCTAATAATTTTGGCTTGAACTCTATTGTATTTGCTCAAAGAAACGCATAGGACATTAACATGCAAGTCTTTCATTTATTTGAAAGATTAATTGGAAAGATCAATAATATAAAGCTAACATTAATTCAATCCATTATATAGAATTGATTATTCCAATTTAATCCTAGCATGAGATAAGTAATTGAAATTACATTCCATAATTATGCTTATAACATTCACAAATGAAATAAACCATAAAATGCTTGTAAAATCACAACTTGTTAGAATGTAGAATGAAAGAATAATTCATTAAAGAGCTATTATTAACTTAATTTAAAGCATAAGATTTGAATTCTAATTATGTTCCTTCCTAAGCAAATTACATGTAACTTTACATTCTAGTTATATGAAATTTGACAATATATTCAAGTAAAGTAACCTAAATTCCATATGAAATAGAAAGATAAAATTCAACATATGTTATGCAATTATTCTATTTAATTCATTCATGTATTAATTTTACATATGAAAATAATTAATTATAGAAGTTCAAACAATTCCAATTCATAATTTGCATTAACATAATAGCTATCAATAAGGATTTGAATAATCAATTTAAGAATATACATGTATTTCATCCAATTTGAATTATTCCTAAGTAATTCTACAATGGAGGAAATTTAACTTGAATGAGCATTTAACAATTTTAATCATCACATAAATAGAAATGTAAGATTTATACATACAATTTAAGACTATGTGTGAGATGATAAATGAAATAAGTTTGCTATTCTAGGGTTTACACATCCTAAATTGAGTATTTATGAAAAATAAGAATTAACATTTAAACTTAAATTAAGGAGCTAAATACCTAAAATGTTCAAATGTTATCCAAATAATATATTATATATTTCAATGTAATCCTTATACCCTATGGAGTGTAATGACACTAATTATGTTGAATTTGGATAACATTTAATTTTTTAGAGTTTAGATGGGTCTTAATTAGGCTTAAAATTTCATTATAAGATCTAGGATTCAAAAGCTAAGTTTAATCTTTTATTACTATTCCTCATATTTTTGTGAGTGAAATGGACTATTTAAATGTCCAATTTGGATATGGATTGATTAAATTACGATACAAATAAGATTTGGAATTAATTTGTAATTATTTAAATAAATCAAAATAAAATGAGTATTTAAATTAATTATCTAAGAAAAAATTAATTCGAATATATCATTCTACACATTTTTGCGATCAAAATGATATATAATATCACATATATTGAATGTGTATTTTGCAATTTATGAATGAAATAAAATTCCTATTTATTTAATTCTTAATTTCATTTAATATATTTTGTTAAATTTTAATTATCCATTTATTAATTCCATTTGGGATTGTTATACCTGAGGATGCCACATCTATTCCATTTAGGCGATGCTCGATAGTAGATCGAACCGGCCTGGTTCGATGTTCACGGTCCTTAGACCGTCATCGTCTTCTATGAAGCAACACCCGGCGCACTCTAGGGCATCCTTAGGATTTCAATTTTGGGATTTTTTGCTACTCATACAGTATTATTAACTGAATGTCTTGCCAAGAACATTAATTTAAGTTCAATATTTATATTAGAACTAATTTTGGATATATGAAAGTGGATGCCCTAAAATCTTTTCTACTAAAATTTCAAGATGATACTTAATGGAGTTTGACTTTAATTCCATTCAATACAATGCATTGATTCCTTTCAGAAATAGAGAAAAGTTCAATATAATATCTATGAATAGAGATTTAGTATAATTATATAAGGAATTAAGTTTACATCCATTGCAATAAAAAAAAGAAATCTCAGATCCAAGATTTATCAATTTCAGTTAGTAATCAATTTATCTATCTTATTATAATTAATAATAAACAGTCAGAGAAAGAATCAATAATTGCATATCAAAGTAAGAATGAAAGAAATTAAAAGCATGACTTGCTCTTTTCCTTATCGATAGCATAAGTCAAAAATAATTTGTTTGATTACTAAGAAATATGTGAATCATATTTAAGTCCACTAACATTCCAGAATAGCTAGAGTAAAGCAAAGAATTAGGAAGGTAGAGTACCTAAATATTCTTTCCAACTAAAGAAAAATGGAATTAGTGTCAATTTCTTATAAGCTAATTCCCCTTTTCTCTAGGCTTTCACAGCAATCCTCAATTTAGTGTTAAGCCCTTGTGAGGAAGCCGAGTAAGGGAGTAAGAAGCCAGGACAAGCCAGCTGTCGAAGGTACCTCCACTCCTCTGCATATTCGCTTGTGATCGTGGCCAGGATGGGGGAGACGTACAGGACTGGGATCGAGTAGCTCAGAATCCATCGACACGAGAAAGGATATCGACTGTTCATTTAATTAGATAAATAACAGACGACTGGGATTTAAAAATCCCGTTGTCCTGTGTTTGTGTAGGCACAGCGAACCTCCGTGTTTACAATTATACCATTGGAAAAGAAAATTGAATATTTATTTATTAATTATTTATAAAGTAATATTTAAATATTATATTTATCCCTTATTATTTAATTCAAATTATACACCTAATTGTATTCCAAAGATTATCAAATTTTCACCCTTACCTAATTGAGGGGTGAGGAATTTGAAAATATAATTAGATTTTTGATTAGAGGTATATTTAACTAACCTAATTTTTTGGGTATTAAAATATTGATAAAAAATTGACGTCTCCCAAACACTAACAAAATACTGCCCCTAGCTAATTTGGGTGTGGTGAGTCCAATAGCAGACTTGATTTTTTATTCTCAGATCTAAATAAATTAGGTATTTTTAGAATTATTAGAAAACTAGGAAATGTTGGAAATTGTCAAACAGTCTCCAAATTGCACGAAATTTGAGGTGGAGACTCCTAACACTATTATAAGAGTAATGGAAAAGGTTTGGAGTCAATTAGATGTCTAATTGATAGGTAACAACATTAAAGTTGTTACAGCTTGACCAAAAAGAGTTTATATCCCTTTAAAATTTCTTTTTAGATTTTCATTAAAGATTTATGATGAGTACAAGCTTATTTAGTAATGTAATCATTATGAATGACAGCTATCATGTCCTTTTTCTTCCATGTCCAGCTTGTGTCTTCTAACTTACAATAGTTCTTTTTTTATTCTTCTTTTCATTATTTTCATTTCTTGCCTTATGTTTGTCATAAAACTCATCAAATTCATAATTTTCAATTTTATTTTGTAAAAAGCAAAACATTCAATTTTCTTAGGACCACAATCAAAGAATTTCTCAACAAATTCAAATTGCACATAATAATCATCAAGCTTGCTAAGGGGTTTATTTATGTTTGAGATGCTACAGTTAATTTTGGCACCTTCACTACTTTGAATCAATTTAACTTGATCGTACTCACCTAATGAGTCACCCATTGTTAAACACTGAGGTAGATGCACATGAGGTGTGTTGGAGACATAAGTTTTAGATGTCAATTGATCAACTTTTTTAGTTTGAAACTCTTATTGCATTTTTAAATTATCTAATTCAAATTGATACTTTAACTCTTTCTCAATTTCATTATTTGTTTTGAATTAAAGATACTTCACTACATGTTGACACTTCTTATTGTATTTCTAAATGACCTATTTTTAGTTGATTCTCTAAATATTCCACATTGTCATTTTTAGTTTGAGTTAGAGATTCCTTCCTACAATTAGGCACTTCTTGGACAGGGTTAGCTAATTATTGCAATATAAATTCTAGCTTAGCCTCAATTGACTTACATAGACACTCTTGATCTTCCATATTAAACTCGTGCCTAATCAAGGTTTGTTCAATTTTGTGCACATTGTTATTCACCATCCCACTAAAAGCTTTCACCAATTCATCTAAGTATGATTGCTTACTCATCCAGTTTGTGATAATAATGTTCATATTAGAGTGAGTGTAATAATGTTGCAAGTTGTGATCACACTTAATGTCATTAATCGATCTAATTCTCTAAGGTGCAAAAGGGTTATTTTTTTACAATCCGAACTTGAATGCATTTCCCCGCACCACCTACACCAATTTTGATTATTGTTGTGCATGTTCATAATATTCGAGTATTCCATATATGAAAATGAAAACAAAATAAATAAATAGACAAGTAATTACAGAAGTGAGAAAATATATACAAAATAAAGAAAATTCTAAATCACTACCTACTCATAGATTGTACTTAATACAAAAATAATACCGTTTCCCAGCAACGGTACCAAAAACCTGACATACCGCAAATATATATCAACGCTTGCATGCAAGTGTACGTGTTTGAAGTAATAATGGAATGGTGAGTTCAGGATTTTATCTTTCTCAGGGAACGATGGTTTTGTTACTAAGTTATATCTACTTACAATAATGTATGGATAGTATGTATTTTGGTTTTGGTTTGTTCCTAATTAAACAATGCAAAGAAGTCGAATTAAGTTACTATTTGATTAAGAAGGGAAAGTTGAATTTTTATCATGTGATTTGTTAGGGACAGGTGTTGTATTCAACTCATGCAATTTTAGGTACTTGTTATCATGCCAATTAATCAAGTGAACATTGTGTTCCTTAGATTGGTCCTCTAATTTTGACAAGTTCAAATCTAGTGCACAAGGTGAACACACTAGAGTTCTGCCTCAGCACATACATTCTTATGAGATCACATTTACTTTATTTGGAACTCCTACATCTATGTTATAAAAAATAATCTTTTAGTTAAGTAATCTCACAAGCATTGATTTCCACCAATAAGCTTCATGCGCATCATATGCAGTTAAGCTAAGGAAGCGGATTCACCTAACCACATAAATTATGTCACATCATCCATGAGTACTCGATGCCCTCTTCCTCCTTCAATGTCTGCTTTCTTTTGGCTCTCAAGCGTCAACCTCTAAGAAGAGCTCAAGGAGAGGTGTAGTTAGGCTCAGAGCTTGTCACATAGCTCTAAGCTCTAATTACACACACACCTATGCTCTAGACCAATTGGTGAGCTTTGGAGCTCAAGATGTTCATTGTACTAAGTTGTTCCTTCCAATTCAAACCTGAGGTGGTTTACACCGAGAATCCTCGCTCAGTGGCATTATGTCGTGGTGAGGACCTTTATGTGCATTCCCTCAAGATTTGGACTATTTAGATTGACTCAGCATTTATTCATTAAATATATTTTTTATTTCATTACTAATCTACAATCATTCCATGCATTCATTCACAAGCACAAACTATAGATGGACAATTTAACATAATTTCATTCATTGCAAAAATTTACATACAACACCTTTTATATCCCAAATTCATCATATGATTACAGCCTAACCCTCCCCAAGGAGGGTTTTGCTCCATTACAATAGAAATACAGGTAAATATATACAAGTAATTGAACCTTTTTATGGTTCAAACTAAAAAGACTATCAAGAGATAAGTTCAAGAGGAATACTAGGAACTACCCTTGGCATTCGCTGGATTTTCCTCTTTGCTTTCTCTCATCTTCTCCTCTAGTTCCTTGGTGTGGTCTCCTATCTTTACCTTGAATGGATCTCTTCTCCATCCCTGGTAAGGTCTCCTTCTTCTCTCATAGCAGCTCAGCTTTTCAGATCTATGAATGTCAAATTTGGGAACCCTGCCTTAGTCTCAAATGTCACTTTATATAGTGAATTCCTCAACCCCTTGGCATCAATTATGCCATCTCTTCTCCTTCCTTGAATTAATGGCAAGCTATTAAATTTTATTCCTTTATTCCCTTTGGATACAGTAGAACTAAATGTGATTTTAGTTTCAAAATGGCTGGGGAAGGTCACTAGTTTGATTTTCTGGCCTTCCCTATGCTATCATAAATACTCTCGAAATGGGAAATTCTGTGTCTGGCACTGTGGCGCGCCTGGGCACACTGCAATGATTTTGCTATAGAATACACTTTTCATGGATACTCACTGCGACACATGATAGTGCCAAGCTCTTGGTTTGGTTTTGCTACGATGCACGGTAGAGCCAGTGTCTTGGGTTTGAGACCACTACGGCGCGCTGTAGCGAAGGCTTCTGGGTGAGTGTTGGGTCAGAATTTTTGGATGGTTCTGTTGTGGCGCGCTACAATGCATGGCAGCACTGAGCTCTCAAGTTTATGCCCGCTTGAGTGCACTATAGCATGCCAGGGCGTGCTGTATCAGTTTTTCTCCCAGGCCTTGTAGAATTGATCCTAGGTTCATCAGTTCTCCTTCTTCCTCTATGGCGTGCTATAGCACGCTTGGGTGCACGTCAGCAGTTTTCATCCAGAATTTACCTTCTTCCCCAGATTTGTGTTTTTGTCTTGTTTTCCCTAAAATTGTTGGAAATTATATCAAAGCATGCTATTCTAATGAAAGATTTGTATGTTTTTCTTCTTTATTATGGAATAAATTTTGAACTCATCAACTATCTTAATTCCAATAAACTTTGCCTAATGATAAATCCATAATTTATATCTTAAATAAAGGAAAGTTCATTCAAATTTTATATTAAAACTACTTCCTTAAACCAATTTTGTCTATTTTTTAGGAAAATGCATATTCAACAAATTTTGAAGAATTCTGGATATTTTCCCAAATTTCTGAAAGAACTCTGCTACCGTGTGCTGCAGCACGCTATAGTGCATTGTAGCGGCCCTACATTCCTTCTACAGTAGGTCGATTTTTTATAAGGAAAATTTTCATGCGAAGATTAAACAATGGAAAAGCAATGGTCACCTCATCCATCAAGTGGAATTGGCTATCATTGCTCTATAATTTTTAAAGGAAAATGCAAATTTTTGAAATGTGTTGATAAATAAGCAGCCCACCTCCATAAATACCACATCTCTTGACTTAAGAGAGGTTCCCAACTTGGCTCACTACAACCTAAGTAAAAAGAGGGCTGCATAGAGGAGAAGGAGAACTCTCCAAAAGTGGAAGAGCTCATCTTGCTAAGGAGAAGGAGAAGAAAGGTAGCACTAGGAACCTAAGAGAAGCAACTTCAAGCAAGAAGAAGAGGAGTCTGAAGAACTTCCCAAAGGAACGTTCCTAGTATTTTCTTAACTCTTGCTTTGTATTTTTCTTAGTTGATCATGAAAGGGTCATTATCCATGTATGTATTCTTTTTCATCTCTTTTGTAATGGAGAGCTAAACCTCTCTTGGGGAGAGTTGGGGCAATCCCACATGTGTTGATAGATACTATAATTGTATGAAGTTTTCCTCAAGTTTTAATAAAAATCATGAACTCAATGCCTTGTTAAAGAAATTAAAGGACTATTGTGGACTTGAATGTGGACCAAAGGACAAAGGACTATTTGAACTTAAGGACTATTTTATCTTGTGCTCCATAGCTAACCTTAGTTTTAATGCTAGATTTATGAGTGCATGAGAGCTTAGAACTATGTGAGAAAGTTCTTGAGCTTAGTGCACCTTAATCTATGCTCAACTAATGAGTTGAAGCATATGATGCTAAGACCCACTAATTGAGCTCCGTTGCTCAGCATACTTGAGAGAGGGAATGGATTGATTGAGTGCTCATGAACGAGATGACATAGTCATTGAGCCCAATGAAATCACTCCATCATCTAAACTATGCTTGAGGCGTGTGAAGCTCTTAGTGGAATCAATGCTTATAAGATCTTAAACTTTATAACCCTCATCTCCATGATCAAGAAATGTGATAAAAAAACTACAAATCTAAAATCTTATATGGGTCTTTATGCTGAAATAGAACTGACAGTGTGTTCATTTCATGCACAAGACTTGAACTTGTTAATCTTTGAATTGAAACTCTAATAAGAACAATGTGCACTGGATTTAAGAACCAAGTAAAAAACTAATGAACGCTTAAGGAATCATCATACATGAGTTATCTATCATATCATGTGGGAGAAACCCAACTCTCCTCTTCCTTTTATCAGAAGTATTTTCTACTAAGAGTTGTCGTGCTTGTTCAGGAACCATCACCAATCAATACACGTATAGCTTAAACATTAGTGATCATATATCTACCTTAGTAACAAAACATCAATTCTCTATGGTTCGATAAATCTCGGAAATTCAAACTTTTCCCTTATTACTTCATACCACGTACACTTGCATGAAAGCGCAGACATATTTTAGGTCTATCACCTAATAATTATGGAGTGTTCTTACAGCTCTACTTAAGCAAAAGATTAACAAGGTATCTATTTGACTCCTAATTAAGGAACTTACTGAAATCTTAATGCTCCAAAACAAAAAATAAGAGATTGCAAAAAGCTATGATATGAATGAACAGAAACTTAAGAGATTAAAATTGCAAAAGTACTTGATGCAGTTTTATTACCTTCATAAGTGACAGTAAGAGTGAGAGCATGCACCCTTGATAGAGTAATAAGAAAATTGCTTTCTTTTTCTTTTAGGTTACTCCTTGGAGTAAGAACTATTTCTGTCACTGGGGGAGGCATAATTGTAAGAGCTAGAGCTTGCTTCTAATAGGATCTAGATTTTTAACTGATGGATGATGGTTGATATTCACCTTATCCATAGTCCAATGAGCATGACATTCCTAATACCTTTGATTTGGCCAACCCCAAGTATAACACCTATTGCCTTTATGGTAACACTTTCCATATGGATGAAGTCTTGAGCACTTGGGTGCTTTCTTCACTTGTTGTTGTGATGGATGAATCATTTGGTAATCTTGAAAGGGTTGAGTTATATCCTCTTGGACCTCTTCAGAATCCTCTAAGGACAATAAGGATCTCTTTCTCAGTCTTTTTTGCACCTGATGGTGTTCTATCAATCTTGTATCTTCCAACAACTTTGAGAAGATCCTCTGATGAAGGGATATAAGATGATCCTTAATCAAGTCTTCAAGTCCTTTAAGAAAATGATTGCACCTTGCTTCTTCAGTATGCACCAAATTAGAAGCAAATCTTGATACCTTCCTAAATTCCATTTTGTGGGTTTGGACCATCTTATCGCCTTGAGTCAATTGGGTCAACTCATCTTCTATTATCGACTAAGAAGGAGGAATAAACTATTCTGTGAAAACTAATTCGAATTCATCCCAAGAAATATCTTCCACACTTACTCCTGCAAAACAGGATTTCAGCTCATTATCCCACCAATACTTGGCTTCCTCAATGAACAAGATGGTGGTTATGCAGATGACTTTACTACTAGATCACTTGAAACCTGCTAGGTCCTTATAATGCCCCATCCTGTAGCTATGTGCAACACAATATGATTAGCGGCAGAATGTTTTGTTAACTAAGAAGTAAAGGAGTCACCTTCTACTTAATGCCATAGGTTGAACATAAATAGTTAAGACAAACCATTAATCATAGCAGGTGACTAGAGCTGAGGAACTCCATTATTAACCAAGTTAAGTATTTTATTTATATGATTAATAATGCAAGTCTGCTAAATTGATGATAATAGCATAACATATGTGGTATAGAATAACATAGAGAACAGAGTGCAGAAGCTAAAATAGTAACCATTCATTCATTCATCGAGAAGAAGTAAAAGGCATACATCTCAGAAAAAGATGACAGAAAATATATTTATATATGATTACTTATTATAGACTTTAATAAAACTACAGAAAATAATTATCATCTCACTAAAGCAGAAAAACAATCAAGAATGATGATCGCCATAGCTACTCAGGCACACCGCACTTCATGTCCTCTTTGGTCTCCTGTAGTTTCACGAACAAAGGTTCTTCAAGGCAACCTAGATCTGACATTGCCAGTTTCGCAATGCCAGGACCCCAGCCAAAAAAAAAAAATTTACTTGAGCAATGAGTCTAAGTACATTTTAGGCTCACTAACATTCATTCATTAAGTTACATTGATACTTAACTTTAAGCAGTAAATTAATAGTAAAGCTAGCTGAAACAAAAAGTAACCACTGTAAGAACTGAAAATATTAAAAGCAAGTGACCGAACCAATACTATAATGCAACACCTAAACAAATGCAATCTAAATCGAACCTATAAATGAACTGAGCTGAACTGAACTGAGCTGAACTGAACTGAATTATACTTCATAGTACATATGTAAAACCAATGGGCCCAATGCACCCACAACACATGAGCCCAATGCTCCTGAATACTCATATACATATACAAATACATACACATATTCATATACATGTGCCCAATGCACCCAAAAACAAGTGAGCCCAATGCTCCTGAAAACAAATGAGCCCAACGCTCCGGTAAACAGATGAGCCCAACAATCCCAAATATATATGTATGTATATGTAGCATGTATAACAGATTTGTTCACAATGCACCCAAGAACACATATAAGCCCAATGCTCCCAAATTCAACATAGTTGTGCCCACTTGGCACCTGATAAACCATGACATATTTATGCATGATAAGTCACCCTAAATGAATAAGAATCTTATGATTGAATCACTGAGTATGAACTAGATGCTGTATGCAACTAAATGCAAAAATCAATGAAAACAATATCACTTTTGTTGTCTATTCAACCTGAATCAGAATATCCATTCCTAATACTAAGACATCAACAAGCCTTAGCCTAACCATCAGGCTAACAAATCTGATCAACTACACAATACTCTCATTAAGTCAATTAATAATATAATCTTAACGATTTTTACCTGAGTTATATTCAATCAAGCAATATCATCAATTCTTCTGATTTATCTTAATGAATCAACCAAATATACAAGCTTAACATCTTAAGCTTGTATCAGAACAAACTAATTGATAAATTAAGCCTAACTAAGTCCTTATTAATCTACCCTTAGAACTTACTTAAGGTTTGAAGGATTAACTATTGATTCAAACTAAAGGTCTAATCCATATATTTGAATTTTAAGCTAAGCAAGGAGCTAAGGTTTAAGAATACTAAAAGGACTCAAGGAATCTAGATATAGAATCCAAACAAGCAAACTTAAGGATTAAGGCTAAACCTTACAATTCTATCTAAAAGACTAAGGTTAGAGAGTTCTAACCTCAAAACTAAGTGTGGCGCCCCGCTCCTCAGGTCCACAATCATTAAACTAAGGAGTGGATTGTCACTCTGGCAAATCCCTCACTTATCATTAGATTAGGTAAGATCCACAATCCACTGCTAAGGGAAGGATGTGCACAAATTAAATAAGAGAATCAGTCACTAAATCTATATATACATACTGAGTGCAGAATCATATGAGAAGTAAAGGCTACATCCATTCACCATACATCAAGTAAGAAACAATAAAATAGCTCAGTAAATAATAATGTGCAGAAAGTAAACATAATCATGAATACCTGTATTATTATTACATCATTTAATTAAAGTTTAAGAGACTAAAAATAATAATATCGCTTGTCCTCACAATGAAGAAAAAGGCAACTAGAGGTCTTCTGCATCAGGCTGCTGCACCTCCTCTAAATAAGGTTCCTCCTCAGGCACTAGCTCCTCAAACTGAACAAGATCTGACATTATCAGTTTTACAATGCCATGGTTCCTGCTAATAAAAGAAAAATCTTATTAGACAAATTGTCTAAGTATATTTTAGGCAAGTAATTCATTAAGCAGTCATTAATATCACTATTTTACTCTAAACCAAATGAAACATCTATCTAGTATGGGAGCAAGTAGGCATACAACGGGATAAGGATAAGTTATAAATGTAATATTTATAACTAAGCAAGAATTGAGGTAAAAGCACACCTCAAGTAAGATAAACAAGGTAGGGCATACATATATAATACAATAAGTAAAAATATTGAAAAGAAAAGTCTAACTAAACATATTAATGATCATATGACATATACTAATTTAAAACATAAATCTAAAAATAGTACATATAATAAGCAGCAAAGTCTAGCATCCTATATATGCATCTACTCAAGTAAGCGGGTAACATAGAAAAAATATAACTAACCAAAATAAAATACAGCCCAGTAAGCTGAAAAACTGTAAAAAATGTACAAACGACCATATCAGAAAGAATTGGCCAATCCAGCCCAAAATATTCCCGTAGCCTTTATGGGCTAGGGCGGACATAATATCACAATATAATATAACATCATTGAAGAGGCAGATAATAATATGCAAATATTTTTTAGCTATTTTACTTTTGTTTATGTGGACAATTTCAAAAATAGCCAAGGAGTCAAGCACGTCTATAAGACTGAACGGGTCCCAAGCTTAACACACTCTCCTCAATGAGTGATGTTAAGCATCATGATCTCTCCTTACCCCTGTCCATCGGAGTAATGTGCACCATAATCCACCATGTGCTGAACCCAAATGAAAATATTTTTTTAATATTCTAAGTTTTCATTTTTCATGCAATAATATTTTTCTTATATGATATGTTTGAAGAAAAATAAGCACAAAGTTCTAGGAATGCACAGCACAAGATCAAGTAGTAAGAAAGGGACTCTACTAAGCAAGGTAATATCATTTGTTATCTAATTTAAACATTTTAACTATTCCAAGTTACACAAGTTCAGGATCTCTAATTCCTACTATCGAGTATAACTTAGAAGTACGTCCTTATAGGTTACAAAATATTAGGACTAGCTAGGTCCTAATATGATTAATTAATGTTGACTATATAAATCATCACAACCTAATTTATGAGTTTAGACATTCTAAACTAAAAGCTATCCAAAATCTACCAAGCTAGATATTATGGATTAGACACCGCGAGACTGGGCTTAATCACATAATCCCAAAAGTAAGACTTAAGATCCAGGTTAAATCTAAATGTGAACTAATGATTGAGGTAAATCCTATCAAGCAAATCAGACTTAATAGGATGAATCTCTTATCCTAAATCTAATGTTGAAAGATAAAATAATCTAAATAAGTTGTAAAATCTAGAAACTAATAAAACTATGGATTCATTCATTGAATAACCACATTATTTAATGAATGAAATCTAACCTAATATTTAATCTTATTCTTAAGGAATGGATCCTAAGGTGAAGTGAGGATTTCTAATGATAAGACTTGGAAAATTTCTAAGAATTGATTGAATTTCTTCACACTTACTGATTTTATTTAATTAAGGAGGTTAAAGATGGATTTTAGTTAAGTAAGATATATTAACCTTACTTAGTGAATTTCAAACCTAAAATTGAGATGTCTTACAAATTATCCCAATTAAGGGATTTATAACTTAAATTGATCATAACTCAGTTTTATTACTGATTTTAATGATTTCAAAGGGTATTTTAAGGGTTAAGGATTTAACCTAAAATTTGGGCAAAATGACCATTTTGCCCCTACTTAAGGGTCCAAAAAGCTATTTTTTGAATAAAGGCTCTAAATTAGGATTTCTTATTGTCAAATGATTCCTTACTATCTAATATAAAGATAGACGGTAAGTGCACCAAATTTGGATAGGAAATGAGTCCTATGGGTTCAAACTAAGATTTTTGATATAAGGGGCATTTTAGTAAATTACACCTAATGAAATCTAAATTTTAATGTAGTTTACTATTGGTTGATGTTCAAGGATTCTATTGAGTCTAAGAACGATAAATTCTGAGGTCTAATGAATTAGTTATAGCTATTCAATTTCTAAGGGCAATTTAGTAATTTTCTAAGCTAAGGGGGTCAAAAGCTAACTTTTTCATTTGATGTCCAAATTCAGCAAACTTAGTGGCTATAGATTCCCTATATCACACTGAGTACTTTAATTGGGAGTAGGCCCAAATTGGAATTCAATTGGTCAAGTTATGACCTAATTAAGGTTAGAGGTATTTTGGTTATTTTTTAATTTTTCTAGAGTTCAGAACCTAAATATTATTTTAGATTATTGTTGGCACTAAAATTTTAAGAATTTTCTTCTTCTTCTAAATGACTAAGATATGGTCAAATGAATTTTCTGGACGCTACGATGCGCTGTAGCGCCGATGGTAATTTTGCCTGTGCGAAAACCGTGATGGGTCACATTTCGAGCTCTAATACTCTCAATCTAGAGCATTCCATGAGTGGTTCCATATTTAAATGTAAAGGTTTTTTCGATACCTTTCCATTGACACCAAAATTGGCATGAATGGATCATCCTAGCTATATGAACCTTGATGATAAATGCAGGGGTGTGCAGAATTGACAAAAAATAGAGCATGAGGTATACCACTTTGAAGAACTATAATGGCTTCCATACTTAATCATGAATGTCTAAATATGCGATTAAGCATAATAGAGGAATGAAATGACCAAGGAAGGAGAACAAATGAGTACCTTAGCCTTTAGAAGAGGAAGAAGGAACTTTGGAAAACTTGGAGGAGGAACTTCTTCTTCTTCTTCTTCTTTAGCACAAAGCTCAACAATAGGAAGAAGGGTGGAAGCTTGAGAGCTTTATCTTAATAGCCAAAAATGGAGAGGAAGAGTTGTGCTTCCATTTATAGGAGGAGAATGAAGGGGGAAAGCTATCATGAGCTAGGAGGGAGGGAGGGAAGGAAGTGGGATGGTCATAGCCATCAAACCTTGCCATTAAAGAGTGGGGAAGGAAGAGGGATGGCCATAGCCATCAAAGCTTTCAATTAATGAGGGAGAAGGAGATGGGTCAGCCATAAGTGGAGGTAAGGGCCAGCCATATGGAATAGCCAACTAGGAGAGAGAAAGAAGGAAAAGGAAAAAATACAATTATGAATAAATAACTATTTATTCCTTTAATTAATTAAAAATTCTGATTTTAGAAAAGAGCTCCAAAAGTTCACCCCAAGCTAATTTGGGGGTGACGATCGCAACGGCAAAGTCGGATTTCGATTTCGACGATTATTTAATTATTCTATTTTTCGAGGAATTTAATTATATTAAAATATTTGCAAAAATCTGACGAGTTCCAAATGGGTTCAAAACATCACCCATAGCTAATTTAGGGGTGATGATTGCAATGGTGAAGTAAGATTTTGATTTCAAAGTCAAAATAAATATCTCAATTTTCTAATTAATTTAAATATATTAAAATATTTAAGAAAATTCAACGACTTGTGAAAAATTCTAAAATTTCACCCTTGGCTAATCTGAGGGTGAGGATCGCAATGGCAAAGTCAGATTTTAATTCTGCTGAGTATTTAATTTTCCAATTTTTGAGGTATTAAATATTATTAAAATATTTGTCAAAATTTTGATGACTTCCGATTGACTCGAAAACATCACCCCTAGCTAATTTGGGGGCAATGAGCGCAATGGCAAAGTTTGATTTTCGATCTGAGGTTAATTTATATAGGTTATTTTCCAGAGTTTTTGGATTTCTCAAAAATCAGGACTTTATATATTTTACTCCTGATTTGAACTAAGTCTTAGTGGATGACTCCTAATGACTTGATTAACACTTTAGGATCAAGATTAGGATAGAGATTAGTCTTAATTGACAATGGTAACAACTTGGGTTGTTACACTATGCTTACTAGTAAACTAATCAAACTAAGTGATAATCATCACTCAATAAGGAAGGCAGCTAAGGAGATGATATTAATATTCAATCAAGTTGAATATAACCTTAAGGGATTGAAGGTTAACTCTTAATTCAAACATAAGACTTAGCACTTAAGGATTATAAGACTAAGGAAAACTACTACTTAGCATGTAATATCACATACCAAGTATAGGATAACTAAGGATCAAGGATTCTAAAGGTTCTATACTTAAGTCACATACATCACTTAAGATGGCTTAAATTAACTAGTTAAGTCACTATAAGACTTAACCAAGGCTAATGGATAACTAACAATTCTAATTCATTAAATTATAGTCCAAAGGCTTGGCATCAAAGAACAAGAGTTTTTTGACTACTTAACAAACAAGGATCTAGGCTAAAGGACTAGCAAAAGCACCATTATTAAACTAAGTCTAATAATGAAGATAAGGGATTGGCTACCAAGCTTTACACATAAAAATTACCCATAAATGTTATATCCATTTGAGTAAGTGTAAGCTCATACTAAGAATGGTTCAAAGTGAACTAACAATAGAGTTATTCCACTCTAAGGCTCCTACCACCAAATTCCTATTATCGAGTGTAACTTAGAAGTACGTCCTTATAGGTTACAAAATATTAGGACTAGCTAGGTCCTAATATGATTAATCAATGTTAACTATATAAATCATCACAACCTAATTTATGAGTTTAGACGTTCTAAACTAAAAGCTGTCCAAAATCTACCAAGCTAGAGATTATGGATTAGACATCGCAAGTTTGGGCTTAATCACATAATCCCAAAGATAAGACTTAAGATCTAGGTTAAATCTAAATATGAACTAATGATTGAGGTAAATCCTATTAAGCAAATCAGACTTAATAGGATAAATCTCTTATCCTAAATCTAATGTTGAAAGACAAAATAATCTAAATAAGTTGTAAAATCTAGAAACTAATAAAACCAAAGATTCATTAATTGAATAACCCCATTATTTAATGAATGAAATCTAACCTAATATTTAATCTTATTCTTAAGGAATGGATCCTAAGGTGAAGTGAGCATTCCTAATGATAAGACTTGGAAAATTTCTAAGAATTGATTGAATTTCTTCACACTTACTGATTTTATTTAATTAGGGAGGTTAAAGATGAATTTTAGCTAAGTAAAACATTAACCTTACTTAGGGATTTTCAAACCTAAAATTGAGATGTTTTACAAATTATCCCAATTGAGGGATTTATGACTTAAATTGATCCTAAATCAGTTTTAATACTGATTTTATTGATTTTAAAGGGTATTTTAAGGGTTAAGGAAATTTAACCTAAAATTTGGGCAAAATGACTATTTTGCCCCTATTTAAGGGTCCAAAAAGCTACTTTTTGATTAAGGAATCCAAATTGGGATTTATTAATGTCAAATGATTTCTTACTATCTAATATAAAGATAGACAGTAAGTGTACCAAATTTGGATAAGAAATAAGTCATATGGGTTCAAACTAAGATTTTTGATATAAGGGGCATTTTAGTAAATTGCACCTAATGAAATCTACATTTTTATGTAGTTTACTATTGGTTGCTATTCAAGGATTCTATAGAGTCTAAGAATGATAAATTCTGAGGTCTAATGAATTAGTTATAGCCATTTTAATTTCTAAGGGCAATTTGGTAATTTTCTAAGCTAAAGGGTTCAAAAAGCTAATTTTTTCATTGATGTCCAAATTCAGTAAACTTAGTGGCTATAGCTTTCCTATATCACATTGAGTACTTTAACTAGGAGTAGGCCCAAATTGGACTTCAATTGGTCAAGTTATGACCTAATTCAGGTTTGGGTATTTTTTATCATTTTCTAATTTTTCTAAGGTTCGAAATCTAAATATTATTTTAGATTATTGTTGGCACTAAAATTCTAAGCTCTCTAGTACTTTAAAGTTTTAGATTTAGAGTCTAAATGACTAAGATATTGTCAAATAAATTTTCTGGACGCTACGGCGCGCTGTAGCGCCCGACGGTGATTTCGCCTGTGCAAAAACCGTGATGGGTCACATTTCGAACTCTAATACTCTCAATCCATAGCATTCCATGAGTGGTTCTATATTTAAATAGAAAGGTTTTTTTGATACCTTTCCATTGACACCAAAATCAGTGCAAACGGATCATCCTAGCTATATGAACAATGATGATAAAGGCAGGGGTGTGCAACATTGACAAAAAATAGAGCATGCGGTATATTACTTTGAAGAACTATAATGGCTTCCATACTTAATCATGAATGTCTAAATATAAAATTAAGCATAATAGATGAATGAAATGACCAATGAAGGAGAACAAATGGGTACCTTAGCACTTAGAAGAGGAAGAAGGAACCTTGGAAAGCTTAGAGGAGGAACTTCTTCTTCTTCTTCTTCTTTAGCACAAAGCTCAACAATGGGGAGAAGGGTGGATGCTTGAGTGCTTTATCTTGATATCCAAAATTGAGTTAAAGAGCTGAGCTTCCATTTATAGGAGGAGAATGAAGGGGGAAAGCCATCATGAGTTAGGAGGGAGGGAAGGAAGAGGGATGGCCATAGCCATCAAACCTCGCCATTAAGGACTGGGGAAGGAAGAGGGATGGCCATAGCAATCAAAGCTTTCAATTAACGAGAGAGAAGGAGATGGGTCAGCCGAAAGTGGAGGTAAGAGCTAGCTGAATGGAATAGCCAACTAGGAGAGAGAAAGAAGGAAAAGAAAAAAATGCAATTATGAATAAATAATTATTTATTACTTTAATTAATTAAAAATTTTGATTTTAAAAACGCGCTCCAAAAATTCCAAAAAGTTCACCCCAAGTTAATTTGGGGGTGACAATCGCAACGGCAAAGTCAGATTTTTATTCCGACAATTATTTAATTTTTCTATTTTTTGGGGTATTTAATTATATTAAAATATTCGCAAAAATCCGACGACTTCCAAATGGGTCCAAAACATCACCTATAGCTAATTTGGGGGTGATGATCGTAACGATAAAGTAGGATTTTGATTTCGAGGTCAAAATAAATACCTCAATTTTCTAATTATTTTAAATATATTAAAATATTCAAGAAAATTCAACGACTTCTGAAAAATCCCAAAATTTCACCCCTGGCTAATCCAAGGGTGAGGACCGCAACGACAAAGTCAGATTTTAATTCTGATGAGTATTTAATTTTCCAATCTTTGGGTTATTAAATATTATTAAAATATTTGTCAAAATTTTGATGACTTTCGATTGACTCGAAAACATTACTCTTAACTAATTTGGGGGAAATGAGCGCAATGGCAAAGTTCAATTTTTGATATGAGGTCAATTTATATTGGTTATTTTCTAAAGTTTCTAGATTTCTCAAAAATCAGGACTTGATCTTTTTGACTCCTGATTTGGACTAGGTCTTAGTGGATGACTCCTAATGACTTGATTAACACTTTAGGATCAATATTAGGATGGAGATTAGTCTTAATTGACAAGGATAACAACTTGGGTTGTTACATTAAGCTTACTAGTAAACTAACCAAACTAAGTGATAATTATCACTCAATAAGGAAGGCAGCTGAGGAGATGATATTAATATTCAATCAAGTTAAATATAACCTTAATGGATTAAAGATTAACTCCTAATTCAAACATATGACTTGGCATCAAAGAACTAGAGTTCCTTGATTGCTTAACAAACAAGGATCTAGGCTAAAGGACTAGGAAAAGAACCATTATTAGACTAAGTCTAATAATGAAGCCAAGGGATTGGCTACTAAGCTCTACACATAAATATTATATCCATTTGACTAAGTGTAATCTCATACTAAGAATGGATCAAAGTGAACTAACAATAGAGTTAAGCCACTCTAAGGCTCCTACCACCAAAGAGATATTTATATTTTGCTAAAGGATGTTCTTAAGGCATGGGGGCTAAATATCCAATTTAGATATTTAACCAAGAAAGGCATGGGGATCACTAAGATATCAAGTTACATAATGTAACTTAACACCTTTAGGTTATAAAGGATTACTTTAAGACTACTAACACAAGTCATTATCTATGACTTATGCAAAAAGAATCTATAACTAGACTTTATTGGCACATAAGTCTCAATGTATGACTTAGCCAACCAAGGAATCTAAGAGCTATACTAAACTAACCATCCAAGTCACAAGATGTGGCTTCGATCACTTAGGATCTAAGGGTTAAGCTTAACTTAATTCAAAGGAGAGCTTATTCTAATGGAATGACCAACCCATGCCTAACTTATATTATGACTTAGACACACACTATAAAGTTGAACTTAAACTACTTAGGGAGGTTAAATTATCTTACTCAAAGTGAATAAGACAATCCACAAAAATAGTGTCACAAATTATGACTTAGTCAACCAAGGCAATTTAGGATAGAAATGGTTAATCTTAAGAGAAGAGATTGATGTCCAAGAAGTTTAAGCACACTTTGGACACAAGAATAGGATTCCAAAAGAGTGCATTTAACCTAAGCAAGGAGATGACCATATGATTGGGGAAAAATGGTCATTTTCTAAGGCCAAAACCTAATTTGATCAAGATGGCATCAAATTAAGAAACTATACTAACAAACTGAGTCCACACATCCTAATGAAAGCATAGACATCAAGATCTCCAAAATTAGAGGTCTAGAACTCCTAATCTAAGTTAATCACCCTAATCATGATTAAGATGCAATTAATAAGATATAAAGCAAATCACAGAAATTCAACTAGCATAATGTTTTCTACTACCTAATAAACATATAGAAACTAAGTTTATAGAATTCTGATGTCAAATCATATAGTGATTGACTAATCTATATTTAACCTAAGCATGCATAGTCCAGAAAATTGAACAACATAAATGTAAATATTATTGCATAATTAGATTATACATTTTTTTAATCAATTTAATATATAAACATGCCATTTTGGATAAGAATTGAACAGGTTATGATAAACCCTAGATGGTTATGATAAACCCTAGATTTATTACATTATTACTAAGTTTAGAGCTTTAGGAAATGATTTATGCAATTCAGATTAAATTAATTCCATTATTTGGGCGCTCGGGTCCCTATTGAGTTGACCGGCACCCGAAGGACTGGCCCAAATGAAAACATGCGGGTCACAATGGGACTCGAGAGAACCCTCACTATTACACCACGTGGGCTTGGGCTAACCCATCCCTCTGTGACAGTGCATCATCCCTATTCTCTTGGGATCTCCCGAGAGTGGAAATTAGGGTTTCTAAAGGAACCCTAATTCCCAGCGATTCAGCACACTAATATACATGATTAAGAGTTATAATCATTCATGGTGATAAGGTCAACACATAGAGGTAAAAATTCCTAAATGGTTTGCATTAGAATGGCAAAACACTATTCAAAACTTTTAGAGGTTTGGAGTTCACAATGGAGGTAGAGTCCTCCCTCCACAGTCCACCACTCAGACCAAGACATTAACCCGCACATTCCTTGGGTCAAGGTTGACCTATGGAGCATCTGAGTAGGCCCTGAAGTGGATGCATTCATCGGAATAATAATAGGGGCTCGGTCACTAAACCCCATTATGCAGGCCCAAGTCGTATCCATTCGATTGGGTTCGATCAAACCTGATCGATGCTATGAATCCTCACAGAGGAATTCAACATTGTAATTACAATGCCATTCCATTTAAAACAAAAGTACGGTACTTAGTATGTGGAGTACCTAGAGTCAAACGCAGTCGCTTATCCTTCTGGAGATGCCGAGAACTTGGGTGAGTCTAGCCAGCACTCACGAATAGCAGAGGATGAGCTTCTGGGGTCAAGGTCGAGGTTCTAGAGCAGCTGGAGGGGAGGATTTGAAGGGCTCAACAAGAGAGTTTTGCCAAGTTCTCGGGATCGAGAAGAATAAATGGTGAGGAGAATCGAGACTTGGTAGCTCTTCCACTGAGCATGGGAGAAGCTTAAGAAGGAAGGGGAGAGCCAAGAAAAAAGTGGCTGACAAGTTTGTTGGTTGGCAAGCTGGCGCATGTTGAGTGGCGCAAGCTAGCAGGAGTGGGGAGGCGATTATTGACACGTGGGAGAAGAAGGTGATGGTTCGCGATTCGAGGGAGCGGCTCAGGGTGAACCGGGATGAACCTAGATGGGGCGAGATCCAGCCATTGGATCTGACCTCTAATCCAATGGCTGGATCAGATCAAGGCACTAGAGCACACAGATCCATTCCAGAGGACCGCAGAATTGCCCATATCTCTGTATCTAGCTAATCTATGTTCAAGGCTCGCAATGGATCGGGGAGAGTGACGGGTAAGTTTGGTGGAGCCATTGGATTAAAATATTTAAATAATATTTGAAAATTCAAAAATGATATTTTAATAAATTGAATCCCAAAAAATACCAAAACTTCACCCCTAACTAATTTGAGTGCTAGGAACTTAAAAATGTAATCAAATTTTTGATTCAATGCCTAAATAAATATTTTATTTATCGGGGTATTTAATTATATTAAAATATTCATCATAATATGAATGACTTCCAAATATTAAAAAATTGAACCCCTAGCTATTTTGGGGGTGGGGAATTCAATGGAGAAGTTCAATTTTTATTTGGAGCTCAAAATAATTTTCCTATTTTCCATAATTATTTAATTAGCCTAATTTAAGGTTTGGTCTGATTGACTCCCTAGTCAAGCCAACACTTTGGGGTTCACTCCTAATGATGGTTAGAGACTAATAGAGATGATTTATGATTGATTAGGTAAGGTCTAGCCTAAGTAACAATATTGGGTTATTACAGTTCTTCCCAATTATGTTTAAACAATTGGTTGCTTCAATGGGGAAAGCAGATTCATTGAAGGTTGAAGGATTGAGTCGGAGAAAGGCATGGAGAAATCCATCCACACCTGAATTTGATGTTGCTTGAGGATTAACATGGATAAATTGAGAACTATGTGGATCCATTGCTCTCGGAGGTACTTTAGCCTGCAATTCCACCAAGATCTTCATCATTTTCTTTAAAGTATTGATGGCATTAGAAAATGAAGAAGAGTTGGAGTCTGATATTTTCTCGACAAAAGAGGCAGGAGTGCTAGGTTAAGGATTCATTTTATAAGAAAGAATTTGCCACTATTTGAATGAGAAATGATAAAGAAATTGAATAGAATGATTTGAAGCACTTAATTAAACTACAAAACACTGCCCAATGACACTTAAGTTATTAACTGATCACTAAAGTGAGTTTTCTATCCTAAGTTATTGATGCACATACTTTACCTTTCCACATTTGTCTGTATGATTGGAATAGTATTTTGCTAATATATCTAGTTTTCCTTTTCTTTAGACCTACTTTGATACTAACGGTAATGACTCCAATATTAAATCAGGAACCCAATTCACCTTTAGGTTTTACTATAGTACTTAATACTAGGTTAGTGAGTATTAACCCACTATTAAGCACTATAGGGAGCCAAGGGTCTCTAAAGAGAAAACTTAGATGCATAATACAAAGTAGTTTAAATTATTTTAGCCATCCGAAAAGAAAGTAAGAATACAACACATAATAGTTAAGTCATTAGATAAGGATACTACTCTTATCTTAAGTATTAGCTCTTAACCCCCTTGGGGTTGAGTCAGTAGCCCTTCAGATGGGTTTGGTGGTTTACAGCTATTCGGGGAGACGGGTTGTTCCTCCCCGAGTGGCGCAGCGCTCCGCTGCTGAATTATGATTCTTACCTCTTTGCGCACAGTGACGGGGCGGGGTGCTACAGTTCTAGCCTGCAACCAAAAAGGTAAGGGAAAATTATCATAAATAAGGCTAGAAACTACTTAAGTGTATTTTAAAATAAAAGAAATGGAAACATGTATATGTCCAAATGGAAATTATGCTAAGAAAAAGAAAAGTTGTGAAGTATTTAAATGAAATTAAAGCGACACACGCTGCATTCTATATGAACTGTAAGTAAGTAAAGCACAGTACTGAAGTTAGAAAGTGCAAAGCATAGTAATAAAAGAATAATCTTAGTCTCATGGACAAAAAATATATAGTCTAAAACTATATAATTGAAACATAGCTAAAAGGCTATGATGAGATCTTACAATCAATAAGATTGTAAAAGACTCATATAATATTAATTGAAGTTATTTTATGAAAGATTCATTCTGTGGGCACATGCAGAATGACTTGAATAGTTAAGCACATCTTCCCAACTAATAAGGGAAAGCGGAGTTTCAATGAAATTAAGCACTCACATTGACCCTCTGAGAATATGAGGTCTCCTTATTTCTCCTATAGCATGCTCTTGGGTAATCACCATTATATAAACCATTATAGTATTATTGTGAAAGTTTTATTTATGCATAATATCTTATATGTATGTTCAAAGGAAGAGACTCAAAGCTAAGCAATCACTTAAGGAAATTCAAATAATTGTAAGCTATGTGATATCCAAAATTGTCTAATTTTAATGATCTAGTTAATAATTAGAGTTAATTGAGCTCCCAATTTAACTTGTAGATATTAATCTTCAAGTTAATTTTAAGTAATAGTTGAAATGAAAGAAGTTTGTAAAATAGTAATTTATTATAATTTATGAAGTTACAACATATTTTATTATTATATTAATGTAATTGAAACTTATTCTATGTTAGTCCTAAACAAATCAAATCAAATTGATTAATGATTAAAGTTTAGAAACTAGTAGGGAAGAATAAAATTAAAGGCTTACTTAAATATTTAAAGTGAAGGTTAATATACAACCTACTGACTTTATTTAATTAATTTATAGAATGAAGGATTTCTAGCCAAATTATTCACTATGTTAGTTAGGATCAATTGGTAGGGAATGTCAAAGTGTAAGGAAATAGATAGATTATCATCTACAAGCAATACTTCATTCTAGGTTGTAAGTTTAAATGAAATCTATAAATTATCATAAACATAGTTGGAAGTTAAGTGATCCTTAAATTAATCCTTAGAGAACTTTAGTAGGAAAATAAAAGCTAAAGGAAAGTGTATACTAAGGTTTGAATCATTACTTGGGCACTAGTATTATATAGGTCACTTAGTAATTGTCAACTTACTAAAGGACTTAAGGAAAGATTTAGAAGTTATGAGATTATCACAAGTCTAATTCAATTTAAAGTGCATTAGTTCTATTAAGTTCTC
The DNA here is from genome assembly GCA_016760335.1 of Gastrodia elata. Taxonomy (NCBI): domain Eukaryota; kingdom Viridiplantae; phylum Streptophyta; class Magnoliopsida; order Asparagales; family Orchidaceae; genus Gastrodia; species Gastrodia elata. The sequence continues at coordinate 34,855,963 of CM028682.1, forward strand.
TTTATGAACTATGCATACTATTTGTATACAATTAGTATAGGATAGATTAACTACATCATAATAGGAAATTAAATAATTCTCAATTCAATTATTTGTGAACTTTAAAAGAGCACAAGACTAATGTAAAAGTATGACAAATTCCATTCTAAGAGCTAGGGATTTAATTCTAATATATTCATAGCATTTAAATTATATGAGTGTAAATGTTATCACCTAAAATTGGAATTAACCTTGTTCTAAGGATCCCAAGCAAATCATGATTTCAATTCGATCCTATATTTATTTTATTAAGGATGAAGATTTAATCAATTAATTACTAAGCATTCCAATTATCAAAATTGAAAAAAATTTATGTCTCAAACATACAATTTAAAGTATGAGGGAAGTGAGTAAAATGGGACATATTTGCTGTCCTAGAGTTTAAAACACCTAAAACATGCTTTCTAGAAGATTATGAAAATTCAACTTTATATTAATTAAGAAGCCAAATATCTAAATCATCCAAATGTTATCCAAATGGAAATTGTAGAACATATATGAAATACTTATAATATAAGGGGAAGAATGACACTAAGTATATCAATTTTGGACAACTTTGGAAAATTAGGATTTGGGAGGACTCTTAATTAGGGTTAAAATGTCATTAAGAGATTTATGGTTCAAAACCTAAATCTAATTTTGTATTATTATCCTACACATTTTTGTGATTGAAATGGACTATTGCAATATCAAATTTGGAAAATAAAAGCTCAGGTTATGCCATATACATAAATTATGATTTAATTATAATTAATTAAATAACACTAATTGTGATTAATAAAAATAATTAACAAGATAAAAATTTAATACGTATTATTATTCTACATATTTTTCTGATCAAAATGGAATGTAATTTCATATATTTTGGATGTGTATTAATGGAATTAGAAATAAAATATACAAATTAATTAATCATTTGGAAATTAATATAATGAACTAATCATCACAGAAAGAAAGACAGGAGGCGACAAAATCTATGGCGTGGATTTTCATAGCACAAAAAAATGACTATACAAAAATTAAAAAAATAGAAATCTGCACCGTCTGATAACACATAAATCGAGGTTAGCACGAAAATTAGAGAGCCACGCGTCACTCTCAAGAGTTGACGTGCATCGCTCCTCAAATATCTGCAGACTTGAACAGTGGCGCGGTCGAGCAGGGATGGACCGGTTTGGTCCAGTAGAGATGAATGAACCGAATGCTTGACCACTTCATCCCTAATTATAAATATTAGGGCACGATTAGGGTTTAGGTTCTCATCGGCTCCTGAGGGCCTCCATTAAGATCCTTCCACCGACGTGGAGATCTCGCCATGACCAACCCAATGAACCTAGGACTAGGTTAAGGGGTCGATGGTGGCACCAATGGTGTAATGCCTTAGGTCACATAAGGCATACCCGAGCTCATCTGACAAACCACAGAAGATGCATCAAAGGACATAGGCTCGATCGGTCTTGATAGAGCCCGATCTAAGTTTAGGCCGATGCAACAATGCAAGAGATAGCATTTAGTTTGATTGATTTTGGGAATAAAAGATCGGATGTGTACCTGAAGTTGCAAGATGATCACTAATCAACAGTTCTTTGAAAAGCTCTAATAGGGTTCTATTCCACTCCTAGCTTTTGCAAAACTCATCAACGAGTGCCAAAGTGGATAAAGAATAGAATAGAGAGGTTAATTACGTGAAAGGAGGCCAGCTGGTGGAATTGGTAGGTCACAGGTACATTGGCAGGCACATGATAGCGCTGACGATAGAGACGTACAGTCCCTGATCCTCAGCCGTCGGATCTGATATTCAATCCGTCGGCCAGATCGCTTAAGATGAATCGAGACTTACCACAGCCATAGGATCAATCCTTGAAAATGTGGAATGGCTTGGATTCATTCGTAATACTGTTCAATTTTTAGGATGATTCAAGGGATTTCCTCAGTTTTAGAAAATTAATCGTTGGAATATTTTATTAATTAAATTAATTAATTTAATTCAAATGAATAATTAATTGATTAATTTACTTAATTATTTACTCAAAATTAAATACTTAAACAGACTTCAAAAAATCTCAAATTTTCACACTTGCTTAATTGAGGGGTGATAAATTTAAAAATGAAATTGAATTTTTAATCGGAGATTTATTTAATTATCACAATTTTAAAAGTATTTAAATAATATTAAAATATTCGCGAAAAATTCGACAAGTCCCAAATACTTCCAAAATACTACCTCTAGCTAATTTGGGGGTGATGAGTCTAATGGTGGACTCCATTTTTTATTTTGAGGTCCAAATAAGCTAGTTATTCTCAGAATTATCGAGAAATCAAGAAATATTGAAAATTGTCAAATAGTCTCCAAATCGCACAAAATTAGAGGTGGAGGCCTTAACACGATTATAAGAGTAATGGAAAATGATTAGAATCAATTTATTAACTAATTGATGGGTAACAACACTAGAGTTATTACAAAAACATCTAGAGTTAATTAAAGTTATACAAATATTTAGATGTAATGACACTTGTCCTCATGGGATGCTTAAAATAAAAGAAACAAAGTGGAAAGTAAAGGTTTTCAATCAATAGCTACTAGACATAATCTACTTTGGGTTCAAGATCTACTCCTAGCTTCTTATCTACTGTATTTGACATTTAATAAGGTAAGGCACATCCAACAAAAGAAAAATAAGTTATTTGACTTAAAAAGTCTAAGTACATTTTAAAGCAACTAATCTATTTTAAGTTAAGTGGATATCACATTAACCATTTATTATTGGTATTTAAGCAAAGCTCAATACAATAAAAAATCAAAAGCAACTAAGTAAAGTAAATGATAGTAAGCAATAATCAAAGGCTAAAAGTAATAAAAAGAGGAAAGCTGGTACAACTTGGATCATCTATGCAAGTAAGGAAAAATAGGTATAGCTATACTAACAAGTGTGCAATAAAAATAATAATAAAATATGTACAAATGAACATATGCTATGCAAAATAAGAGGGAGAAGTGTAAGCATAAATGTAAGTGAAAACAACATATACTGCAAGTAAGTAAGTAAAAAAAGGATCAATAATACAAGTGAACCTGTAATATATGCAAGTAAAGAAAGTCTCAGTCTCAATGAATGAATGTAAAGTAAAAGCAATCATAAAGAATTGAGTATATATAGTCAAAAGACTATGATAAAGCATCCACAAACATGAAGATTGTGGGAAAATTAAGAACAGTCATAATGGACTATAATATGTTAAGTTATTTATCTTGTAATCTTATTCTATGGGCATAGAAATAAGTGAGGAGTTAACCACATCTACTCAACTAAGTAAAGGGAATTTCTCATAACACACACATTCTCCCTTTAGGATATGTGAGATCTCCTTATTACACTATTTTTTTGCCCTAGCATAGTCAACCATATGAAACCCCAAAGTAATTATTATAAATTTATATTATGTACAATGTCTTTATGAATATATTCAAGGATTTAGTATCAATGCATTGTTGCATTCAAGGATGTTCAAAGTTAATTATAAGCCATGTGATCTCTATTATTATCTACTTTAGTTATTTATCCAATGATTAGAGCTAATCAAGCTCCATAATTAAGTTAGATATTCATCAAATTTCTTGATTAATTGATACATTAATAATATACTATTTAAAATGAGGTTTGAAAATAATGATTTGATTATGTTCTTAATTATGTCAAAAAATACTTTACAAATATAATAAAATTGTTACAAACAAGCATCCTATCATATTTTTAACACTATAATCATCTAAACTATCAAATAACCACTTCTACTCTAACAGGATGTTCTAAGCACCTAGTAAAGGTTTTTCTAAACTAAAGGTTTCTCTAGTACTTATTAGGTTACTAAATTCCTATGACCTAGGATACTATAAGGTCTAGCTATAGGATTCCTTAACCTTTGAACTAGCATTTCCTTACTTAAGTTGAATACTTCTAAAAATAGTCACATTTGAACATCTAAGTTAACTATATTCTTTAATTATTATACCTTACTAGCATAATAAGGTGCAATGTTTATGAAGGTTGCCCTATCTAAGCACTTAAGTTATCTTAATCTTAAATATATTACTAGCAGGATTATTTATGGAGCCCTGTCCCTATCGTGGTCATGTTAATACTAATATTAACATGATTACAATAGAGAAATTACCATGGAACAGATTCCCAAATAAAGTTCAATTAGGTTTACAGACTAATCAGTTAATAATCGTAAAATATGCCACTTGAATTTATAATTCATTGATCATCATATATATGTAGAAGAACAGAGTGTGGAAGCAAAAATATGTATAACATTTATTTCTATAGCACAAAAAGAAAAGAATAGTAGCATCCAGATTAAGAATTATTATATTATTGAATTAAAATTTAAAAGAAAGGAACACTCATCCTCATAAATAGAAAATAAAAGTAAGCTAAGCTTTAGAAATAGCATGAAGGTTCTCCTTCTAGCAAAGCTCCTCACCTGAAGCTACCTCCACAAACAACTCTGAATCTGACATTATCTGTATCAAAATGCTAAGGCCCCATACAAGAAAAGAAAAACTTGCATTAAATAATTATATAAGTACATTTTGGCTGATTTAATGAAATATATATATATTTTAAGATATCGTATTAAATGAACATTTAATCAATTATAAGGTGCAACAAGCAATAAATAAAAATAGGATAACTATTATAAGTTAACAAAATGAAGAATGTAAATAAACATACCTTAGCAAGAAGTTGCAACAAGGTTAGGCAATATATGTATATAAGGCTAAAATAATTGTAAGAACATCCTAAACATTCATATGATCATCTAGATTATGCTAAATTAATCGAAAGTAAATCTGAACTAAAGTAAAATATAACAAAGCATAATATGAATGCAAAACTAGCAACATATAAGTAGAAATAAAAGGCTAGACTAAAATAGTAGTAAATGTGTTGAATATAAAGTAATAAGTAAACATGCCACAACTGAAAAGCTGGCCAACATAGCCACTAAGACTTCACTAAAACTTAATAAACACTGAAATTTGGAGATGTGCCAAAGTTAGTACTGCCATAACATGAATTGACAGAATGAAGCCATTGAACAGAAAGGCCCACATGTCTAGTAAACCACAAAGCTAGATCTGAGCCAGACTATAAAATCATACATGTATCATCTAGCCAACCATAGAGCAAAATTCAACTGATTCTTATGCAAAAGAAGTAAATTGAATTGGCAAACTAACTAGGACACACTCTATAGAACTAATAACTAAAAATATTGAATGTGCTAATTAAGATTTAATAATGCATATGTATTTCAAAATTGACATAGAATACTTATTGAATATCCTATGTTCAACTATATATGCTTAAAGTATAAGGCTCAATTACAAGGTGTGCAAAGCATCAATGTCAAATTAAGCAAGACTCTACTAAGCACATGTGGTATCTATTATTATCTAATTTAATCATTCTATCTATTTTAAAAGAATATAAGCTTAGGATCTCTAATATTAAACTATCAAGTAAAATCTCAAATTCATGACCTTACATAGTCAAACATTAGAACATAATAAGTTCTAATTCAGAATCAGGAAAGGTCATTTACAAAGGTTAAGTAATAAATCAAAAATTTAATTGATGTATTTTAATAACCCAAAACCAATATTGATCAAGATAATCAAGATTTAAGGATTTAAAGTTAAACTCCAAATTGGAGTTTAAGCTCTAAATCTAAGGTACTAACATCTAAGAATCTAGGTTTTCACACAAAATCCCACTCTATGGATAAAGAATTGTAAGGATTGAAGGTTATAGAGGAAGAAAATATCCTAATTTAGAAAGGATGAAGTCTAAATTCATAAAACAAAATAATTAATTTGAATTGCTAAAACTAAGAAAATATATTCAAACTATTGAATTACTTCAACATTCAATAGAGTTGAATTAAGTTAAGCCAAAAGAAGAGAATCTAATGAACTAAACACTTAAAAGATTTCTAAGGGATCTTAAGAATGTAAATTTACTCTTAATAATATAGAGGTTTCTAGTCTTAAGAAGGCTAAATCTATTGAGTAGTTTAAATTAGTTAATAGAAGTGAATTACAAAAATCTAAGATTGAAGAGTTAAGGCTAAGCTCTTAAGATCTTAACTAAGGTTGGGCTCAAGAACTTACTTGAGATAAAAACTTAGGATATATTGTAATAACCCTAATATTGTTACCAATCAATTAGTGACCTAATTGACGATAATCTTTTTCCACTAGTCTTATAATAGTATTAGGACTTTCCATTCCAATTTTTGTGTGAATTAGAGATCGTTTGTCAATTTCTAACATTTCCTAATTTTTTGATAATTCTGAGAATGCCCAATTTCTTTAGACCTCAGAATCAAAAATGAAGTTCGTCATTGGACTCAGCAGCTCCAAATTAGTTAGGAGTGATAGTTTGGGAATTTTTGTAAGTTGTTGAATTTTTCGAATATTTTATTTTATTTCGAGCGCTAATAAAATTAAGTCGAAATCAGGATCCCAATACAAGTCAAATAAAAATTTAATAAAAAATATCATCTTATAATGCCTATTGAAGGGATCCTACTGCGAAAGTTTGAGCACGTTTGGGGTCCCAATTTGTCCTAAATAAATTCATAAAATTTAAACTTCAAAGGCTATAAAAAAAAAATGTAAATCAAAATTTGGAATTTTTTGTATATTTAAGTTATGCATCAATTAAGGATGATATATTTTAAGTTTCACTAATTTTCAAACTCTCGATTTATCATAATTAGTTTTCAAAGTTTTTCACTTAAAAATTAATATAAAATAAAATATTCATCAAAATTAAATAATTTTTTGTCGCGTACATTCGTCTCGTCGAGATGCTCGTTTTGACAACTTTTTTATAATTTTTTGAGTTTTGTTGGCTTCAGATCATAGCTCGAGAAATTTCAGGTGTTCATTTTAAATCCAACGGCATAATTAGATTATATATTTGCTTATATATCCTATCTAACCTAATATTCTTTATCAAAAACCTAATTCATTTCTTTTCTCTCAGCCATTATTTCCTTCCTCCTTCGATCGAATCCCCATCGCGCGTCAACTGCTCGCTCCCCTCTCCCTCTCTCGGCAGGAGGCCAAGATCCTACCCTCCCGTCTCGGCTAAAGGCCGTGAGTAGTCACTGCTGGGCGTCGATCCTTCCTCTCCTTCATTCATCGATCTTTGTTTAATGTACTAATCTACCTAGTTTTAAACATGAATTCCATGAATTTAGATTTAGCTTATGAAATCTTGTGTTAGAGCTGCATATATGAGGATACCTTAATGCTTATTCGAGTGGTTGTGTTTATTTTTCTATTCATGTATATGTGAAGATACATAAGACCTCATGCGTATCAACTTTTGTTGTGGTTACTACAATTATTCTTTTTAATATCAGCAATAGGTGCTTATTAAATATAAATGCAAGCACTTGAAAATTAAGTACCGAATTATTTGATTTTCATTATAATGATTTTCATTATTATGATTTTAACTTAGAATTGTTTTTATTCTCAGAGGGAATGGAAAGAGCAGCATAATATACTTTATACTACATTTGGAAAGTCTTACATAGTGCCGAATGTTTCACTTTTTTTCTTATATGTACACTTTCATACTCAGTAAAGATTTTTGATATATTTTGCATGCCTGCAATCGAAATGCTGATAGAATTTTTAGTAAAATAATATCACTTATTCACTAATTATAACAAACTTTATAAATAAAAAATTAATATAAATTATAACAAACTTTATAAATAAGAAGCTTGAATTCTAATTGTAAACTAAATATTTTTAACTTGAATTCCTAATTATAATGATTATAATTGAGTTACAAGTGTGGTCTTAACAAATAAATATTGATGCTTGAGAACACACACATAAATTAGATATACTTATATATATATATATATATATATATATATATATATATATATATATATATATATATATATAACTATATTTATTCTAACGTTTACAAATGGCTTATTTAGAATCTTAATGATACCCATCGTTGTTGATTTAACAATTCTCCTTAGTTCATCCTTAGGATGCATGTCCTTAGTATGTAAAGTTATCAAAGAAAGAATAATATAAATGTACCTTGCCCCAATTACTGCAAGTGTGGTGATTGCCATCTTCTTCTAATCAATCGTTGAGCTCCATTTTCTAAATTGCTCATGCAAGGTATGTTAAGTACTTAGAACTTATATTTAGTTCTGATAGATTAAACTACTTTAATGGAGACTTATGTGCAGTGTGATCATCATTCATATAGGCCTCTTTCATGCTAATGTATTTTATTTAATTAATCAATCAACAATTAGGCTAATTTTGCAAATGCTATAACTTAGCCAATTCTTGTCCAAATTTGGTGATTCAATAGTCCATTTCTATCACAAAATTATGTAGAGCAATATTTGTAAAATCAGATTTAGGATAAAATGCCTAGTTTTACTAATTACTTGTTAATGGTAATTAGGAGTTCCAAGAAAACCCTGATTTGCTAAGGTTGTCCAAATATGACCTGCTTAGTATCTTTCTCCTCCGTATGATGTGAGGATTCCATTTATGTTATGATTATCTTGATTGGATAATAATTGGATAAATTAGGTATTTGGCTCTTTAAAACCTTCATAATAAATCATTTTTCCTGATTTTGTTACTTGCATATGTAGGCCTTTATGACTTAGCATAGCAAGCATATTTAGTTAATTAAAATTTCATGTCACCGTAAGTTATGAGAATAAACCTTGATTCATGGAATTAGATGCTTCAAGTAGTTTAGTAAACTTGTGATACAAGTCTCGATAATAGGAGAGATAGTGTAGGTTGAGAATCCCTAACTTTATTCAACTTCCATTCAAAGTGTAGCAAATATATTTTAAGGTACACTTAGTTGTATGGTAGGTGCTCCTATTAGGACTAATTGCTAGTATTTGAATTGGACTTTGTAAACATTCTCCTTTCAAACTAAAAACCGTCCTTAACCTCTCTAGATTTTTTATCAAATTTTAACATACATGTTGCCATAAGCAAACTAGAATTTCTAAATTGTAGCCTTTCATTTAACCTTGCTTGTAGTACCTCCCAAGTGAGTATTTATCTAATTTAGTGAACCTATGAGCTAGAACCACTTAGATCTATGTTTATTTAGTAAGCTTCAAGATAATGAGTTTACGTTTCATCTTTCTATTTATAGAACTTTAGCCATAATGTAAGGCTAGTAGTTTTGGTAATAACAAGGATTTTATTTGTAGGCTAGACACTTAACTCAAATTATACTTGTATCTTCCCATTAAGAGTCATATAAATCACTTCAAGTAAATTCTTAAGGGTAAGATAGTGAAAATATAGATCACACTTAAATGGAGTGAAATATTTAGAATAATACTAAGTAATCCTTAATATAGTTGTTCTATCTAAGAGAAGATTTGTTAGATAATTAGAATGACAACATTTATAAAGAGTAGTGCCTTCCATTTGATGGTATAGAATAGCCTAAGTGATTAAATAAAACTTGCTTAGGAGTATGGATAGTCTTAGCATGATAAATATATAACTTAGAGATTTATCTAAGTAGTTGAGTGTAACCTTTTAGTATGCTTTAGTTACTCATCTTATCCTAAGTAAGATGCCAAAAATCATCTAGAAAGACTAAATCAATGAGCTAAGATTAAAAGAGTTCACAAATAACAAGGAGAATAGAACCATAAGTGGACTACCATCTAAGTCAGAGCTAAGAGGCTAGAATTCTTTAAAGTGAGACCATCAATATAAGTATTTGGACTTAATTTCCTTATCTTTAAATTTTAGACTCCCTTATCATGACTTAGTGATATGAGTTAAGATTAATTCTAGCAATAGATAATAATAGCTTAAGTGATAATCATCCCTTTAGTATTGCCTTGTTAGGATAGAAGATCTAATAAGATCATAAGCTTAAGAGTAAACTAGTTTTACTCTATTAGTATCACTTCTAGGACCAAACATTGAAAGTAATTAGCTAGTTGAACCTTCTTAAGCATAGAGTCATTAAAATGTAACTCAAATAGAATGCTTAGAAGAGAGTATTAACTAAAGTGTTTGGCTAGTATAAGTGCATAGAATGTACAAATTAAATCCCTTCTTATTAGCACCCTAAGCTTTAAGCATAATAACATATAATTATTATGTGGCTTAAGATTAGTGTAGGATTAACTTCACGTTGCATTATTATACACATAAATTATTTTGTCACTTAAATAAAATTAAATCAATTTACTATTTTCCAAACTCATGTCTCTTAAAATATTACATTCAATTGACTTAGAGATCAATATCTCTAATATAGGGAGCTTAATCAGCTCTAATCATTAAGTTAGATAATCTAAATATTAGACAACATTGGATGCCACATAGTTTATAATTATTTGAATTTCTTAAGATGCTGCTTTGCTTTGAGATTACAACCTTGAACCTTCATATAAGACATTATGTATAAAATAAAAGCAACTTAAACAATGAAGCTTTTGGGTTATCACAATCTTAATTGATTATGATAAATTGTCATAGCCTTTGAGCTATGCATTTTATTTTTGGGTTCTCAAAACCTTAATCGATTGTGATAACTTGTCATAGCCTTTGAGCTATGCTTTTTATTTGGGTTATCACAATCTTAATTGATTGTGATAACTCATCGAAGCTTTTGAGCTATGCTTACTACCATAGTCTTCGACTATGTTTCAGCCCTTGAGGCTAAGCTTCATTGTACTTACTTTACCTTATTTTACTATTTAGTTTTACTTTTCGTACTATAGTTTACTTTACTTACAGTCTTACTTTATGCAGTGTAAGTTGCTTTATTTATATTTTATACTTCACTGCTTTAGCTTCTTTTACTTAGCATAATATTCATTGAATATATTCATGTATTTGTTATATATTTTCATATGCATATTAGTAGTTTCTAGTCTTATTAGGATGCCAAGTTTCCCTTATTATTGTAGGCTAGAGCAAACCTATTTGTGAGTTTTTACTCAATTTTCCTTTACAGTTTTACTTTCTTCCCTTTACTTTGATGTTTTTATGCTCCGCTGTAGTTTCTAATTGTAAAAAAGTATATGTGATGTCCAACTAAACTATAATTAAAATTAGTCAATCATAAATTGAACTTAGACTGTTTAGTCTAACGATATTTTTTTTGACTTTTCCCTATCACATTTAAATACCAAAATGTGATAGATCAGGTGCACTTGGAGGCTAGTGGAGCTGGACCAAGCACTTAAAAGGAATTTTCTACTTCCACTTAATAATTTAATTGCTTGCTTTACATTAGTGTGAGGGAGAGACTTTCATTTTTCTTTTACTTATTGCTTATTTTGGTTTGTAATAATTAAAGTCATTTGTTTTGTATTTACTATGCTTGTGATGGAACTTAAATCTTACTTAAATATTTTGTTTGAGATGAATGGATATATGAATGGATGCATAAATAAAAACTTAGTGCATACCTAATTGGAATTTAGTTGCATACTTAACTAGAAATTTAGTTATCATTTTCTCATTTTCTAATAAATATAAATGATGTAGGATGTGTGTACCCTAGGATAGGAAATTGCTTCATATGTTTTTCTCACTTCAAATTATTAGAATTGGAAATAAGCAATCCCATGTAATGGATTGACTTTATATTAGAATTGGAAATAAGAAATCTCATGTAACGGATTGACTTTATATTAGAATTGGAAATAAGCAATCGCATGTAACGGATTGACTTTATATTAGTTTTAGGTTATTATTTCTTTTAATAAATCCTCCAATTGAATGGAAGACTTATAGGTTGATGTTATAGGTGTTCTTTTGATCAAATACAATAGAAGTCATGCCATTTTTAAATTTTAAGAATTACTTGGAAAGATTATAAGAATTAATTACTTTATACATACAATTCTTATTATTTATTCTTATTGTATATGCATATTGATATCCATCTCCTATTAGAATATGTAAATTTTTATGCACTTACAATCTCAATTCATATTCATCATATATACATCATGCATAGTTTCACAAGCTCTTCCCATCTTTACTTAAGACCCTCCTCTAAATCCTTGGCCAAACACAACACCTAATGAATTGGATTAGTTTCCTTCTAATCTAGTATTAAATATTATGCTGACGTATCAATACTGAGAATTGTTATTACTCAATATTTATTACTCATATTGGGGTCGTCATCGCATTAAGAATATTCTAGATATTAGCTAAGTTAACTAGTAAGCATTGAATTCCATTTAATGAAGCAATATTAAATATCTTAGATCTATCTTAAGGATCTTAATAAGCTTCTTAAGTAAATTTTAGGAAGAATTAGATTAGGGTTTAACATTTAGTGCTCATTCCTTAAGTGTAAGGGTTTGTGAAATGATCCTAATCAGTTATCTTACTGATTTCAAGCATTTGGATAGTTTCTTAAGGTTCAAGAGCACTAAACCAACCTTTGGGCAAAAATGACCAAAATGCCCCTCCTTAAAGGTCAAAATTAAGATTCAATATTAGGATTCCAATTTGATTCTAATCAAATTAGATTAGGGTTTAACATTTAGTGCTCATTCCTTAGGATTCCAATTTGATTCTAATCAATTCTAATATACTTATTACTATCTAATAAAAGGATTAATATCTTAATTATGAAGTATGGACTTAAGATAGGCTGAATGAGCAATAATCACATTTTAGGGCTAAGAAAACTTGTTAACAAAATTAGGCTATAAAATTGATATCTAGGTACACCAATGAGTTCTACAAAGGAATAAGGAGATGATTGACACTAACATTTCATAAATTAGAACTCAAATGAATTAATTATGCACTAATAAATATTTAAAATCATTAAGACATGGTTAGTGAATTTACAACTCCTAAAATAATTTTAATAGCATAATTAGGTTCTCCTTTATCATATGAACATTTAGAGACCCTAATTATGAAATTTAGCAAACAAATGAAATTAATTTTCACTAATTAAGATTTTAGAAAGTAGTCAAAATTAGAAATCCTAAGTACATAAACTGAAATTTTCTAGTTGATTAAGATTCCTTAAGTTTTGCTGATCAAAATACTATATTGGAAAATATAACTTGGATTTAAATTGAGTGAATTATTTTAAAGCTACATTTAGAATGTTTTGATTAACTAAATCATAAGTTTAATGATTTTTTGATTGAATTTCCATAAGGGAATTAATACAAAAAATCAAAAAAATTAAAACCCACTTTCAAAAGGCACAGGTCAGGCCCCGACTTAACCGAGCACTGTGCTTCATCTTATGCGCTATTTCCTCCCGACGCTCGATAGATAAACCCTAGGGTTTACTTCTAGCAGAAAATTCTCCATTACCAGACCATGTTGCACCTCGATTCAGACCACTACACAATCCTTGACATCATACAAGCCAATTGCACTAAGAAGCCCTCTCTGGTGAGCACGGCATCAACGAATGCCTACTCACCCTAAACCACTCATACACCTGACATTAGAGTTTACTGTGGAGAGTTAATTCTCTACACAAAAGTCACCAAACAACTGGCTCTCGATCTTGACACGTTCAACATGTTGAGGTGGAGAGAAGCCCCCTGCTGAAAAGGTCTGGGGATGGCTAGATCCCTAGAATATCACATGGGCTACAGCACTTTGCAGTGTTGTATCCCGACAAAATGATCGATCGCCCTTGGCTAACTCGAGGGCTCAGTACTAGCCCAAACACTATGATTTGATATGGCACGAGCTCAGAGATAATTTGATAAGCTAAGATGATAAGTTGTGCTATAGCATCTTAGTGGGGAAAGGGTGCAATACCTGGATTGATTGAGCTAAAAATTGTAGAGCTTTTGGGGTACTTCAGAGGCTAAAATAGTCCTAGCAGGCTCCTAGTGCTTCAAGCGACAAAGTAGAGCTTAAACTCCAAGCCACTTATACTACCTCGATTGAGAATTCCTCTATATGCGCCGACTCAAGTAATAGGGAGTCAGAAAGATAATAGAGAGAATTAGAAGCTTCATAGATTACAAACAGAATCTCTAGAGTTTTGCCGATCTATTTATAGCTTCGAGGGTCTCAGGTGGTCGGGCCATGGTCGAAAGGGCTTGGGTTGAACTTCTGGCTCACTACTGCTATTGAGAGCTAAATCGGGCTTTATGGCTCGCCGAGGGAGTCCAACCATTAATGGAAAGGTTCTTAACGACCTAGCGAATGTGTCATGAGAGTGGGGGATAGGGTCCTAGTGCCAGCAGTATGATTTTATTTGATTGTCAGGCACGAACAGATGAAGATGATGATGAATAGGGATGGGAGTTACACAGACCGTCCAACATATCGAGGAAAAATATGGAATAGCCAAGATGAGCCCGATCCCAATAGCTGAACGTGATTGCAATCTCTACCATTGGAACATGGGTGTGATCCAATGGTAGATGAAACTCCCTGACAAAGTGAATGCGCTCCATTAGATCTTTGGCGAAGGAGCGATCTGATGGTCCAGATACCTCCCACCTTTTGAAGATCTGCCAATCATTAGATTATATATATTTAAATAATAAAATTACATAAATTCAATTTCTTAATGGATTTAAATCCAATTTATACCCAAATAACCTCCAAAAATTCCCAAATATTCACTATTAGCTAATTCTCACCACGACATTTGCTTTCCTAGTATGATATTGAATTAAGAGATCATAGTCCTTAATTAGCTCTAACAGTCTTTTTTGTCTTAAATTTATTTTCTTCTTGGTAAATATGTACTTTAAACTTTGATGATCAGTAATGAATTCACACCTTACTCCATATAAATAGTCTCTAAATCTTAAGTGCAAACACTATTGTAGCTAACTCCAAATCATGAACTAGATAGTTTATTCTTTATTCATTATTATTCCTACATCATTGTTCCTACTTTACTGATGTCGAGAACAACACTATTTTTAAGTGAGAAAGTTTGTAATAACCCAAAGTTGTTACTCTAATCAATTAGGACTGAACTAGGTCCTGATCTTGATTCTAATAGCCTTAATAAGTCTCTGAAGTTTTGGTCCAAATCAGGACTCAATCGAACCAAACCCTAATTTTGAAAAATCCATATTATCTTGAAAATGACCTATATTAATTAACCCAAATCAAAAATATAACTTTTCCATTATGCTCATCACCCCCAAATTAGCCATAGGTGATATTTTAGAAGTGTTTGGAAGTTGTCGAATTTTTCCTGAATATTTTAATATATTTAAAATACCCTGAAAATAAAATAATTAAATACTCATCGAAATCAAAATCCAACTTCGCCGTTGCATTTTAATATATTTAAAATACCCCAAAAAATCAAAAAAAAATTAAATTCATACAGAGTACGGAAGCGATTTTCAATACACATAACATCCAAGCATCACAACATGAGTATAAAGAAATGTATCTCAGAACATAAGTATAAAATCTAAATATGCAGTCATCAGTACCTGTATTATTACATCAATTAAAAGTTTCAAATAATATAAGTAAGAAGACACTCATCCTCACTTGGAATAAAAGGCTAAACAGTGGCTTCTTCCACAGGCTCCTCCTCTGGGTATGGCTCCACTCCTAATTCCTGCTCATCTAACTAAAGAGGGTCTACCATTGTCGGTTTCACAATGTAGGGCCCCAGCCAAAAAAAAGAGAAAAATCTGGTTAGACAATTGTCTAAGTACATTTTAAGTTGATAAGTTTTATGTGTTATGTAATATCACCATTCTACGACTTCTAAGCAACAATGTATATAAAGGAGCAGCAAGCAGTACAAAAGAAAAGGGAAAGCTTTAAATCATCATTTATAACTTAAGCAAAGGAGAAACTAAGACATGCCTCACATGCGAGCTAAACAAGGTAAGGCGGATATATATAATCAAATAAGTGCAGTAAGAAAAATACTACATCCTAAACATGCCCGTGATAAAAAAAAACATGCCAATTAAAATGAAACAACTCAGCAGTGGTAAGTATAAATAGCGGCAAGATTCTAACATCCTAAATATATATAAAAGCAGTACAAGGAAATAGCTGACTGAATACTAATACTGAAAAGTAACCAAACATCAACTGCATATAAACATACGTATACAATCTGCCATACAGAACAGAACTAATCTAGCCCACCAAAAATAGCTGAAGGATCTTAGCACCAGTACGGCTAGGGCGGATCCTAGCACCAGTACGGCTAAGGCACTAACAGTCATAATTGAAGGATCCTAGCACCAGTACGGCTAGGGTGGTTCTTAGCACCAGTACGGTTAGAGCACCAACGGTGTACCCCTAGTGTCAACAAGGAGACTAGGCAAATAGCACACAACAAAACAGAGGCCTTCCCCTAGTGACATAAGTTGACTAGGCAGTCAGAAGGCAATACTGAGAGGCAGCTCAAACACATCAAATTATTATCTTCTCGTTAATCACTTTAATATTTTTACAAGGAATCTAAGGAGTCTCTATATTTTCCTAATATTTTATTTTTGCATCAAAATCTTATATGACATGCTCAAGAAAATATGGCACAAAAATCAAGGAATGCGTAGCACAATTTCAAAGTAAGCAAGGGACTCTACTAAACATGGTGATATCATTTGTTTTCTACTTAACCATTCTAACTATTCTAAGTTACACAAGTTCAGGATCACCGTTTTCTTACTATCGAGTGTAACTTAGAAATTCATCCTTACAAAGTTAAAAAGAATTAGAACTGATCAGGTTCTAATCTAGTTCAATCAGACAGATGACTACGAGTTAAATCAATAAATCATACATCCTAGTTTAGTAAATTTAGACGTTCCAACTAAGATCAGATCAAGATCTTCTAAACTATGGATTATGGATTAAACACTATAAGATTTATATTTAATTATATAATCCAAAAGAATAAGACCTAAGTTCTAGGTTTTATTCTATAAGTGATCTACTAGTTATGGCAAATCCTATTAAGTAATCAAGTTTAATAGGATGATTCTCCTATCTTAAATCTAAGGTTAAAAGACAAAATAATCAGAATAGGTTGTAAAATAAAAAAAAAAAGTCTAGAAACTACTAAAATTAAGGTTTCACCCATTGAGTAACCCATTTACCCAATGAATGAATTCTAACCTATGAACTAGTCCTAGTATCAGGAAAGGTCCTTAAGGTGTAGTGTTAAAGACTTAGAAGAATTCATGAATCTAATTTAGTGACGATTCAGAAGTTTTCACTCTACTGAAGCCTAAATTTTGATGCAGTTTATTGTATGTTACTGTTCAGGGATTCCACAGAGTCCAAGAACACTGCATTCTGAGGTCAATTGACTAAATTATGGATATTTCAAGTCCTAAAGTAATTAATTCAATTCGATTATTATTCCAGCTATACTTAATTAAATCGATTATCGATCATGTATATTTAAATACTCTTTTAATTAGTTCAAGTTTCATATTAATTAATTATTATCTAATCAGTTTTAAGTATCATTATCATTATCAATTTGAATTATTATACTTTAATATTTAACTAAACTTAGCACTAATTAATCACAATTAAACTTAATTAATGTCTGATTTCTGTTTAAATACAATATTAAGTAGTTTTAATTACTTCTTCACAATTATATTCTTACTATTACATACATATGTTCATATATATAATTACCTAAATTTGTGTGCAAACAAAATTATACTTACTGTTGTATATTATCTATATTTGTGTTAATGCCCCTTTAATATTTTTGCCTAGTTACTTAATCAAATAATTCCATGTTTAAAAGCTACCCATTTATGCATGTGTGTATATATATATATATATATATGGTATATAGTATATATTTTATTTATTTATTATAACTTCAACATAAGTATGATTAATACCCTACAGTTGATTTGCAGTTTATATACTTAGCTTTTATGAATATATATGTATGTATTAATGTTTTGCATTATATTTATATTATATCAGCACCTTAATTATTCAACTATAGCGTCAGCAACCCATATATATATATATATATATATATATATATATAGGTATATATTTATTGACTAAGTTACTAAAATAAATATTTACCTAACTGGCTAAAGTTCTATTTCTGAATATACAAGTATATATATATATATATATATATATATATATATATTTACACTTTAAAGTTTCTGATCATATATACGCTCAATCATATATATAACTTTATAATTAATAAGTACGTTAATTAATTATTAATAAATCGGTTAGTTAAATTTAATATTAATTCGTCATTAACTACTTACTATACATTAATTATCCTATATTATATAAGTTTTGTTTTTAATTAAAATTAACTTAGTACTACTTTCTTTATTATAACATCATGTTCTAATATATATATATATATATACTTAACTAAATCTTAACAAAACTATTAAGATGTTATATATATACATTTACATAATTATCCTTCTTATATTTAATTATTCGCAATTATAAAATCCTATAACTTTATATACCTATGCATATC
The DNA here is from genome assembly GCA_016760335.1 of Gastrodia elata. Classification (NCBI taxonomy): domain Eukaryota; kingdom Viridiplantae; phylum Streptophyta; class Magnoliopsida; order Asparagales; family Orchidaceae; genus Gastrodia; species Gastrodia elata. The sequence goes on from CM028682.1 coordinate 34,874,565, forward strand.
TATACATATATTTATACAGTTATGATTTGGATTATACATAGCCATACATATGTATATTTACATATATTGCATATATATATATATATATATATATATATATATATATATATATATATATAATACATTTGTATAGATATATTTAATTACCTAAAATTTCTATTTATTGCTCTGCGTATGAATAAATTCATTCGGCTATGGCTATGTGTATATTTATATACTTTATATGTATAACTATATATGTAATTCTTATGTTTATTAATCAATTTGTTTTCTGCGGATCACATATCTATCTATATAATTAGATCCTAACTATACTGTAGATTAAATCCAGCTAATTTATTTTAGCTAATATCATTAATCTCCTAATTTAGTATGTGATCCTACTTAATTAGATTCATACCCATTCTCTAAGTATACATTCATCATTTTTTTTTTAAAGAAATTATTCTTGAGCTGGGCGAAGACCATTCTTACATACTTAATTGGAGACTCGACATCATAAATAAAAAAAATCCAGAGTTCATTTGATAAAAGCCACATATGAATTCTTTCCACATGTATGACAGATATGATGAATGTTCATGCATATTCGTGGATGCTAGATAATCTCATGAACACATACCAAATCAATGATACCAATACGCCAACTCTCTTTCGCTTGAAGCTCTGGAGAAAGATAACCTCTGCAAGGTCTACCTAGTGAAAATTCCCATTTATTAAAAGTTCAACTGGTTTGACCAGTTCTCATATCTCTCCACCTTTAAACAACAAGATTGGTTTTCCATTGATAGAAATTGGGGCGATGCCACACCTGCAACACTTCAATAGATAATCTTTGAGGACAAAAGGCAAATGGAATAGCAAGGGCCATAGAACGCTAATGTATAAACAGCAGGAACATGATGGGTGACAAGGTAACAAGACAACAAGGGAACATTACAATCATTTCTGATCCACTAAGGATGGTATAGACTACAGCCATTGACTCATAAAACCATTAAAACCATTAAGAGGGAGACACTGCCAGCAAAATCTCCGACAACAGCGCATAAATCAAGGATGGCTTGACTACTAACATTTCTTCAACACCATTAGCAGTACAAACAGCCATCTGGCTTCTTGCATTCGGTATCAACCACAGAGTGTGCCACTCAACACAAACACCAATAAATCTTAAAGGCAACAAGGAGGCAGCGGCTTGTATGATATATGCATTATCAAAGAATATTCTTACAGTGAGAACTTGAACTTTTGATGCAACGCTTAGTATTATTCATCCAAGCATATATCATAGATTACGTTAAATCAAAAATCTTTTTGATTTACAGTTAGGAAAAAGAATTTTCTTATTGACAACGGTGAGATGATTTTGCGTAGAAGCTACTTGGTATCTTGCTATGAGGCATGAAACAAGAAGCTAGCAAGCAATCGGAATCTTCAAACATAATAACTGAGCACTTGAATTTCAATTCAACAAAATCTGATGCTAACAATGTGAACCAAGGGAGAGAGTACAGCAAGAAGAAGGAGGTGAGGTGGGTACCTTGCTCGACGGAGGAGCTAGAAGAACCGGCGCTGCTTCGGCCATGGAGATGAAGGTGGCCGGAATACTTGCTTGCGATTTTTCAGTTAGCGACCTCCCTCGCTGCATGAATGGAAGGTCGAGCCCACACCATCCATAAGTGAAGAGAGCGGCTGAGAGGCTCGGCTTGGCAGAGAGCAGATCGGCGTTCGACTTGGAGAGGTAGACGAGGCGAGGCCGCGAGGAGAAGAGAGGGATCGTCGACTCCTCGTCGAGGGGGGAGAGGCCGACGAGTAGGGGGATCGAGCTCTCGGCCCGGCAAGAGAGCAAGCGAATGGACTTAAGGAAGGCCGGGCGGAGGTTGCGAGGCGAGCGGCGGAGACTCCTAGGAGAGGAAGACACGCGGCAGGAGGAGAGGCGAGGGCGGAGGCGGCGTGCGAATGGGTCGGCCGATCGAATGGAGAAGGCGTGTGAAAGGGGAGGGGGCTCGTGCGATTTTTTTCTTTCTTTTAATTTAGGGCTGACGTATTTGGGGATGAAGAAGATTAAAGAAATTGAAAAAGAAAAATTAATAAAGAAATTTATAGTTGGAAAGTAATAAAGTTTCCTAATTTCTTTATTTATTAAATGGTTTCCAAAAATTACCAAATATTCACCCCTAGCTAATCGAGGGGTGAGGAACGCAACGGCGAAGTCGGATTTTGATTCCGATGAGTATTTAATTTTCTCATTTTTCGGGTATTTAAATATTATTAAAATATTCGTCAAAATTTTGACGACTTCTGATTGGCCTGAACCCATCACCCCTAGCTATTTTGGGGTAAATGATCGCAATGGCGAAGTCCATTTTTCGATCGGAGGTCAAAATAAATAGGTCAATTTCTGAGGTTCCTAAATTCCCAAAATAAGGATTTGATCTGTTTGACCTCCAGTTTGGACTGGATCTTGGTGGTTGACTCATAATGACTTAATTAGCATTTATGATTAGTCTTAAGACTCAGATTAATCCTAATTAACTATGATAACAACCTGGGTTATTACAAATAAGTTCAAGAATGAACAATTCATAATCAAGACATTAGTAATTAAGAATAAATGATACTGAGTCCATAATTATTCATATAGAGCCATATACATAAATATTACATTAATTATTTAATAGTACAATAAAAGTTAAAATAAATTTTTCTCTCCAGCTCACTTCTTAAACTCAAGCCCTTTTTCTTTATTCCAATTGCTTTTTTTATGATCAAATATTAAAACCTAAAAATTTAATAATAATTGTCAGTCAGACAGGAGTACGTAGACTATTCTTATCAAAACCTAACTCAATGTAAGAAATGATATAAATAGCTTTGCACCAAAAGTTAGGAAATATAAATATTTGCCAAATATAGCCAAATTTTGATATGCATGTTAAACTTGAATTCAATAGATCTATAAGCATGAAATAAATCTCATCAACAGTATTATGTGAGATAAAGACAAGTGCGAAAACCCCTAAGCCCAAATGAGTAAACTCATAGGCACAGCCTTTATGAAGCTTTCTCACTACCCGTCGGTAGCTTATTAGCCTTTTTGAAAATGATGGTATGTTTTTCCTCTGGATTTGCTCACTTCCTAAAAGGACTAAATCTATCCATATAACTCTTAGGGACTGCTAGCCGGCCCAATCTGTACATATTCTTAGTATTATTTTTCTCCCTTCAAAGACAAACGCCATAAATAATGATACAATTCATCTTTTTGTCACGTATCTTATGATAATCTTTTTTCAATTCATTAAATAGTAAGCATATCAAAAGTATGATTCAAATGAAAGTAAACTCAAATTATATATAATGAAATAAAATATATAAATAGATCTACATACCTAACTAATTTGATAAAGTACAAATATTTCACTTGATTTAATCTGTTAAATATCAATTTAAATTAAACTTTGTTGTCCTATATCCTTAGTGGGTGAATAATACATTGATTGAATGTGTAAGATTTTCATTAGTTTATAAAAGAATATTATGCTATATAAATCCCAGATTCAAAAGATCCAAAAATTAAAAATAGTGAATATATATTTATACTGCATATTCTTACTAAGAAAAGAAAGTTTACTTTTGTGTATTTTTGTGTTATTTCAGTTATAAAGTGGGAAATTGCAAAAATTGCAAAGATTTAGAAATTTGGATATTAGAGCACACTACAGTGGTTCCCTACGGCACCCCTGACCCGAGCATTAGGCACTACGGTGCGCTACTATGCCCCTGACGCTAGATTCAGGTGTTATATCATGCTACAGCACTCTACAGCACCCCTGACCCAAGATTCAGGTGCTATGGTGCCCTTGACCCGAGAGTTAAGTGCTGTTGCGTGCTATGACGCATTACGGTGCACTACAGTGCTCTTGAACCAAAAGTTAGACGCTACAACGACCCTAATCTGAGAGTCAGGTGCTACTATGGGATACAGTTCCCCTAACCCAAAAGCTGGGTGCTACAGTGCCCCTAACCCAAGAGTTAGGTGCTACAGCATGCCACGATGCTACGTGGGTCAACCTTTTTTGACGTAAAATTCAGGTCTCCCATAGGCATCCAAATTCTATCAATTTAGAGCACCTCATAGTTTGTGCCATATGTCGATTGAAAGATCTTTCAGATACCTTTCTATTGGTACCAAAATTGACATATTTGGACTACTCTAGCACTGCTAAAATTGAAGTCTTAGCTTCATATTTCAGAATAAAAAAATATAAACTGTGATTTTAAAGAGTAAAATTGTTCCTCTTCATCAAAAATTGGACTCAGATTGAGCTTGTTTGAGTTTGATTGAGCTCTTTAGGGATTCTAAGTGAAGAGTAATAAGCATGCAAACTTGAAGTAATTGCATGATTAAATCCTTAAGAATAGAATTACCTTAGCTCAGCTAATGGATATTTTTTTCTTTGCTTGGGATGAAGTTTCAGTAGACCTCTATTTCTCATTCTCTCATAATTTCCAAGTGCAAGTTGAGAGATCAAGATGGGTATTGATAAAGGACTGAGGTATGAGCTAGATTAGAGGGTATGCTACAAGTTTCTGAGTTTGCAAGTGGGGAGGATGGGCTTGACTATGGGATAAATTGTAGATTTTAGTGTTTGCAAGTGGGAGAAGATAGGTTTGATTAGAGGATGTGGAAAAGCTACAGTAAGTTCTTTATTTTTTATAAGTGAGGAGATGTGCGAGTGTTGATGAGTAGGTGGCAGGCCCATTTATTAAATTGATTCCATAATTTAATAGGTTAAGCTATTAAATGGCAAGTTTAATTATCTTAATTTTTCTAATTAAAACCATACATTAAAATAATCCAGGTGAGTTTGATTAAAGAAAAATTCTCCAAAATTACCAAAATTTCTCTAAAGGTATGCTTTAAAATTTCAAAATTTTATTGTTCCAAATTATCATGTGATTTGATTGAATGAAAATCAAGATAAACAAAATTTAAAACTTAGTATTTTATATTTTCTCCAACTTGAAAAGGATGTCGTCTCAACATCAATCTAAGGATTTAATAATATAATAATTTTGTGAATTACTTACTAGGAAGTTGTAAAGACCCACTTAAGTAGTAATAAGTGAAACTCTTAAACATCGAGGTGTCTTTTCAAATATTGATGGAGTTCCTAATAAGAACTCCAAATTTAAGCGTGCTCAGGTGGGAGCACTCCCAAGATGGGTGACCTACTAGGAAGTTATCTTTTGAGAACAAAACTGTGAGGCCTTTCAGGCTAAAGCGGACAATACCTTGGTGCTAAAGAGTTTGGGTTGTTACAAATGGTATCAGAGCAGGCCATATGGTGTCAGATAGGAGCTAAGTGTCATACAGAGTAAAGTACCACTTCATATGAGTAGCCTCTTGAACCCATGATGGTTAAGGTGCTGCATAGTTGTGGGTACCTCTTGAGCCTGTATGTGTCAGCTCTAGTCCTATCTACCCAATGGATGGCTCTTAGATATTTATGTTGATACAGATGAGGACATTAGTTACTTAAGTTGGGGAGATAGTAAGGACCCAATTAAGTAGTAAAAAGTGAAAGTCTTAAATATCAAGGCACCTTTTTAGATAACGGTGGAGTTCCTGATAATAATTCCAAAATTAAGCATGCTCAAGTGGGAGCACTCCCAGAATGGGTGACCAGATGGGAAGTTATCTTCTGAGGGCAAAATTGTGAGTCTTTTCAGGCCAAAGCGGATAATTCCTTAGTGCTTAAGAGTTTGGGTTGTTACAAAAATAGTTGAGGGTAAGAGTTCTTCATGCTTGATTATTCCTCCCATGCAGCTTCTTCATTTTGACAATTCTTCCACCAAGTTCTTACCATGGGAATGGATTTATTTCATAGTTTTCTTATATCTCAATCTATAATTTCTTCTGGTTCAATTACATAGCTGAGGTTTGGCTGCATGTTGATCTCTTCCACTTCAACTCTCATAATTGGTTCTGACAAACACTTCCTTAGTTAGGAGATGTATAATATATTATGCATCAAGCTTAGGTGCAATGGGAGTTTGATTTCGTATGCTACTTGGCCAATACGCTTCAAAATATTAAAATGGCCGATGTATCTTGGGCTTAACTTTCCAGAAATACCTTGGTGCTTAAGAGTTTGGGTTGTTATAGAAATAGTTGAGGGTAAGAGTTCTTTGTGCTTGATTCTTCCTCCCATGTAGCTTCTTCTTTTCGACAGTTCTTCCACCAAAGTTTTTCCATGGGAATGGATGGGTTTCACAGTTTTCTTACATCTCAATCTAGAATTTCTTTTGGTTCAATTACATAGCTGAGGTTTGGCTGCAAGTTGATCTCTTCCACTTAAACTCTCATAGTTGGTTCTAACAAACACTTCCTTAGTGAGGAGATATGGAATACATCATGCATCAAGCATAAGTGCAATGGGAGTTTTATTTGATATGCCACTTGGCTAATACATTTCAAAATATTAAAATGGTCAATGTATCTCGGGCTTAACTTTCTAGAAATCCAAATCTTAAAACTCCTCTTAACGGGTTGACTTTCATGTATACCTAATCTCCAATAGAAAATCTTAAATGCTGATGATGAGAATTAAAGTATTGCTTTTGCCCAAATTACCCCCAATTAAAGTACATCTTTTGCCCTATGATCTATCTTATTAATAAGTTGCTTAAGTGGAGGTTCTCTAACCACTAATTTATAGATTCACACTAAGGTATTAGGAGTCCTAAAGCTTAGTAAAGTGATTAGGCTCACTAAAATATAACTAAAATACTTAATAGGGTGGCTAGGGTCAAGCTTATACTTAAGGAAGGTAAGGTACTAGGTTAATCTCAATCTAACCATTTTAGAGTTTATGATTGTTACTAATATAAGGAGCTAACTAATCTAGTTCACCTTAGAGTTTTGAGCCACCACAATCTTTAAGCACTAAATTAGGCCCTAAGAGCTCTTTTATAATCGCTAGGATTCTATGTTGAGGCTCTCATCTAAGTTTACCACCACTTAGCTAAAACTAGGTTATTTTCCTACTTAAAACATCACCTAAAGTTGAATTATTTCATAAGATACGTTGTATAAGGTATCCTAGTCTGTATGAGCCCTAAACATACAAAACCTTAATTTTGGGAAATTAATACTATTTTACTCAAGTGTTAAGAACTCACATTTTCTGTTTGATGTCCAAATCACATAAACAAGGTGTCTATAACTTCCTTATAGAACAACGAGTAAAGTGACACTATGTAGGGTTAAATTGGACATCAAATGGAAAATCAAAGTTTTAATGATTCTTAATAACACTTAAGAGGTCATTAGTAATATTAGTTGTAAAATTGAAAATTTAACATCATATTATTGTCCTACATATTCTTATGATCAAAATGTACTAGTAGATCATCGAATTTGGATAAGAAGTAGCTGTTATAGCATTTGCAAAATTAAGTTAATTAATTAATTATTTAAAATAATGATTAGCAAAATTAATCATTAAATTAAAAATCTAATATCATATTATTATTCCTCTTATTTGTTTGCTCAAAATGGTATATAATCTTGTTAGGTTTCGAGTTGTATTAGCAAAGTTATAAATCAAATAATAAATGGAATAATTAATAAATAATTGAATTAATTAAATAATTCTTCCATTCACTAGGTACTCCCTCAGCCACACGCAACTCACACGGTGTGCACGTAGGAAATGTGGGCCGCACACGGGTAGGCCCACATGTGTGGCCCGATGCCAGAGCTACATCGAGTTGGGCTAGCATGTCAAACCGTTCAGGTCAACTGACCCGAAACAAACCCAATCATGGCGTAACTCGATACTTTGAGCTAGGGCATCAAAATTTCCCTAGCTCTGGTGGTTGTCGAAGGCCGGCCCGCATGCCATTCGAAAGGTCTTGGAGAGACCTTTTGAATGGTACCTGAACCACCACCAGAGGCTACCCTAATCATCAAAAAAATGGAACCCAAGGTGCTTAGTGATGGGCAAGTAGGACGTGCGTAACTGAGCTGTACTGTGGATGATGCACAAATATGCCCGATCAAGCTCAATCGGGCTTGATCAAATGATTTAACAATCTTTGAAATAGGTTTGTGAAATCAACGAAATGCTAATGCACTTCAATCAAATCATAATGGGATGTACCTTCACCGATGGGGTTTTCTAGGGTTAGGGAGAGCTTGCGACCTTAATTGTTGCGAGGGAGAGGATAGAGTACGGTTCATGCGACGGGCGATTATGGCCAACGAGTGAGGGTTAGGGACGTACAGTCCCATACACATGACTGTTAGATCAGTTGAGATTGAAAGGGATGGATTAGATCTGGCCAATCGGCTGTCCCGTGGTCTAGGTTCCCACACGGGATCTGCATGCTCGATGGGTAAAGCAGGTTGAGGGATTTTTAATAAATAAGTATTCTAATAATTTTTTTAATTACTTTATTATATTATAAGAATTTTATTAATCAAAATTAAGCTATTAAACGAGCTCTGAAAAAACCCAAAAATTTATCTAATTAAATTGACTTCAGATAAAAAATATGACTTCATGTTTGAGTTTCTCACTCTCAATTTAGCTAAGGGTAAATTTTTAGATTTTTTCGAAGCTCTACTGAACTGAGCACTAAAAAATTGAATGAACTGAATATGCTGAATAAACTGAATTACTATTTAAGTAATGATATTTCATGCATTCAATATTGACACAGAATATTCATCAAATCTTTCATATTCAACTATTATGTCCAAGTTATAAAGCTCAAAATATAAGATATGTGAAGCAACAATAATCAAAGTGAGGAAGGGACTCAACTAAACATATGTGATATCTATTATTATCTAATTTAATTCATTATATTTAATCTGAGATAGTACAAGCTTAGGATCTCCAATATCTAACTATCATTCATGTAAAGCTCCAAATTTACAACCTTAAGTTAACAGTAGAGCTTAACAAGTTCAAATTCATAATCAGAAGTGACAACTACATAGATTAAGAAAAAAATCAATGACTTAATTATTGTATTTTAATAACTCAAATCCAATTTTGATTATGCTGATCAACATTTAAGAATTCTAGGTTTAAACTCTAAATTGGGGTTTAAACCTGAATTTAAGGTACTAATCTTCTAAGGATCTAAGGGTTCACACCCACACTTATTCTAAAGGTAAAAGATCTTAGAAGTTGAATGATTAAAGAAACTATGATCTTATAGAAAGGCTAAATCTAATTGTCATAAGATAAAATAATTAAATAAGAACTTAAGAATCTAAGATTTATGCTCAATCTATAGAATAATTTCATTATTCTATAGGTTGAGTCAACCTAAACCCACTACAAGGATTTCTAAGATTTCAATTAATTAAGAATTTTAAGAATATAATAATTCAATTTAAATTAGATTTATAAAATGATGAACTTCTAAGATCTTAAGAATAAGTCATGATTATAAATTGCATGAATTATTATAAGGTTTAAGAACTTATGGTTTGCTAGTCTAGAATCAAATGTCAAATCAGCAAGAGTTAAATGAATTCATGCAGATTATTAAATGCCAAATCCTAGTACTGGCAAGAACTGAGTAAAACTGAACTAAAAATACTGAACTGATATGAACTATAAAAGCATGCAGAAAATAGTAAAACATTCGCATAATTGATACTATATAACTTGGCTAAGCAAAGTCACTAAACTAAATTAGTCTAACATATATCACCCTAGCCAACCACAGAGCTAGGTCTAGTTAGACTAATAAATTAGAAAAGAGAGATGTGCCTAAAATAGTACTTCCATAACAGAAATTAGTTAAACGAAGCCACTGAACATAAAAGTCTAACATATATCATTCTAGCCAACCACAGAGCGAGATCTAGTTAGACTATAGAATTAGACATATATCATCATAGCCAACCACGGAGCTAGGTCTAGTCAATTCTATTGCAAGAGAATTGAACTGAATAGAAAGACTAATTAGAATACACTCTACTGAACTGAGCACTGAAGAACCAAATAAATTGAATAAATTAAATAAATTAATTCATACATAAATGATGTTTTCACATTCAAATTAACATGGGATACTCATCAAATATCCAATGTTCCACTAATATGATCACAGTATAAACTCAAATACAATATGTGCGGAGCAACAATAATCAAAGTACATAAGAGACTCTACTAAACATATGTGATATCTATTATTGTCAGATTTAATTCGTTCTATCTATTCTGAGATAGACAACAATACCCTTCCTAAGGGTAAAATTGGGATTTTAAGATTTAGACTTCCAAATTGATTCTAATCAGTTCTAGTAGGCTTAATATTATCTAATAAGAGGAATGAGACCTTAAAAGTAAAGTTTATATTTAAGGCTAGCTTTATTAATGCAAATCACTTTTTAATGCTAAGAAAAGTGTAAGGAAATTACGGCTTATTATGGGATTCTAAGCTCATAGATAGGTTCCATTAAACATAAGAAATCAATTGGCACTAGGTTTGCCAAAATTAGATATTAAAATAGGTCATTAGACACTAATTAAGATCAAGGGTAATTTAGAGGTGCTTAGCAAATTTAGAACTCTTAAAATGATTTTATATGCATATATGGATTCTTTTCTGCCATATTAATAATTAAAGACATTAATCATGCAATTTAGCCAATAATTAAATTAATTATTCACTAATTAAGATTAGAGAGAGGTTTGGTTAAACTAGAAATTCTAATTACATAAAGTAAAATATTATTTTAGATTATTGTTCCTTATATTTTTTTGATTAAAATGATATACTGGATTATACTATTTGGATGAGTATAGCTAAAGTTATTCAATTAATTTAATTGGAATGTTTTTAATTAAAATTTTCTATGATTCATATTTTCTGAATTAATTTCCATAAGGATTTTAATTCAAAATATAGACTGATTTACTTTGGCTCGTAAACAAAAAGATGTGAGTCCGGGTCTGACCCGGCCTACCACTGTTCGCCTTCATCAATGCTTCAATCCCCAACAGCCAGCCCTAGAGTTACATTCAGAGACACAATTTGCGATCATCATGCCAAGCCGCTGCCTCGCATTGATCGCTACACCATCCCTGAGTCAAGGCACACCTGATGGACCTAGAAGCCCTAACTAGAATGGTCTAGACATCTAGATGATTACTCAGCCTAAAGCACTACTGATGGGTTTTCAGATTTTGTGAGAGCTCTTAGCAAAGATGATGCCATGACTATAGCTCAATCCTAATACATTCAGGGCATAGAGGAGAAGCGATTGGGTTAGGAATTGCATTAGCTGATCGACTGGTTAGTCGGGATGCTACTCACAGTGGAGCACTAATGCGAGTCAATTCTAAGTCGAACAATTTGAATTGAATTGATCTATCAGATTGACTCAATGATTACTAAACCTTAGCAATCTTCAGGTGAGATAATTATGATCTATCGAGGATCTTGATTGCTAGGGATTCATAGAGGCTTGATGGCTAGAATGACGGCACTCATACAATAGTGGTTTCAATATCTAGTTCATCGCCAGGCTTCAACAACACCAATGCTCTCTAGCAAGCAGCTGTGGTATGGTCCTAACATAGCATATAGGTGATTTAAGTAGAAATCGAGCTGAAATCAGCTTGACAGAGGTAAGGGTAGAGTTTGCACATGGATATGGAGAATATACTAGAGCTTCCAGATGATCACTGCAGCTTAGTAGAGGGTCTGAACACCAAACTGCACCCTCTATCAGTGGTACACAACTGTAGGAATCACTGAGAAGCTTTGAACGATAGCCAAGTGAACTGGGGAAGGAGGGAACTTCTTTTGCTTCAATGGAAGCAACATGGTGAACACAAAGTTCATTGTGAATGATTCTGAAACTATTTATAGTCTCGAGATGCTTAGGAGCTTGGCCCATGGGTCAAACTAAGCTCAAGAGCTCTATGCTTGGACCTTCCCTAATGGGAGCTAACTAGTCTTGGGACACGATGTAGGATGCTTAACCAAATGGGGAAGACTAGCAATGGTGTTTCACTGTGGAAAGAGGATTTGTAGACAAGCGCTAGCATGGCTAGTATTATCGAATATTCTAGGTCAGGCCAATGATCAAGTGGAGATGAAGATGAACATAGCAGGTCGATGCGCGGGACATCTGATCGTGAGACCATTGAAGATGGACGGCCCGATGCACTTCCTGATAAATTGCATCACTGATGGAATGAGCTACAAATTTTCCAAAAATTCACCCTTAGCTAATTAGGGTGTGAGGAATTCAAAAATCTAATTAGATTTTAATTTGGAGATCAAATTATTTTAGCTAATTTTTAGGATCCGAAAATAAGAAAAAATAGCTATATTGCTCATATGAGCCCTAATTGATCCCAAATTTCTAAGGTTAGGTTTAAATGGCCCATTGAGTCTAATGGAATAAAAATCAAAGCATGGTTTAGCTTAAATTAATTTGAATTAGCTATAGTAATAACTAAGGTTGTTACACTAGATCTTGGTGCACTCTCTGCTAGAAGTGAACTTGTTATCTCTGTCTGATACTATTGACTTAGGAGTATCATGCATTCTAAAAATCTTCTTAATGTAAATCTTGGTGAAGTTAGTTTGATGGATAGGAATGAAATGCGCTGATTTAGTTAAACGGTCAATGATGGCCAAAATTGCATCGGCACCAGATCTTGTGCAAGGCAATCCCATAACAAAGTTTATTGAAATATCAAATCATTTCCACTCGAGAATTTCTAACAGATGCAAAAGTCCTCTAGGCCTTTGATGCTCCGGCTTTACCAAATTATAAGCATGGAATTTTGCCACGGAATCGGCCACACTTTTCTTCATACCAGACCACTAGAAAGATTGGTTTAAGTATTAATACATTGTTGCACATCCAAGATGGACACAATATCTAGAGTGATGGTTTTCAATAAGGATTTTTCAGTGCATTAACTTAGGAATTTAGAGGCAATTATTCTGATTGATAACACCCTTACGTAATTACAGATCAAGGCAACGGCCGCTTTCAATTGCAACTTTAAAATTCATATAGTCTTCATCCTTCGTTTGAGAGATGGAGACATCTCTATGAAAGGTAGGTTCAAAAATTCTTTGGCTCAGCATCATACTTAGCATATCACCTCAAACATGCACGACCTGAAGATTATGAAATTCTTCTTCTAATGAACTTTCAGTAATCATGGCAGATAACGTGGCATGACAAATGATAGCATCTGCTATGACATTTGCCTTTTCAGAATGATACTGAATAATTAAATCACAATCACTAATCAACTCCAACCACCTTCTTTGTTGGCAGTTTAATTCACGCTAAGTAAAAATATACTTCAATCTCTAGTGGTCAGCGAAAATTGAACATTGAACTCCATACAAATAATGACACTAGATTTTCAAAGCAAAGATCACTGTGGTAAGTTCAAGATCATGAATGGGATAGTTCTTTTCATGAGGTTTCAGCTGGAGAGAGGCATAAGCAATTACTTTACCCTTTTGCATTAATATGCATCCTAAACTAACTCCAGATGCATCAGTGTATACTTGATAGTTTAGACCTTCTTTAGGTAGAACAAGCAATGGAGCGGCATAGAGTGCATCCTTCAAGATTTGAAATGCTTCTTCGCATTCGGGAATCTAAATGAAAGGTACAGCTTTCAGTGTCAGTTTGGTTAGTAGTGAGGTAATCTGAGAGAAGAATTTTATGGACTTTTTGTAGTATTCGGCTAGTCCCAAATAGCTTCTAATATTAGTTACTGACTTGTATTGTACCCAATCTTGGATTGCGCTCACTTTCTTCTGATCTACTTGAATACCTTGGGCATCAACTACGTGACCCAAGAATACTATAGATTCTAGCTAAAATTTACATTTGATGAATTTGCATACAACTGGTGATCACACAAAGTGTCTAATACAGCTTTTAAATAATCTTCATGATCCTTCTGAGTTCGAGAATAGATAAGAATATCATTAAAAAATATGATCACGAGTTTGTCTAAATATGGCTTAAAGACTCGCTGCATCAAGTTCATGAATATTGATGGTGCATTAGTGAATCCAAAAGACATCAGAGAAATTCATAGTGGCCATAGTGAGTGCGGAAAGTTATCTTCTCAACATCGGCATTTCTTACTCGCAACTGATGATATCCTGATCTCAAATCTATTTACGAGAATATGACAGCACCTGATAGTTGATCAAACAAATCATCGATTCTGGCAAAGGATATTTGCTCTTAATGGTGACTTTATTCAACTTTCGATAATCTATACACATTCGCATAGATCAATCTTTCTTCTTTACAGATAGCATTGGAGCTCCCCAAGGAGATATATTAGGTCTAATAAAACCCTTGCTTAAGAGCTCTTGTGATTATTTATTAAACTCATGTAGTTCCTTAGGTGCCATTCTGTAAGGAGCTTTAGATATTTGTTGAGTTTTGGAAACTAACCCAATAGAGAATTCTACTTCTCTAGCAAGAGGTACTCCTGGCAGATCCTCAGGGAATACATCAGTGAAATCTCTTACCACTTTATAATTAGAGAGAGGAATGCTCTCTTTAACTTCACCCATCATAGTGACAAGAAAAACATCACATCCCTTACTGATTAATTTCTCAGCCTTAATAGTGTTTATTAGAGATAACTGAGTACTAATCTTCCTTATGAAAATTTTAGGCTTACCATGGGAATGAAGAGTGATTTTTTTCTTGAGGCAATTTATTACTGCATTATGACTACTAAGCTTTCATTCCAAGAATAATATCAAAATTGGTTAGTGGAAAGACAATTAGCTTGGAATCGAAAGCTTGATTGTTTAGCGAAATTTAAGGTTGCAAAACTTATAAGCACTGAGTTGGGCTCCGGATGAAAGATTAATATTTAATAGCTTAGCTAACTTGTATGTAGGCAGATTAAGAGTTTTGACAAAAAAAAGTTCAGAGATAAGAGAATGACTGGCCCCAGTGTTGAATAACACATTGCAAGGTTTATCATAAAAATAGAGCGTTCCTAAAAATTTTTTAACTCAATTACATTAACTAATTGCAATATAAAGATGCATAAAATATAGATTAAAGGAGAGGTTCAAAAATGTGTACCTAAAACCACATTATTGTCTTCTACGACTTCAAGTGGAGTTAGAGCATAGACACCTACAGGACCAGTAGGATGATTATTAGTCTGCTTTTTGAAATTATTCTTATTTTGGAATCTAGGAGTGGCAACTTGCTACCGTTCTGGTTCTAAAGCTTCTGTAGTAGAAGCTAGAATTATTACCTCCTCAGATCTCGCATGTTCAATGGTGA
Organism: Gastrodia elata; assembly: GCA_016760335.1. NCBI lineage: Eukaryota > Viridiplantae > Streptophyta > Magnoliopsida > Asparagales > Orchidaceae > Gastrodia > Gastrodia elata. Next base: position 34,889,914 of record CM028682.1, read on the forward strand.
GGCACAGAAGGCTTAATTCTGCTATGAATGGTTGATACAAACACCATCCAACACTTCTTGGCGAGTGCAATGGTAGAACAGATGGCCTTGATGACCACACGTGTAGCACTTATGGACAAAGTGATAACACTTTCCATATGGGTGAGGCCTATTGCAGTTTGGAGTTGGCTCGGAAAGAGAAGCAGCCCCGAGTTGGTAACCTTTAGTAGAAGGAGGCTTGTGTCTCTTGAATGCCTCGTGGTGTTTTGGTACCACATGGACCTTTCATTTTAAATCTCTTTCAGACTAGTGGTGCTCCACCACCTTTGCTATTTGCACAAGCTATGATAACTCTGTGAGATAGAGCAGAACTACGCAATCTTAAATAGAATCATGCAAGCTACTCTGGAATTGGTGACATCTCGCAACTTCATATTGGATAAGTTTTAGGATGAAGCGCGTTAGCCTTCTAAATTCCATCTCATATTCTGAGATGGGACAGCTACTTTATTTTATCTGTAGAATCGTGTCTTCAATGATGTTTTGTGCGGATATAGGAATGAACTCATATTTTAAAGCTTCTACAAAATCATTCCAAGGGATGTCCTCAATGTCAAAATCAACAAATCATGTGTTCCAAACATTATCCCACCAATATTTTTCTTCTTGAAAGAATAGATGGGTCGTGAGATGGATTGCTTCAAAATTTGTGTACTTGAGGCTGATTAAAATTTTCTCAGCCACTTTCAACCAACTGGTTGCATCCATAGAGGACATGTTCTTGCTGAAGGTTGAGGGTCTCAACCTCATAAAGCTATGCAGAAGTCCATCAGTAGAATGAAAGGATGAATGCTTTGTATACTATATAGGTATTGTTGGTGCACGACTATTAGTTGAGGCAAGTGAAGGATGAATGGTGATCAACTTTTGAATTGACAAGGCTTGCAGGGTTTGGTTTTCTAACATTGCTATCACTATTCCCACAGATGGGTAACTTCATTAGAAGTACTGATAGAAGCTACTGCAATCTTAATGGGTATAGTCGATGGAGATGATCCTGGATTTATCATGTTGTAGCAAGATGAATCTTTATTTCAGAATGAATTTAAAAAAATAAGACAAAGTTTGACATTCAATCTCTCAATCACAGATTTTTTTTGCTTGAAAGTGATGGTTATATAAGTATTCAATGGAAAAAAGGATTACTCATATAGATACTAAGACATGAAATGATAAAGACTACAATCATTTTAACAATTATATACTGGGTAATAGTGCTCTTTGACAAACTTATCACAGAATGCGAAACGAAAGTCTGCGAAGGTCACAATACGACACTTCCTCTTGCACTTCCTCTCTAACTTTCAATTGGTGATGATCCACTAATCCTCTGTAGTATCTTAAAGTAGAAATATCATAAGATCGACGTGGATGGGATCTGGGCACTCTGTGTGGTTCAAAATTGACTCTATGCGATTTAATAATTCCTTGGCCATAAATGAAAAGTCGAGTACTCTAAAGATACATTGACAAAGAATCTTGTCCAGAACTAGGGTTCCGTTGGCTTACACTCTAGCTATAGATCTTCTGCCTTCCAGGCCAAGCTAATAATCATAATCCCAAACAGCTTCAAATGTAGCCCAAATCAGATATTCCACACTCCATTTTGTTCTACTAGGAGAATTTGTTAGTTCTTAGTTTACTTTAAGATTGATTTAATCATTTTCATGTGGAAATTTCTAATTCATACTTTCATATTGAGTTGTTTTAGAGTATGATGTTATGGATGTTATATTTGATGAGTGCATTACAAAAAAATGATCCATTAGATAGATAGGAATGCAAATTCCAATTTGACACCTTATGGTGTTCTTTGATACCACTATGACGCCCCGTCCTCGCCATGGTCATGCTAATACGAATATTAACATATTTGTGGTGAAGATGGTCACCAACTGAGGCAAATCTCCCAACTATAGTCGAGTTAGGAATCAACCCAACCCATCTTAGCTGAAAAACTTGTCTCCTAAGAACTATAAGCCATCCATCAACATATTAAAGTGTGAAAGCAAAGTAAATATAATATCCACATCCATAGCACAAGAGAAAGAAATGAATTGTAACTCAACTTAGTATGAAAGTGCAAGAAAATAAATACAACCAAAATATTTAATTATTACAAACTGAATTAGATTAAAGGAACACTCGTCCTCATAAATAGAAGGGAAACTTAGCTAAGCCTCAACAACATTAAGAAGTTCCTCCTCCTGACTAAGCTCCTCACCTAGAACTACTTCAATAAATAGCTCTGAATTTGACATTGTCTGTATCACAATACTAAGGCTCAACCAAGAAAAGAAAATCTTACAGTTAGACAATTGGTTAAGTACATTTTAGGCTGATTAAATGAAGCTACATGGTTATAATATCACATTCTACTAAACATGCAAGCATTTTAAAGAGGTGCAATAAGCTACAAAAGAACAGGATAGCTATAAATAAAATATTTATAACTAACCAAAACAAAGTATGTAAATAACATACCTCAACCAGAAGTTGTAGCAAGGTTTGGCAGTAAATATGTAAATAGATGAAAGTGTTGAAAGTAAACTCATCTTAACATGCTTATGATCAAATATATATGTGTTGATTTGCATTTAATAATCTAAACTGAAGTATAAAAGTAAATTGAAGTAATACTAACATTCTAATATATACAAGAATTGAGTAAAATTGAACTAAGAATACTGAGCTGATATGAATCATTAAAGTGTGCAAAAATAGTAAAACATAACTAAAAATATATGGCCAAATAAGCCATTGAACTAAAAATTGAACTAAAAAGTAGCAATATGCCTAAATTAGTACAACAATAATACAAATGGGCTAAAATAGGGCCACTGTACAGAAAGTTCAAGATGTATCATCCAATCCTTAACATGGGTGGATCTGAGCCGCACTATAGAATCAGATATGTATCACCAAAGACAAATCATGGGTGGATCTGAGTTGATTCTGTATCAAAAGAATTGAACTAAAGAGGCAGACTAACTAGGGTGCACTCTACTGAACTGAAAACTGAGGAATAGAATGTACCGATTAAAGTTGATTAATGTTTCTGCATTTTAAATCTAACATAGGATATTCATCAAATATACTATGTCCAACTAGTATGTCCAAGGAAAAAGGCTCAAATACTAGGTGTGCAAAGCAACAAAGTCAAAGAAAGCAATAACTTTTTAAACATATGTGATGTCTTTTGTTGTTTAATTTTAATTCAATCTATCTATTCTGAGATAGTACTATCTTATGATCTCCAATATCCAACAATCAGGTAAAATCCCAAATTCATGACCTTACAGATTAAACATTAGAACTTAACTAGTTCTAATTCATAATCAGAATTAACTACAGAAGTTAAATAATAAATTGATGACTTAATTATTGAATTTTGCTAACTCAAACCCAATCTTGATCAAGTAAATCAAGATCTAATGATTTAAGGTGTAAACTCCAAATTGGGGTTTAGACTCTAAATCCAAGGTACTAATCTTTTAAGGATCTAAGAATTCACACCAAATTTACTCCATAGATAGAGAGATCTTAAGAGCTAAAAGATTAAGGAAATGTGATCCTAATTAGAAAGGCTGATTCTACAACCATAAGATAAAATAATCAAATAAAAACTTATGAATCTAAGAACTAAACTCGATCTGTATAATAATATCATTATTCTATAGGTTGAAACTACTTAAGCTACTAAGGAATTTCAGGGATTAAGCACTTAGGAGATATAAGAAATCTGAAGAATGAATATTGCAATTTTAAAGAAGACTTTATCTAATTCACATCTATCAAGGATCTAAGATCTATGACTTGATCTAATTCTTATGATCTTAACAAATTTAGATTTAAGATTCTCATTAAGACATTTACTTAGCAATAATTGCTAGGATTGGTTCAGGTGGTAATTGAATTAACTAAAATTGATTTCATAAGGCTCATAAACATTTAAATGAATTTATATGGAGGATATAAAATTACCTTAAGATCTTAATGATCTATTGTGTGTATTTTAAGAAGAAATGGACTTAAATGGTTAAGATCCATATATCAAATGCAAAAAGCTTAAGAAATAATTTTAAAGCATTGCATTACTGATTTAAAGCATTCTAATGATATTTTTAAGGTTTAAGGGCTAATAAACTAACTTTTGGTCAAAATGACCAAAATGCCCTTCCTAAGGGCAGAATCAGAATTTTAAGATTTAAACTTTTTAATTAATTATAATCAGTTCTAATAGGCTTAACTTTGTCTAATAAGAAGAATGAAGTATTAAAAACCAAGTTTAGACTTAAGGCTAGCTTAATTAGCTCTAATCACTTCTTAAGGCTAAGAAAAATGATTAAGGAAAAATAGAACTTATAATGAGATTCTAAACTCAGATAATTTATAATAAGCATAAGAAGACAATTGACATTAGGTTTGCCAAATTTAGAAGATAAAATAAGTCATTAGGCACTAATTAAAATCTAGGATAATTAAGAGGTGACTAGTGAATTTAGAACTTCTTAAATATTTTTAAAGGTATGGATGGTTTCCCCTCTGTCTCATGAATAATCAGAGACTTAAATCAATTAATTTGGCCATTAAATGAATTAATTATTCACTAATTAAAGTTTGATAGATATTAGGCTAAATTAGAAATTTTAATTACAGAAAGTGAGATTTTATTTTAGATTATTGTTCCTTATATTTTTTTGATCAAAATGGCATATTGGATCATTCTATTTGGATCAATATAGCTAAAGTTATTCAATTAATTTAATCTGAATGTTTTGGATTAATCAAACTATATATTATTTAATTAATTATATTTCCCTTTCTATTTTCTTAAGGAATTTAATTCCAAATAATCGGCTGAATATCCTCGGTGCAAAATCAAAAAGGCACGGGACAGGGGTGGTCCGGCCTAATGCTGTTGATCTTCTCCACCCTCTTCTCCAACAGGCCGACTAAGCTTAACTCTAAGTCGATTGATAACTCCAAAATTTATAGTAAAATTAGTTAATAAAATAAACACTTCACAGTTAAAAATTATATATTTTAATGTGCTTTTACTATTTTTTAGGATAAAAGATGAGAAAATCAAACCATTGGTCTTCCCCAGGCATTTAGAAACTGAAATCACATTAAATCTGTTGTCTTCCAAGATAATAAGGGAATCTAGTTTAATTACTTGCCATGAAATTAAGGAAGGGAAAGAGGAGGCAGAATTTATGCCAAGGGGCTCAAAAGATCATTATATAAACTACCAATTGACACTATGGCAGGGTTCCAAAATTTGACACTCATTGAATCCAAAAGAAGCTACTGTGAGAGGAAGAAGGAGACCTCACCAGGGAATGAGAAGAGATCCATACAAGGGAAGGAAAGGAGATCACTCAAAGGAGTTAGATGAAATGAAGAGCAAAAGCAAAGGAAAATACAGCAAATGCCAAGGGCAGTTCCTAGTATTCATCTATAATTTATCTATGTTTTTCTTTTGATTTGAACCATGAAAAGGTTCAGTTCTTTGTATGTATCTTCCTATTTTTTCACTATGATGGAGATCTAAACCCTCCATGGGGAGGGTTGGGATGTAATCATGCAATAAGTAGGGATTATAAAAGGTGTTGCTGTAAATTTTTTACAATGAATAATATGTGCTTAATTTTCTATCTATATTCTGTGCTTGTGAATGAATGCGTGGAATGTTTGCAAATCTTTATTGAATTAAAATTTTTTATTAAATGAAAATTACTAAGTCATTTAAATAGTCTAGATTTAGAAGGAACGCACATAAAGGTCCTAGCCGCGACATATCTTTGTTGAGCGAGTATTCTCAGTGTAAAACACGACAGGTTTTGAATGGAAGAAATGACTTAGTACATATTATCTTGAGCTTTGAAGCTCACTAATTGGTCTACAGCATAGATGTGTGTGCAGTTAGAGCTTAGAGCTATGTGACAAGCTCTTGAGCCTAATTGCACAACTCTTTGAGCTCAGCCTAGAGGATATTGCTTGTGAGCCAAGAGCCACTAATCAAGCTCTGTGGCTCAGTAGACGTTAAAGGAGGAAGAGGGCACTGAGAACTTATCGATGATGTGACATCGTCCATGTGATCTGATGAGTCTACTTCCTTAGCTAAACTGTGTATGAAGCGCAAGAGGCTAGTTGGTGGAAATCAATGCTTGCGAGATCACAAAACTAAAAGATTATTTTTGATCACCTAGACATAGGAGCTCTATACAAATCAAATGTGATCTCACAAGAATCTATGAGCTGAGGTAGAACTCTACTATGTTCACCTTGTGCACTAGATGTGAACTTGTCGAAATTAGAGGACCAATCTAAGGAACACAATGTTCACTTGATTAATTAGCATGATAAAGTACCTAAAATTACAAGAATCAGTTATAGTACATGTTCTTAATAAATTACATGATGAAGTCCTAACTCTCCCTTCTCAATTTAATAGTATCTTTCTTTAAGTTCTATGCACTGTTTAATTAGCAACCACCAAAACAAAAATACAAATTAACTAGACATTATTGAATGTAGATATAACTAAGTAACAAAACCACCATTCCCTGAGCACGCTAAAATCCAGAACTTATCATTCCATTTTTACTTTGGACCACTTACACTTGCGTGCAAGCATAGACACAAAACTAAGATCTGTCATCGATGAATTCTCTACCGATAGCCTGAGCCACTGTCTGGATTTGATCGCCACACAATCTATGAACGAAGATGTGCCAATTGATCAATGAAGCCCTCTGTGTGAGAGACAGAGATGCCGAGACCTTACTACATCTAATCGGTCCTAAATTAAACATCTATGGTTTACTGTGGGGCCAAAATTATCCCACATAGGTGATCAATTGGCTAGAGCTCAATCTCTACACCATCACGGAGGTGAGGCAAATCAAAGCCCTATCGCCATGCAGCTTGGGAGGCACCCAGAGACTGATTCTTATTCTAATTCAGCACTGAGAGGTACACTAGCCCGATCGATCGATATGATCGATCAAAGTTAGTCTGAGCCCCATGAAGGATTGCATTGAGTTTGATTTACCAAAGGATGTAATTAGAAATGCGATCAAATTGGAATAGAGACATTATTCCCCATAGACTGGCTCCAAATCCATGGGCAGCTGCTCTATCCAAATAGTAAGTCCTTATTGTCTGGACTGAGCCCCATTCAGCTTAACCAATGTGCAATGATGGCCTAAAGCCTAGAAGGGTCTAAACATCATCCCAAAGATATTCTAATGTACTTGAAGGAATATTGTGTCTACACAACTCAGTAAGGATAAGGCTAGTACTTGGAAAACTAAATCTGAGGTGTTAGAGGGCTAGAGATTATTACAAAAGTTCTAGAAGATCTCAGCAAATGCCTAAGGGGTCAGAACACTAGACCACACCCTCTATCAACAGATGGGAAAGCAGCTAGAATGCCCGGAGTTCCTATAGCTCGGAAGAAGGAGAGGAGAAATTCATGTAATCCTCAATGATTAAAGGAATTCACTGAGATGAGTGGAGGCTATTTATAGTCTACGAGAAGGATTGGAGGTGGCAACCATTCCCTGGAGCCATGGCTTAGCCTCTGGCCAAATGGTTAATTGAACATACCTCAATTGGGGGAGGTTTGGACCTTTGATTCATTCAGGAAACCTAGCTAGCAGAGGCAGGGTGATAACAGCTTAGTGATGTGGTGAGGGGAGTGGTAGACAAGCACTAGCATGGCTGGTATGATCGGATCTTCTTTGTCGGGCCATCGAGCTAGGGATGATGGTGAATAATGGCTGGACTACGCTTGTTGTTTGATCAGAGATTCCATTAGAAATTAATGATTGATTACAATACTTACGTAATTGAATGGGGGAGGGTTATTTTCCATTGGATTGCGAGTGTGATCCAGTGTGATGACCCACATAAGTAGTAATAAGTGAAATTCTTAAACATTGAGGTGCCTTTCCAGATAACGGTGGAGTTCCTGATAAGAACTCCAAAGTTAAGCATGCTCAGGTGGGAGCACTCCTAGGATGGGTGACCTGCTGGGAAGTTATCTTCTGAGGGCAAAACTGTGAGGCATTTCAGGCAAAAGCGGACAATACCTTGGTGCTTAAGAGTTTGGGCTATTATAAATGGTATCAGAGCAAACTATAGGGTGTCAGATATGAGCTAAGTGCCATACAGGGAAAAGTACCACTTCATGTGAGCAGCCTCTTAAACCCATGATGGTTAAGGTGCTACATGGTTGTGGGTACCTCTTGTGCCTGTAGGGGTCACCTCTAGTCCTATCTACCCAATGGATGGTTCTTGGATCTGTGTGTGAATACTGATGAGGACATCAGTTACTTAAGTTAGGGAAATTGTGATGACCCACTTAAATAGTAATAAGTGAAACTCTTAAACATCGAGGTGCCTTTCCAGATAACGGTGGAGTTCCTGATAAGAACTCCAAAGTTAAGCGTGCTCAGGTGGGAGCACTCCCAGGATGGGTGACTTGTGTTGGGAAGTTATCTTCTGAGGGCAAAACTGTGAGGCATTTCAGGCCAAAGCGGACAATACTTTGGTGCTTAAGAGTTTGGGCTATTACATCCAGCTACTGACTATGGAGCCACGCTCAGACATCGGCACAATTTGTTGCACACGCTGAGATGCATGCAGAGGGATCCATAGGTTGGAATGATTGCCCCGCTATTGGGACTCTACAATGGATTTATCGCGGTCCCAACTGCAAATCCCACAAGAATAATTTATTTAAAATTATTTATTTAATTAATAATAATAATTCTTTAATTAATACAATTAATTTTAATAATTCTAAATCCAATTTATGACTAAATAAGCTCCAAAAATTCTCAAAAATTCACCCTTAGCTAATTTTGGTGCAAGTAATTTAAAAATTCAGTCAGATTTTAATATGGAGATCAAATTAATTTTGCGAATTTTCAGGATCCTAAAATAGGCAAAATAACTAGATTGCTCAAATGAGCTCTGATTGATTCCAAACTTCTAGGGTTAAGTTTAAATGGCTAATTGAATTTAATGGAATGAAAATTAACACTTACTTTTGCTTGGATTAGATAAGGTAACAACTTGGGTTGTTACACTGGGCCTTAGTATGCAAAATTTAGACTTGTTCATGGAACCTTCATCAAAAGAGGAGCAGGAGCATTTCAGGCCAAAGCGGACAATACTTTGGTGCTTAAGAGTTTGGGCTATTACATCCAGCTACTGACTATGGAGCCACGCTCGGACATCGGCACAATTTGTTGCACACGCTGAGATGCATGCAGAGGGATCCATAGGTTGGAATGACTGCCCCGCTATTGGGACTCTACAATGGATTTATCGCGGTCCCAACTGCAAATCCCACAAGAATAATTTATTTAAAATTATTTATTTAATTAATAATAATAATTCTTTAATTAATACAATTAATTTTAATAATTCTAAATCCAATTTATGACTAAATAAGCTCCAAAAATTCTCAAAAATTCACCCTTAGCTAATTTTGGTGCAAGTAATTTAAAAATTCAGTCAGATTTTAATATGGAGATCAAATTAATTTTGCGAATTTTCAGGATCCTAAAATAGGCAAAATAACTAGATTGCTCAAATGAGCTCTGATTGATTCCAAACTTCTAGGGTTAAGTTTAAATGGCTAATTGAATTTAATGGAATGAAAATTAACACTTACTTTTGCTTGGATTAGATAGGGTAACAACTTGGGTTGTTACACTGGGCCTTAGTATGCAGAATTTAGACTTGTTCATGGAACCTTCATCAAAAGAGGAGCAGGAGCATGGGGATGATCCTGTGACTATTGTTTTGTTCCTTTAGTTTTCTTTTATTTTAAAGAGAGAGGGAGAGTATTTTATTTTGCTTAGTACTTTTCTTAACTATGGTTTATAATAATTTTGGACTTGTATATATTTCTTACTGCACCTTATATTCTGAGATGAATGTATTTCTTTCATTTTCTACAGCTTAAATGTAATGTAAGGATGTTATCTTATTGCTTCGGCATCTCTGTTGCATATATTACACTTAGACTTGTGTTTATTTTTGCATATAATTTTGTGCTTGATGATGGATTAATGAGATATCAATCCAGCACTAAGTAGGGGATTATTATAGTTAGTACTTCAAGTTATTATGTTTGGTGAATAATAATTCAAGGCATTGCAGGTTGGTACCATTCTGAGGATCACCACTTAACTTCACTTGGGATACTGGTAACTTAATTATTATTAGAAAAGGGCACCACAGCTGATATCAATGACAATCATCCCATTATAAGCAAATCAGTATATGTTGTAATCCAATAATGATGTGGTTAGGCATCGACCAGATGTCATATTTGTGGTTTAGAGAAGGAGGAGCATCAAAAACAAAGATAGCTCCTAAAATATTTAGAGGTACTTGAGTGGATTAATATCTCCATGGACTTTGTAATGGTTTACCATAAAGTAGATCAGGTGTTGATGCTATTTGAGTAATTTTTGATAGATTAACCAAATCATTGCATTTTATAAATATTCAACAAACTAATTATGATGAAAGCTAGTAAAGCTACACATTATTGAAGTTATCTACTAATATAGGGGGAATTTGAATCAAAAATATAGTGATTAAGCATTCATATCATCATATATATCCCTATACTTTGAGTTGAAAATGATGCTTTTTCAGGTAATTGAAGAAAACAAATTGCATGGGCTGAATTACCAAATTTTGGGACAAATCTGCTGCAGTGAGCCATGGCGGCCCATTAAAAACGTGTTACCTGGAAGTAGAACTGTAGACCTGGAGCAAGACCGCTGCAGCATGCCATGGCCCGCCGCAGTGCGCCACAGCGTCATATCGATAAGGATAAATTTAAACTATATAAATGAGTAACTGAATAGTGATCCTGCAAATTTTTCTGCTATAGAGCACTGCAGCGTGCCACAGCGGGCAAATTTTCATTTTTATAAAACTATAGTTGAACTAATTAAACAGTGATCATGCAAGTTTTTTCGCTATAGCGCGCCGTAGCGCACCACGGTGGGTAAATCATCATTTTATAAAACTAGAGTTGAACTAATTGAACAGTGATCTTACAAGCTTTTCCGTTGTAGCACGCCACAGCGGACGCTGCAGCGACCAAATAAAAAAGACACTAACTTACATAGGAAAAGCATTTGGAGCACTGCTGCTACCGCGCGTCGTAGCATAACAGGATTTGAAATGCGGCTGCTGAAGCAGGACAGTATTTGAAACACTGCTACAATAGCGCCCCACATTGCACTGCAGCAGATGGCCCAGAATTTTCAGAAATAGCAATTAAGGAGCATGGGGAAGATCACAAAAATGTGACCTTTGGCCTCCCCCAGCCTCTTGAAAATAGATAAATTAAATCTCTGCTGAATCCCAATAGGTTTAAATAGATAAAAACATTAAAAGGAATTAGAATTAAGTCAAGAAAGAGGAAAGGTCACACATTGAAAGCTTTGAGGCTGAGTGCATCCCTATTTAAGGGCCAATCTCGGGCCTTGAAAGGGTTCCAATTTTTGTAATTCAAAGACCAACGAGAAAGGCTGCATGAAGAAAAAGAAGGAGAACTCTCCAAGGGGAAGAGAGGATCAAGGAAAGACAACAAGGAATGAAGGGTGGTGCTTTAAGAGGACAGCGCAGGAAAAGTAGAGAGAACCCCAAAAAACCTCCGGGTGATTCCTTGTATTTCTCCTAAACTCCCTTGATTTATTTCTTACCGTGAACTAATGGCGATGTTCACATTTCTTTGCATGTACGTTCTTTCTTGCATAGTAAAGGAATGCAAAAAACCCCTTAGAGAGGGTTGAGATGTAGTTGTAAAATTATGTAAGGGATAATTGGTGTATGATGATATTATGTGGATGTAATGAAAAACTATTTTTTTTTATTGTTAAATTCAATATTGAAATGAATGCTTGGATGAATTAAAATCTAAATTATTTTATTAAAAAGAGCTTGTGTTACAATGTTCATCAATTGGGTAAGAGCAAAGAAGGTAGTGCAAGTAGAACTAAGAATTAAGTGACAAAATTCTCGAAGCTCACTTGCACCCCTTTTTAATAACTCTCCCAAAAGATTGATACTTGAGAACCAAGTTCTCCATTAACCTTGCTCTGCAGCTCAGCAAAGTAGAAGGGATGAGAGGACATTGGGAACTTCAATGGATGATGTGACATAATCCATTGACCCAATACATCCTCCCATCTAGCTAAACTGTGTGTAAAGCATATGACGCAGGGTAAATGGAAACTTGCTTATGAGATCCTCTGAAATAAGAGATATCTTTTGGTAACCTAGATGTAAGAAGTCAAAATCAAATTAATGAAACTAGATCTCATAAGAGCTTATGTGCTAAGGAAGAACCCAACGGAGTTCTCCTTGTGCACTAAACTTGTACCTAGTGTAATTGGAGGGTACTCTAATTCTAATGGTGTTCATTTGATTTAACAAGGCTACTAAACTAGGGTATACATTCAACAATAAAGTTGTAGTACCAACCCTTGCAAGATTACAATAAACTCTAAACTCTCTTCTTTTTAATCAAATCGTTTCTTTACTTAAGATCTTATATATCGCTAATTAGGAACCAACAAAAATCAACCAAATTTGTCATCTAAACATTAGTGAAAGAAAATACAACTTGGTAACAGAACACCTATTTCCTAAGGTTCGATAAATCCTGGAAATTAAACTTTCCACTTATTACTTCAGACCACGTATACTTATGTGCAAACGCAAACGTGTATTTCCATCTGTCAAGTTTTTGGCGTCGTTACGGGGAACAGTTTTATTTTGTATCAAGTATACTTGCCTTGAGAAAAATTTGAAATAAGAAGAATTTGTGCTAAACTTTATTACATAATATCTTATTGAAATTTTTGTTGTTATTTGTGGTGAATATTTATTGCTAAATATTGATTGATGGAACTTGTTCTAGCTAGTGACACCTTAACTGCATGAGTAGGAGAAATCTTACCAAATTCTTTTACGATCTCGAAATCGATAGAACTTATTTGAGAGCTAGGAGAGAGCAAGTCATTTTAAACCAACAAAATGCACAAATGGAAGACTTAGATATAAACCCAGCATAACCTATGGTAAATGCTAGGAGAAGATTGCTTAGAGAATATGCACTTCCCACAGTAGAAGGAGTTCGAAATGCTATTGTTAAACCTCCTATACAAGCAAATAATTTTGAGTTTAAACCATCCATTTTAAATATGATCCAAAACAACCAATTTAGTGGGATGGAATTGGATGACCCAAATGCACATATTTCAACTTTTCTGGAAATATGTGACACCTTCCGATTCAATGGGGTATCTGATGATGCCTTGAGATTGAGATTATTCTCATTCTCGCTGAGAGATCGAGCTAATGCTTGGCTTAGTTCTCTACCCGATGAGTCTATAAGTACGTGGGGTGACTTGGCAAGGAAATTCCTAGCCAACTATTTTCCACCCACCAAGACCGCCAGGCTGAGAAATTAAATTTCAAACTTCTCTCAGCAGTATGGTGAGAACTTGTATGATGGCTGGGAACACTTTAAGGAATGCTTAAGGTGTTGCTCACATCATGGGTTTCTGTTGTGGTTGTAGGTGCAGACTTTTTACAATGGATTAAACATACCCACAAGGACCTTCATAGATGCAGCCGCAAGAGGATCATTAAGTAGTAAAACCCTCGAGGAGGCCTTTGATCTCCTCGAGGAAATGGCTAACAGCGCATACCAATGGCCAACTGAGCAGCCAAATTCAAATAAAGTGAAGGTAGATAACGTGAATGAGTCAAATCAGATTGCTAAATTAAGAAACAAAATTGACATGTTAACTTAAAGACTAGAGGGAATGCAACAGATTTCTGATCATAAGGAAGAAACTGAGGGAGTGAATGTTGTTCAAAACTATGGAGCCCAATAAACTAAGGAGGGAAGAAGCTAAGAGAATTCTCTAAAAGAGTTTAGAACGGACACAACTAATTTTATGAACAAAATGGATGCAACATTAAATCGACATGAACACACACTCTTGAATCAAGAAAAAGATGTTCAAAGAATTGAGTTAAAAATAAAGGAGATTATGACGCAACTAAATAAACCCTTCTTGGTATGAGCCATAGGGGACTATGGGAATGAATTAGGAAATTCCATAACTTTGAGAAGTGGAAAAATTACAGAACCTTTGGTACTTAAAAGTTCTAAAATTACTCCTCAAGACTTGGGAGAGAAATCAATTGTGGAAAAAGAAATCAATAAGGACAAAGATAAAGAAAAGAATGAGGAAACTAATACTAGATGACTAAACCTTCTGACCACACTCCTCACATCCCCTATCCTCAAAGAATGGCAAGGGTGAAGCTAGACAACCAGTTCCAAAAATTCCTTGAAACTCTTAAAACTCTTCATATAAATATTCCCTTTGCTGAAGCATTGGAATAGATGCCCAATTATGCTAAATTCATGAAGGATATACTATCAAGGAAAAGAAAAATAAATGAAAAGGAAACTGTGGCCTTGACTGAGAAATATAATGCCATTCTCCAACAGAAAATCCCTTTTAAGAGAAAGGACCCAAAAAGTTTTACCATCCCTTGCACAATAGGAAATCATTCATTTAAAAGGGCTTTATGTGATTTAGGTGCCTTAATAAATTTAATGCCATTTTACATATTTAAAAAACTGGGAATTGATTCTTTAAAACCTACCTCAGTCTTCCTCCAATTAGTCGATAGATCCGTAAGAACTCCAATGGGAATCTTGGAGAATGTTCTAGTAAAGGTTGACAAATTTATCTTCCCCGCCGATTTTATTGTGTTGGAAATAAAAGATGAAAATCAGAAAATTCTTAGAATTCTGGGGAGACCATTCCTTGCTACTAGAAAAACTATGATTGATGTTGATAAGGGTGAATTGAGTCTTCATTATGAGGGGGAGGAGGTTAGTTTTAACATAAAGGATTTGATGAGGCATCCACTTAGGCCAAATGAGGATCGTTGGGAAGTAAATGCAGTGGAAGAGGTGCTAATTTCTGGAGATGTAGAGGAAGAAGAAGAAGCTAGAATTTAAGAGGAAGAAAACAAAATTAATGAGTTGATTTAGAAAGATAGAGAATGTGGTTGTCTATAGATGAACCCCCTGAATTGGACTTGAAACCTTTGCCCAAATACCTAAAATATGTTTATCTTGGGGAGGAAACATCACTACTGGTAATAATTTCTGCTTTGTTGAGCCCAACCCAAGAAACTAAATTTTGTACATTGTTAAGAGAGCATAAGAGGGCAATAGGATGGAGCATTGCAGATTTGAAGGGTATTAGTCCTGCCTTATGCATGCACCGCACACTGCTAGAAGATAACTCCAAACCTTCCATAGAACCTCAACGAAGATTAAACTCAAATATAAGAGAGGTGGTGCATAAAGAGATCATTAAGCTTTTGGATGCTGGGATCATTTTCCCAATTTCAGATAGCCCTTGGGTAGGTCCTATTCATGTGGTCCCTAAGAAAAGTGGGATAACCATGATCTTGAGTGAAAATAATGAATTAATTCTTATAAGGAAGGTTATAGGGTGGAGGTATGCATAGACTATAAAAGATTAAATAAGGCAACTAGGAAAGATCATTATCCTCTCCCATTCATTAATCAGATGTTAGATAGGCGGCAGGGAACCTTTACTTTTGTTTTTTAGATGACTATTCAGGGTACAATCAGATTTTAATAGCCCCGAAAAACCAAGAGAAAACAACCTTCACGTTCCCCTATGAAGTATTTGCTTTCAGGAGGATGCCCTTTGGTTTATGTAATGCACCTACAACTTTTCAAAGGTGTATGATGGCCATCTTTTCTGAAATGATAGGAGATCCTAGAGATCTTTATGGATGATTTTTTTGTCGTGGAATAATCCTTTGAAGACTGCTTAACAAACTTAGGTAAGGTCCTAAGGAAATATAAGGAAACTAATCTTATTCTCAATTAGGAAAAATGTCACTTCATGGTAGATGAAGGAATTGTCTTGGGTCACCTTATATCAATAAAAGAAATTGAGGTAGATAAGGTCAAAATTGAGGTTATTGAGAAATTGCCTCCACCCTTTAATGTAAAGGGAGTTAGGAGTTTTCTTAGGCACACTAGGTTTTATAGATGGTTCATAAAAGATTTTTCTAAAATCAGTTTACCTTTGTGCCGGCTTCTAGGAAATGATGCTGAATTTATATTTGATGAAAACTACATAAGGGGATTCAATGCCATAAAATATGCTCTCATTTTAGCTCCTATAATTTCCACTCCTAGCTGGGATCACCCCTTCGAAATCATATGTGATGCTAGTGAACTTGCTGTGGGAGCAATGTTAGGACAGTGAAAGGAAAAAAATTTCTATTCCATTTATTACGTAAGTAAGGTATTGGATGAGGCCCAAAGAAATTACGCCACCACCGAAAAAGAGCTTTTAGCGATTGTTTTTGCATTCAACAAATTTAGGGCGTATCTTATTGGATAAAAAACAATCGTATACATGGATCATGCTGCAATTAAGTCTCTTCTTTAAAAGAAAGAAGCAAAGCCACGGCTCATATGTTGGGTTTTGCTGCTACAAGAATTTGACTTGGAAATCCGTGATAAAAAGTGGTGCGATAATGTGGTGGCTGATCACCTCTCTAGATTAACTCATATAAAACACGAGGGAGAAGAAATTTGTGAAACTTTTCCTAATGAACAGCTCTATTCAATTGCAGCAAGCAATCCTCCTTGGTTTGCTGATTTTGCCAACTATCTTGTAGGAAGGGTAATCCCAAGAGAATTTAACTATCGACAAAAAAAAAATATATGATGATGTTAAGAATTACTTTTGGTATGATCCCTTCCTATACAAATACTGTTTCGATCAAATCCTAAGGAGATGTCTACCATAAACTGAAACAAATAATGTCTTATATCATTGCCAAACATCTCCTTATGGAGGGCATCATGGTATTGATCGAACAGCGGCAAAGGTTTTGCAATCTGGATTTTATTGGCCCAAATTATTCAAGGATGCTGTTGATTTTGTGAAGAGCTGTGATCAATGTCAAAGGATGGGAAATTTAGGAAAAAGGGATGAGTTACCTCTCAATGAAATCTTTGAAGTTGAACTCTTTGATGTTTTAGGGATTGACTTTATGGGCCCATTCCCCACCTCTAATTCAAGTAACTACATATTAGAGGGGGTGGAATATGTTTCCAAATGGGTTGAAGCTATAGCTTGTGCAAATAATGATGCCAAAACTATGATCAAATTCTTGAAAGATCATGTCCTCTCTAGGTTTGGTACACCCCGTGTCCTAATAAGTGATGGTGGAAAACATTTCTACAATAAACAATTAGAAACTCTATTGAAGGGGTATAAGGTGAAACATAAGGTAGGTATAGCCTACCATCCTCAAACCAGTGGCTAAGTAGAAGTGTCAAACCATGAATTAAAGCAAATTCTAGAGAAAACTGTTAACAAAAATAGGAAGGACTAGACCTTGAAATTAAACAATGCACTTTGGGCATATAGAACTGCATTCAAAACACCTTTAGGAATGTCCCTTACAAGTTGGTTTATCAGAAATATTGTCATTTGCTGGTATAGTTAGAACATCGAGCCTTTTGGGCAGTTAAAAAGCTGAATTTTGATTTTAAACTAGCATGAGAAAAAAGGATTCTGCAATTGCATGAACTAGATGAATTCAGGTTGGGAGCATATGAGAGTGCCAAGCTATACAAGGAGAGAACTTAGAAATGGCATGATAAGCTAATAAGACCAAAATGCCTAAAACCAGGAATGAATGTAATGTTATTTAATTCTAGGTTGAGGCTCTTCCCAGGAAAGCTGAAATCAAGATGGACAGGCCCATTTATAATCACAAAAACATACCCCCATGAAAGTGTGGATATCACTACTTCGGCTGGGAAAATTAAGGTAAATGGGCACCATCTAAAACCTTACTTAGATGGATCTGAATTGCAAGAGAAAGAGAGTTGGTTATTGCAAAGATGAGCTAAATTGGCGTCAGGCTGAGACATAAAAACAAGCGCTCGATGGGAGGCAACCCATGATTAATAAGGCTGTGCTGTTTTCTGTTTTATGTTTTCAATTTTTCTACTTTGTAATTTTCCATTTTTCATTGAATAAAATAAATTTCATATATATCGCACCCTCGATATTGCAGAAATTAAACTTAAAGAAGAATTTTTCTGAATGAGATCAAAATCTGGATTCAATGTCAAATTTTATGGTATGGATTTAAGATGTAAGTATGTTTAAGATAAGGATGAAAATGATCTCAAGTTATACACCTCTTATTCAATTCATGAGTCTACTAAGCTTGATTTCCATGACTTAAAATGAAATGTGCTTAAATTTAAGTGTGGGGGGAGGGGGAAACCAGAGACTAAAATAAAGGTAGCAAGCGGTGAGTGAGAAATTGAGGTGCTAGGCTCCTGTAGGACTTAATGACCACAAGGAACTAAATTAAGAGATGAAGAAAAATAGCTCTCCCTTTAAAAGGAATTAAAAATAAAAATAAATATGTAAAGGGATGATGAAAAATATCTCTCCCAAGCTAAGCAAAGTGAACATTTAGGATGAAGAAAAATATCTCTCCTAAAATGTTAAATTGTGCTTGTGAATCATAAGAAGGGGCACACATAGCACAACACTCAAAAGACTCACCAATTGCAAATTAAGGTGAGAAATTTAGGATCAACTCCCCAGATCAAAACTTTAAGCATGACATTTTAAATTGAAACCAAAGGAAGAGTGGAAACATGAACTCGATTCAAGGGGTAGTAGAAACTTGGAGACATGAAGTAATCTTGACTAGAGTATGCTTGACAACTAAATTCATCATACATTGGCTTAGCACATTGAAGTTTTAGACAAAACAAAATTCAGAAAATCACATTTTTTGAGCTTACTCTAGGACGAGCAAGAATTTAAGTGCGGAGGTGTGATATAATCGGAATTTGTAGCAAAAATATAGTGCTTAAACATTCATATCACCATATATATCCCTATACTTTGAGTCAGAAATGATGCTTTTTCAGGTAATTAAAGAAAATATATTGCATGGGCAGAATTACCAGATTCTGGGACAAATCCACTGTGCGCGCCATGGCGCGCCGCAGCGTGCCATGGAGGCCCATTAAGAATGCCTTACCTGGAAGCAGAACTGCAAACCTGGAGCAAGGTAGCTACAGCGCGCTATAGCGTTATATTGATAAGGATAAATTTAAACTATATAATCGAGTAATTAAATAGTGATCTCGCAAATTTTTCCACTATAGCGTGCCACAGCAGGTAAATTTTCATTTTTATAAAACTATAGTTGAACTAATTGAACAGTGATCCTGCAATTTTTTTTCGCTATAACGCTCCGCAGCGCGCCAGAATGAGTAAATTATTATTTTATAAAACTATAGTTGAACTAATTGAACAGTGATCCACAAGTTTTCTGCTGTAGCGCGCTGCAGCGCACCACAGTGGATGCTGCAATGACTGAACTAAAAAGACACTAACTTACATGCAGGAAAAGTGTTTGGAGCACTATTGCTACAGTGCGCCGCAGCAGAAAAGGATTTGAAACGTGGTTGCTGCAGCGCACCGTAGCGGAACAGTATTTGAAATGCTGCTGCAGCAGTGCGCCGCGATGGATGGCCCAGAATTTCCAGAAATAATAATTAAGGAGCATAGGGAAGGCCACAAAAATGTGACCTTTGGCCTCCCCCAGCCTCTTGAAAATAGATAATTAAATCTCTTCTGAATCCCAACAAGTTTAACCAGATGAAAATATTAAAAGGGATTAGAATTAAGTCAAGGAAGAGGAAAGGTCACACATTGAAAGCTTTGAGATTGAGTGCATCCCTATTTAAGGGTCAATCTCAGACCTTGAAAGAGTTCTAATATTTATTATTCAAGAACCAAAGAGAAAGGCTGTAGGAAGAGAAAGAAGAAAAACTCTCTAAGGGAAAGAGAGGACTAAGAACGGGAAGAAAGGAAAGACCGCAATGAACGAAGGGTGGAGCTTAAATAGGACAGTGCAGGAAAAGTAGAGAGAACCCCAGAAAACCTCCGAGTGATTCCTAGTATTTCTCCTAAGCTCCCTTGATTTCTTTCTTGTCATGAACTGATGGTGATGTTCACTTTTCTTTGCATGTATATTCTTTTTTGCTTAGTAATGGAAGGCTGAAAACCTCTTAGAGAGGGTTGACATGTAGTTGTAAAATTATGTAAGGGATAACTAGTGTATGATGATATTGTGTGAATGTAATGAAAAACTATTTTTATTTGTTATTAAATTCAATATTGAAATGAATGCTTGGATGAACTGAAATCTAAATTATTTTAATAAAAAGATCTTGTGTTCCAATGCTCATCAATTGGGTAAGAGAAATGAAGGTAGTGAGAGTAGAACTGAGAATTATGTGATAAATTTCTCAAAGCTCACTTGCACCCTTCCTTAATAGCTCTCCCAAAAGATTGATGCTTGAGAACCAAGTTCTCCATTAACCTTACTATATAGCTCAGCAAAGTAGAAGGGATGAGAGGACATTGGGAACTTCAATGGATAATGTGACATAATCCATTGACCCAATGCATCCTTCCATCTAGCTAAACTGCTTGTGAAGCGCATGACGCAGGTTAAATGGAATCTTGCTTATGAGATCATCTGAAATAAGAGATATATTTTGGTAACTTAGACATAGAAAGTCAAAATCAAATTAATAAAACTAGATCTCATAAGAGTTTATGTGCTAAGGAAGAACCCAAAGGAGTTCTCCTTGTGCACTAAACTTGAACCTAGTGTAATTGGAGGGTACTCCGATTCCAATGGTGTTCACTTGATTTAATAAGGATAGTAAACTAAGGTATACATTCAATAATGAAGTTGTAGTTCTAACCCTTGCAATATTACAATGAACTCTCAACTCTCTCCTTTTTAATCAAATCGTATCTATACTTAGGATCTTGTGTATTGCTAATTAGGAACCAACAAAAATCAACCAAATTTGTCATCTAAACATTAGTGAAAGAAAATCCAACTTGGTAATAGAACACCCATTCCCTAAGGTTTGATAAATATAGAAATTAAACTTTCCACTTATTACTTCAGACCACGTACACTTGCGTGCAAATGCAGATATGTATTTTCATCTGATACTACCTTCATGGTACTCTCAAAATTATAATTTTTGATTAAGATAGTAGATTTAATTCTTGTTTTGGAAAGCCTTACAATAAGATTTGTGCTCAAATTTATCCACGAGTACAAGCTTCCATCCTCAAATAGAGGGGCAAACTGAAAGAGTGAACAAAGTTTTAGAATATTTGTTGTATAGATGTATATTAGATTTTGGTTAAAGTTGGGAGGATCATCTAGCTTTAATTAAAGTTGCCTTTAATAGTAGTTATCAGGACAGCATAGGTATGGATCCATATAAAGTATTATATGGCAGGAAGTGCAGTACCCCGCTAGCTTGGATTGAAGTAGGAGGTACATAATTATATGGAGCTGAGTTAGTAGAAGACACAAACCAAAAGGTCCAGTTGATTAAAATGAGAATGTTAAAAGCAAGATCGGTAAAAGAAATACCATGACGCACATCATCATAACTGAAATTCCAAGTGAGTGATATAGCCTATCCAAAAATCAGCCCAATGAAGAGAATGCAAGGATTTGGACCCTTTAAATTAATTACTAAAGTGGGATCATCAGTGTATAGATTAAAGTTTCCAAGATGAACCCCCCCCCCCCTCCTTGTTCTCGAAAACAAGGGTGCTATGCCATCTTTACCCATATTTTTCTTTCATCTCAAATTTGAGCTCTTCTTCTAGGAATGCCACAATATCATACATCAAAGTACAACTAATCCTATGAAAAATATAAATTATAGCACCAAATTCCCTATAATTATTGGGTTCATCATGTAGTGACACTAAACCCTAGAATCAGTTGGTTAAGTTTTCCATGCTATGATAATTTGTTATTAAAGCCTTTAAGGGTTAAATTGAGTTAAGTTTTGTATCTTACCTTTCTTCAATTGTAAGATCCCACCTTAATTCTCCTAAAGTGTAACTTAACCCTAAATAATTCCTTATAGTGTCCTAATTTCCTTGGAATCCTTAGAATCCCAAACGCCCTTAAGCAAACCTAGAAGCTACTAGATTATAATTCTTCCTTTAACTCTACATCTAAGACCTCCCAAGTGAGTGCTTAGCTATTTTAGTACACTTATGAGCTAGTACCTCTACAAATTTTTAATTACTTTAGTGAACTTCAAAGTTAGGAAACCTACAATCTATCTCCTAATTATAGAACCTTAGCTTTAGTCTAAGTCTAGTAATTAATGAGGAATGATAGGTTTAAGAATAGGATAGGATTAGAATCATCTTGCATTTATATACTTATAAACTATTTTCTCATATAAGTAAATCCAAATCAAAATATTATTTTCCAAACCTCAACTATTTATAGTATTATCTTTCAAGTGGTTTAGAGATTATTAAATTTTTAAGTCAATTGAGAGTTTGATTAGCTCCATCAGTCATGTAGATAACTAAATTATACAACAATGAATATCCCATAATTTATAATTTACCTGAATTCCTTGTATGTCGCTATGCTTTGAGACTATAACCTTGAACATACACAAAGAAAATGTGCATGAATAAAACTTTAAGACATTAAAGTTAAGGGCTTCATATGGTGGATTATATGCCACGGTAGGTTACGTACCAACAAGGTGACCACACATATTCTAGATGGGGAGTGGGTGTGTTATGGAGAACACCACTTTACTTGGTTAGGCAGATGTGATTGACATCTCAATTGTTCTGTAACTTTTCCTTCAAAACAAAACCTTTCATAAGATAAATAACTAACATTACTTTTATCACAATCTTATTGATTGTGAACTACTTGTCATAGTCTTTTGACTATGCTTACTTATTATAGTCTTTGATTATGCTTACTCAGTCCTTGTAACTGATCTTCACTTTACTTTACTATACAATACTTCTTCTCATTATTATTTCCTTTATATTGCAATCTTTACTTTACTTGCAGTGTATGTTGCTTTTCACTTGCATTTATGTTACACTACTCTCTTTTATATGTTACTCAACATATGTTCAATGGACATATCTATGTATATCTTCCTATTTACATATGCTCTTTAGTAGTATTTAGCTCTTATAAGATGTATATTTACCTTACTTGTATGATGCAAGCTAAAGCAAATTACTAATGAGTACTTTACTTTTCTTTACTGTATTTGCATATTTTCATATCCTACATTTGATGCTTAGTGCTCCGCTTACACAACTAATTATAAATAGTTAATGTGATATATGCTTTAAAAAATGGAGTAAAACTTAGTGTAACCTTAAAATACACTTAAACCCCATAAGTCAATACATTTTCTCTTACTTTGTTGGATATGCCCAACCATATTAAATACCAAATATGGTAGATCGGGCATCTTGTGGATCTGGGAGCTGGAACTAGCACTGGCTGCCTTTAGCTTGAAGACTTTATTAATTTTACTATTTAGTAAGGATGAGTTCATTTTTAATTACATTTTAATCTATTTATAATAACTTTAACTCTGGATGTTCTTACTTTTTTTTCTGTGATGGATGCATTTTCATTATTATTTACATGCTTGGTTTGGATGATGGAAATGGATGCTCTTGCATATATATATTTCTTACTTTCTTTTATTTACTATTACTTTGTCTCAAAAGGACTCTTAGTCTTATATTACTTAATAATGAATTAGATGTTTACTAATTCAATATTAAGTATTATGGTAATGTTCTAGTGTTGGATTAGGCTTCTAATCCAATATAGGGGTCATCATTACAATTGATATTAGAGCTAAAGTTGAGAACCAGAAATCAACCAAACATCCATCTATCTAAATTGAACTACATAGAAAAGTAAAATAAAAGTATTGATGATCTTTCCATAGGTTAGTAAACATCACGTCATATCAATAATAAACCTAACCCAACCTAATCAATAATAACTCTCAGATGGCAAATTATGAATAAGATTTAGACTATTACAATAGGATGTTCTACAAGCAGTGGGATGAAGATCATTAGACTGAACTTAAGTATAGGAGACTTTACATCAGAGTATCACAAGAAGGAGGAGATATTCTCAACAAGATCCTCAACTCACAAGTATTCAGAGGAAATTGCATACCAGAGTTGGGTAGAGAATGGCTATCTAAAGTGATTAAAGTATTCCACGTGATTGATTATCCCGATCTAATTTGCTTCAAAGTATTGGATCAACTCTTGGATGCAGAAAGAGTGGTAGATTCATGCATACCTGAAATAGTTCATGAGAGTCGTTGTTACTATCGTGCTCCTAATTATCATGATTTCAAGATTATCTTTTATGCCACTTTTTTCAAGTGATTGTATTAGTTTTATATTAGTAGTTTCCATTTATCATTTGCTTTTAGCATCCTTCAAGTTTGTACTCAAAATCTTAGTATTATTGAGAATCCTTCCTATTTTCTAGTCCCTGAATTATCTCTCCTTTTCTTCCATAGAATGAATCCTTAATTAGATGACAGACAGTAAAATACACATATGTGCTTGCATGCAAGTGTACGTGGTCTAAAGTAATAATTTGGAAGGTAAGTTCCAAGATTTATTATCCTCAGGGAACGGTATGTTTTATTACTAAGGTATATCTAAATTCAATAATGTTTAAATGAAATGATTTCAGCTTGAGTTGGTTCCATTAACAAGAAATAATGTATAATTTAGAAATTATTTAAGTTAGAGGGGAGAGTTGGGCTTATTCCATATAAAATGATGGGGACCTCAAGTTGTATTACTTCTCAAGCATATTTCATTCTTTTTTATTAAGCTAATTAATCAAGTGCACATTTTATTCCTTAGAGTTGTCCTCTAAATCCTTCAAGTGCAAATCTTGTGCGAGAGATGAACATGTTAGGGTTCAATTTCTACACAAAGATTCCCATGAGATCGTAATTAGAGCATCTTAGTTTTCCTACGTCTAGGTTACCAAAATTTATAGTTTTAATTAGTCGATCTCAAGAGCATTGATTCCACTAATGAGCATCATGCACATCATGCACTATTCAGATAAGAAAGTTATTTCATTGGGCTCTATGAACTATGTCATGTCATCCATGAGCTCTCAAAGAATCCACTCCCTCCTTTTACGTATGCTGAGCAATGGAGCTCCAATTAATGGATCTTAGCTCACATGCTTCGACTACTTAGTTGAGCATAAAATATAGCGCTGAAGGCTCAAGAACTTATCACTTAGTTCTAAGCACCCCTTTCACACATATCCCGCTCTTAACTAAGAAATGAGCCATAGATCACAAGAATTTCATTTTGATCGTAGTATTTATAGTTATATTTTCTTAACATAAGATTTTCATTTATTCCACAACTTGATCTTAAGATATTTTCATTTAGTCATTCAAAAACTGATTCTTTTTATTACAATGCTTGAGGAAGTTCTACATTATTCATTGAGTCCATTACATTTTATAATGGGCTCAGCCCAACCTTCCCCAAGGGGGTCTAGCCTTCCATTACAGCTGTGAAAAGAAGAAAAATATACAAGGATGAAGACCCTCATGATCCACTACAATAAATGTAAAAGTAAGATTAGAGTTTACTAGGAATAGCCCTTAATGGTGGTTTTCTCCTCTTCTTCCCCTTTTCCTTTCCTTTAGCTCCCTAGTACAGCCTTTGGTTCTTTCTTCTCTAGCAATGGTTCTTTCCACCTCCCTTGGAGAGGTCTCCTTCTTCCTCTATGCAGCTCTTAAAACTGAACTTTTTGAATGAAAAGTTAGAACCTTTCTTAAGTGAAGAAGAGGTGCATATATAGATGGATTACTCTCCTCTTCCCCCTTTTCAATTTCTACTTTTCCCTTTTTATTTTTCTGCTTTTGATGATTGCAAATACCACCTGAGGAGTGAAGTGACAACTTCATTTCCCTTTTTAATTCATTGATATCATTTTAATCCACCCTCTTGCCAATAAAAAAGCTGCTATAGAAGAAATGATGGCTGGAAGATAATAAGGTTGGGGGTCTTGTCCCAGTCGCACTAAATGCACTGAGCTGGCAAAAACTTGGCATGCGGTTATAGTGCACTGCATTGATTGAGTTTCAGAAACTCTTTTGTTGCAGCACGATGTGGCAGTTTAAGTTTTGAAACTTGCCCGCTGCAGCGCACTGTAGTGATTGAGTTTCAAAAACTCTCTCGCTGCAGCATGCTGTAGTGATTGAGTTTCATAAACTCTCCCAATGTAGTGTGCTGTAGTGATTGAGTTTTAGAAACTCTCCCGCTGCAGCGCACTGTAGTGATTGAGTTTTGTAAACTCTCCTGCTGTGGCACGCTGTAGCGATTGAGTTTCGTAAACTCTCCAGCTGTAGCGCACTATAGCAATTGAGTTTTATAAACTCCCACTGTGGCATGCTGTAGCGATTGAGTTTCGTAAAGTCACTAGCTGCGGTGCGCTGTAGCAATTGAGTTTCAGAAACTCACCCACTGTAGCGCACTGTGGTGCGTCGTAGTGATAATGCTCCAGAATTCAGTAATGCCCTTATTAAGTGTCTTGGATATGCAAGTAGCTGTGGGGCGCTATGGCGCGCTATAGTGCGCCACAGCAATTTTCTTCCAGAAAATACAAAAACACTCTTGAATTTCCCATAAATTGCCAGGCTTGCTTTTTACCTAAAAATAAGTAGAATTTGATCAAGGGGTTGTTTCAAATAAATAAATGAATGAGATTTTTCCCTTATTTGGGATATAAATTATGGATCCATCACACCCCCACACTTAGGCTCTTGCTCATCCTCAAGTAAGCTCAAAAATAATTTTTTTTTCTATTTCTAAGGTATGAGAGTCTATAAGTAATGTCAATATGAGTTTAATTGCAATTCAAAGTTTATGCTTAATTGAAATGACAAGCACATTTTTTATCATTTAAATTTTTCTAATTTTGGTTATGAACTAAGGTTGATAAACTAGTTTCCAATTTTAAGTTTGTAATGCTTGGTGCTAAGTAATGGGGGAGGTTCCTTAGAATTACTGAACTAGGCTGGCAGTGAGTAATCAAGAGTTTTGAGCCATATGTGCTCCTTCTTATGAATCACAAAGATATTTAAAATTTTATGAGAGATATTTTTCATCATCCTATTTCATTGCTTTCCTTAGGAGAGATATTTTTCTTCATCCTTATTTTTGTTTTCTTTTTCATCCTTAGGGAGAGATAATTTTTTTCATCCCGCTTCCAAATCTTTATGATCATGAAGTCCTACAGGAGCCTAGCATACTCTTTTGCTCACTTAATATCAGCACTAGTTTTGATTTCTAAGCCTTCCCCCACACTTAGACCTTAATGTTGATTATAATAAATTTTTGGAGACTAGATTCAACCTGAAATCATTAGCTTGTTTAGATGATTTAATGCTATCAATGAATTTAGTCATTTTTGTTAGGCAAACTTTGGTTGATAATCAATTTCTACATTGATATTTTTGTAACTTCCATAATCTTGAAAAGTTCAGAAAAATTTAGTCCATCACAACATAGAAAAATTGGGAAAATATGAAAATCTATAATTTATTTCTTCAAAAAGACAAAATGAACATACTTTACTAGGAGTAGTAAGGAATAAAATAACCTGATATGACTAATGACAAATTGTCATTATTGCATTCATGCTTGAGATTCCTTCTTCTCCTTTATTGACATATACATGTACTACTCAGAATCTGAAACAAACAAAAGCATAAAATTATTTGTTGGGTTGCCTCCCAACCAGCGCTTAGTTTAATGTCCTTAGCCTGACCAAAAATAGTCTGTATCCCCTTAAAATTTCTTTTTATATTTTCATTATGGCTTTAGGATGAGTACGAGCTTGTTTAATAATGTAATCATAATAAGTGATAGCTCTACTATTTTTTTCTTTCCAGTCCCAACTTGTGTCTTCTAACTTACAATAGTATTTCTCTTTATTTCTCTTTTTATTCTTTTTATTTATTGCCTTATGTTTGTCATCAAATTCATTAAATTCATCATTTTCAATTTTATTTTGTAAAAAGGCAAAAAATTCAATTTCCTTAGGAGTAACATCAAAGCATTTCTCAACAAAATCAAATTGCACACAATAATCATCAATATTGCTAGAGGTTTGTTGAGGTTTGATATATTACAAATGGTTTTAACACCTTCATTATTTTGAGTTAATTTACCTTGCTTATCCTCAAATAATGCATCACCTAATGTTAAACATTGAGGTAGATGCATTTGAGGCGTGCAGGAGACATAATTTTTGGATTACATTTGATCAACAATTTCTGTTTGAAAATTTTGTTGCATTTTCAAGTTGTCTAATTCAAATTAATACTCCAACTCTTTCTCATTTTTATTGTTTGTTTGAGTTAAAGTTGTCTTCCCTACAAATCCGCACTTCTTCAGCTTGATCTTTTATCTATTCATTTATGATAACTTCTTGGACGGGGTTAGCTAATTGTTGCAATATTAATTCTAACTTAGCCTCAATTGATTTACATATATGCTCCTGATCTTCTAGATTAAACTTGTGCCTAATCAAGGTTGGTTCAATTTTGTGCAAATTGTTGTTCACATAACAACAAGAATCTTCCACCAATTCTTCTAAATAAGACTGCTTACTTATCCAAATTGTGTTATTAAAGTTCATATCAGAGTGAGTGTAATTGTGTTGCAAGTTATGATCAAACTTAATGTTATTAATCGATTTTGTTCTTAAAGGTGCAAAATGGTTGTTTGTATTACAATCAAAACTTGAATGTGTTCTCCCACACCAAATACACAAGTTTTTATTATTATTATGCACACCCAAGAAATTTGAGTACTCTATTTCATAAGATAAAATCTATGAAAATTAAAATAAAAGTAAACTAAGGAAATAAGAAAATATATATGCAAAGAGACTTATTTAAATTACTATTTACTAGTAGATTATCCTTAATACAAAATGATTACCATTCCCCAGCAACGGTGCCAAGAACTTGACAGATTGTAAAATACACATCTGCGCTTGCACGCAAGTGTATGTGGTCTGAATTAATAATTTTGAAGGTAAGTTTCGAGATTTATTGTCCTCAGGGAACGATATGTTTTGTTACTAAGGTATATCTAAATTCAATAATATTTAAATAAAATGATTTCAGTTTGATTTGGTTTCGTTAACAAGCAATAATGTAGAGTTTAGAAACTATTCAAGTTAGAGAGGAGAGTTGGGCTTATTCCATGAGAAATGATGGGGACCTCAAGTTGTATTACTTCTCAAGCATATTTTATTATTTTTTATTAAGCTAAATAATCAAGTACACATTGTATTCCTTAGAGTTCTCCTATAAATCCTTCAAGTGCAAATCTTGTGCAAGAGATGAACACACTAGGGTTCAAATTCTGCACAAAAATTCCCATGAGATCGCAGTTAGAGCATCTTAGTTTTCCTACGTCTAAGTTACCCAAATTTATAGTTTTAATTAGTAAATCTCAAGAGCATTGATTCCACTTATGGGCATCACGTGCATCATGCACAATTTAGATAAGAAAGTGATTTCATTGGGCTCTATAAACTATGTCGCATCATCCATGAGCTCTCAAAAAATCCACTCCCTCCTTTCATGTATGCTGAGCAATGGAGCTCCAATTAATGGATCTTTGTTCACATTCTTCGACTCCTTAGTTGAGCATAAAACATGGTGCAAGAAGGCTCAAGAACTTCTCACTTAGTTCTAAGCACCCCTTTCACATATATCCTCCTCTTTGAAGGTGTAGGGATTGATCCCTAGGGGAATTAGTTCTCAGACCCTCTGACCATGGGGCTTCGATCTGTCTCACCTCTTTGAAGGTGTAGGGATTGATCCCTAGGTCAATCAAGGCCTCTGTTGGGAGAACTATCTCCTCACAGTAGCTCCATTGTGAGAGCTCTCGGGTGAGTAAGGTCTGAGCTAACCAGACCACCTCACAGAGGGCTTCGGGTCTCTGTCAGTGCAACTGGCCATGGTGAAGGTGTAGCGACCTCTGGCTAGTCGTGCCATGGCCTAAATGCACAAAAAATGGATGATTAGGGTTTCCCTAATCGGTCTTCTATCTGGACGAGTGGTCAGGGATGATGCCACTGTGCGGGTTGGGCTAACCCGTGACCCGCGCGGTTTAATGGTCTCGAGTTTCTCGAAACCCGGGCAACCCAAGTGTTTTCGAAATAGGTCAAGCCCGTGGTTTAATAAAAATATTAATTGGAATAAATAATCCATAATCGAACCATAGAAAAATTTAATTAGAAAAATGCAAATTAAATTAATGTGATAACTTTTGATCCACTGATCCAAACCCTATAATCTTATATACCAAAATGATCAAAAAACTAAAAGGAATAAGAATATAAAATAACATTGCAATTTTAAGAGTTATATTTTCTGATTTTGCCTAATTATTTTAGATCTTAATAAGGGTTGATTTGCATGTGTACTGACAGACTATAAATACACGTCTGTGTTTGCACACAAGTGTACGTGGTCTGAAGTAATAAATGGAAATTATTAGTTTTCAGGATTTATCGAACCACAGAGAATTGGTTGTTTTGTTACTAAGGTTTATCTATTATCACTAATGTTTAACCTATGATGTAATTGGTTAAGTTGGTTCTAAATTAAGTACAATAATCACTAAGTGGAAAATAAGTCAAACAAAGGAATAGGAAAGTTGGGTTCATCCCACATGTCCTGATAAGTCATTAATGCATGATGATTCCTCAAGCTTTGTCCTTCATTTACTTAAGATTAAATTAAGTGCACTTTGTTCTCCCTTGAGTTTTATCTCAAGGTTTCACAAGTTCAAATCTTGTGCAGAAAATGAACACACAATCGATTCTGTTTCGGCACAAAGATTCTTATAAGATTTTAGGTTTTGAGTTTTTATCTTATCTCTTGATCAAGGAGATGTAGATTGTTAAATTTTTAAGATCTTATAAGCATTGATTCCACTAGGAGCATCACTCGCATCACACAAAATTAAAATGAGGGAATAATATGTTTGGCTCTATGACTATGTCACCTCGTTCATGAGCACGCAACTAATTCTTTCCCACCCTCAATTATGTTGAGCTAAGGAGCTCACTTAGTGGGACTTAGCATCACACGAATCAACACTATAGATTGAGCTTAGATTAAGGTGCACTAAGCTCAAGAACTTTCTCACATAGCTCTAAGTATTTATGCACTCATAAATCTAGCATCTAACCAAATGTGAGCTATGGAACACAAGACACTTTAGTTCTTGAGTTCGTAAGTTTATTTCCCTTTAATTCACAATCAATACTAAATTGATAAAAAGCATTTCTTGAGCAAGGCATTGAGTTCATACATCTTATTAATGCTTGAGGAAAACTTCATACAAAAAAAATGTGACTATTTAACATATGGGATTACCCCAACCCTCCCCAAGGGAGATTTAGCTACTTATTACAAAAGAAATGAAAAAGGACACATACATGGATAAAGACCCTTTCATAATCAACTAAGAAAAGAAATTACAAAACTAGAGTTTAGAAGATACTAGGAACTTTCCTTAGAAGTTCTCCAGATTCTTCTTCTCCTTCTTGAATTTCCTCTCTTAGGTCACTAGCACTGACTTCCTTCTTCTTCTCCTTAGTAAAAATGGCTCTTCCACCCTTGGGGAGTTCCTCTCTTCTACTATGCACCCCTCTTCTTTACTTAGTTATTTTGAGCAAAATTTGGAACCCTCATATAGTCAAGAGGAGTGATATATATAAGAGAGGGGCTGCATTCTTTAACTTAAGATCCAAACTAGCCATTCCATTAGAAAATTCTGAGCAATGATGGCAAAAATCTCCATTGATAGTGAGGTGATCAACATATTCATTTGTTTAGCCAAAACATCACCTCATAAGCCTCCTTTTACATTAAAAACATAGCAGCTATAGAGGGAATAATGGCTGGGACAAGATGCTGGTTGGGGGTCTTGCCTCAGCCGCAATAAATGCATCTGCCAGAAGAAATTGCGGCGGGCCGCGGCAGCGCGCTGCAGCTTGCAATGGCACAAGAGTTTTTTGCTAAGTGTCCTGCTACTGCGCACTATTGCGCTAGCATTTTGCAAATCATACCGCTGCAACACACTGGAGCAGGGGCATTTTGCAAAATGCTCCGCTGCAGCGCGCGGTAGCGGTTCATTTCGCAAAGACACCCACTACAGCACGCTACCCCCGCCCGCAGTTTATAAGCTGAACCGCAGCAGTGCGCTACTGCACCCGCGGTTTGCAAATGGACCCGCTGCAGTGTGCGATCGCTCCCGCGGTTTGTAAACGGACCCGCTGCAGCGCGCGTCAGCGCATGATTTTGCAAAATGACCCGCTGCAGCGCGCGGCAGCGGTTTACTTTGAAAAAAATGGAATTTTGCATAAATGTCTCAGAACTCATTTGGATAAGTCATTTTCTTGAA
Organism: Gastrodia elata; assembly: GCA_016760335.1. Lineage (NCBI taxonomy): Eukaryota > Viridiplantae > Streptophyta > Magnoliopsida > Asparagales > Orchidaceae > Gastrodia > Gastrodia elata. The sequence goes on from CM028682.1 coordinate 34,922,529, forward strand.
AAGATAGATAAAATTTGATTTATGAGCAGTTTAAAGATCAGAAATGAATGAAATTTTTCTTTATTTTAGATATAATTTATGGATTCATCACACCCCCACACTTAAATTCTTGCTCGTCCTCGAATAAGCTCAAAATAGTATTTTTTTCAGTTTTGTAGGTATGATAGTCAACAAAAATATCAATTTGGAATAAGTGAAAGTCAAGGCAAGTACGTAACAAAAATGATTCAAAATATTTGGCACTAAGATGTTTTATCCTTGGATATGAAATAAGGTTAATCAATTAATCTCCAAGTATTTAATTTTTATGCTTGGTACTTGGTGATGGGTAAAGTTCCATGGGAAACTTGGACTAGAGAGGTAGTGAGAGACTCGGGAGTTTTGTGTCATATGTGCTCCTTCTTATGAATCACAAAAATGAAAAGATTAAAGAAGAGATATTTTTCTTCATCCTTTATCATTTTGATCATTTGGGAGAGATATTTTTTATCATCCCTTTTTAATATTTTTTTTTCTTTTCATTCTTAGGGAGAGATACTTTTCTTCATCCCCAATACACATCTTTGTGATCATGAAGTCCTACGGGAGCCTAGCATAATCTTTTAGAGTACTCACCATAATCTCTAGTCTTTAGTCTAATGTCTTCCACCACACCTAGTTCATGGAATTACTTTAAATTTTTGGAGATAGATTATCCTTCATTCATTCCTTGGTTAAAATGTTTTAATGCTCATAACGCATTTGATCATCTTTTTATTAAGCACTCCTTTACTTTACATCAAATTTCTTATTGATATTTTGTGACTTTCATTTCTTTAAAAAATTCAGAAAAAAAATATGTCATTTAAGAATACTAGAAAAATTAGGGAATATGAAAATTCATAAATTACGATCTCAAAATAAAACACACTAAATAAAAATACAAGGAAAACACAGAAAAATATAAAAAGAAAAATACAACCTATTTAATTTTCATTTTCCTCCTCTTCCTCCACCACCTCCACATACATGATTTCCCAAGGATAGCGCATCTCCGGAATGGGGGAACCAACAGGCGGCCTAGGCAACATGGAGGGATCCGGTCCACCCTGCAAGCTCCAATCCTCAAACATCATCCCGAGGGCTTCATGAAAGTTGGACTAAAATCGGCGCTGCTGGATGAGTTTTTGTTTAAAGAATTCCATGTCGGTGAGGGCCTTGCTAAGATCCACTTGCTGATTATGGAGACACAGCAAAAGCTTATTGGTGAGGTGTTGGCCAGACGGCGCGGATGTTCCCCCTGCACGCCCCTTCTTTTCTTAGGCAGCTTTCATTCACTTGACCGGGCATTCAGATTTGAGGGATTAAGGGCGCATTTGGGGGGAACGATGGTGTCAGAGGAGAGGATTTTGACCACATGGGCCTCGCAAAGCTCTGATATCAAAGACCCGAAGGACAATACAGCGCAGGGACCCTTGAGAGCTTTCCAAAGCTGCTAAAAAATAATACTCGAGATGCAAATCTCACCCGGCCTAACCAACGAGCACAAGAGGAGTGCTCGGGCACAGGTCACTTCAGTTAAGTGACTCGTAGGCATGACAAAGCTAGAAATGAAGACTAGCCAAGCACTACTCGTATCCATTAATTCAGAATGAGAAATGTTGGCTAATCCTCCTTCCCATTTGGTGTCATCATGGACGAGTTCTATCATGAGATCAAGGGGGTCTTGGCGAGACTCCAAGTGTTCCAAGTAAGAGCAAGAATGTACCTCCTCGAGCCCATAGAATTACTCAATTTGAGTAATCCCAAGGGTGACGCCCTTACCACGATAGAAGACCCGCTGTCCGGCCGCATCAATGGCGTTTGCATAAATCTCCTGGACAATAGAAGGGTACATAGGAGATCTCTTAGTAACCATCTCCCTCCAACCTTGAGGGTTGACTTGTTCTACCGGAACGGGCAAGGCAGGGCTGAAGCTCCTCTCCGGAATTAACTTCCGCTGAGAAGTGATTGAATAGAATCGCTGCTCGGCCTTAGCAAAAGAGAACCTTTTCTTATTAAAGGTTCCCCCGGAAGAAGAGGCTTCGGCCTCCCTTCTTGGAATAGCCTTCTTCCCGGAAGACATGATGAGATATGAGAGCTAGAGAGATCAAGAGTGTGAGGAAGAAGAGAGTTAAGAGTGGTGCAAGGATAAACCCCCCCATTGCTTCCCTTATATAGCCAAGGAATTCTAAGGCAATAGAGTATGGTCAATGGGTCTTCCCCATGCCATAAATGTGGTGATCCATGTGAAGGGGGGGCAGCTTTTCAGACCCACCTTTTGACGGCATGGGAAACCCAAATGTCATGACTTTTTGACTGTTTGGTTCCAAATACAGATAAAAAAAAGAAAACAATTTTAGCCTAAGCAAGCGCTGCAGCGCGCTGTAGCAAATTTTTCTCTACAGCGCGCTATCGCAAAATTTCCGATGCAGTGCGCTGGAGCGGAAAATTCGCTACAGTGTGCCGTCGCGGGATCAATAAGTGCTTAATTTAACGTCTTTAGTTAGACTCGTGAATGATCAACTAATTAGATCTGGAGGTTTCATCTTCCATAAGCTAAAGATGCTTGAGTGAGCATAACCCTCGGGGTAGCTCGAACCTTCGCCATCTCTAACTTCCCTCAGCAGATCAATTTATTCTAATTCAAGTTTTGGGGGAGTCTTCTTCTTCCTTTTTTCTCTTCTAGTTTTCCTTTTTCTTACTCCTTCCTTGCTCCCCTTTTCTGAGGAAGGAGTTGAGCTATGATCAGAATTCTTTTCTTCCAACATCAGATCTTCAAGCACATCATCGACCCATAATCTTTCTTTTCTTAATTTCTTCCTAACTTCTTTTTCCATTTCTCTACATTTAAAGATGGTGAGTTTGAAGTCAATTAATTCAGTTTTTCCCTTGACGTTCACACTCATAACCTCGTGGCTTATATTAATTACCACTTTCACACTCATTAGGAAGGGTCTCCCGAAAATGATCATGGAATTCTTATTCCAACGATCCCACTCACAAATCACAAAATTGGTGGGAACAATAAAACTTCCCAATTCTACTGCAACATTTCTTACCATACCAAGAGGGGTAAGGGATTCAAGATTAGCAAACTCTAAAATCATGGAGATATATTCCTTTCCTCCTACCTTCAGTTGTTAGTAAATATGGTAGGGCATAACTTGATCGAAGCACCAAGATCAAATAAAAGATCTAAAAATACTTCATTCCTAATTATGCAAGGAATGCTCAACCTCCTGGGGTCTTCGCATTTTGGAGCGGTAAGCTTCTCACTTTCATCTCCCCTATCTTCTTCCCATGCCTCTGGCTCATAATATGTTGCACTCGTAGTTTCAGTCTTAGTTCCCACGAGCACCTCCTCTGAATGAATAACACTAACCAACTCCCTAGGGTTTACTTCAGTGGAACTGGGTAGAGCCCCTTGCTGCAAGTGGTCAGCTGCTTGGAGATTTGCCCCAGTTGGGTTTCTATATTCCTAAGGGAAGCATCTATCCCTTGGATAGAGGCGTCATGGAGCGTGATAGTCACTTTGGTGTGGTGCATAAATTGGATCATTTCAGCTTTGAAGGAGTTGAAAGCTCCTTCTAGGTTCGGGTGAAGATTGATATTGTTATTTCTATTATCTATGCCTTATTGATTTGACAAACTTCCCCCATATTGATTTCTATTATTATTGTTACTCCAAGAGAAATTAGGGTGGTTTTTCCACTCTGGATTGTAGATGTTGGAGTAAGGGTTGTTTGTAGAGTTATTATTTCTTAGATAATTTACTTGTTCAGTGTTAGTTTGTACAAAGGGATTATTTAAGTTGCAGCTTTCACTGTTATGCCTACCCTCGCACAATTCACAATGTATCTCCGAAACAACATTAACATTCATTCTTTCAATTTTTTCATTCAAGGCGAGTATCTCTTGTTGTAATGCCATAATTTGGTTAGACTCATTTACCTTTAAAGTTTCCTTTTTAAGCCTTTCAGAAGGCCACTAATACACATTATTAGCCATTTTTTCCAAGAGGTCATAAGCTTCCTCTTGGGTTTTGCTGCTAATAGAGCTGCCGGCAGCTACATCAATGAGTGTCCTTATGGAGGCATTCAATCTATTGTAAAATGTTTTAACTTGCATCCACAAGGGAAACCCATGATGAGGGCAACGCCTTAGGTATTCTTTAAATCGATCCCATCCATCATAGAGTGTCTCCCCTTCCAACTGAGTAAAGTTGGTTATCTCAATTCTCAACTGAGCGGTTTTCGTCGGAGGAAAATATTTGGCTAAGAATTTCTTAGCCAAATCGTCCCACGTCCGGATGGAATCGCTTGGAAGAGAGCTGAGCCAACTCTTAGCTCTGTCTTGTAAAGAGAATAGAAAAAGTCGTAATTTAACTACGTCTTCAGAGACGTCGTTAAACCTGAAGGTGTCATATATTTCAAGAAAAGTTAAAATATGTGAGTTCGGGTCTTCAGTGGCTAATCTCCCAAATAGATTATTTTGCACCATACTCAGTGTGGAGGGTTTGATCTCAAAGTTATTAGCTTCAATATTAGGCCTAACAATTGTATGGGGGATTCCCATAACAGTGGGAAGTGCATAACCTCTTAGTGCTCTCCCCCTAACCACTCCTACTAGCTCTCCTAATAGTTCTACAGGATTTTCAATAGCATTATCCATAACGGCTTGTTGGGTTGAAAGGTTTTGTTCTGTCCTAGCCTGTAAGTATGTTCTTTCAATTTTGGGGTCAAATAGATAATTCGTGTAGACCCTTCTACTCTTACACTACAATACTTAGGCTATCAAGAACAAATTTAATAATATTTAGAAAAAAGATAAAAATAAAAAAGTAAATATTATAATTATAAAAATAAAAAACTAAAAGTATATGCAAGAAAATACTTAAATCACTAGCTGCTTATAGATTATCCTTAATACGAAACAAATTCCAATTCCCTGGCAATGGTGCCAAAAACTTGACAGACTGTAAATACACATCTGTATTCGCATGCAAGAGTACGTGGTCTGAAGTAATAAGTGAAAAGTGTTAGTTTCCAGGATTTATCGAACCACGGAGAATTTGTTGTTTTGTTACTAAGGTTTAGCTATTATCACTAATATTTAAGCTATTATGTAATTAGTTGAGTTGGTTCTAGATTAAGCACAATAATCACTAAGTGCAAAATAAGTCAGATAAAGGAAGAGGAGAGTTAGGTTCATCCCACGTGCCATGATAAGTCATAAATGCATGATGATTCCTCAAGCTTTGTCCATCATTTACTTAAGATTAAATCAAGTGCACTTTGTTCTCCCTTGAGATTTATCTCAAGGTTTCACAAGTTCAAATCTTGTGCACAAAATGAACACACAATCGGTTCTATTTCGGCACAAAGATTCTTATAAGATTTTAGGTTTTGAGTTTTTATCTTATCTCTTGATTAAGGAGATGTAGATTATTAAATTTTTAAGATCTTATAAGCATTGATTCCATTAGTTGCATCACTTGCAACACACACAATTGAAATGAGGGAATAATATGTTGGGCTCTATGACTATGTCACCTCGTTCATAAGCACACAACTAATTCTTTTCCACCCTCAATTATGTTGAGCTAAGGAGCTCACTTAGTGGGTCTTAGCATCACACGCATCAACACTATAGATTGAGCTTAGATTAAGGTGCACTAAGCTCAAGAACTTTCTCACATAGTTCTAAGCATTTATGCACTCATAAATCTAGCATCTAACTAAAAATGAGCTATGGAGCACAAGACACTTTAGTTCTTGAGTTCATAAATTTATTTTCCTTTAATTCACAATCAAGACTAAATTGATAAAAAGCACTTCTTGAGCAAGGCATTGAGTTCATACATCATATTAATGCTTGAGGAAAACTTAATACAAAAAAAAATGTGACTATCTAACACATGGGATTATCCCAACCCTCCCCAAGGGAGATTTAGCTACTCATTACAAAAGAAATGAAAAAGGACACATAGATGGATAAAGACCCTTTCATGATCAACTAAGAAAAAAAATTACAATACTAGAGTTTAGAAGATACTATGAACATTCCTTGGAAGTTCTCTGGATTCTTCTTCTCCTTCTTGAATTTCCTCTCTTAGGTCACTAAAAGCACTGCCTTCCTTCTTCTTCTCCATAGCAAAAATGGCTCTTCCCGCCTTGGGAAGTTCCTCTCTTCCACTATGCACCCCTCTTCTTTACTTAGTTATTTTGAGCAAAATTTGAAACCCTCCTCTAGTTAAGAGGAGTGATATATATAGGAGAGCAGCTGCATTCTTTAACTTAAGATCCAAACCGGCCATTCCATTAGAAAATTTTGAGTAATGATGGCAAAAATCTCCATTGATGGTGAGGTGATCAATATCTTCATTTGTTTAACCAAAACATCACCTCATAAGCCTCCTTTTCAATTAAAAATGTAGCAACTGCAGAAGGAATGATGGCTGGGATAAGATGCTGGTTGGGGGTCTTGTCGCAACCGCAATAAATGCATCTATGAGAAGAGATTGCAGCGGGCCGCTGCCGCGCGCTGCAGCGCCCTGCGGGGTGCAATGGCACAAGAATTCTTTACTAAGTGTCCCACTGTCGCGTGCTACTACGCTAGCATTTTTCAAATCATACTGTTGTAGTGCGCTGTAGCGGGGCATTTTGCAAAATGTGCCGCTATAGCACGTGGTAGTGGTTCATTTCGCAAAGACATCCGCTGCAGCTCGCTACCGCGCCAGCGGTTTGCAAGTTAAACCGCTGCAGCGCACTGTCGCATCCACATTTTGCAAAGTCACCCGCTGCAGCGCGCTACCACGCCCACGGTTTGCAAACGGACCCGCTGCAGCGCACGTCAGCGCATGATTTTGCAAAATGACCCGCGCGCAGCGCGCGGTAGCGGTTTCCTTTGAAAAAAATGGAATTTTTCATAAATGTCTCTGAAGTCCTTTGGATAAGCCATTTTCCTGAAAAAATAGACAAAATTTGATTTAGGAGCTGCTTAAAGATCAGAAATGAATGAAATTTTTTTTTATTTTAGATATAATTTATGGATTCATCATATACTTAGCCAAACTACATGATATAGGTGTCATTGTGTTCCTTATGCCTTGTAGAATGCATGTGCTAGATAGATTAATTTTCTAATTTATGTATTCTTAATTATGCTTTAATCTTATAAATGCATGAAATGATGACCCCAATATTGAGAATCACTTAACTCAATATCTAATACTAGATTAGAAGGAAACTAATCTAAATTATTAGATAATGTGTTTGGCCAAGGATTTAGAACTGTGTTTTAAGCTAAGATGGAAGGAAAATTTATATGAAATATGTTATATTGAAATATTGTATGAAATGTATATAAGAATAAAATAAAATTAATCATACGATATATGTAAGGATATATGAGAATGTAATTTAAAAATAATTGATGTGAATACTCATAATTCTAGATATGAAATTCTATACATTTAATAAGTATTCAACACATAAAAATATAAGTCTACAATTTTGCCAAATTATTCTAAGTTATAAATTTCTTAAAAATTTCAACAGAGTTTCTTTTATAAATGGCTAAAGAAACACCTGTAATATATACATACAAGACTTCCATTTCAATGGATTAAAAGAAAAATAATCTAAAAATAGCATACAATCAATCCATTATATAAGATTATTTGATTCCAATTCTAATATAGAGTCAATCCATTATATAGGATTTACTTATTTACAATTCTAATATAGAGTCAATCCATTACATGGGATTGCTCATTTCTAATTCTAAAGTTTAAAGTGAGAAAAACACATGTGTAGCAATTGTCTACCCTAAGGTATACTCAATTCACACATTTAATACATATATAAAGATAAGAAAAGCTTCTCAACTTAGATAAGAAACTAATTTCTAATTCTATAAGCAATTTAAAATACAACTAATTCAAATTAACATTCAAAGTAGATGTGTAACTAAATTCCAGTTTAATATGCAAATAAATATGCAACTAATGATTTAATTAACATTCAATTATATTTATCCATCCATTCATCTCATCCCAAGCATTTAAGTATTTAATTAAACTCCAACACAAGCATAATAAAAATAAAGGTAAATGACTTTAATTATTACAAACAATTAGTAATTAAAAGGAAAGTAATAGCTTGCATATAAAAGTTAATAAGCTATAATTCTCTTATATTATAAGCGGAAGCAATTTTAAGCTATGCACTTGGTCCAGCTCCACTTGCCTCCAAATACACCTGATCCATCATATTTTGGCAATTAAATGTGATAGGGCAAAGCTAAGAAAAAAGAAAATCTGGTTAGACTAAACAGTCTAAGCACAATTTAAGAGCAAGTTAAACATTTTATTGTTTATTTTGGATATCACAACTAGTTATAATATAAGCGTAAGTAAGGGTACAAAAATGAAAGCATACAATGTGGAAAAGAAAGTAAGGAAAAAGTAGAGTGAGTAAGAATACTCACATAATTTGACAATTTAGCCTGCAAGTAAAACAAGGGTAAAAGCATCTTAGATAGGCTAGAAAAATACTAAAGCGTGCATATGAAAGTAAATAAAATGAAACATGTATATGTTTAATAAAATTATGCTAAGTAAGAAAAGTAAATAGTAAAGCATTTAAATAAAATTATAACAACATTCACTGCAATATAAAAGAACTATAAATAAGTAAAATACAGTACTAACATGGAAAGTGCAAAGTATAGTAGTTGAAGGAAGATCTTAGACTCTTAGTCTAGAATACACATAGCCTAGGACTATGTAAGGTAACACAGCTAAAAAGCTATTATGAGTCTTCGCAATTAATAAGATTGTAGAGGATCTCACATGTTATTTAATTGAAGTTATTTTAGGAAGTTTCTCATTCTGCAAGGGCTTACAGAATGAAGCAAGGAGTTAAACATGTTTGTTTAACAAGTAAAGGAAAGTGGGGTCAAAATAAGTAACACTCACATTCATCTTCTGAGAATGTGAGGTCTCCTTATTACTCCTTATTAGCTTACCCTTGGCTGATCTTACAATATAAACCCCTACTATTTTTAATGTGATAGTTTTATTTATGCACAATGTCTTATCTGAATGATTCAAATGAAAAAGTGTTACAGCTAAGCAAGAATTCAAGGAAAATTTAATAATTGCAACTAAGAGATATCCAAAGTTATCTAATATTAATGATCTACTTAATGATTGGAGCTAATTGAGCTCCAAATTAACTCTAAGATATTGATCTCAAGTTAATTATAATTAATAGTAGTAATTGGGGTTTTGAAAATAGTAGTTTCATTTCATTTATTACGATATGAAAAAATAATTTATAAGTATAATAATCAATACAAAAAGAAGCTAGTTTTAATTTAGTCCTAAGCTGTAAGATTCAATTATGATAATTAAATCAAGGCTTAGATGACTAGTAAGAAAGGATTGAGATTAAGAATTATCAACTTAAGGAATTGGAAGTTAAGGTTTAATCCACTAAAGGTCTCTAGCTAGGTCATAATTTGAAGGTTTTATCCAAATTAACTACTAAATTATCTATAGGTCAATAAAAAATGAAAGGTTCAAAGTAAGTAATTATAGGGATTAAGAACTATAAGTTCTATATTTTCTAATAGTTGAAGATTAAGGAAATTAATAGAATTCTTAAACTATTCTAAGTAAATTAAGACTCCTATTACTATCTCTTAAAATATAAATGAGAAGGTTTTAAGATTAAAGAAACTAGGCTCCAATCTAATCACTAAAGGCTAATCTTAGTTGACTCAAAAATCTACAATTACAAATACATTAAGGCTAACTACTCTTAATGGATATAACTAATAGATCTAGGGATCAACTACAATTCATGTTTAAATTAATCCTAGGGTTTCTACCTTATGGTTGAAAGGTGAATCAAGCAAATTTGCAATTGATTCATATATCTAAAAAAATGAGAATTAAGCTCAAACCTAATTACTTAGGATTATGACTAAGAAGATCATAACCTACACTAAATAAGTATTAAGGTTAAATACACTTAATGGGTATAACATCTAGTTAAGATCACCTACATTTTAAGGTATAATCAATCCTATAGGCTATAACCTAAGGTTAAAAGATGAATCAAGCAATTTGCTAAGGATTTATACAATTAAATTATGAGAACCAAGCTCAAAAATAATCATGTTATGGAAAATTGACATGGGAGGAAAATAGTAAAGCAAGTTTGCTATCTTAGGGCCTTAAACACTTATAGCATAAAATTAAGAAATTAAGAAATTATTTACGTAATACTAATTAAAGAGCCACAACCTAAAATCACCAATTGTTGTCCAAATGAAACAAAATTTATAAATATGATATCTTTATTGTACAAAGAGAAGAACGACACTAAGTAGGTTAAAATCAGACAATGTTGGGATTTTAGGGTTTTCGGGACTCCTAATTAGGGTTTAAAAGTCATTAATAAAATTAGGATTTAAAACCTAAATTTGACTTCATTTTAGTGTCCCTCACATTCTTGTGAGTGAAATGGACTATTGAAGTGTCCAAATTGGACTTCATTTGATCAGAAAACAAGGCTTTGAAGATTTAATTACCTTAAATTATTAAACTTCAGTAAATCTTAAGAGTTAAATGAATGAATGAAGATTAATCAATAGATGATTGATAATATAATCTAGTTCCAAGACAATTTGATAACAAAATAATATATATTAATTGCCTTGAAATCATTGACAAATTTGGTATATAATTAGTAAACAGAATTCAAATTTGATCAAAAGTAAATTTGATTTAATTATGAAAATTTACTCGTAATATTGATCAAATTTTTTAATATTCAATAATATCTTTCACTTAGCATTTCACTAATGTATGCATTTTTCTTTTAAGTATTATAGTGTTATAGGTTAATTGCAAGCTTAAGAGTTTATTAAGGAGGTCATTATATAAATAGAATTGATAATTAAACTTATAAGCTAAGGTAAAATTTAATTGCAAAACAATTGCACAGATTTATTAAATTTTCTTTTACTCTATTTAAGCCCGATTAACTCATAATAATTGCATGATCAATGAAAATCATGAGTGAATACGGGCCAATGATAGCCCAAAAATTTATAGAAGTTGCGATTGCAAGCCTAAAGACGTGGACTCATAAATGAGTTTCAGTCTCTGGCCCGCTACCTTTAACTTCATCATTCTTTTCAAAGAAAAGTAACAGAAAGAAGAATCCCTGAAGCTTTAAAATGTCGTAAGAATGGCATGATTAATAAGGGTAGTTAGAATTATTCTACGTAAGATTTAATATAATGAATTCATATAGCATAAGTTTAATACTATGTTTTCATTGTTATTTGACCATTGAATAGAAATCATTAGTTGTTTCTAAACTTTAATTGAAAAATAATGACATAATGGTATTTTAAAAATTCCATCAATTTCAATCAAGAAAGTATTAATAGATTTTGTTCATCATGAATTTCTAATTGGGATTATGAAGGAATGTTCAATTTGCTAAATTTGATAGCCTAAGGAGTATATAATAAGATCAAAATAATGGCACTAACCTTAAGTTAAGTAAAGTTAACTCCGATCGACATCAATATATATATATATATATATAACTCATAATATAAGGTATTCATATTTAAACGTTGCATAATATTGCAAGGGAAAGAAAGATATGAGTTCATAGAATTCAGATTAAATTTTGGTAGGTAGTACCTTGTTGGAGATCCACACTTTGTTCTAAATGTTGCAAACATTAACTCATTAGTTAATTTTATTAGGATATGAATCGAGAATCTACAAACTTGAGTTACTAAATTAGATAATCATCATATCTGCTAGCCTTTGCCCAAACTTTGACATAGACAAAATATGAAAAGGAATAAAAAGCATAATCAATACGTACAGCGGAACACGATGCTTCTAAGGATTAAATGGTATTCCAAAATAAAAAACTAACATCTTAATAGTAACAGAATGATGGCAAGTGTATTAACGCTACGTGGACTTTTATAGAGATTTATAGGGCTATGGTTTCATATAATCTTGGCAATAAAATTCATCATGACCTTCCATCAATTGAGGAACCATTTGAGTAGGTTGTTGAGCACAAAGGGTATTCATCTAAACTTCATTATCTCAGAATTAATAAAAAAAAAAACTAAATTTAGTATAAGAAACTATGGACTTCTTATTGAATGATTGCAATTGGAAGGAACAAAAGTAAGATAGTACCTTAATCAGAGTTTGGTGAACAAAGGAGATAAAAGATTGACGAAATCGAAGTGTCACCTACGATCGTTTCTCCAAAGTTCGCCGAGGGTTCAGGTCTACATCTATTGCTTGCAAGTATAAAATAATAGTAAATTGGAAAAGAAGTAGAGGGTTGTACTTGATCGGTTGCTAGCAGAGGGTGAGGAGACACCGGTATCTCGGCCTCTTGCCGAGAGATGGCAGGGTTCAGACCTCTCGGCCTCCTGCCGAGAGATGGAGAGGGGAGCGAGCCGAAGTCGAGCAATAGGGATTTGATCGAAGGAGGAATGAAGGAAATAGCAGCTGAGGAAAATAATAAAGTTAGAAGAGATTTAAGCAAAATTATGATCTAAATAAGCCATTGGATTGAAAATGAACGGCTGAAATTTGCGAACTAAAATCTGAAGCCATTTGACCTCCAAAAATTACAAACTAGGTACCAAAACGAGCGTTTCGAGGAGAAGAATGCATGTGTCTAAAAATTATTTAATTTCAACAAGTAATTTATTTTATATTAGTTTTTAAGTCAAAAACTTTGAAAATTAATTACGATAAATCAGGAGCTTGAAAATTAGCGAAACTTAAAACATAGCATTCTCATATGACGCTTAATTTAAATATACAAAAATTTCCAAATTCTGATTTATAATTTTTATATTATTAGCCTTTAAAGTTTAAACTTCACAAATTTATTTAGGACAATTCAGGATCTCAAACGCGCTCAAAGTTTTGCAGTATGATCCCTTCAAAAGGCATTATAAGAGGATATTTTTATTTAATTTTTATTTTACTTAAAGTGGAATCCTGATTTCGACAAAATTTTCTGAGCGAACGAAATACAATAAAAATTTTTTGAGAAATTCAACGACTTCCAAAAATTCCCAGAACACCACTCCTAACTAATTTGGAGCTACTTAGTTCAATGGCGGACTCCATTTTTGATTCTGAGGTCTAAATAATTTAGACATTCTCACAATTATTAGAAAACTAGGAAATGCTAAAAATCGACAAACGATCTCCAATTCGCATGAAAATTAAAATGGAAGCTCCTAATACTAATATAAGGCTAATATAAAAAGATTATAGTCAATTAGGTCACTAATTGATGGGTAACAACATTAGGGTTATTACACATAATTAGTGAAAATTAGGATTTTGGATTATCCAAACTTAGTAAACTCAGCCTCTGATTGTTCACTCGAATAAGTAGAATTTAAATGCTAATTTTCATGAATTTTTATTGGTTTGATTTATAATTAAGTGTTAATCCATTTGTATTGATTTAAAGTTTGATTAGCACTAATTACCCTCTATTTTCTATAAATTTCTATCATTATGCTTTCATAACAGTAGTATGAATGTAAAGAACCCGTCATGTGCATATTAAACTCTTATTTTAACTGAATTGATTAAAATTGCATAAATCTCTTAATTAATCTTTAGAATTCTTAAGATCTTGATCAAGTGATTAATACTTGGTCTAGATTTGGGATTGTCACTAATAGCACACTAATAATATATTGATTTGTCATTGATCTTTAAATTAATCGTTAGTCTTAGTTGGATAAGGATATGGGTTAAACTCTAACCTATTTGATTAAGACTTGAACCCTTAATCACTTAATCAATTAACTTGATTAAAAGATAATGTAAGTGGCATTTTTCCAATAATGCATTTGATTTAGTATTGATCTTAAATTATTGAATTAGAAGTGCTAAGATTAATAAAGAACTTATGTGATTGAAACATCTAGATCTAAGCTTAAGATCCCTAATTTTCTCTTATATAAGACTCTTAGCATAAAAATGATAATAAAACTGTATTGATTTATGGAATGACCTAATCCGAATAATATTCTTGATTTTTTCCCATGATTGTAGTGTAGGATGTGATCAATTGGGTTTAACTTTCTTATCTGATCAAATCAATTCAAGCTTAATAAATAAAACTTATGAAGTCAGTATAATTGTTATAAGTGTGAGATCTTGATAATCTTGCTATATGAGTGCTTTGTAATATCTAAAAAGCCTAACAAATGCTAATACATTAACATAGGAAGAACTTATTGTGACATATTGAGGTAGGAACTTAGACGATCCTCCTTAACCTTATAAGTTGATCTTAAGCCTTGTGGTAGACTTCACCTAAGGCATTAAAATGAGATTCTTCCATGTGGTAGTAACCTATATTGAGTGACCTTTTGGTTACATTCTAGGACCCTTGTGTAGGATTCACCCAATTAGAGTAAGGATTTATAGCTTCGATAAATCCTTAGTTATTAAATAGAATTAACTAAGCTTAGATTATTAGTTGGTTATGATCATGCATACCCATGGTATGGAATCAATTAAGTAATATTCAGGTTTGGATAAGTCACTCTAATGTGGACTTATGACCAGGTGTTTTCTTGAGGGATAACCTGAATACAATCCTGCTAGAGTAAATCCTCTAAGCCTAAGAGTGTGATCTAGAATCTTAGTATCTTAGTTTGGGAGAATAATAACTGCAACAAGGTTCTGCCTTCTATCTTATGTGCGCCTCGATAAGTGCAAGTATAAGCAAACTAAGTGCTTAATTTACCTTCTTGGGAACATACAATCATGTGTATACAACCTTTCCAATTGAGTATCTCAAGCAAAAATCCTAAACAAGTGAAACCAAGGATTGAAATTAGAATCTAGGAGTCAGAATCCTTTTAGCATGATTCTACACAATGGAAATATTTGATTCATAATATAATTTTAAAGCATTTTTGGATTTTTGGATTTAAGTCATGTAGTGTAGAGACATGAGCAAGAGCATAAGCATGATGTATGAGTAATAGTGATGATTTATGAGTTACAGAATATTGCATACCTCAACAGGGGAGCTTTAGAATGTTCATACATCATAGTAAGCTATATTTCTTATCATGATGTATGTGGATATTGGACTGTACGGCTCATAGTAGTTCAGTGATAGTTTAGATGCATATCAGTAGCATACAATATGGTGGCATATTCAGATGCATAATTCCAATGGCATACAACATAGTTTTATATATTATTTACTCTGTTTCAAATAATACACTATTTTTATTTATTTTTAGTATTCAGTATAAAGTTAGCCTTACTTTACTTCAGTTTTATACAGTTTTGGTTATTCAGTTACTTTTACAATCTTTCTACAGTTTTGCTTACTTTCTTGTTAAATAAAAATAATTAGAACTGTTTAAATTAGTTTCGATGTATTAGACTTATTGTATAATACATGGTATTTTTGGGATCCAGCAATTTGCTAGACCTTGAGCAGCATATTGAGCCAGGCAGGAGCACTCTCAGGAGATCCAGGAGGACTTTGTGGAGCCTTAGTGGACCCTCCTTCAACCTTACTATTTCTTTCAATTTTTGTTTTAGTTCAACATTTAGACTTTATGTCAGTACTATTTCAGTAAATAGTTTGTAATAATTTTTGGATGTATTTTATTTTTAGTTTCTATGATGAATGTTTTTTAGATGTATGCTTAGCTTCCACACTCTATTTATACTACTTATACTTAGTATTGTGATGTGATCAGCATACTGGAAATGCTGATATGTGTGGACATATATTGGATTCCTTACTTTCTATTATGATCTAATATATGTATTAGTCTAATACTTAGGATAAGTATCTTACTCTTATCTTAAGTATTAGCACTCGACCCTCTCTATGGTTGAGTCAGCAACCTTCAGTGTTTTAGTCCCAGCTATTTAGGTAGATGGTTTATGCCTTCCCGAGTAGCGCACCGCTCCACTGCCGAATTGATTGCCCCTTTTTGCGTGCGGTGACGGGGCGAGGCACTACACAAAGGGGTAGAGCTTTAAGAGATTATGTGTTATCCACTGTAAGGGAGAATCCCATACATAAATGTTAAACCTAATGTAGAGGCAAAAAACTTTGAAATCAAACCATCAACTCTACATATGGTGAAAAATAGTCAATTTAGCGGGTTAGCCATAGAGGATCCAAACTAACACATCTCCATCTTTTTGGAGATTTATGATACATTTAGGTACAATGGTGTTAGTGATAATGCCATTCGACTTAAGTTATTCCCATTTTCACTAAGAGATAGAGCTAAGAGCTAAATCAGTTCCCTACCTGGTGATTCTATATGCACTTGGGATGATTTGGCTAAGAAATTCCTAGCGATGTATTTCCCACTTGTAAAGACCAACAGGCTAAGGATTGAGATAACTAATTACTGCCAATAAGAAGAAAGACCTTATATGATAGCAAGGAGCACTTCAAGGAGTGTCTCAAGCGTTGCCCTCATCATGGGCTCCCTTAGTGGATGCAAGTGCAAATGTTCTATAATGGATTGAATGCACCTACTAGAACCCTAATTGATGCAGCAGTAGGAGGTTCTAAGAAACAAAACTCTGGAGAAAGTATACGAATTCCTTGAGGAAATGGCAAATAATGCATACCAATGGCCTAAGAGGCCTAACCCTAATAAAAAGAAATCATTAATGTAAATGAGACCAATCAAAATCCAGCTCTCCAACATAAAATAAATGCCTTAAACCAAAAAATTGGCAGCATGAATATGAATAATCCTTAGGAAATTTACTGTGACTTATGCGAGGGAAAACATAGTAGTGATAATTGTAACATGAATAATCTCTTTGCACCTTTTAGCATAGACCAAGTAAATTACCAAAGAAATAACAATGTAAACCAAAATCATGGGCAAAACAACTTGATGTAGGATGGGGGTGATGACATGTAACATAATCAAATATGCCAATTAATTGACAAAATTAACCTTGCATATTTAAGTTACTATAAGATATGCGAGTCGCTTGTTGAGAATAAAGAGAAGTATTGTAAGCGTTCACAAGTAATGAGAGCTAGGATTAAACGAGCACACTTGTAAGGTAGGAGGAAAAAAATAAAAATAAATGAAGAAGATCCTACGGGAGCCTTATTACCAAATATGCCGCTTACGATAAAGAAGATTAACTTCTACGAGCAGTCCTTCAACATAGATCGAACCTTCTTTCCTTGGAATTCCTTCTCCAAGAATTGCAAATGACACTTCAAGAAGTCCATCTCTTAAGAATGAAGCTCACAAAACACAAAGAAGAAGAGAGTATTTCTTATAACACTTGCAATGCCATAATACATGTGAGGGTGGCCAATTTATAGCTAGAAAATACATGCCAAATGACCATAAAAACCCTTAACCAATCTTTCATGAAGGACTAAAGTATCCTTTCCTCTAAAAGACCAAAAAAAAACCATATACTTACTCTCTCATGAAGGACTAAAATGTCCTTTACACAAATAACCAAATAAACCATAAACTAACTCTCTCATGAAGGACTAAAGTGTCTTTTTACATAAGAACTCACATGACAATATATGGGCTAGGATGAAGGCCCATTTATGGAACAAATACAAAAGCCCATATGGCTCAAAAATAGCAAAATAAAACATAGTACCATTAAACTAATTTATGATTTGGCACGTCAATGATGATTTTGTTTTTGCCCTGCATCAGCACTCCCCGGCTTTGAAGGATTCACCTCTGGTGAATGAAGCTCATTATACTCTTGAAGTAGATCTGAATCAAGTTGTTATAGTTCTTCATGTGTCAACCAAGAGTCTTCTAAAGGTGAAAGGCCTTTCCATCGAATGAGATATCCTTGAACCCCACCATTAGTACTAGCAATTATTTGATCATCAAGTATTTGGGATGGATGATGAGAATGGATGCGACGAGTCGGTAGTGGCAATGGTAATATTGGTTCTTGGTTTTGTGGTTCCTGCAGGTTAGTAATACAAGTAGAAGCATCCAATATATCGAAAGAAGCATAATCATGGTACAATGTAAGGTCTGCCACATTGAAAACTGGAGATATTCCAGCATCATTTGAAAGAACAACTTCATAAGCATTTTCATTGACTTTCCTTAATATCTTAAAAGGTCTTGCTCGCCTAGCATTCAACTTTTTGAATGTTCCTATTGTAAATCTCTCAGACCTCATCCTTATTAGCACATTGTCACCTTCTTGAAATTCAACAAATTTTCTTTGCTTATCTGCATTAATTTTATACTTAATTTATGTTCAATTTCTTGGTGGGTATCATGCATGCTTTGAGCAAATAATGATGCAAACTTACTAGCTCTATATATTATGGGAAGATCAATTAAGTTAATTGGTTTTTGTTGCTCATAACTAGTTACAATTTGTAAAGGACTTTTACTAGTAGATCAATTAATAGAACTATTATAAGCAAACTTAGCAGAGGGTAATATAAGATCCTAGCTAGCATAATTGTCTGAGATTAAGCATCTAAGCAGATCTCCTAAGCTTTTATTTACCACTTCTATTTGACCATCTGTCTGCGGATGATATGCTATTGAAAAGTGAAGTTTTGTGCCTAGTTTCTTCCAAAGAGTCTTCCAAAAATAACTCATAAAGAATACATCTCAATCAAATACAATTGCTTTAGGTAAACCATGTAACTTGAATTCTTCACAAAAAAATAATGTCGCAACATGAGATGCATCGAAAGTTTTATAGCATGGAATAAAGTGTGCCATCTTAGAAAATCGATCAATGACTACAAGAATAGAGTCGTAGTGTCGTGTTGTGTGAGGTAATCCTAGTATAAAATCTATACTTATGTCTTCCCAAAGTTTATGAGGAATAGGAAGAGGAGTATAGAGTGCATAATTATTCTACTTTCCCTTTTGAAGTTGGCATACACGACATCAAGAAACCATCCAAGCAACATCCATCTTAAGATTAAGCCAATAAAATTGATCTTGAATTATTGCAATAGTTTTGTCACGCCCAAAATGTTCTGTAATTTCTCTTGCATGTAGCTCGTCAATGAGAAAAATATGAAGAGATGAATCAGGAATGCAAAGGCGAGTGCCATATAAAAGATATCCATCTTGAAATTGGTAATTTGAATCAATAACTCGCCCCTTTTCAGATAATAAAAAATAAATTTGACCAAACTCTTTTCTTGTAGAGTAATTAGAAATCATTTTATCAAACCCAATTATTTTTACTTTCATTGTATGTAAAAGGAGAAACATGCGACTCAAAGCATCTGTGACTTTATTCTCAATACCAGCCTTATGCTTTAAAACAAAAGTATATTCCTGTAAGTATTGAACCCATTTAGCATGATGAGCACTTAACTTTTTATGAGAGTTTAAGTATTTAAGGGCTTCATGATCATAGTAGAGAAAAAATTCACAAGATAAAAGACAATGTCGCCAGTACTGTAGAGTTTGAACAACTGCATAAAACTCACGATCATATGTGGAATAGTTTTGGCGGACATCATTTAACTTCTCAATGAAAAAGGCTATCGGATGGCTTTCTTGCTTAAGCACTCCACCTATTCCTACCCCAGAATCATCACATGAAACTTCAAAAACTTTATCAAAGTCTGACAACTTCAATATTGGTGGACTAGTTAGATGCTCTTTTATTTTAGTAAAAGCCTAAGTGGCTGCAGGAGTCCATTTAGAATCACCTATTTTTAGGCATTGTGTGATAGGTGCCATAATGGTACTGAACCCACGAATGAACCTTCTATAAAATGTGGTCAACCCATGAAAACTCCTAACATCATGAATGGATCTTGGTGTAGGCCATTCTTTAATTACTTTTATCTTTTCAGGATCAACTGAGACTCCATGGTTTGAAATAACAAATCCTAAAAATATGATAGATGAAGTCATGAAAGAGCATTTCTTCATATGAATATAAAATTTTTCTCGACAAAGTGTTTCAAATAATTTTCTTAAATGACTTAGATGTTCTTCTTGGGTCTTGCTAAATATTAAAATATCATTAAAATACACAACTAAAAAAACCCTAATATAAGGTTGAAATATATGTGTCATGATGCGTATAAATATAGTAGGAGCATTAGTTAAACCAAAAGGCATAACTAACCATTCATAAATGCCATTTTGTATTTTAAAAGCAGTCTTCCATTCATCACCATCACACATTTTAATTTGATGATATCCACTTCGAAGAGCAATCTTTGAAAATATTATAGATCCAGCCATCATATCAAGCATATCATCCAACCTTGGAATAGGAAATTGATACTTGATGGTGATCTTATTAATTTCCCTACTATCAATACTCATGCGCCAAGTTCTATCTTTCTTAGGTATAAGAAGTGCTGGAACAGCACAAGGGTACAAGCTCTCACGAATGAATCCTTTGTGTAATAAATCATTAACTTGGCGCTTAAGTTCAACATGCTCAATTGGATTCATTTGATAGTGTGGTAAGTTGGGAAAGGTAGAGCCAATTACCAAATCGATGGCATATTGTATATTTCTCAATGGGGGTAGTTCACTAGGAAGTTCTTCAGGACACAAGTCTTGAAATTTAGTCAAGAGTTGAGTGACTTCATAGGATTGGGTTGAATCTTCATTCCCTTCTTAAAGACTCCATAACAATAAGAACATAGACAATATTATTTCACTAGAATGGTCAAACTCTTGCCTACTAATAATAGTTAAAGGTCACTTCTCTATTGGTGCAGAAGAGTCTTTTGGATTCTCAATCAAAAGTTTCTTTGGCTTTGCCGGGTTTAAGATAATTTTCTTTCCACCAAACTTAAAGACATAAGTATTAGCCCACCTAAACTGAGTAACGTCTAAGTCATATAGCCAAGGTCTCCCTAAGAGTTCATGTGCAACGTCCATAGGGAGAACATCACACCAAATGCGATCAGAATAGGTTGCTAAGTTGAGGGGAACAAGACACCTTTGGGTAATAGAGATACTAGTCTTACTTACCCATGCAACCTTATACGGTTATGGATGAGGCTCCAGGCTTAGTTACATTCTTACTAATGCACTAGCAAAGATAACATTCATGCAGCTATCACTATTAATTATAAATTTTACAAGACTTATCTCCACTTTTAAAGTAAGTGTGAAAGATATTTGTTCGTTTCCAATCTGTATTAGTTTGTGGGGTAGTTAAGACACAACGAACTACTGTTAAATGTGGATTAATTAAAGCTTCATCAGCATCACTAGCATCTTCATATGGATCACACTCAACATCATTATCGTGATGATCATCTTGTAATTCTGGATCGATGGAATCTACATGAAGATTCTTATGTGGGCAATTATTTGCATAATGTTTCGTCTTTCCATAAGTAAAGCATGTGATGTTTGATTTAGCATTTGAATTTCCAGATATGAGTTTTACTCTTTGATCATTTGGTACTTTAGGAATAGATGGTGGTGGTTGATTTGGTTTAAGAGGTGCACCTTGCACATTATTAAATTTGCATTGAGAAATTGGCCTTAAGTATTGTTCTATTTGAAGGGCTCTTTGAAATGCTTCTTCAAGTGTATACACATCTTGAGTCAACATCTCTCGATGAATTTCAGGTCTTAATCCAGCTCGAAACCTAGCTATAGTTACTCTATAATCTTCAATAATATCACATTGAATTAATAACTCATCAAGGCGAGTCATATAATCTGCAATACTCATAGATCCTTACCTAAGTGTTATGAGTTCATCTAAAAGCTTATCTTAAAATATTGAAGGAAGACATTTTTTCTTGAGCATCTCTTTCATTTCTACCCAAAATCTTACAAATAATTGGCCTGATCATTGTTGTTGTCATTCTAAATTTGCCCAGTAAGTTTTAGCATGACCAACAAGTTTTATACTAGCAAATCTAACCTGACGATTTCCAGACATTGCCATCCAATCAAAATACTGATCCATTTCTACAAACCAATCAAAAAAAAATTTAGTATCAAGACGCCCATCAAAGGTTGGAGGGTCTACTCTAACCTTTCTAGTAATCTCTATATCTTGGTCATGTTCAATGCGCCTTGTGGTGGCATAAAGTTGATCATAACCTCGATAAGATTCTTCAAAGCGTAGATGATTTTAGTTTTGTTTAAAACCTCCTAGTCAACCCAAAGGTGCATTAGCTCTACGATGAGTTTGAAATATAACATCTTCTGCCTCAGGATATTTAAATAAATCATTATGTGGAAGCGTCCTATTTCTTAGTATTCTAAATGTAAGTGGAGAAGAATTTGTGTACGAGTCATAAGATGTATTTCGCTTATTATTTTATGGTGGGGCATTTGGTCTCGGGTTAAGTTCCTGAATTGTGTTATTGTTATTTTTATTTTTTAGGGCCTTCAATCTTCCTCTGAACTCTCTACATGATTGTTGATAAAAAAAAGTTAAATCATCGAGCTGCTCTTGCAGATTAAGAATAGCATTCTCACATCTATGACCGATCATTCGATTTTGATATGGGTGACCACTGCGAGTAGTCATAGCTATCCAAGTAGATGATGAAATAACAAGCTACGAAATTGTAAATCTCTTGTCGATTACCCAAAACTAGATTTATAATGATAAATATAAAAAACTTTTTCTTTAATGATTCTGATGAGGCAGATGTGAATAA
Source organism: Gastrodia elata (assembly GCA_016760335.1). Taxonomy (NCBI): domain Eukaryota; kingdom Viridiplantae; phylum Streptophyta; class Magnoliopsida; order Asparagales; family Orchidaceae; genus Gastrodia; species Gastrodia elata. Next base: position 34,945,289 of record CM028682.1, read on the forward strand.
ATTAAAAGTAAGAAAAAAAAAATTTGTTATTATTATTTTTTTGTTTCTTTGTTTTTTTTTTGTTGGTGGCTAAGGATGATATAAATTATAATCCTACTAAATTATAATCAAACTAACAAACCTTTAATATTTACTAAAATAAAAATTCTTATGAATTAATATACAAATGTAGGACTATTATGAAGATAAATTTCTCTGATACCAATCTGATGTAGGATGGGGGTGATGACATATAACATAATCAAATCTACCAATTAACTAATGAAACTAACCTTACATATTTAAGTTATAAGAATATATGTGAGTCGTTTGTTAAGAATAAAGAGAAGTGTTGTAAGCGTTCATAAGTAATGAGAGCTAGGGTTAAACGAGCACACTTATAAGGTAGGAGGAAAGAAAAAAAAATAAATAAAAAAGATCTTACGGGAGCCTTATTACCGAATATGCTGCTTATGATAAAGAAGATTAACTTCTACGAGCAGTCCTTCACCATAGATCTAACCTTCTTTCCTTGGAAGTCCTTCTTCAGGAATTGCAAACAACACCTCAAGAAGTCCTTTTCTTAAGAATGAAGCTCACATAATACAAAGAAGAAGAGAGTATTTTTTATATCACTTGCAATGCTATAATACATGTGAGGGTGGCCAATTTATAGCTAGAAAATACATGCCAAATGACCATAAAAACCCTTAACCAACCTCTCATGAAGGACTAAAGTGTCATTTTCTCTAAAAAACCAAAAAAACTATATACTTACTCTCTCATGAAGGACTAAAATATTCATTCACACAAATGATCAAATAAATCATAAACCTACTCTCTCATGAAAGACTAAAGTGTCTTTTTACTTAAGAACTCATACGATAATATATGAGCTAGGATGAAGGCTCATTTATGGAATAAATATAAAAGCCCATAAGACTCAAAAATAGAAAAATAAAATATAATATCATTAAGCTAATTTATGATCTAGCATGTCGATGATGATTTCATTGATGCCCTGCATCACAACCTCTACTCCAACACCTACCACCCTGGATGAAGAAATGATCCAAATTTCTCCTAGAGTAGCAATAATAATAATGGAAATTTCAATGAGAACATTTCACACCCTAAGTAGGGGTAGAATTAAAATAATAACCATCAGCCCAACAACTAACACACCCAAGATTCAGGCCTAGAAGAACTAAATTGATAATAAACATGTAAGATGCCTCAATCCAAGGGATTGACATGTCCCTTAGGAACATTGAAGTCTAGCTATGAAAAATTTCCCAACGGCTATCTACTCATCAGCAGGGAATGCTTCCTAGCTCTACTGAACTGAACTCAAGGGAAATGATAAGTGTAATTAATTCTGTTAAAAAAATATGGACTGCCTATAGGATAGTTTATCTAAAGAAACTGTAAAAAGGGAAACTAAAATACCTAATGCTAGGAATATAGAAGACAACATAATAGTAATTAAATAATTAGACCCTGAAAGAATGAATATTGCATGTGTCATTAGAGGTGAAGTCCTTTTAGATCCCTTGTGTGATCTTGAGGCTTCTATCAATGTCCTATCATTTCATATATATTCCATATTTGGTCTAAGATAAATTAAGGAAACCCCAATCATTCTAAAATTTGAAAATTTATACTCCATGACCCTTTTAGGAGTTGTAAGGAATGTCCCAGTGGGGTTAGGAAGTTTTATAATCCTGATTAATTTTGTCATTTGTGAATGGGACAGATGGGATGAAAATTCCATTGTCATATTTGGGAGACTATTCCTTGCCAGCACTAGAGCTATTATTGATGTCGAGAGTGGTATGATGATTGAGAGAGTGAATGGTGTGATTAAAGAAATAGATTTGAAGCTCACCATATTCAAACAAAAAATTATAAAGGTTGAATGGCATAAGAAGAGTGAATTAAAACTCCTGACCCAAAACCTAAAATGCCTTGTGAAATTTTAACTGATGTGGATTCTGAAAGGATGGACCGCACCTCAGCTGGAGGTGGTAGTTATAAAGAGAAAAAACTGAAAAAGAAAATGCAACGAGGTAAAAGAAAGAACTAAAATTGAAACCCCTGAAATTAACTCTGAGTGCTTGAGTTTGAGCACAATAGCTGAAAATGCAGTTAGTGTACACCCAGGACCTCTAAAAATCTGGAGAGAAATTCCTTCAAGAGATGCAATTAATTGAATGCTTAAATCCATCATGCTAAAGACGTTAAATAAAGGGCTTTTGGGAGGAAAACCAATCTATTTTGAGTATTAATTTTATTGTGTTTAGTATAGTATTGTGTTTAATTAGAAATAAAAACTGGCAACCTATTTGGTAGAAATAGATGAGTTGAAAAATGTTAACTTCAGAAAGTTCTTTTTCAGCAGGCGCTACAGCACGCCACAATGCGTTTCAGTACTATAGCATGCCTGATGCTGTAGTGCACCTGACGATGTAGCGCGCCTGACGCTGTAGCGCATTGCACAGAATTTGAAGATGTAGCGCACTATAGCATCGTTGATCCAGAAACTTTGGCACTATTGCACACCGCATCACTCTATAGCGTGTGACACAAATTCTTACAACTATAACTTTTTGACTAGGAGGGAATTCCCAAGCAGTTAAAATCTCTGCAATACACTTTTAAATGCTGGAACTTAAACGGTGCTGAAAAGAATCTATTTTTGATCTTTCCAAGGACTGATTTTAGCCCACACTTATGGCATATCTTAATGGTCATTTGACCAACAATTAGAGTGAGTTGAATTTAACTTAATGATAATTGCTGTAAAATCCTAAGGTGTATAAATAAAAAGGGGGGAAGTGGTTCTTTACACTCAATACCTTTGAATTTTTTCTACCTCTAAATCTCTTGAACCCAAAACCCTTCTTTCCTTAATGGCCTCCCAAAAGAAGAGTGTTACCAGCAATGGTGCAGCTGCCTTGACATCAGGAGGTAGTTTCAATAATTAGAGGTTCTCCTTAGTCGAGGCAGAATAAATATTCATCCAGATCACTTTGAAAAGAAAGCTCATCTCGAAGATGGCGTTCACCCTCCCTTATCCTGCGAGCCACAATGATGTGGCACACTAGGGGTGGGAAAGCTTGGTCAGCTTGCAGATCGATTCTTACCCAACCATTGTACAGGAAGTTTTTGCCAATGCAATCAATGCAAGAGGGAAAAAAATTTTGTACGAGGTAAGGCAGTAAGTTTTGGGCTCGAGAAGATCGACCAATTTTACAGACTTAAGGTGGTAAAAGAGTGTGCCTACCAAGCATGCCTGAATGCTGAATTTGAACCATCATCTATCTCTAACGCCCTCACTTCTCATGATGCTAACTGTAGAGGTAACCTTACCAACATTCCACGATCCCTCCTTAAGGACTCATGCAATGCATGGCACATTCTTATCTCCAGCAAAATAATGCCATATGAGCACTTAAGTGAGGTGATCCGGTCAAGGGAAATGTTGATTTATGCGATCGAATGACCTGAAGATATCCATAGCTTTGAGGTTATACTTGAATATTTATGGCATGCCTTGACAGGGCCTTGTGCTACCTAAACCTTTGGGTCTTTAATTTTAGGGATTTACCTTAACTAAGGAATCAAGGTAATCTCTAGTGATTCGGTGATACCTCCTTGTGTTTCTCTTACCTGCTACAACTTACATTTGTGCTACCAAGAAGGGAAGAAGAGAAAGAGAAGAAGACAAAGGGAGGAAGGAGAAGCATCTTCATCTTCCTTAGGAATAATATCAATATTGAAAAATCTACAAAAAGGAATGTCTAAAATGAGGGCATATCAAACACAAATGGGGAAGTTCCTAGAGGAAGACAGGAGGTACAACAAAGCCTCCATGTCCCAACAATAATAAATTCAGCATGACTTCCCCTCGGCTCATGGAACAATGCTGTCAAACTGGAGCTTACATGGAGGACCGGGGGATGATGTCCTCCCATAACCCCCAATTTTGAACCCCCTCCAATGTCAGAATGGCTTGAAGAGGATGAAGATGAAGAAGAAGAAGAAGAAGAAGAAGAAGAAGATGGTGATGATGATGAATGAATAGGTTGCCAATTTTTCCTTTTTCTATTTTCTTAATTTTTTCTTTGCACTTTTGTTTTATTTATTTTCAATAAATCTTAGTGAAAATTATTTCTCCAATGGCTCGTGCTGCTGCAATTTTGATTTTATTAATCAAATTTTCAAGAAAATTTTTATGGCACAAATATTTAACTGGGCATATTGAAAATTTTCAAAACTTGAAGTAATTAACAAATTGTGAATTCTAAAATTTTATGATCCTAGTGTGATTTTGCTGAAGTAAGAGTACTTTCTAATCATTATAGTACCCTCAACTCAAAAATTTGTGTTGCTAAAATATAAATGTGGGGGTGGGAAATTTAAAAGCTTTATTGAGAGAAGTAAGAAGTGGTGAAATCAAGACTGTGCTAGGTTTCTGTGGGACATGATGAATGCAATGAATAAAGAGATGAAGAAAAATGTCTCCCCCTTAGAATAAAGGTAAAAAGAAAATGAAGTGATGAAGAAAAGTATCTCTCAAAAGAAAATTGAGAAAAGCAGGATGAAGAAAAATATCTCTCCTAGAAAATGACATTCATTGTAATTAAGAAGAAGAAACACATATAGCACCAATAAAGTTCTAAAATCACTAAATCTTATTTCGTCTCGATCAAAGAAAACCTAGAAATTCCCCCACATATGTTTGAGTCTAGCACCATTCATCAAGAGGGAGGGATAACATAATAGTGAAAAGAGAGGAAAATACTAGGGCTAAATACAATTTAGAAAGTATATTTCACTACTCACTTTGTTGAGTAACATTCTATAAGTAGAAAAAATCTATATAATTTTTAAATTGTGCAAATAAAAATATCTCAGAGAGTCATTTTTTTTCTTACTCGAGGATGAGCAAGAAGCTAAGTGTGAGGGTGTGATAAATCTAAGATCTATAGTAATTTAGGTCAATAAAAACAAACCCTTTTTATAAGAATTTACATTCTTTGAGGTGCTTTTGCTATTTTCAGGGCAAGAAAAAGCTAAACCCAATTATGGCTAAAAAAACTGAAAAATTGGAAGAAACACCCTATAGCGCGCCACAACATGCTGTGACAGAAATCGAACAGAGAGTGCAATGCTATCGTGCACCATAGCGGACCCAAGACCGTGACTTCCACGCTACCGCACACCATAGAGAACCTTCAATTGAAATTCAGACGCTACCAATTGCTATAGCGGATGTATAATATTGCCCGAGATTTCACATAATGTAAATATTCAAATTTATCACGCTACCCCGCACTGCAATGATTCTAAGACTAAAAAATGGGCACTACCGTGCGCAGCAGTGATCCCAATGCTGAGCCTCTGGTGCTATCGTGCACCACAACAAACTTAAAATATCACCTGACACTTTAGAATATAGCCAAAATTTAAAGGTATTGCGCTATCGCTCACTACAGTGGTCCAAAGATCGAAACTCTGGCGCTACCGTGCGCTGCAATGCCCTCAAAATGAAAACTCTAGTGCTACCGTGTGCTGTAGCGTATTCAAAATAGAGACTCTGGCGCTACCACCCGCTATTGTGCCCTCCATGAGTTTTGTTAAGTAACATCATTCAGAGCAGCATAATGAAAGCCAAAAGTCAGAATTCCTCTTCTTCCCACAATAGGGATTAAATGCAAACACATTAAAACTCCCCTTTCCAAGAGCATAATTGAATAATCATTTAATGGATTCAAATCTCAAGGAATTGGGAAAGATGGCAGATTAAATGCTGAAGATTAAATTGAAGAAGTCTATAAAAGCATTACTTTAAGACTGAAAGAGGGTTCTAGATTTTGATATTCTAGGAGTCATAATTATTGAGGCTGCTGAGGATAAGGAATGAGAGTTCCCCCTACCCATAGAAGGAGAAGGCTTACATTGAAGGAAAAGTATCAATCACACGAAGCAAAAAAGAGAAGGAGGTCTGAGATAGAGAGAAGATCCAGTGAACGCGATAAAAGTTCCTAGTATTGTATCTCTATCTATCTTAACTTCTTTTCTGTGAGAACCATGCAAAGGCTCCTAGTTCTATTGTGTTTTCCTTATATTTCTTTTCTAATGGAAGCCTAAACCCTCCTTGGAGAGGGTTGGGCAAATGTGTAATGAGTTAAGGGATTAAAGTGCGTTTGTACTCTAAAAATTACTAATGAATACTTTATTTAGTCATTTCTTTTGATTATTAATGTGAATAATGTTTGGATGAATATTGTGTCATGGTTATATCCTTATGTGACTGATTTAAAACTAGAAAAATTGTCGAGTTGGTTTATCTTTTAGAACTAAGGATATGCATATTGATCCCGCAAATGTCTGTGACAACATTCACTATGTTAGAGTGATCAATACAAGTCCATAGGCCTGAAAGATAAATAGAGCGATGGAACAATACATGATCTTGAGCTCCACTGCTCACCATTAACTTAAGAAAGGAACATGTGCATGATTATCGAGATCCTTGTGACAAGCTCTATGAGCATCGTAGCATTGTTCCTTTAGTTAAGCTGAGACGTTGATGCGTGTGAGCCAAGAGCCACTGATTGAGCTCCATAGCTCATTTTAAGCTTATGTGAGGATTATGATGTGTTGTGTGCTTGTGGGTGATGTGACATAACCCACTTATCCCAATGACTATCTTCCTTAGCTAAGCTTAGAACTGATGCATGTGAATCATTGGTGGAATCAAGCTCACGTGATGCACAACTAAAATAATAGATTTGATAACTTAGACGTAAGCATCATATTTAACTAACTTTGATCACATGAGGATATATATGCCGAGATTGAACCTTCTTGTGTTCATCTCTGAGCATTTGGCAAAACCTAGTCTAATTTGAGGGATACCCAAGAGAAAACTATGCTTCTTGCTTATAATTAGAACAACTAAGTAATTCAACGCTGATAGTTACTAAAGGAGAGTACTTACACAGAACAATTAATAAGTTGTATGATAAACCTAACTATCCCTACTTTCTCAAAAAGTAGTTTCTAATCAAGGAACCCTGATTATTAAAATTCTAACCAAAACCAACAACTAAAGCTTTGTTCAAACATCAATGAAATCAAATATACTTTAGTAACGAAATACACCGTTCTCAATTGACAATAAATCTTAGCACATCGCAATCCCTCGTTACTTCAGACCACATGCACTTGCGTGTGAGCCTAGACGTGTATTTTCAGTCTGTCAAGTTGCTTAACTGTAGACAATGAGATGGCTTGAGTAAATTTGCAACTCTGATCTAGAAATATAATACCTGAGTAAAGCTAATGTAGTAGCCAATGACCTATGTTGAAATGTGATGTTATATTTTCCTTGTTGCAACGATGCCTTGATTGAAGAATTTGAAAGGCTAAATCTTGAGTCAATCAGATTTGCAGATTTGCATAGACTTTTGTTTGCTTGTCAATTAGAATCCTCTTTAAGATCAATAATTGTTGAAGCCCAAAGGAAATATGAAGATTATTCTGAGCTTAAATCTGGTAATGAAAAAGGAAAGAAATCTGAGTTGTGTCTTGATGCTGATGGTGTAATTTTTCAGAAGGAAAGGTTATGTGTTCCTAGAAGTTTGCAGTTATAAATTCTTTCTGAGGCCCTTAACTCAAGTTATATTGTTCACCCTAATAGCAGTAAGATGTATCAATATTTGGTGAAATTCTTCTTATGGCAGCAAGTGTATGTTGCTTTTGATATATATTTATACTTACACTGCTCTCTTTTATATGTTACTCAGTATAATTCCAATGGACATATTTATGTATTCCTTCATATTTACATATGCTCTTTAGTAGTTTTTAACCCTTATAGGGTGTGTATTTACCTTACATGTTTAATGCATGCTAAAGCAAACTACTAGTGAGTACTTTAATTTTCTTGCTTTACTATTTTTGCATACTTTCATATCCTACCTTTAACGCTTAGTGCTCTACTTACTCAAATAATTGTAAATAGTTAATGTGATATCCGCTTTAAAAAATTGAATAAAACTTAATGTAACCTTGAAATGTACTTAGAATTCTTAAGTTTAAACACTTGTTCTTACTTTGTTGGCACTGCCCTACTGTATTAAATACCAAATATAGTAGATCTTGAGCTTCTTGTAGATCTTGGAGCCGGAACTAGCATTGGCCGCCTTTAGCTTGAAAACTTGCTTACTTTTACTGCTTAGTGAGGATGAGTGCATTTTTAATAACATTTTAATCTATTTGTAATAATTTTAACTCTGGATATTTTTACTTGCTTTTCTATGATGTATGCATTTTCATTCTTATTTATATGTTTGGTTTGGATGATGGATACAGATGCTCCTACATATATATATATATATATATATATATATATATATATATCTTACTTGCTTATATTTACTACAATTCCTTTGCCTTATGAATATTCTTGTACACATAGTACTTAATAATGAGTTAGATTCCTTCGAATTTAATGTTAAGTAATATGGTAACGCTCTAGTGTTGGATTAGGTTCCTGAGCCAATATTGGAATCATTACACTAGCTGACAGCCCAGTTTGAACAATGAATTCTCACTATATGGACCGCAGTCAATGCTCAAACAATGTTCAAACGGGCAACAATTAATTATAAAATGTTCTCAGTACATCCCAGCAATCAAAATGATAAGCAATTATTATAAATTCAGCCTACATGACTCAATGAGGATAGGTAAGTACCTAGTTTGTAGAAAAGGGCAAATGCAGAAGGACAACTGAACTCCATAAGTTAATTATATGACAAATACTTACACAAGCTACTAGCGATTGCTACAGGACTTGAACACCAAGTTGAACCCTCAATCATGCTAGGAGGATCGCCTAAATGATATGGAAGGTCAACTAGATAGCTAAAGAAAATGCACATGAAGCAAGAGGTTGGGAGAGGAATTGAAAGCTTCAAAGAATGCAAAGAGACTATGTAGTTCTTTAAAACTATTTATAACCAGAAGGGAGATAGGGTAGTTAATCCATGAAGAATTGGGCTCATGTTTGATAGCTCAGCTCTCCTATGCTAAGAAGAGGTCAACCGGGCCTCATGGTCCGCCATGGAGCTCTCCCATAAGATGAAGGAAAGAGAAACGACCTGAGGACATGGCACAGAGCTGGGGAACATACTCTGATGTGAGCTGTATATCCAAATTTGACCGACTGGAGCAATTTAGTCGATGACGATAATGAACATGATCGGGAGCAATGCAAGCTCTTTTATGGATCAAATGAAAGGTCACAACGGTTAAGATGCGAACAACCCATAATGGCCGAACACTGATCAGATCGTAGTAGTTAAATATTGAAGTGATAGAAAAATTGTCTCCTCCCTCAACTGTAAGAAACTTTAAAAGTTTCTTAGGACATGCAGATTCTTATAGAAGATTCATATATGACTTCTCTAAAATAAGCCTCCTACTATATAAACTCCTAGGAAAATATGTTAAATTTAACTAGAATGTGGCATACATAAATGGGTTTAATACAATAAATGTTGCATTAACTTTTTCCCCAATAATTTTCACACCTAATTAGAAGTTATCTTTTAAAATCATGTGTAACGCAAGCGACTTGGCTGTAGGAGTAGTTCTTGGACAAAGAAAAGAGAGAACCTTTCATTCAATTTACTACGCCAATAGATTTTTAAATGATGCTCAAAAGAACTTGGCAACAACCGAGAAATAAGTCTTAGCGACAATATCTACTTTTGATAAATTTAGATTTATTAAATTGGCTTAAAATTATTATTTACATTGACCATGGAACAATTAAATATTTGCTATAAAAGAAAGAGGCAAAACTAAGATTGATCAGGTGGGTGTTGCTATTTCAAAAATTTGATTTAGAGATTAATGATAAGAATGAGTGAGATAATGTGGTTGTTGATCATTTGTCTAAAGTAACTCATATTGAGTTAGATCATTCAAGTGAAATTTGTGATAATTTCTCTAACAAATAGTTGTTTACCATTGCTTCATCAAAGCCCCCCTGGTTTGCTGACATTGCTAACTATCAGTGGGAGATGTTCTGCCACATATAATGAGTTATCAGCAAAAGAAAAAATTTCTCTCATTTGTGAAGCATTATTTTTGGTATAATCCAATCCCTTATAAATAATGTGCTGATAAAATCATGAGAAAATATGTGCTAGAAGCGGAGGTTCATAAAATCATGATTCATTATCATGCCTCACCATATGGGGGACACCATAGATCCAAAAGAATGGCTGCTAAGGTATTATAATCAGGTTTTTCTTGGCCATCCATTTTTAGGGATGCCACTGATTATGTAAAAAGTTGTGACAAATGTAAGAGAACATAAAATATTGGTAAGAGACAAGTTGCTTCTTCAAGGCATATTTGAAGTTGAACTTTTTGATGTGTGGGGAATTGATTTCATAGGCCTTTTTCCAACATCAAACTTTAATTACTACATCTTGGTAGCGATTAAATATGTGTTAATGTGGGTAGAGACAATTGCTTGTGTTAATAATGATGCAAAAAATTTGATGAAATTTCTCAAGGAAAATGTTTTGACCAGATTTGGCACACCTAGAGTTCTAATTAGTAATGGTAGTGAGCATCTCTATAATAGACAACTCGAAACTTTGTTACAAAAACATGGGGTAAAACATAAAATAGCAACTGCTTATCATCCACAAAGTAGTGGCCAATTGGAGGTTTCAAATAGGGACAAAAACAAATACTAGAGAAAACTATCAATCGCAGAATAAAAGATTGGGCATCCAAACTGGATGATGCATTATGGTCATATATGATAGCTTTCAAAACCTCTTTAGGAATGTCCTCTTATAAAATTGTCTATGGGAAATCTTATCACATGTCGATTGAACTTGAGCATCAAACATTTTTGTTTATTAAGAAGTTAAATTTTGATTTCAAATAAGTAGCTGAATGATGAGTGCTGCAATTAAATGAGTTAGATGAAATCAGAACTAATGCATATGAGAGTTTTAGGATTTACAAAGAAAGAATCAAGAAATGCATGACAAAATTATAAGGAGTAAAAATTTGGAACCTGGAATGAAAGTTTTCTTGTTTATATTCTAGATTAAAAGTACATTCAAGAAAATTAAAATACAAATGATCAGGACCCATCACTGCAATTAAAGTTCATCATCATGGCACTATTGATATATCATCCAAGGAAGAAACTTTCATAGCAAGATGCTCCTACTGAAAGGAGCACATAGAGTAAATCATTGGTCTGGTTGAGAACGTAAAACCAAGCACTATCTGTGAGGCAACCCAAATAATTAGGTTGTAGTTTTTCTTTTCTTTTCTTTTTCTTTAATTTTTATTTTATTTTTGAGTCATCCTCATCATTGTAACAACTTGCTAATTTTTGATAAATCAATATAATGACTATTTGGAAATTGTTTTGATAACTAAGTATCACATTGAAATGCAACTTTAAAAAATTTCATGAATCAATGAGTGAGACATATAAACATTTGAAGAATGATTATCACAATATGTTAAGGTTCAACAAAAAAATTACTCAACTCACTATCTTGAACTTTTCAACTAGATCAAAGGATAGAAATAAATTAAGTGTGGGGGAAACTGACAGACTTAAAATACATGTCTGCGCTCACACGCAAGTTCACGTGATCCAAAGTAATAATGGAATGAAGTCCTAAGAATTATCATCCCCTGAGAAGGAAGTGTTTCAATCATTAAAAGATGCTCTTTCCTCTACACCAGTTCTAGCCATACCTAAAGAAGGCCTCAACTACCAAGTATATACCGATGTATCTAGCACAGGTTTGGGATGTATGCTGATGCAGGAAGGAAAAGTTATAGCCTATGCATCTCGTCAATTAAAATTGCATGAAACGAACTATCCTGTCCATGATCTCGAATTAGCAGTCGTCATTTTTGCTCTGAAAATCTGGCATCATTATCTTTATGACGTCCAGTGTTCCGAATTCATCGATCATCAGAGCTTATAGTACATCTTCACCCAGCGTGAGCTAAACTGCCGACAACCAAGATTGCTTGAGTTAATAAGTGATTATAATTTAAGCATCCAGTATCATCTAGGAAAAGCGAACATCGTAGTAGATGCACTCAGTCGTCATGCTACTCTATCTTCTATGATATTATCAAGTTCTTTAGAAGAAGAACTCTGAAAGCTCGAAATCAGGACAGTGCATGGTGCTATGCTAAGCACACTGATATCCATGAGTTCAGTTGAACCCACATTTCATCGTGATGTCTCCATCTCCCAAACCAAGGATGAAGATTATCTGAAGTTTAAAGTAGACATCGAAAGTGGTCATCGCTTTGATCTTCAGCTTTGAGGTAATGTAATCTATCAAGGAGATTGTTTATGGATCCCCAAATCCATGCATCAAGAGATTATAGTAGAAGGTCACAATTCTAGTTACCAAGTACATCCTGGCAGTACCAAGATGTATCAAGACCTAAAGAAATTATTTTGGTGGCCTGAAATGAAGAAAAGAGTGGTTAAATTTGTAGCAAAGTGTCATGCTTGTAACTTAGTTAAAGCCGAACACCAAAAGCCAGGAGGACTTCTTCATCCTCTTGCAGTTCCTAAATGGAAGTGGTTCGACATTTCTATAAATTTTGTTATGGGTTTACCTAAATCAAGATCCGGTGCTGATTCAATCTGGGTCATTGTCGATCGACTGACAAAATTAGCACATTTTATTCCTATGCGTCAAACCAATTCTGTGGAGAAATTAACGAAGTTGTATATCAATGAAATTATTAGACTCCATGGAATTCCCAGATCTATAGTATCTGATCAAGATAGCCATTTCACTTCTAAATTCTGGCAAGCAGTGCATCAAGACTTGGGAACTACTCTATCCATGAGCATTGCTTTTCATCCTCAAATAGATGGTCAAATGAAAAGAGTCAATCAAGTCTTGGAAGATCTTCTTCATCTTTGTATTCTGGATTTTGGAGGCTTCTGAAAAGATCATATTCCTCTCATAGAGTTTGCATACAACAACAGTTTTCAGGCAAGTATTGGCATGGCTCCATATAAAGCTCTATATGGCAGGAAATGCAGTACTCCATTAGCATGGTCTGAAACAGGCAATGTTCAGCTATATGGTTCTAATTTAGTTGAAGAAACGAATCGTATGATTCAACTTATCCAACAAAGAATCAAAGTAGCTCAAGATTGCTAGAGCAAGTATCATGATTCTCATCATCGTAATCTGGAATTCGATGTTGGAAATTTTGCATATCTTAAAGTCAATCCGATGAAAGACGTGTATCGTTTTGGTGTAGCCGGGAAGCTAAGTCCCCACTACGTCAGACCATTTGAAATCCTAGAGAAGATTGGTTCTGCAGCTTATCGATTGTAGCTTCCTGAAGATTTCTCTGCAGTCCATAAAGTATTCCACATCTCCTCTCTATGGAGATGTCTTCGTAACCCATCTCATCTAATTCAACTTCTAGCAGTGTCTCTCAAGCCAGATCTTTCTTATGCGGAGGAGCTAATTAAGATCTTAGCTCATGATCAAAAGCAGCTGAGAAATCGCTCGATCACAATGGTAAAGGTTCATTGGAGAAATTGTTCTTTAGAAGAATCTACTTGGGAGAAAGAGGCAGATATGCAAAGAAAGTATCCTAGTCTCTTTGAAAATTTAAGTACCCTTTAAATTTCTGAATTATATTTATATTCTTCAAAATCCTGCATGGTTGTCTTCTCTCTTAAGATGATGCCGAGGACGACATCATTATTAAGTGAGCGAGTCTGTAATAACCCTAAGTTGTTACCCTGCTATATATATATAGCTTAATTAATCTTTAATTTTAATATCATTGCTTATATAACATCAAATTGAGCCTATTTAAAAAATTTGAAGTCCAATGAACTTCTCTAGGTCCAAAATGGCATTTTGATCAGTCTAAATGCCATGAATTAGACCTAAAATATTTTGAGCTCAGAATTAAAATCTGATTGCATTTTTGAATTCTTTACCTTCAAATTAGTTAGGGGTGAAAGTTTGGTGTAATTTGGAAATCATTTAGACCATAATTCACATTTAATTAAAATAGTCTAATTGCATAAAAGGGTTCTTAACTTTTCTAAATTACAAATAGGCCCTTTAAACTAATTTAACAGCCAGGATCCGCTGTGCAAACCGCAGGCGATCCGCTGTGGAGTCCGGGTCACACGGCAGCGGAGTCCCACTAATCTCACCATCGAGCCTTTAGATCCCACGATCCGAATTTAATTCCGCGGGACAGCGGATCCACCGTTAGATGAAACCGTGCATCCTATGGCCAGGATCACTCCCGCGATCGGCCGCTAGGATCCGAGCGATCCCAGCCGTAGCGCCATCTGATTGATAGATCAGACGGCATCCAAAGGTCCCGCTACTGTGGACCTTTGTCGTCCTCTCGCCCACTCCTGACATGGAAGATCCCCCATACTACCAGCTGCCGAGCTTATCCCCCACTCCCGCATCCACCTCAGCAAACTGTTGCGACCCCCCCCCCCCCCATCTTAGTAAGAAGCCCCAATTGGGCCTTGTGACCCAGCCGAGCTCAAATTAGAAATTCGAGAGCTCGTCCATGGCCCAACTCCCTCGAGCCTCCCTAGCTTAAGGCATTACCTCCATAAGCTTCCCAACCCTTTGCTGAGGATATAAATAGCCCCAGCATTGCTCCAGTTGATCCTTGCTGATCAATTAAGCTCTCTACATCTTCCACCATTACCGTCTGTCCGAGCTTGCGTAGGTGATTCCAGGAGCTCTAAAACAGCTGATAGTAGGTTTTCTTGAAGTTCAGAATCCTTTGTAGTGTTTAAAGGCTTAGCTAAGGTCAGTCGAACCCTCTGCCAGCCGTGCCAAGCTCAACCGAGAAACAAGGTACCCCCGTTTGCTTGGTCTGAGCCAATTAGGCACAGACCCTCTTCCTTTCAATTCATAATCGTGTGTATAGTCGAAACAAACCCAAGAATATAGAACTTAAGCCCTAAGCTAATCCCGATCGATCGAATCGATCGATCGGGCTAAGTCCTTAAGAAATGCCATGGGTAGAGTAAGGCTCCGGCGATCCAGCCCAAGGGGCTTCGATCCGTCTCACCTCTCTGATGGTGTAGAGATCAAGCCCTGGGTTTGGCATGGCCTCTATGGAGAGAATTGTCCCCCCACAGTAGCTCTGAGGTGAAGCCTCTCGGGTGAGTAAGGTTCGGGCTATCCCGACCACCTCATAAGGGGCTAAGAGGTTCAATCGAAGCGTCTTTTCCTACTGATGGTGTGAAGATCAATTAGGGGTCATGGCATGGCCGAAGCACTCGAAATTTTGCCGCATAAGCCAACCCTAATTCCCTGGGTATCGGCGAAGAACGGTTGGGGACGATGGCACTGTGCGGGCCGGGTCAGCCCATGACCCGCACTGTGTGACAGTGTCGGGTTCCTTGGGCCCCGGTTGACCCGCGCGGTTCGGCTAATGGGCCGAGACCATTTAATTAAAATCCGATTAATTGGATTTATTTTCCATAAGAAAAATAATCCAATTAATCTAATTATAAGAAATTATTTAAATAAAAATATAAGAATGTATTAATTGAATAACTTTTAATCCACTGGTCCAAACCCTATGATATTATATATTAAATTCATTAGAAAATCCTCACGAATAAGAATATAAAATAATATTGAATATCCAATGGTTAGATTTTCCATTTTTGCTTAATTATTGCAAATCTTGATTCGGGTTGTTTAGACCTTATACCTAACCAAATTACATGTTTATGGTGCCATTAGCTTAGTAAAATGAATGTGCTAAGTAGTTTATTTTTCTAATTTTTGCATCTCAACTTATGCGCTAATCTTGTTAAATCATGATTAGTAAAAATTAGGATTTGTAACCATTGGATCTTAGCAAACTTAGTCTCTGATTAATTGTATGATAAGATAGAACTTATGAACCAAATTACATGAAATTCTGATGGTTAGAATTGTAATTATGTATTAATTCTTTTGGATTGGTTTAGGATTTGATTAGCACTAATTACTTTTTATTTTTATAAATTTTTCTATTATTATGCATCATGACAATAAGTTAGATGTATTGAAGCCATATATGCAAATTTATAATGTATAAATTGAATAAACCAAACTTGAAGAACTTAAACACCTTAATTAACCTTAAGAAGTCTTAAGACTTTGATCAAGCTGTAAATACTTGATCTGGGTCTAAGATTGCCACCAATAATATATCCTAAATTCAGTAATTTGGCATTGATTTATAAATAAACATTTAATCTTGATTAGACATGAGTAAGGGGTTAAACCCTAATCTATTTGATTAAGATCCAAACTCTTAAACCTAATTAAATTTAATTGATTATAAGATAATGCAATCATTATTATTCCAATAATGCATCTAATTTGATTTTGATCTTAAACATTTGGATTAGACATGTTAAGGTTAATAATAAAGCTATGTGATTACTTAATATGAATCTAAACTTTAGATCCTTAATTTTCTCTTAAATAAGACTATTAGCATAAGAAGACTAATAGAATCATATTGATTGAACAAGTGATCTAACTCTAATAACATCCTTGATTTAAATCCCATAATCTTAGAATAAGTTATGATCATATGACTTAATCATCTGATATGATCACTCTAAACCTAAATGATAAGTAAAACCTAGAATGTTAGCATTAGAAGTAAGAGTGTGAGATTCTAAGTATCTCATCATAAGATTGTCTCTGAAATATTTTAAGACCTAGATTTAAATATACATTGAGATAGGAGAATTTTGTGTAACTCATTGAGGTAGAAGCTTAGATGATCCCTTAACCTTAAAAGTTGATCTTAACCCCTCGTGGTAGGAATCACTTAAGATATTAGAATGATACATTTTCTTGTGGTATAATCTATATTGAGTGATCCTTAATCACATTTTCTTGGAGCCTTGTATAGGACTTACCTATTTAGCATAGGAATTAATAGTCTTGATAAACCCTTGATGATTAAATAAAGTTGTCTAAATTTGGATTATTAGTTGGGTATAGTAGAGTATACCCATAATACTGAAGTATTTCAATAATATTCAGGAATGGTTGAGTCACTCTAAGTAAGATTTATCTTTGGGCTATCCTGCGAGTTTAGGCGGATACAACCTGGCTTAGAGTAAATCAATCGATCTTAAGAGTGTACTATGTGATTGCTTAATTTGAATCTAAACTTTAGATCTTTGATTTTTCTCTTAAATAAGACTATTAGCATGAAAAGAATTATATAATTATATTGATTTTATAATTGATCTAACTTTAATAACATCCTTGATTTAAATCCCATAATCTTAGAATAAGTTATGATTAGATGACTTAATCATCTGATCTGATCACTCTAAACTTAAATGATAAGTGAAACCTAGAATGTTATCATTAGAATTAAGAGTGTGAGATCTTAAGTATCTCAACATAAGATCGTCTCTGAAATATTTTAAAGACCTAAATTAACTATACATTGAGGTAGGAGAATTTGTAAACTCATTGAGGTAGAAACTTAGATGATCCCTTAACCTTAAAAGTTGATCTTAACCCCTCGTGGTAGGAATCACTTAAGATATTAGAATGATACCTCTCCTTATGGTAGAATCTATATTGAGTGATCCTTGATCATATTTTCTTGGAGCCTTGTATAGAATTAATAGTCTTGATAAACCCTTAATGGTTAAATAAAGTTGTCTAAATCTAGATTATTAGCTGGGTATAGTAGAGTATACCCATAGTATTGGATTATTTCAGTAGTATTCGATAATGGTTGAGTCACTCAAAGTAAGATTCATCTTTGGGCTATCCTACAGGTTTAGGCGGATACAACATCGCTTAGAGTAAATCAATCGCACCTAAGAGTGTATTAAATGGGGACTCATTCCTTAGTTTGATTAAAATACAAATCGCCAATGGGCGATGCCTCCTAGCAAAGACCGCTTCAATAGGTGTGGCCGAAATAAACTAAGTAATTAGAATCACCTCCTTTAAAACATTGAGTGTGATTGTAAGATGGGCATCTTAATAACTTAGCTTGAGATACAAATTGCCAATGGGCGATGCCTCCTATCGAAGACTGCTTCGTTAGGGTGGCTTAATCAAATCAAGTGTTAAGAACCACCTTTCTTACAAATATACTAAATATGTGTATACAATCATCACATCTAATGATTTTTAAGTAAATCTTTAACTACAACTAATTATTTTTCAAGAAACTATGAGTTAGAATCATTTTAGCGAGATTTTGCACAGTGAAGACCTTGAATTCATCATCAGTATTTAAATCTTTATGGATTTCTGGATTTTGGATTTTCCTCATATAACATAGAAGCATGGGTATAAATACAAGCATGAGCATGATGAATGATTCAGTGGTGACGTATGAGTATTAGTGATGGATTATGGGTTACGGAATGTTACATACCTTGACTGGAGAATTTTAGGATGCATCGGCATCACCGTACTATTTTCCCAATTGGGTGTATGTACATATTGGACCGTATGACTCATAGCATTTCAATGATAGTTCTGTTCTATATCTGTGATATACTGTGTTGTGGCATATTTGAGTGCATTTTTCTAGTGACATATAGTACAGGATTGGACAGTTTTCACATTGATCTCTAAGCATTTGATATTTTTGTTTACTTCAGTATTCACTTTTTGATGCAGTTTTACTTTGCTTAGTCTTTACAGTTCAACTACATGGTGCCTTTACTATTATTTTCTATAGTCGTGTTTACTTTACTGTCTATTGCATTTACTTTGGAACTGCCTAGTTAGTTGCGATGTGTTAGACTTCTTTTCTAACACAGGATACTTTTGGGATTCGGCAATTTTCTAGATCCCGAGCAGCTTGTTGAGATAGGGCAGGAGGACTTGCAGGAGATCTAGGAGAAGTAAGTGGAGCCTTAGTGGATCCATTTTTCACATTTTCACTTTACTATTTCTACTTTAGTACTTCAGATAGACTTTACTTTTGCATCATTTAAAATCAGTTTGTAATAATTCTGGATGTATTTGTTTTTTCTTTTCTGAGATGAATATTTACTACTGCTCTGTGATGAATGTATTGTGGATGTTTTGCTTTAGCTTCTGCACTCTGTTATACTACTATACATAGTATTGTGATGTAATCAGCATATTGGAAATACTGATTATATTGATAACATATATCAGATTCATATTTACTTCTTTAAATCCAATGTACATGTTAGTCTAATACTTAAGACAAGTACTATATTCTTATCTAAAGTATTGACTCTCGATCCTACTCTTGGGTTCGAGTCAGTAGCCTTCAGTGTGGCTAGTTTCATTAAGCCTATTTGGGAAGATGTCATTGTTTGTTCATCCTGAGTAGCTCACCACTCTGCCACCGAAATTATGATTCTTTTCCCTTTTGCACGCGGCGACGGGCGGGGCGCTGCACTGGGTTCTTATAGGTACTAGATTTTGAACCATTAGAGGATGATTTATCTCCATTCTATCAACAGTCCAACAAAATCGACAATCCCAATATTGTGTCCTGATCTGCGGTAAGTAAAACATCGGTTTCCTTGATTGTAGTCATTTGAAAGACCTTTGGAGGTAACGGCATGTTTCTCTTAAGCACTTTAGATCTAGTTGTATATGGTAGAGATTTCTGCCTTTGCTCCTTCTATTGCAAGTGGTGCTCTATTAATCGAGCTCCTTCAAGTAACTTACCAAAGCTGTCATGATGTTGGGATACTAAGTGATCCTTGATGGAGCCCTTAAATCCTTTTAGAAAGCAACTGCATTTTGCATCTATGATTCTTACAAAGTTTAGGAAAATCTTGATAATCTCTTAAAATCCATTTCATAAGCTAATACAATCCTATCTATTTGAGCTAGCTTAATCAGTTCATCCTCAATGACAGTTTTAGTAGAAAGCAGAATAAATTCCTCTCTAAACACTTCTTCAAATTCTTCCCAAGAAATCTCTTCTATATCACATTTAGCAAATCAAGAATTCAATTCATTATCCCACCAACATTCTACTTCTTCAACAAATACATGGGTGGTCAGGCGAATTACTTCGCTAACAAGACATTTTATGCTTGATAAGTCTTTCTCTATAATTGTTAACCAATTAGTTGCTTTAATAAGTGTTGTTGATCCATTGAATGTAAGAGGATTCAAGTGAAGGAAAGCATGCATGAATCCATTTACTGTAGAACTAGATGTTGCTTGAGAATTAACTTGTTTAACTTGAGTACTGAATGAGTTTAGGGATTGTTGAGCTACTTGAGTTTGGGCTTTCATAAACTCTAGTACTTTGTGAGTTTAGGGATTATTGAGCTACTAGAGTTTGAATCAATTCAAAGGTTAAAGAAGAGCTAAATGTTATTGTCTTCTTGATAGGCGTGGATATGGTGTTCAAATCAGGATTCATTCTGATGAGGAAGAATGCAAATTAACTCAAAAATATATGAAAGAGAAACATTTTATTTAAAACTCTTTAAGTACAAGTGTTAAGATGCCTAGTAGTAGATAATGATAGATATACTACTACTAAGTTAAAATGAAGTACATTAATTTGCAATACGTAACATAGAATAGAGCATCAAAGTTTAAAAAGGTAGGTGGACAATGAAGTCTTTAACTCACTCGAATCATCTTCTAATATGCATGAGCTCACTATTGCTATGCCTTCTCCTTAAAAGGCTGATCCAATATCTGAAAGTGAATGTGGGCTGGGAATTTTATCGTATGAATGGCATTTGTTATCTTATAAAGCCATTCTTTTGTTAGCATCTCCTCCAGATATAAGGGGTCTAAATATCCAATTGAAGATGTCCACTCCTGTTGTTTACTCTAAAGCAAAGTTTTTCAAATTAATGTCAGTCTAGTAGTCTTTCTCCCAAAACTGGTTGAATTATTTAGAGTAATATTCCAATTTTGATTCATTGTTTGCAATCTATTTTATAGTTATTATTATTTATTAGATTTACTTATTTATTTATGAAGTTAATTAACTACTACTATTTTTCAATATTATTATTAGTGTGCATTTACTCTCCTAAGCTGTCTTATGTTGTCTTATTTAATGATTTTACTTTTATGTAATTGTTTGCATGAATGAAAATGAAATTATTTATACATTTACTTCTCTTTCTCAAACCAGCTCTGATACCAAATGTAATGACCAAATGTTGGATTAGGTGATTAACACAGCATTAGGTGTTGTTATAATACATAATACTAAATTATTAAAAATAGCACAATACTAAGTATTACTCAGGCTAAGAATCTAATGAGATGGGAAATAATTGCATAAAATAGTGAATATGAAATTATGGGTTTACTCCTCCATCCATCCATAAAAAGAAATAAAACATATATCGCAGAAAATAAAGTAAAAGCATCTAGATGTTTAAAACTATACAAATAATTTAAGCAAATGGCATTCATCCTCATTGATAAAAATAAAAGGAAACTCTAATATCTTCAAGGCTACTCCTGCTCCTCCTCATGGGCTATCTCTACCTCACACACTAGATCTTCTCCAAGCTCTTGATCTACTGCATTTAATTTTAATATAGTAGGGCACATAAAAAAAAATAAAAATCTGAGTACATTTTAGGTTTTGTGATTTATTATTAGAGGACATCACACATTATTATTATAATTAATATGTGAGTGATGCAAAATGAAATAAGAAAATAATGCTATAAATAAAATGATAAAGTAGAGGGCATAGAAATTTTAAAAGAATAAATGTATGTACTAGTATGGCTGCTGAGATCCTGTAAAGATTTGTCAGATAAAGTCAACAGGTATATACAAGTATGGATATAAAGAAAAGTACAAAAAGTATATATACTAAATTGGAATTATGCTAAGTATTTGAAAAGTAATCCAAATGAATCTAACTACATCAAACTGAAATATGTATAAGTTGAATTATAAGAAATATTGAAGTAAATATAAATAAAGTGGGTTCAGTCTCTAAGACTGAAATAGATAGTAAATCACAGTCTAGAAGACTGTATAATGCACTAGATCTTACACAATCAATGAAATTATGTAAAAGGTATTAAATGAATATTATTTTTATTTTATAATATTTTAATATATTATGTGTGCACATATATAATAAACCAAGACTTAGACACGTCTGTCCAATTGTATATAGCAGGATTTTCTGTATAACTACATACTCCCCTCTTGGATATGGGTAGTTTTTTAATCTCTACATAGTTTGCCTTGGCTCAAAATATATGTACAAACCAATCCACTTAAAGTGAAACTTCTTATCCATATTATTTTAATATTAATTATACATAAATATCTTAAAAGTGATGTTCAAAAAATTTAAGCTCAATGCATTGCAACAATCAAAGAATTTTAATTATTAATTGTAAATTGTGTGATATTGGTTATTATTTTATTTATAATCTGACATTAATAATTGGAGCTAATCAAACAACTAATTAAATTATGATATTAAAATAATTGATTCCTTTCATGAATAATATATATATATATATAGTCTTACTAAAAATACATGATTAATTTAATAATGTTAAAATATTAGATCTAGTAGGCTCAATTAGGTTTTAGCTTAACTCTTTTGATTAAACTCTAGTAATTAACTTTATCTAAGGTATCTTATATTATAATTAACTCTTAATCTTACTATAAAAATATCAAGCTCTTACCCTATAAAAGTTCTTAAGTTCTCTAGATTTCTAATCTAAGGATGTGATTATTAAAATTATTATCTTTTTATCCTATTAAGTTAAATTACCTTTCATGTACTAATATCCTTACTAAGGTATACGGTTTAAAGGTTTCTATACTCCATTGGTCTAAAACTTAATCTACTATCGCTCTTGATTTTAGGTACACTCATATTATTTCTCTAATATAATAATCTATTACTAGTTTATTAAGAGCTAAATTAATTCCTAAGCTACCTAGGAAGCTAAAGAGGTTTAATGAAAACTTGACCTAATTTTGATTAAAATAATAATAATAATAACTTCTTGAACTCTTAAAGTTGATATTATCAATTTGACATCAAAATAGTGCAAAATTGGTATATTATGATTCCATGTATCATAAGGATTTCAAGGACATCATGTTTGTTAAAATTAGAGCTCTCTAGGCCATGAATTCAGTAGTACCTGTAATTATAATTATAATAGTTATTAGTAAAATTAATTATCAAAAGTAAAATTTTATTTCATATTAATGTTCTACATATGCTTTTGATCATTTTAAAAGATATTAATATATTTGAATTTATATTTCTTATTTTATTTAATTAATTTATTTGGAATTAAATTTTTCTTAATGTTGTATTTTATTTAAAATGGAATATTCCTTTTCCTTTAAACCTTGGAGTAGGCCGGTTAGGTGATAGGACCCAACGGATCAGCATATATTTTTTGAATATTCACTGCATAGTGTCACACAAGTCACAGGTCGACCCGCCCGTCACTATGCTCCTCTTCGATGGAGGAATCCTGATGCTAGAAAAAATTATCATTTCGAATAAACCCTAATTTCTCGAGCTACAATTAACAAAAAATTTCATTCATGGTATCAAAATCCTCATATGAACGAGAGCTAGCGATTGAGTATTAAAGTTCTAAATAGTATTACCTAATTTACTATAGGTTAATTTGATTTCATATGTCAGACTGGATTTATTGTGAAGGGGAAATACTCATTCCACAGTGAGCCATTCACTTCATTGAGATCCTAACACATTCCTTGAGTCAAAGGTCGATTCAAGGAACCCGAAATCCCCAATGGAGGCAGTTTACAATGTCGGGCACTTATTTGACCCCGAGCACTGCACATTACTGTATAGGCTCGAAGTTATCGAGCTGCAATTGAGCTCACTCGAGGTCAATTGAGCTCGATAAACATTATAATAATGTTTGAAATAGGAAACAAGTAGGAAAATAAAATAATTGGTGAGTAAATTAGAGGGGAATGAAGGTACCTTGGTCTTCGGGTTCTCCGAGATGTCGATAACAGAAGCTTCGAAATTCCTGACACAAACTGATTATAACTGGTTCCTTAGGCTCCTATCTATGTTGAGGAGTTGTCGGGTACTTGCTGAAGGCTAATATCACTGGTTTTAATTGCTACAGTCATCTGATGCTCGAGAGGTAGTACGAGGAAAAGGGAGTAGCAAGAGCGAGTGAGTGTTTCCTCCTTGTGAACGGGTTTAACAGAAGATGAGGTGTGGAGTTTTGGTTAGTGGATAAGAGGAGAGGCTATTAGTGGGAGGGACAATAGTTCATACAACCTCTGAGCCGCAATCACTAGTGAGCTGTGCTTGAGAAGACGACATGAGAACACTAATTGGACGAATCCATTTGGTGATTCATATCACATATGGTGTCATTAATAACCGCATGTCCAATGTCATCCGTTGGAGATGAATCTGGATCTAGCTGCTGGGATCAAGGCATATGCGGAATTAATTCCCATCGTCTGATTAATCAATCAGACTGTGGAATGACTCTGATCCACTGATTCGGCTGTCCCGTGTATGCGGCAGAGCAGTGTATCGCCGCAATTTTAAAAGCTAACGGCTAAATCTATTGGAAATAAAATAAAAATTTTTAATAATTAATTTTAATTAATAATAATTAATACAATTTGTATTAATCAACATATTTTGATCAATTAAGCTCAAAAAATTCTTAAATTTTCACTATTCTTATTTAAAAATGAGGAACTCAAAAATACAATTAAATTTTTGAGTAAATGTCAATATATATATATATATATATATATATATATATTTTAATTATTTAAATAGATTGATTGGTTTTCAGGTGATGCCTTCGATTCTTTAAGGAAGTTGAAATTCTCAACGAAATGCTCTAATTCAAGTTCTTGCTGCTTTGATTTTTTATTGGTTTATTTGTGTATTATTTTATTATTGTTGTGCTTACAAAATTAAATACCGAGATAATTGACTTACTCAAATTTAACTATATAACTAAGTAAAAATTAAATAGTTAGATTACATTACCAAATTAAACTTGTACTAAAAACTTTACTCAAATTTATAACCTATCAAATAGTCCCCTAATAATATTTTAGGGGCTATATATTATCTCTTATTCATTTTCTTTTAGATATACTATTTATAAATTCTCTAATTTTTTTTAAAATTATCTGTTTTCACTTCCCACATCCTGCTCGTGTAACCTAGGGTTTTCAGAGTTTCTTTAGTCTCACCATCTCTTCACCATGTCGAGCAGGAGCCGCCTTGCTCCTCACGGCATGAATGGCCCTCCTCCTCCCCTCCACTCGCAGCATCCTCCATTCGGCGGCGGTCTGGTCCCGATTCCTCCTCCGCAGCATCGCTACCCGGCTCACCTTGACGAGATGCGCGATGTCCTGCCACCTTTCGCCGGAGTGATTCGCGGACCAAAGTCTGTACCTCCGTCACTGATTGATGAGCGCCTCGCTGCACAGAATCACGAGATCCAGGGTTTGCTTGTGGACAACCAGCGCTTGGCGGCCACCCACGTCGCTCTCAAGCAAGAGCTCTCTGCTGTACAGTACGAGCTCCAACGGGCATCACGTGCCGCCAGATCCTTACAATCTGAGAGAGATGCTGAGCTTCGGGAGGTGCCACACTTCCCCTCCCTTCCAGTTACCCTCAAGTGCTTTGGCTCCCTTACAAATATTTTGATTTTATAATCATGTTACGCTTGAGCTATTAGTGATTATATGCAGTTGGATTTGTCATTTTTTTAAAATTTTTGAACGAGTAAATTCTGTTGGTACTTTGAAACATTTAGATGTTATGTACTTTGAATGCTATCGGTCTGTTTTATTGTGTATTTATATTAAGTAGGCATGAATACGCTATGAGGAGTGCTTAGGAGTCGCCTGGTTAGCTTTTAATTTAGATCAGTAAACAGAGGATAGATCTTAGCTTAGCTAATTTGTAAGATAATGTTGCCTATCTATACTAAAGTTGCTCGATCGGTCAAATAGTTAAGTTGGCACAATCTTAGAACTATTTGAGGAGCTATGAATGATTATCCTCATTCTTCGATGTAGTCTTTTTGATTGCTTTTGGAACCATTTGTCATCACTTGTCATATTATCTTGTAAGAAGACAACTTTTTATATTTATGCTAATATTGCCATTATCTATTGTATAAGCGTTTTGTTGTATTTGGCCTACTTGCACAATTGTTTATTTTCTCTTTCACGCAAGAACATAATAACAAATTACTTGAATATCTTGTATAAGGGTTTTTGGTTATAGGATGATTTGGTAGAAAATTTAATTACACAAAAAATTGCAAACTTGGTTCACCCGCCTCATAAATGTACCTTGAAAATTCTTACACATTTATTATTAAGCATTCAGAAAACCTAAAATATCCAAATACAATGGTGTTGGGAAGCTACAACATCAAGGGCAACATAAACTATGGCATCAACTATAAATGAAACATCATTATGAACAAAGGGTTGGGATTAAAATATTATCAAATATTCTAGGATAATCCACAACTGTAACAATTATAGGGACAAAAGATGCTTTGATTTAGATAAATGTGGAAAATACACAAAAGTGTGAAGGACTTTTACGAAGATGAGCATGAGATGTAGTAGTAAATGGTGATTTACATAAAGAAGGTATATGATGAGCTCTAATTAGTGGGTAACTTGTAGGATGATGCTGTATACTGAGAGAATTTTCTCATTTGCATATTTTTGCTAAAGTTTTTGGAAATCTAAGCTTGGTTTGAAAACTTTATGCAATTTTTTTCTATTTTAGCAAGATTTTTCTAAATTATTTTACTTACCCTCTTTTTGGTTTAAATTATATATAGTCTCAAGCCAAACATGCGCATAATATTTGGCATGTTGCTATAGGTCTAACAAATTGTACATGATTTTTAAAGGATAATAATTTTTATCTTAATAACAAATCACTTAAAAGAACTTTGGGATCATTATATTAATATAAGAAAAATATGATGCATAAACACATTCATATTTTTAGAAGGTCATCACTGATCATAGATAGATAATAGATGGCTATCACAAGATTTAACACTAGGATTTTAGATTAAAAAAATTAATTAAAATGTTCATCATATATGCGAGCTTATATAATTGTCTTTAAGTGAGATTGGGTTTTATTACTTGTTATTTGATGTAATGAGGTGCAACTTGGGCTATATGGTCAATATGGTTATGATTGAGTTATTAGTATTTTTTAGTGAGTCAAATATTGACATGCAGTAATTAGCAAAGAAGCTTTTGGCCTAGTCCGGTCAAGAATTTTGAAAACTGGAAAAGAATGAAGAAGAGTGCAAGACAAGTTGTAAGGAGATACATCCCTCTTTAACACATTAATACCAATGTTATTTATTTTGATATACCAAGTATGGTGCAAAATTGATATATTTGTTATGTTGGATGATCGAAGGGAAATGCTAAAATGACATTCATTTATATCATTAGTAGATTAAGTTATCTGATTATGATATACATGCAATTTCATATTTTGGCGAGGTGAATAACGAGTTGCTTCTTTTGTGCTAGGCTTTGATCTACATACTTTGTTATTTGCATTTTATAAGCGGAGATTTTTTTTTTTCGTATTCTTATTCTTTAAATTTTAAACTAGCTGTATAATTTATCAAAAAAATTGTCTAAGAAACTATTAAATAATATTTATCTTTTGGTCTACTTTAAATATTGACTTTGATTTGCTTATTTGATACATCTACTATTGCGGAATGAGCAATGTCTACATGTAATTAAAAAATAGTTATGAGATAGTGCAGGGGACTATTGAATGAATATGATTGTTTGTTACTTCTATATTGAAAAGAAGATTTTTGATAGTGTTGATTTTGAGAGAATCATCCAACATTCTTAAAACATGAAGTGTCCATTGAAAAAATTGTAATGGATGTGTCACACTTATGGATAATTGAGGAAAAAATATTTCAACATGCAAATTGAAGTAATAGGGTTGATTTTATAGTGTTGATTTTGAGAGAATCATCCGACATTCTTAAAACATGAAGTGCTCATGGAAAAAATTGTAATCGATGTGTCACCCCTGTGGATAATAGAGGAAACACTATTTTAACATGCAAATTGAAGTAATAGAACATAATATATTTACAACCCTCTTTCTTAATATTATATCTTTATTTATATTTTCTTGCATTCTTCCCATCGTTAATTTATTGGAACTTTTATGCATAATGTCATAAGGAATTGTCTAGGCCATGAAACAACATCTGTGGGAATAAATGCCCAAAACTCTTGCCTAAACGCCCCTACTTGTGTTTTAATCTATGCTTGAGTGGGCCTATTAAGGAGTTGTCCATGCCATGGAACTGACATCCGTTGGGAAACGATGGCCAAAACTCTTGCATAAACGCGCCTAGTTGAATATTAATCTACACCTGAGTGGGATTATTAAAGAATCGTTCGGGCCATGGATTGCCAACTCATTTGCCCAGGCGTGCCATTGCCTCGCCCCCGGGCGTGCCATTGCCTCGCCCCCGGGCGTGCCATTGCCTCGCCCCCGGGCGTGCCATTGCCTCGCCCCCAGGCATGCATTCTCGCCCCAGGAATGCCATAGCCTCGGGCCTAGATGCGTATGCTTTTCCAAAATAAGAACTTGTTTAAATTGATCTCCCATTTTACAACTATTACCAGGGGTTGTCTTCTAGCCTTTAGACACCTCAGATGACTTTAGACAATTCAAAATACTTGAGCATTCTAAGGAATATATAAAGGCGTGCTAAGAAATATTTCAGCTTTATCTCAATATTTAGGAAAGATTTGATATTGGGAATTATACCTCAAGATTGTAAGCATTTTATTTTATGTAGATTTCTTTTGTTTCTTACTCTTCTATTGTGGGTGTGCAAGAGAAATATTTGCAGCTATGTTAACAAAGTTTGCAAACGATCAATGAAAATTCCTCTCTATAAAACATTGGGAAGAATGTAAGGCTTTACAGCTCCACAACTAAGTTTGCGAAGGTGGGATTGAGGACGCTTTACCTCAGCACAACTTTAGGAAGGAGGGACAGCTCCTCAGCTCTGCGACAAATTTGTCTGAATGAGGGGTTTGGAGGGTTTTTGCATTAAGGAGGGACTTTAAGAAGGAGGTTAACTTTTGCAGTTCACAAGTGTTCAAATAAGAGATATACTTGCTTCTCTATTTGTTGTAGGATAACGAAGAAGACAATTTTTTTACGAGTAGAATTTCAAAAGTGGTGAACT
This sequence comes from Gastrodia elata, assembly GCA_016760335.1. Classification (NCBI taxonomy): domain Eukaryota; kingdom Viridiplantae; phylum Streptophyta; class Magnoliopsida; order Asparagales; family Orchidaceae; genus Gastrodia; species Gastrodia elata. The sequence goes on from CM028682.1 coordinate 34,974,645, forward strand.
ATTAAAGAGTGAACTTGCAGTTTGTGGTTGATCAGAATCACTATTAATATGTATATTTCATTTTTTTGCTTTTTATTTTTAGCCTTTATTTTTTGCTTGTATTTATGAGTTTTTTCGTAACTTCAATCAAAATACCTCAAACTAAAAGAATATTAAAGCTTTTTCAATTTCAATTTCACAAGTTGAAAAAAAAATTCACCCACCCCCTCTTGGATAATGCATTATAGCCCTAAAAGCAATAATTGATAGCATTGTCTTTATTATACAAATCTTAGTTTTGTTGAGCACAAATCCTTTTGAGCAACACTATTAAGAGAAAGAAATATTCACGCAATAGGTGCTTCTTATGTTCACTTTTCATTGTTCGAAGAAATAGATTGTCTTTTAGAAAATAAGAATGAGAAATTTTTGTATTTCATATTTTATTTTATGTGGGTAATGGTAGAAGAAATTATTTTAAACCTAGTATCCTATATTGGCAAGCAATGGCCAGATAATAATTATAAAGTTGCATAATTAAATGCTAAAACGCTCACTTGCTTTTAGTGTGCATATAAATAAAAAGATTAGTCGAGAGTTTCTTTATATGCACTGCTGCTAAATTTTTTTTGTTGCTTTAGTTACAACTGAGGAATTATTAATATTAAACAAATTCATATAAACACTTTTTTTTAATGTGTTTATAAAATGCAACTTGAAGATAGCATATCAGAGATGTATATGAAGATCATTATTGCTCTTCAATTTTTTTGAAAATTTTTTATTAATAAAGAGATGGTAAATAAGGTTCTTAGGAGTCAATCATTTAGTTGAAACTCTAAAGTCCAAGTTATAGTAGAAACTAAAGATCTTTGAGCCTCTTTATATCTATTATTAGATTTTCCTGTACATATGACTAAATTATATCAAACCATTAAGAAAAAGAAGAAACTTCAAAGATGAAGTCTCACCTTCAAAGCTATAGGAGTAATTAAAGGCTCATCAAGCAATGAAGACTTAGATGAAGAACATATAAGGATATTAAAATAAATTCAAGAAAATTTTTGAAGAAAGACACATTGCTGCAAAAGGTAAGAATATTAACTTATCATTTAAGTTTAGTTCTAACACTCCCATTTATTATGAATGCATTGAGAAAGATCACTTAAAACTCGAATGCCTGAAACTAAATAATAATAATAATAATAAAAAGAACAAATGGAGAGATGCATTTTGGTGAACTTGGAGTGAGAGTTCAGAAGGGAGCATAATCGAGGAGAATAGCTTGTGCTTGATGACGATTGAGGATAGAAAATTTATTATTAAAGCTTACTTTAGCATTTCATCATCGCTGAGTGATGTAAGTGGTGAGTTTTTTTTAAATGAGTTATTATTGTTTTTAGAGGAACTTCATGTTTATTATGCTACTTTGAAAAAGGAGCATAAGAAATTGAAGAAAGAATTATTTGAATTTAAATCATTAAATGTAATTATGAAGTGAGAGCTTAACTCCTTAAATAACAATATAATGACTTAATTTCAAATAATGATAGGTGTGAATCAAAAAAGGTTTGATTATGAGAAAAATCTTAGATTGATACAAGAAATCAATGAACTTAAGTTTTTTTTTTAATCTTTAAAAAATAAACTTGTTGAGTATAAAGTTTTAAGTCATTCTAGTTATTCAACATCTAGGAAGAGAAGAAGGAAATTTAATTCAAAAAGGTTTGCCACCCCAAGACTATGCTATATTTGTAGCGAAATATGACATATATCACTCATGTGCTGAACAATTAGAGGAAACTTAGCTTGGATTTTTAGAAAATTCTTCTCTTAGACGAAGAGGATCCAATCCAAGGTAAGTCATCCATTATAACTTTTTAGTTTTGTAAAAAACATATTTTTAGGAATTGCAATACATGCGTGCACCAAAAGAAATAACATATTTCATTGATAGCTAAGGTCTAATTTTATTTATTTTCTTTATTAGCGATTTTATTTATGCTTGTTTAGCTGTTATTTTTTGCAAATAACACCTTTTAGTTATGTCAATTGTTGGGTTCGATTAACTCATGGTATTTAGAATATTTAGTCATACTTTTTTTGTTCTTATTATGAGTAACCGTGTGTATATATATATACACACGGTTAGTACAAAAAGTATGACTAAATATTCAAAGTGCACCCAAGAGTTGATTTTGGTTGGTCTAGTATCAGATCAAGGTATGCTTGACTCTGTTGCATGCATCTCATTGAACTACATACACAATTTAAACTTTAAGTTTGGTGAATTTGAATCCCAAATGACATCATAATTGAACATTTAAGATAAAATTAACAATAAAATTAGTACAAAGCTGATCTGAATTTTAAGGATACATCAATCGAGTAGTTATCATAATGTTAAATAGTAATTTTTTACGATCAACTTACCATATAACTTATTTGAATAGTTTAAAAAGTAACTAATTTACAATTCACTTACCAAATAACTTATTTTGATAGTTACGATCAAGTTGTATAATTCTTATTTGTCTTTATGCTCTTAAGTATATATTCATATCCGTAAATCGTAAATTGTAAATCATCAAGTATGTAATATTGACAAAGTAGCCATTAGCTTTATGGAGAAATGTAGAATGTTTGCCTATATCTGTGTTTTACTAATACATGTTTCCAAACTGTTTGTCTATACCACCATCTGTTGTTTGGATTACTATTATGCTCTTTAAAATACTGATAACTTTTTATTTTTGAAAGCATGCTCCAATAAATTATAAAAATAAATAATTAAAAGCTTAAATACTAATAAAGCGCATAAGTATTATTCATAACTGTTAACATAAAAACATTACAAAAACAAAATTGTTAGAAACTTTAAATTCAAGAAATAGAGAAGCCAAAGAACCTTTAGTTCTTCCAAGGGCCAAATAACGGTGTAATTTGAGAATTTAGGGTGTAATGTTAACACTTTGAAAAGCCAAAAACAAATAAAAGCATTTGAGAAGTTAGGGCCAAATACTGGTAACTTACAATTAAATTTTGGATCCAAGATGGAGCAAGAATTGTTAGTTGTTAGTTTGTATATGGAAAGAAGATTTTATTGACATCGAGAAACATGAATAATATTGTTTAGTAGAAACTTAGGATGAGTTGTGGGTAGAATACCATTGCTCTGTATTAGAGATTTGAAGTGTTTGACTGTTGCTTACAGTGATTTGGTCAGAGCTTTGGTACGTATCTACCACGGAGAGATTTTTGATGTAGTTAGTGATATGGCCCGAGGCTCCAGAGTCAAGGTACCAGCTGTGGTCACCTAGGCCGTTGGTACGAAGAGTGGTGAATTGATGGGAGATCTGTGTTGGAATGTTGCTGTAGTTATGATCCATGACAACAGTTCTCAGCTGAGTGACCCATCTTATTACAGATTTAACATTCTATGAATGAGGATCTTGGATTTCTGTATGTTTATGGATTCAAGGATTCGCCTCTGTTTCTAGATGTTGTGGACGTGCAGCCCTTTCCACTATTGTTATTTCTGTTGCTGTAGAGTGGCATGGGGTTTTGGTTGATGGAAGGTTGATTGTGTAGTTAAAGTTCCTTGTGGAAATCTTGTTGGACGTTGATCTTTTTGCTGTATTGAAGGGAGTAGAGATCATCTAGACTGATTGGGTTGAGGTTTGTTCGTATTGCTGTTTTTGTTGTTGATCTTGGAGTTGATTGCTGCTATCTTGTCGACAATGGCTTTGATTTCTGATAGGTATTTGTACATGGATCTTTCTTTTAGTGATATGTTGTGGAGTTCATTCTTGAGTTTAATGACTCTAGAGCGATTGGTGGACTGGAGTCTCTTTTCAAAAATGTGCCATACGTCTACAAGAATCGGCCTCCAATATATATGGAGAATAGACGGAGGGAGATATGGTGGAGTAGAGGGCAGCAATCAGGTTCCTACCGGCTGAGATCCAAAAGGAGTAATTGGGGTTGCTAGTTTGTGGTTGAGGTTTGAACCCATCCAGGTGTTCTTGTAGACTGTTGTCTTTGAATAATTGAAGTATTTTGGGCTCTCCAAATAGAGTTGTTTTTTGATGTGAGAGGAGAGTGCATCATGTTATTGATGCTGGACATCAAGAATTTAAAGTTTTTTGAATCAAGAATGGTGTTTGGATTGCTGTGAGAAGTTGTGCTGTTTTTTGTAGATTCCATGTCTAATGGATCTTGGTGGTTCCTTATCGAGAGATGGGCTTCTTGGAGGACGGTAGGTTTCGGCTGTGTGCTTCTTGAAGAGCTAGAGAAGAGGAAGGTGGGGTTCTTTATGAGGTGTAGAAGGAAGGCAAAGATAGCTGGGGGAGTGGGTTGTTTCTTGACGTGGGGTTTCTGTTCTTGAGAGGCTGGAGGAGGTGTGGACTTAGCTAAGATTTGAAGGTTCTCTGTGAAAGTTGGAGGAGAGGAAGTTGAGGACGCTTGAGCATGAATTCTTTGATACCATGTAGAAATAGAGAAAGAAAGGGAGAGAGGAATATATCACACAAGAGAAGGAAATGATTTTTCTTATTGCAATTGGGATTACATAAGTATATATATATATATATATATATATATATATATATATTATATATATATAGATGCAGTGAGTACAAATAGTAGCCCATGTGCTGAAATGTATTGTGATGGTTATTAAAAATTATTAAATTCATTGATGCTTGACTAATTAAATGTTTTAAATGGTCGAGTAGATTTGCTTAGTATGGCATTTTATTGTGTTTGATTTTTATATGCTTGTATGTGTGGAACATAGTATGTGTAGATCAATTATTCTGTTGGCATATACGCTGAACAATACACTAATTTATTCCTTGCAGTTTTATTCTGTTATGACTAACACCCCATTATCTCCCTTTATGCGAATTTAAAGACTTATGACAAGTCTATGAAGATGGAAGCAGAACTTTTGACTGTTGATGCCATTAAGGAAGAACTCATAAAAGTTCGTGGGGACATACAAAAACTTAATGCAGCTCGGCATGATCTTTCTGCCGAAGTTCAGATTCTCACACAGGACTTGTCTAGATCTTCAGCTGATTTACAGCAAGCGCCGGCAATTAAGGCTGAAATTGAAGCCATGAAGCAGGAATTACAGCATGCTAGGTATATTTTTGGAAAATGTTGTTGCCTACTCAATCCCTTTATGGACATGCCATTTAAATTACAGATTGTATTATTTTTACTTGTAATATTTCTATAGGTTGTCTTGAATATTTGACATTAGGTTGCATGCCATGTGCAATTTTATTAAGATAATGTGTAATTCAAATAACATCTTATTTAGAATACAATATTATTAACAATATATGTTTGGTTAGTGTTATTTGTATTCTAGTTATTTTGATGCTGTATTTATAAATAAGATTACCCCTACAATTTTTTTTTTTTCATTTAATAAATTTGTAATATCTTATTGGGCTGAGATGGAGGTGGAAATCAAGCAAAACAATGCACGTACAAGAATGAAGGAGGTGATGATTGATGACAATTGTAGTTGGCAGAGGGAGTAGTGGCTTTACAAACTCAAATTGTTGCGGAGGCTCACAACAAAAAGCAAGCTTTTTGTAGAAAATATGTACAAGTAGAGAGAGGGGAAAAAGGAGATACACTGGGGAAGATGATTATTGACTCTTGTTAAAGTAATCAAAGAGAGATTTCATTTATATCATGATTCTTGATAATTACATTTATATTTAAATCCTCCTTAAGATATTTATTTCAAAATTCAAATCTATTGATGATAAATTTAAAAATAGAAAATTTAAGGCACATCACATTATGGGAGATCATATGGGGAAAATGTTAAATAGTGTTCAGTGATTGATGCCTGACATTTTATGAAGGAAAGATAAATTAAAATTTTAAATTTACAATTGTAAATATTTCTTAAATATTGAATTTTAATATAAAATCAAATTGAAGTTTTATGCGAGAAAGTTAATATCTCAAAATCACAATATTTTTCAATTAATATTCATTATGTAGAGCGAGAGCTTGATACTAATTAGATTAGTTAGTGAGCTCACTTGGTGTTGATTAGGATACTTGATTAGATATGCTGAGATTATGTTCTAATTATTGGCTGATGTTGTGTTACATTACAAATCTTGCAAAATTGCCAAATTCTGGATGATTTAGGCACCAAGTAGATTGTATGTTTCTACAATGTTTGTTAATTTTGTGTGTATTTGAATAACTAGGAACAATTTCAGAATAGTAAAAATTGTGAAGTTTAAATAACATGATAGGTAATAACAGGAACAAAACAACAACAACAATAAAAACAATACTAAGCTTAAATTCGCATTAGGTGGGGTCAGCTACATGAATCTTTTGTTATCATTGTGCATAATTTATTGGAAGATCTTTTCTAATAGTTTATTTCCATGTGTTTTTTGGTCTTCCTCTTTTAACACAAGAAAAAATCATATACTCTCAATTTTTCTTAGTCAGTGCTCAATATGCCTGGACCATCTAAGATGACATTCTCTAATCTTATCTACTATTAGAGCCATTCCAACCTTCTATAAAGAGCTCATTTCTCATTCTATTCTTTAGAGTATACGCCCTTACCCATCTTAGTATCCTCATCTCTGCAATGCTTATTTTTTATTTTATTGACAAGTGTCTTCTTTGTTGGCCAACATAACTAGTTGTATAGCTGTTTTATAAAATTAATTTTTAATTTTGAGTGAGGTTTTTTATCGCACAGTACTCCAAAAACACTCTATTTCATTCAATTAGCTTGAATTTTATTAATCACACCGCTATCTATTCACCATTTTTTTGAATAATTGAACCAATCTATTTGAATCTTTTGCTCTCCTTGATCACATAGCCTTTAATAGTTATGCTCATGAGATATGGCTCCTATTACAATTAAACTTACAATCCATATACTCTTTTAGATCTACTAAGATGAGACCCTTTAGATTTTAAAGTAGTCCTCTGCAACTTGAGCATTTCTTTAACTTCATCCTTAGTTTTATCAATTAAGATAATGCTATATTTAAATAACATGCACCAAGGAACCTCCTATTGAATGTGTTTAATAAGAACATCTATAAGTAATGCAAAAAGATATGGACTAAGAGTAGAGCCATGGTGTAAGTCAATAGTAACCAAAAATCATTAAATGAGCCACCTTGTGATTGAACTCATGTTATAACCTTATTATACATATCTTTAATAACATCAATATCTACTACACAATTTTTTATTTTCAAAATTTTCTAAGTAACTTCTTGGTACTTTATCATAAACCCTTTCAATATATAAAAGATTCATGAAGATCTTTTTTTATTTTGCTAAATTTGATCATCAAATCTCTTAGTAATTATATGGTTTTTATATTAGATTTACTTGGCATAAAACTAAATTAAAATTTTGAAATCCGAGTATCTCTTTGTAATTTGTGTTTAATGGTTATCTTCCAAAGTTTCAACGTGTACGTCATTAACTTAATTCCCCTTTAATTGAATTGTCTTGAGTATCACCTTTATTCTTGTTAATAGGTATAACATTACTATACTCATCTGATATTTATTTGTTTTCAAAATAACATTAACTTAGTAAACTTAAAAATTCTTCTTTACCCAAATATTTTCTCACTCAAGAAGGGTGTCATTCAATCCTACAACTTTTCTATTTTTTATCCTCTTTAAAGCATTCTTAATCTCAATTTCATTAATTTGCTGAATGAAGATGCAGTTGATATTTTTTTAAAACCAAACAGCCACTTAAAATTCACTTTGTTAAAAATCAAAATTAATTTTTTTTTGATATTTGAACTTTAAGTAGCTTTTACTTTTGCAATTTACCTAAGAAAATCCATTGCTGGTTGCCTTTCATGGGTGCAACCATATTCACTAAATATTAAATCAGGAATACATTTAATTACAATAAAGAAAGTCCTACGACTATTCTCCTTGGATCTCCAGAAGCTCAGGGTTTTCAAAGAGGAAGGCCCGCTGATTGCAGATCTATAGTGGTTTAAGGTATGAATAGCAGGTTTTCTATGGACTCCATAATTATGGATTCTCATGGCTATCCTAATCAAGCAGCTGCTGTTCATTCAAGCACGACCAACCAGGATTTTGTCAGTAGCTTCTAAATTGTAATAATATGTATACCTATGATGGCCTTGTACGGTAATTGGTTATATAAAATGTATTTATGTTCTATTGTATATTGAACTGGAATAACCTGCCACTGTATATGTACAAATTGAAAAATATTATTCAGTTTTCATCATATCTTTCAAAATTTTCATGGTAGCCGAGTCAATTTCCATTATACTGAATAATGATACGCTCTTTCTGATTTGTCTATATAATTTCTTGCCAAGGGTCTTGAGGAATCATGGTATAAACTTCAATAGTTCACTACATCTTTGAAATGTTTTCATGGGGAGCCATAGATCTACTTCTCTAACCGGAGAATTTCCTAATAATTCGATGGCATATAGATTCAATCAATGAGCTCCCTCAAATGGTCTCAATTGGTCCTTGCCTTTATGAAATCAAAAGAGAACATGAAACATTTACTTGTAATGGACTAAGTATGGAGAATCCAAAGTTTGCCTCAGGGGGTGAAGATGACTACATAATAATACATTGTTTTGGAACTAGATGTTAACAGAAATTTATTAATACTAAAATGTTCATGAAATATGTTAGATAAATTTAGGTGGTCGTCAAACTCAAAAGTTCATGATGCTCTCAAATATTTTAAGTAAAAATGGTTGTATCTTACCAAGGAGAGCATTCATTAAATTCACCAGCCTTCTATAACCTATAGAAAGAGGTTGGCCTCCATTAAATTTTCTGAATAAATTGTAGTGGGTGATGCTTATGAAGTTGTAGACTTCAGTTATGACTACTTAGTTTTTCTTGATATGAATTTGATATGGTGAGAGTTCATATAAATATATTTATGCTTCTCTTTTCAGATGGTTTATTGCTAAAAACTTCCATGGTCAAATTTGGCAATTTAATACTTGAAAACAAGTTTCTTTTCTTATTAACAGTAAAAGAAGCCTCTCTATTTACTCTGGTTCTTGATATTTGAAGCCCGTTGAGTGTTTCTAGTATCCTACGATGATTTATTTTTCTAACCCTTGTTTGCACACAAATTGTTTGGCTATATCCACCTTCCCAAAAAATCAGCCCGAGAGGAATAAAGAGCATCTTCTAGCTACTACTTTCAAAAGAATATTCTTAAGAAGTACTGGGAGGAAGTTTTGTTAATAACAGCTCACCTCATTAATCAAATTTTCAAAAACTCAACTTTAAAAATCCCATTTAACCCCTTGCATGCATTTTCCTGAGGTCAACAAATACTATTGGAATTTTTGATGCGTTGCATATGCTCATGCTTATTTCTATAGCAAGGAAAAATATGTACCTTTTACTCTTTGGAACTTTCTAATGGGTGCTCATCTATTTAAAAAGTTGTAACTGTTAATATCTTACAACAAAAAAATGTTTGCTTGTTAATATTATTGGTTGTATTGAAGAGTTGTTAGTCTTTTATAAAAAATCGGTACAGAAATGTTTTATTATACACAGCTACTCTCAACTCTCCTACATTCCTTGATTCTTATATTGCAATCTCTATTGCCAATCCTTTTGCTATCATTGAAATTGAGACTCTAGCTGAACAATTGGAGATCTATTATGAGGAAATTCATTTGAGGTGTGTACTATAAAGGAAAGCTCAGTGCATGAAGCATACCACTAATGTGGAGTTTAGGGAAGTCAGGGCTAATTATATGCAATCTTACCTTACATTATTATAAGAAGCTGTCATTGCAATTTGAACTAGCAATTTCTGGTCCGCAACAACAATTTTTACCCTTTGGGCCAATTGCTCTAGTATTTATGAGAAAGAATTTCCAATTCACAAATATCCATCAATTAATTTAAGTAATAAGTTTAAAATTGTTCTTTATTCCACAAGTGCATTTTCTACTCTAATAGTGTTGATTTAGAGTTTCTATCTTTCTGGGGAAAGAAATTAGAACCTACATTAAACAAAGGCTTATTTTTATTAAATGAAAACATATTTCCTTCACACTGAACTTGTATTGCAAACTTCAAGCCCACTCTAACCACAAAGTACTTTATGAAGCATTGAAAAATAAAAAATTGGGAGACATCAAGAAAATGGAAATAGAAGCTCTTGAAAAAAGTTAAAAGTAGAATTCTCACAAAATGCTGTGCAAGTGGTGTTTACAATTAAAGAGAACTGAATTGTGACAGTGGAATATAAATCACAAAATTGTGGTATAAATCACTCGAAAATTTTTGTTCCAGTTGATAAGATAAATACAATGAGGGCATTATTTTCTTTGGTGGCTATATTTAATTGGAAGTTATAGCAAGTTAATTTAAAAAATCACTTCAATTTAGATGAAGAGAGTTTTTGGCACTAAAACTCTAGGATTTGGAACTTAAACTGAGAAAAACACCAAGTTAAGAAACTACATATAAACTGAATCAGTACCTGAACTTGACGTCATTTGTACAATTCATGGAAGCAATGGTTAGGTTGATGCAATAAATGATGAGGTAATAAGCATCGGGCATGAGATTTTGAAATCAAGAAGCTCAACATGATAAAATATTTTTTAAGTATAGAAGTTTCTCACTCTAAATAAGTGAACTTTGATTCTAAAAAATTAACTTTTGATTTTCTTGTAAATGTAGAAGTATGAGAAGTTATATAGATACATCTATGAACCAATTTTTGTCTGAGAAAATGTATTGGATATATTAATATAAATGAAAGTACCTGTCGAAAACTAGTGCATTCTTTATATCTACTAGTGAACAATTTGTAGACCTTTTCATCCAAGGTGCTCCCTGTCCTGTATATTAAAGATTAATTAACTAGTTTGGAATAGAATACTTCTATTTTAGAGTCCAATGGGAAGCGTTGAACTTTAAAATTGAATTTTTCACCAAATGCATCCTTAATTTTCCTAGGGATACCTTTATTGGTTATTTGGTATTACTGTTGCAGTATTCTATTTACAACATTAAAAGAGTTATAGAATGAATTTGTTAAAGACCTGTAGCTGTTCTTTGTGGATCTCTTACTGTCCACAGTTTCTCTAGTAAATTAAAGTTGTGCTGATTGCTTGTCCACAATGAATGGAAGGTATGAATGTAAGAATCATTGTGGATCTCATAATTATGGAATCTCTTGGAAACTCTTAGCTAAACAGTTCAGTGGGAAGCTTAAGTGCACCACCCTGTGAATTGTAATAACATGTTTCTATCTGCGATTGCCTTAAAGGTGAGTATTGTAAGGATTTTGTATGTTGGAATATTAAAGATAGGAACAGCGGGCTGCTGTAACTAGGGAAAATGAAAAGATTTCTTTTAGACCTAATCCTGCTTTAAAATACATTGCATTTAATTTTGATTTTCAGGTTTGTAAGATTTTTTTTCACAAAATTCTGCTCTCAAATAAGTTGCTTTTAACTTGAATTTTAAGCTCAGGCTTGCATTGTATAGGGCTGCTATAGAATATGAGAAGAAAGGATATGCTGAGAATTATGAACAAGGTCAGGTGATGGAGAAAAATTTAATTTTGATGGCTCGGGAGGTAGAGAAGTTACGTGCAGAGGTAGCAAATGCAGAGAAAAGGGCTCGAGCTGCAGCTGCTGTTGGAGGCCAAGGTATTCACGCCATTTTTATATTAAGCTTTACTAGCCTTTATTCTTGTAGCATGTCTATGTGGTTAATATTTACTTGTCATTTTTTTCTTTCAATGCTATTTCATGTAGATTTTTTTTCTTTGCAGAGATGTAACTGATTATTACTGGTATCAGTCAGTACACATTTACTTAATTTTGCAGAATGGTTTTCCATTATATACTTGCGTTATATTCTTAAATCTTGGATGTATTTAGGTATTTCATTTGCTTGTTTAAGTTCTATGGATTTGGCGTTTCAGTTGTACCATGAGTACATCAGAGTAACTTTCAGCATAACTGTATGGTAAAAAAGCGATAGATTAAAAGGACATAGGAATATTGAAAGAAAAATGTGTGTTGTTCTAGGATGATTTTGTGAAGGTGAAACGGATGCTTGTATTAGGGACCTTCAAACAAAAAAAAAAACTCTTACTGTAACATAGTTATTCAGTCTAAATTTATATGGATTTTCAACCTATCTTGTCCATCAGCCCAACCTCTTCTATGTATTTGTGCAATATGCCATCTGAACTGTGTCACAAAATAAAACTTTTCAGTGGGTATTATTATACTTGGTGTTTGTTATTCCACATTTTGGTGCCGAAGATATATAAATTTTTTCTTAATGATATTTTTTGTTTTCTTTCTCCATGATCTCATTTTGTAGAGCGTTCAAGTCTTTTGATCCCATCTGAGTGTTATTGCGTCTATCAAGTTTTCATCCAGACTATTAACAATCAAGAGCTATTTGGAGACTTTAACACTTGCCTTAGCGCCATTATTTCAGGAACGATGATTATTAATCATGCCGCTTGCTTTGATACCCAAATATTGCAATTACTTTATAATCAAGCTCTGTTTGATATTTCTAATAATTACAAAGATTTGGCAAACCTAAGACATTCTTTAAAAGACTTCTAGCTGTTAAAAGGAGTGGGCATTGATTTATGGAGTAAATTGATCTGTGAGGAGTTCCGGTCATATATTTCTTTTTTATTATATTGTAGATAGTCAAAATAAAGATTTCTTTATTTGCTTCTATTATATATAGGAGGCTGGGAATTCAAACTCAGTCTTTGATTATTGTGGCTCTTTCCATAATAGAAAACCATGACAGCATACGGATATCTCTCTTAAAGTGGACGAAAGTTTATTCTTTAACCAAAATATTGTAAATATCGTGTCAATATATGTTTTCATGTTTTTAGTTATTGTTTTAATATCGCTCTCTGTTGCTTATACAATCGAACACTTGTCTTTCTTTAAAGAATAATTTATTATACACACTTCATTGCATTACTTCAACCTGAAACTTAGTTGAACCTCAACTTTAAAATATTAGATCTACATTTTGGAAGATTTTCTGAGAACTTTCAATGAATTCGAGTGATTGTTGCTAGATCTCACTATGAATTAATGAAGTAAACTCGTTGACACTCCGAAAAGTTCTCTTTCTTTGGCACAAGCACTCCTCAGATGTCCGAGATGTCCAACAATGGATACTGGATAAATTGCTTGCACTCACTTAAATTGTGTATGATATCAATAAGAACACATGTTACTGATGGAACAACAATATTCCATGAGACTCAGCTTTGTAATGCCTCAATAGTCAGTCAACTTATCCACAAGATTCAAAGGGATGCTTCACCTACCAACTCCCCGTCATCACCGGAGGTTGCTTAAAGGAGCTACCTTGAGAGTCAATGAGGAGGCTTAAGGTGAGGATATGCAGGACATTGATTGAAGAGATGGTAGCAAAGTGCTCTTTGTCATCGACTATATCATAGCCCCAAACACATTGCATTAGTTGACAATCTTCTCTTATGCAACCACCGATGAGTGGGGACGACATCCCTCAAGAACCTCTAAAGGAAATGATCCTCTTGTGGTTTAGTTGGAACTCCTAGATGTGGCTGAAAGACAACTCGTTGCCCCCTGCATCGGCTTGGTAGACCAGGTTAGCTACGTTGTTTGTGGGACTACTCTTGCTCCACTGATTCACTTCTCGTTCAGAGCACTGAACCTCGACGTGCTGGAGGACGTGCTCTGCTAGACACTCTCAGAAGTTGCTGCAGTCTCAAGTTCAAGTGCCAGCCTTCTCTTCTCGTCAAGGAAATCCACCACTCAGGCTTTGAAATCGGGCCGTGCTCTTATTAATTGACATATGCTGGAAATCTCCCAGCTTGATTCAATCATCCTCCAAAGCAAAGATCTCTGCCAATTTGCCAACAAGTGTGTCACAAATAATTGACTAATCCTTGCAGATCATCTATCAAACCATCGAGCCACTTTGATGAACATGGACAGCCCGCATGATTGGTATCTGGCTTTTCGCATGAAGCCATATGAGGTCCTCTCCACCTACAGATCTTGTTTCCAGGCTACAAATGAACAATGAACGACAAACCTCTCATCTGATATGGTGAAGATTGCCTCAATGTGTCCCCTTCCACATGTATCTTCTAATGATGACCTCAATCTTGAGCAAGCAAGAGCTAATGAAGGTAACAACATCATTGCATAACTCAAAATGGTGGACAAGATCGACCTGACCATGCATAGATGCTGTGAGCGACATGAATCAAGCCTCACGAGTAGACTTTGTGCATTGGAATCCTCTCTTCGCAGGGGCCTTCATGTGACAGTGACCCCCAAGTAGTGAAGCCAAGTCCATGTGAATCTCAAGAGAACCATAAATCTCTTTATCTAATGGGAAGGAGTCATACTGAAGATAACAGGTGTGTGAAGTTGATACTTCTTTTGTCAATTGTGATGTCGATTGGTCTTTCGATTTGCTTCTGTTGTTTGATCAACATTGACATCAACTTCGAGCATAGGGTGGTTAGGTATGGTGAGAGAGTGCAACCCTGACAGAAGCCCCTACTCTTAATCCACAAAAGCCCCATTTCATTCACCAAGACAATAAAATAGGAAGATTGGAAGCACTGCAACACCCACTCCATTCAGCTTTGGGGGAACCCAAACTTGTGAGAATTATCCTCAAGCACTCCCATTCCATCTGATGTAAGCATGCTTCATATCTACATTGATAGCCATGTGTCTAGCCAATGAGATGAGTACACAAATCACATCAAGATCTCTTGGAAAGTGAGGGACTCCCCTCTAATTTCTCATCTTAGAACAAGAGCGCCTTGCTGTTTGGAGGTTAGTTTGATCAACAAGATTTTAAGGCTGTTGACCAGAATTTTAGCCACAACCTTGTAGAATATATTGCACAAACTAATAGGGCTAAATTGGCTCGGAGTGGAAGCAACCTCCTTTGCAATGAGTACTTAGAGTATATTGCGCTAATATTGAGATAGCTGCTCTCTTAAAAAAGTCGTGAATAAATAGCTAAGGTGTCAATTTGAGTGATGCTCTAGTAGCTTGTAAAAAAGAGGGGTTGATGCCATCAATCTCTAAAGCAAGGTAGGGGTCTAAGTTCTTTTGAGTGGCCTATATCTCCTCATTCATGACTGGCCCCTTGAGAGCAGAAGAATCCGTGTCATCGAGAGTTTAGTTGAGATTTGGAAATACTGGGTGATTTATGCCATGATTGGAGGTACATATGTTACTGATCACTTTGGCATTTTCAACCATGTCTTCAGAGTCTGCTTGGAGAGCCTACAAAATGTTTGATTTGCGTTGATGGGGCGCAAGTCTGTGGAACATTGCTGTATTCTGGTCTCTCTGAGTGAGCCACTTGACCTTGGCTCAATGTTGCCATTAGCTCGCCATTCTCGTCCCCACATGGATCACATTTGAGTGACCTCCCTTAGTTGTTGATTGAGCTCTGGAACATTCTCAGTTTATAGAATGAGTGTCTTGTCTCCATTTTCACATCTTGAGCATCTTGACCATCTTGTTGTTCAGGATGGAATGCAATAGAGACCCTCACCACGTTGGCACAAGCATCCGAGTATTGAAGCCAAGTGTTATCGAACTTGTTTCAAGCTTCACAAGTCTGAAAGCTAAAAAAAGCTTCGGTCATAAATAAAAGAAAGTGGTTCAACAATAGGTCCATAGCTGCCAAACTGAGCATGAACTAGTCTAGATACTCTCAGATGTTGTAGTTCCCCGACTTGTTGGATCAGGTAAATGTGGGCCCAACAAAGTCTGAATTGTGATGATGGAAACTCTGGATTATCTTTAAGAAGTCCTATTGTGTTGTTGTGTTCCTGAACGGCTTCCTTCCATGCTTCTTTTAGGTGAGGACACCATTGAAGTCTCCCTCAAGAATGAGGGGCCATATGTTGACTTGAACTGCATGAATGGCCTCCTAGTGGTCTCGTCGTGGGTGAGTATTAACGTCCACATGGATTGCCCAAAGCTGAAATTGGATGCATGTACGTAGGGTTACTCGAACCGGAACAAGTTGCTTGTTGCAGTGGACAACATGGCACTTCAGAAAGTCCCTTCGCCAGCACAAACTATCCTCTCGACTCCCCCTCAGATGGCTGAATGTTGAAATCCCATTGCCTTCTAAGCAATCGATCCATGTCTTTCATCATAAATGTCTACATTGTTGTCTCCAACAAAGCAATGACATTTGACTTGCACTCCAAGACAAGTAGTGGATGGTGCGATGATGTTGCGGTTTTCTGCACACTGTGAGAATTCCATGTAAGGATGACATGCGGTCTTCCATACCCCACGATAATTCCACACTCGGAGGTCGTTCATTGCAAACTGGATGTACCATTGTTCTTCCTAGCTCATTTCTTCCCCAACCTGGACATCTTCACGGATCAAAGTGGTCTTTATTTTAGCTCCTTTCCAATTGTCTGAGCTTGGGCCCCCCATTCCAGTTACAAAGTTGAATGATTGCAGCCCCTCCTGGGCTCGGCTAAAGATTTGCAATGCCATTAGCTGTAGCTGAATTGGACACATGTACAGAGGGTTACTTGGACAGGAGCAAGTTGTCTGTTGCAGTGATATGCGAATGCAATAGCCATGTTTGTGGTCAACCTTGCCACAAGTATAACATAGAACTGAAATTCCTTCATACACTATTGCATGTGTAAAAAGTCTCCTTGTGTTTTTGATTTTATTAGATAGAATGAACATTCCAATATAACCGAGCAAACAAACCCTTCCTGTCAATTGCTGCCACGAACTCCCAATCTCCATAAAATCGGCTTGGTCCCCGCAAACTTCATCGGAATGCAATCAAATTCTAATTGTAGTATCCTGAATTTACCTAGGTGGCCCCAACAAAGCTTGAGTTCATTTGCAAGTACATGGAATGGAATTTGACATCCGAACAATCAAATCACAAGGCCCTAACGGGCTATGCCTTTTGTTTTCCCTCTTCACCTAAATCCATCAAGCATTCCATTTTACTTGAGGAAATCACTAGTGTTTCTGACGACTGGGCATTCGTTAAATTTATGACCATTCCATGCATTGGGGAAGAAGTCAACAAACTTCTTAAATAGACTTTATAAGGGATGTTCAATTCTCTATGTGGTTGTTTAATGTCGTCATAGTAAAAAAGGCCAATGACAACTAGAGGATGTGTTTAGACTTCAAAAAGTTAATGATGCTGTCTAGAATATTCATACCCATTTCCAAATATAGATGACCTGCCTAGCTCAACAGGCAGATTCATTATCACATTTTTAGATGCATGCTTAGGTTATCCTCAAATAAAAATAAACTTGAGCGACGAGATAAAACAACGTTCATTGTCTCATTCGGTACATTGTGTTATTGAGTAATGCCTTTTACATTAAAGGTTGTCTGGGCCACATATCATAGGCTCATGAACAATATTTTGAACCCAAAAGATCCAGAGTGTTTAAGGTCTATGTTGACGATGATGTACTCAAAAGTAAGTACGAAGAGGAATGTCTGATTGACATGGAAGAAACCTTTAAAATATGTTTATATTATTATTTTAAATTGAATTTTAGAAAATACATTTTTGAGACTCTGTTGGGAAAGTTTTAAAGTCTTTAATCACGATTGAAGAAATCTAGACCAACTTAAGATGCAAACCATACTCGATGTTTGACCACCTTGTAACATTAAGAAAATGATAAAATTCATTGGATAGATGTAAATTCTCAGTGTATATCTAAATAGGATGAGAAATGTGGTCTACCCGTCAAAGCACTAAAGAGGAGCGGAGCATTCCATTTCTTCGAGTCTTACTAACAAGCATTTGAACATCTAAAAGATTGTTTGATCCAATTGCTGCTCTCACATCATTCTAGTCGGGTGATACACTACACTTTAGGGAGTCAGTTGGGAGGCATTAAGCTCAATTCTAATTGAAGAAAACAACATTCATATTCCTATGTACTATTATAATTATATCTTTGTAGGAGGGGAACTTGTATATTTTTTAATCAAAAGTTAGCTTTCACCCTAACCAAAACCTATGGGAGGCTTCCTCAACACTGCCACTCATCTCATTTGAGTTGTTATCGATCATCCACTAAAAACAATAATACACAAGGTCGATCGAGCTGATTCACCAAATGTAGTGAAGAAATATCGGCATTCAATATAGAATGTCTCTAGATACGTCATTGAGGCACAAGTGTTGATTGACTATTACTAACTATTCTCGTATAACCAAAAATATTAGACAATATGGGGGAAGACAACCATTGAGACTTTGGCTTATGTTCATTAATGCAGCTTCTATGTTACTAATTGTTGGGGTAGGCATATTTCTAGTAAACTTATAAAAACTTCGCTTTATGGTCTTCAGTAAAGATAATCTTTCTCATAGCAAACAACCATGCTGATTTTGAGGCACTTCCTATTGAACTTGTATAAAAATTAGCGAACTTTGGGTGTTTGCTAACTTTTAGTTAATAGTCGATCAAGTCCTTGACACCTATAAAAAAAGAAAACACTCCCAAACTATACCCAAGGGCTGTTCAAGTTTAGATTCTAAAATTCATCGATTTTATAATGAACACGTACCAAAAGGAAACAATCACGTGGCCGAGCATGGTATGGTAATCCATGTTATAGTAAAGAATTATATCAATCCACTATACAACCATCTAAAGTCACTTCCATGGAAGAAGTGAACCCACTAGATTTTAGGTTCAAGGTCACCTTGAATTTTCTAAAAATCAATGTTTTCTTAAGTAATAGATCCAAAGCCTTTTTTGAGCTGAACAAAAACTTTTTTGAGCTGCACTCGATAGATTGTTCAAGCTATTTGGCTAGAAAAAACTTAGCCTGAAAGACATTTGGCGGGGCTATTACTAGCAATATAGTAAGAAGGAAGCTAGAGAACAAGCTCAATGTTGTAAGGCTTGTCAAAGTATGCCAATGTACTAAAATAGCCGAGCTACCCAACTTAGCTGATTTTATGCTTATGGCCTTTTGCTCTATGGGGGATTGCTTTGATTAGCCCATTCACACTAGCCTTTGGTCAACAAAGATTCATCATTGCCCTGATAGATTATTGTACCAAATTGGTTGAGGCACTGGCTCTATTCAGAATAACATTTGAGATTGTTATCAAATTTATTATGGAATAAAAGTTTTTGGTAGTTCAATAATAAACTACAATATAACTTTAAGAAGTTACAAGGCATAACTTAGACAAAAGTGGTGTCTGTAACTTATATTTACATCAGTTTCCCATCTACCGTCAAATTATTAAGTTGAGGCAGCCAATAGGATCATTGCTCGGCTTCTTAAGAAATAACTCAACACTTGGGAGGGGGAAAGCTGGGCTGATGACTTACCTAAAGTTCTATGGGATTACAGGTCCACACCGAACTCAGCCACCGTGGAACCATTATCTTCTTTTGCTTTCAGCATAGAAGTGGTAAGCCCAAGGAACTAATATTCCTACTCCAAGGGTAAAGAAATACTAAAGAAGAATGATTCTAACAGAGTCAAGTCTCAGATGCTAATGATGTTACACGACAACTTAAACTAAACATGTTAGACGAGTTAAGACTTGCGACATTCAATCGATATAAAGATAAAAAGAATGAGTCACTCGTCACTTTAATAAATTAGCATAATAAATTAAATTCAGATGACCTTTTGTTATGAAAAGCTTATGCCTTGGGGTATCTTATCTAAAATAAGCTCTCATCTATTTGGGATGGACTCTTCATTATAAAAGGCTCAATTGGAAGGCTTAAAATTTTTGAAGGGGATGAACTTTCTCAAACATTTAATTCTCTTAAACTAATGGGGTTTTATCCTTGATTTGACCAGAGAATGGACAAGTAAATTTATAGTAGAATTTTACATGAGGAAGGCTCAAGATGATGATAGTGTGTGTAGGTAGACTTGACTGATCAAATTATCACATTGTCGTCTGAATGAAAACTTTTATTTATTTGCTCATACATATAGTTGTAGTGAGTTATTACTTGTTTTATTCTATTTGTCTTGCATAAATAATTAGCTGTCCATGATTTCTTGTATGTTTTTATGTGTGTATTCATAAGATTATGTTCTATTGAGTAGGATGATGTATCACTCGGTTCAATTCCTTAAGGTATCTGTGCGAATCCATGAGGGAATTTCAAAGCTTGAAGCTTGAAAAAATCCCTTTAGTCGACCTAATTGGCCTACTTCTTTATCTGGGTAGTGAATCACATAGTGGTGCATTGGTATTGAACTTGCAATTAAGGGGCTTACTTGAAAGTTTGGTCAAGGATTCTTTTAAGAGGGGTCATATCATAACATTGGCTAAAACTTAGCCAAGCATCATAACATTTGTAAATAAATTAAAAGGTTTGAACATTACACAAATAGATATATATGCTGCAAATGCAAAACTTATGTGCCCCAATTGAATATTAAGTTCAAGGAGTTTTTCGGCGAGCCACTGTCTTTCTGAAGAGCTTGCACTCGACAGCTTGAGGGACGAAGTCGGAATCATCAGAAACCTCGAAACTAGATATCAAGTCTTACTTCACATGCGTCATTCGAATCTACACAATAATCGAAGTTCATGCTAGAAATGTATTGTTATCCATCTTTCCTTCTTATAAGAGATCATTCTGTACTAGAGTGAAGTCCCCTTTGGATATACCTCTTCAAGGAGTCGAGCTAATCCTCAGAGTTGTTAATTATTTATCACCTTCGCATTGCTCGGCCTGAGAACTGAAGATGAAGGAACTCTTGTCTCAAGCTCATCAAGTTGAGTCTTTAGTAAGGACATCTCCATATCATTCTTCTCAATTTTCTTGGCTTGAAGTTAAGCCAGGATTTTGGATAGAGCCACCTAGGTGTTCAAATGATCAATACTGCCATCCTTGGTGGTCATCCACCCTCTTTAGCTGGATGTAGGATCTATGCATTTAATTTAAAGTTCCTTCCTAAATTGGAGGTTCACTATTCCACCTGTTACTTTAAGTTGAACTACACTCAATATTCGCTTTATAATAAACTCAGTATTGTCACTTAAGTTGAACTACACTCAACATCTGCCTAATAATAAACTCAATCTTGAATCAAGCAAGCACTTCATGATTGGCATTGATCATCCAACAAGAGTTTGGTACAATTGCACGGTGGTCAAGGTTAGATAAATCTATGTTTCGTTGTTATGTGACTTGACAATAGCAACCCAAAGCTCTAGTGGAATTCTCGTGTGTCGATACATTCTCCATTTCTAGAAGCAATGTTATTTGACCTTGTTTCATTCTTAGCCATCATCAAAGTAACTTAGTCTCCCTTGAATAGTCTTTCCAATATCATGTTCTAATTCATTTTGACATATGTGCAGGACCTCCAACAACGTGAGAAGATGAGCTACCTTCCTCTGTGGAATTGTCACTTGAATTAGAAATAACTGTCTTTGTAGGCATTGTCGAAGATGGGGGAGTTGATATTATGGATTGATTGGAGCCTTGAGGATGTAATTAGATCATATTGATCAACTGTGGGTTGATGTAATTAGATATGTTATGGGTTGTATGCGAGTTTGAATACTTAGCATAACAATACAGCTAGCCTTAATACCTGAACATTACACAAATTACATCACAATCAGGCAGTGTCTCATGTTTATAGCTATTACAAAAACGTGATCTATCTAAAACTTCCTATCAAAGACCTTTAGAGGACATAGATTTAGAGGATTACAGGCTATTACATTTCCATCTTTTATATAATGCAAGTTAAAAATAAGGACTTTTTTTTTATTTGTTTCTACTATATATGTTATGCTAAGTATTCAAACTCGCAGTCCTTCGATCATTGTAACTCTTTCCATGACAAAGAATAGTCTGACAAAATAGGGAGAATAATTCTGATAAAGTAGACATGTTTATTTTAGGACCAAATCGCTCTTAAGAGAATCTTTGTCACCATTTACTCTAATTCGCATGGATGTGCCCAGTGTTCAATATTTCTTTTGCAAATTTTATTCGTGCGAGCATAGATCAAGCTTATGTTTAACTAACATTATGCAAGTACATGCTTATCCTATGCAACTTGCATGGAATTTAATTAAGCTTCATTGTTTGATTGAGGAAATAATATTTATCTTAGATAACGAGTATGCTATATCCTCTTATAAACTATTTTTTTGTAAACAGTATGCTGCTATTTCCATGGCAATGAGTATGCTATTTCCTCAAGCGTCATTGTTAGTTTGAGGAAATAAAATTGATCTTAGATAATGGTATATACTAGCATACTCATTATCAAGGTTTGAGATAAATTTTAATCTCTTTGTACATATGTTACCAGCAATGAAGTTAATTAGAGAACACTTTCTGCAACTGTTGAATGAGACAGCTTTAAAAATCGCTTGATTCATTAGAAGCTTTAAAATAAACTTAAATATTGTCTTGCCTTGCATCCAATAAACTGAATTGATGTACCATTTTCTATTACAACTTTTGCTTGAATGATTTTCCCGTTTAATTCTTATGGCCCCCCATCTTCATCCCTTTGGAATCACACTAACATCTGCTTCTGATCAAGGCATGTTAACCCTCCATAGGGTGAGAATATACTTTGCCCAGAAAAATAGACATGTTGTTAAAGAAGTTGAATGTTCTCATCCCCTTACCCTAGCCAACACGTTCTTGTTGTGTACTTGTGGTTTGCAACTGTTCAGGGACATAAGCTAGGCTGTGCTTTGTATTGTGGAAACTGAATGGCTTGATGTAGCAATCAACACGTTTAAGAACGACTAGAGATGTTTTTCATCAAATATAAATACTTATATAATAAGCAGAGTTACTCTTTTCTACTAAATAACGTTATAACAGTTCTTATATTTATTTGTTTGATATGATTGTGTTTTCGTTGAAGAACCATGACAATATGAAGCCAATGTTGTATGTAGAGGATAAGACAACCTTTTTATCTTCATTATTCTTTGCCTAAAATAAATAGTAAAGGACTCTCAAAAACTAACGTGATCAAGATTCGTTCAGCTTGCAGTCTTTAAAAGGTCAAATGCTCAATATGTCGAAATACATGCCCCATTTGTCTTTTTTTTTAGCAAGTTGTCACCATAACAATATTTTTGAACTAAATAAACCCGAGAAATATATGCAAATGCGTGTATGTGCACATTATTGAATTTAATGATTTTTTGATTAACGTTTCACACTTGTTTGTAGCGGCTTTTTTTTTCCCACTATAGTTGAATAGGACCTCAGTTTTTTATTATCTTTTGTTGGAAATACAGTAGTTGAAAAATTTGCAAACCAATTATGGCTTCTTGCAGGTGCAGGCTACGGTGGTAACTATGGGAATCCTGATCCCAGCTATGGTGGAAATCCTTACCCTTCCAGTTATGGCATTAATCCTGTAAGTATGTTTCACATTAAAAAAACTAAACTGTATTTATTTTTCTGTGAATTCAATGATTTTTTCTTGGCAATTTAGCCACCTGGAGGTGCAGATGCTGGAGGTCAATACGGGGTTGCATCCGGGACGGTGCCCTGGAATTCTTATGATGTGCAAAGACCTCATGGTCGCAGATGAAAGGGTAGGCATTGCATGCTTAAAGTGGCCAATTTGTGGATGTTATCTATGATGGTACTCATATTGCAGTTTAGTAGCTCTGTAGGTTACATACATGAAGCATTGTCTATCAAAGTGTCGCGATGGAGAAATTTTCAGTATGAATGATATTATTTTGGGCGTTTAATCCTTTTACTTCGAATTTATGATGTGTAGCCTTCTTATTCTTGCAGATGCTATTGAGCTACCTTACGAATGTCACCCTCCTTTGTTCTGTAATTTTGTTCCAATTATTATTATTGATTTGCCACAACCAATTTTCATGCTTGCCTTTTTTTACTATTCATCGACAGATTTTGATGTGAACGTGTTTTTCCATTACACTGCCTTTCATAGTTTACTGTAATATACTCAAAAATTGTAATTGTGGTCTTCAATGAATAATCAAAGAGGAAGTGCCGCAATGTGTGTTCTTTCATTCTTGCGAATCGAGTGTTCATAACAAATTTTTAATTTGGGACTTGATATGTTCAAAATGTGTTGGGCAATGGCAAAAAAAAAAGGCTTCGTTTTGTTGTCTGAAGGAATTTTTCTTTTCTTTTGCGGCAGCTTGCACTATCTGCCGGATTTGCACCCCCTCCCCCACCGCTGCACATGCAAAAGTGCGGCTTAGCCCGCCGTGGTTGCATTGGAGATATTTTCTTAGCCAGGGATGCGCGTTAGGTTCTTGGTTGGGTTGTAATAACTCTATTTTGCATTTTATATAGCATTGTTGGTAAATTCTTTAATTTTGAATGAGGGTTTCCAATTACACAAGACTCATGAAGTGACTAGCTTGGATCCCTGTAGTCTCCGTTCAAGTCAAGTTTCATAAAATGGGGCTCATCACAAATTTGTAGATCCTAGTGATTTTATTCCATGGCCCGCTTCACAACATTATTCATAAAATCTTTTAAAAAAATGTCGTAGTAAAGTTTATTCTTGAATTCAGTTTTCTTCTCAGTTCTTTGTTCGATAGTTTAGTGATGTTTAATTATTGGTTGTTTGAAGATTTTGTTGACTGACCTTGGGATAATGTTGGCACTCGAGGATCATTCTTGTTGAACATAGCTTGTTTGCTGGGTTTTGGATTGATGTGACATTTAGTCAATCGAATTGATTGGGGCTATTCAACTGATCATTGAATGTTGGGCATAAGTTCAGTGAACCAAGTAAACATAAAATTGTTAGGTTTTAGTTCTATAACAATGGGTAATCGTATATACCCTAAAAATACAAATTACATATAGGTATATTCAAAATGGTTTTAACTGACAACAGTAAAGAAATTGAGGTCCTATGCTCATAGGATATGTCAGGAATGAAATCTAACCAGCTTTGGCATGGCATTAGACATGGGCATACTAGAACAAGTTTGTTACTGCTTTTAGCTTGCTATAGCCCCCTTGTATGGTGGGAATATTGATGAGTAAGGGAGATTTTATGGCTTTTGGAGAAAAAAGTTCAAACCTTCCTATTGTTGCCTTGAGGAAATCTAGACTTCTATTGATTAGGTGTTTGTTCATCAAACAATCATTAAGATCACTAATGGATAAGAATTCATAATCCAAAAAAAAAAAATTCTAAAAAAGCTCTAGAATAAAATGATGAATAATTTCAATTGAACCTAGATTCACATGTGAGAATTTTAGTTTCAACATGGTCCTTAGGGAATCATGTTTGTAATTATTCTAGATTCCGAATACGCTGCATTTCAAGAATTAGTTATTTAAAATTTATAAAATTTTCATGCGAGTAACCTAAAACAGTACTCTTCACTACAAAATCAAAAACTCAAAAACTCGTAAGAGAAACAATGCAAATAACCAAAAATTCACTATTAAAAAAAAATGGAGTACAAAATGTAGAAACAAAATATAGAATGTGGATAACTATAAGATTAAATGGAAATGTCTAATAAGAATATTGTTCTTGGCATTTGAAATTGCATAATGTTTGGTGTCCTTCCTCCATTGGATATACACCTAAAGTCTTGTTGTGTAACTTGGGATGTCATAAGCTTGAATACAAATAGGTTCCTCACCCATAGTGAGATATGATTGAACGGAGACCTATGCTTTGGAAAATCTCACTAAAGGATCGAAAAGACATTCGCAATGCTGAGACACATGGAATACATCATGAACATCTCTCTACTCCAGAGGAAGAATAAGATATTATATATAGGTATAATATCCTATGCTACCGAAGTTGTGCACACCCTTCATAAGGCTAAAATGAAGGAAGAAAAAATTGTCATCATTAAACTCAATAGGATTGTGCCTTTTATCAAAGTATTACTTCTAATGATCATGGGTTGTAAACATCTGATCTTGAAATAATAAAAGTTCAGGGTAGCATTGTCCACTAGTTCTAAAACAAATATCAACCACTTACAAATTTCAACCCAACCTAGAAGAGTATGGCAACTATATGCTAAATAGCATTGTATGAAGGCTTACTAATGCTTTCTAGAAGGTGTTTTCCTAGGCACACTTGATCAGAGAGATGTGTTTCTCTCGCTATCCCATGTAATCTAGAACATAGAGATGAAGATTCTCGAAAAATGGTTCTCTCTTAGTATGATCATCGACTTTTGGGTGAAAAGAAGCACTATAATGTAGTCAAAGATCGAGGTTTCATTGAATTGAAATCTCGGACCCTTATGTAGGACAAAAATATGAATGCGTATGCAAGATGTATGAATTGATTATACTAATAAACAAAGAGATTACTCACGATTAAGTAATAATAAACCAAAGCGATTTTTGCATACAAACTCAAAATTTAAAAGTTATTGCGGTTGAGATGATTTGAATCCTTGCATGTTAACACAGTCTGCTCTTTGCCATATAAAAGTACAGAGATAAATAAAAATTATGGCTGATCATGTTGTGTCAACGTTTAGGCAACCGGTGGAAAAAAGGGGATAAGCTGAAGTGTTAGTGGAGAAATATTTTTTCATTAAATTTTTCAATAGCATAATACATATGAGCGCGACCTTTTAGTCACAAAATATGTGCCAAATGGCCATCAAAACTATAAACTAACCCTTCGTGAGGGGCGAAAGTATTTTTCCCACTAAATACTAAAATACCCATATGCCTACAATCTCTTGAAGAAATAAAGTGTTTTTCCTTCAAAAGAGCATACTTAAACTCACCAACATTATAAAATAAATACTTAAAATACCTTTGGTGGCGTAAAATACAAAATAACAACATGACAAATAAAATAGTAAATGGGCCAAGCTAAAGACTCATCCATATGGAACTCTTACATAAGACAAAAGATAAAAATAGAAAAAAAATATCATCATACTATCATTAAACTTAATTTATGATTTGCATGCCGACGATGATTGTGTGGATGCTCTACATCAAACTTTTAAGTAAATCACACATTATAAAAGCAAATAATCATTTTGGAGCATATTGAATAAGGAAAAATCCCAAATATACAATTTACCAAGATTTTGAATCAAGTAACACTCTGATCAGCATAAATTGAATGGACTTAGTCAATTGATCAACAATCAACCAAATACCATCATGAACCTTGCATGAATGGGCGTAACCAACAATTAAATATATCTCCACTCCCTTTCACACCAAACGACAGAGGTTGTAGAAGTTCACCCAATTTATGATGCTCGCTACCTTAACATGCTGACATGATGCATACCAAGACAAACTTAATAATCCTTATCTTCATTTCATAACATCAAAATATTAATCAAAGGTCTTTGTATATCTTTGTAGATAGAGAGTTAAGATTATACCAAGACATAATGAGAAATAGTGTGACCATGTGTGTAAAAGATGCTCAAGGGGCAGTTTGTGAATTGTCTGGGGGAACATGTCTGAGACCAAATTGTGATCCAAACAACCCCTTTGCACCGACTAGTACATAATAGGTGAATTTTCTAAGAGATAATACTAACTCCCAATGCCATTTAAAGCAACCATTCATAAACACCTATAACCAGAATTAGGAGAGTGAGAGAACTTCCTTAGAGAAATTCTTGGAGGAATTCAAAACTTACACAACCAACTTCATGAATAGAACTGATGCCTCACTAAATAGAAATGAAGTGACATTAAGGGATCAAAAAAATACCTTAAAAAGAATATAAGCTCAACTTAAAGCAATTCAATAACAATTAACAAAGCTTGCCTTGGTAGGAGTGATAAATGAACAGAGATAAGAATAAGGGTAGGGTATCACTTTGCATAGTGGAAGAACAGTAACAAAGACTCTTCTTAACAATTAGGAAAGCAAACCTCAAATAACTCTTGAAAATCTCAAAGCCTTGCAAGAGGAATCATCAGGTCAGTAAGAGCAAACAGAGCTACATCAAGATGCACCACAAGAAGGTCCAATGAATAACCACCCACCTTTTCCTCAATGCATAGCTAAACATAAGGTAGACATGCAATTTAAAAAAATTATAAGAATTTTAAAAACATTGCATATAAGCATACCCTTCACTAATGCCTTAAAACAGATGCCCAATTATGCTAAGTTTTTGAAGGACATCTTATCAAAGAAGAGTAGAGTGGACGATAAGGAAACCGTGGCACTAACGGAAGAATATAGTGCTATTTTGCAAAGAAAAATTCCTCTTAAAAGAAAAGATCAAAGAAGTCTTACCATACCTTGCACCATAGGAAACCAAAATTTTTCAAAAGCCCTTTGTGATTGGGGGATATTAGTTTTTTATATGCTATCTATATAATGAATTAGAAATTAACTGCTTAAAACCTACTTCAGTCTGACTATAGATCAGTAAAAACTCTTGTATGACTGTTGGAAAATGTATTGGTGAAAGTACATAAATTCATTCTTCTAGCTAAATTAATTATGTTGAACATGGAGGAAGAAAACCAAGAGGTTTCAATAATTATAGGTAGACCATTCCTAGAAATTGGAAAACACTTATTGATGTAGATAAAGGAGAACTCAGCTTAAGGTAGGAAGGAGAGAATAAAATTTAACATAAGTAATGCTATGATACACCCTAATGAAATTGATCAAAGCTGCTAGTGAGCAAAAAATTTTCAGGAGTCATGTATCCCAAATTTAAAGGAAGAAGAGCAGCTAATTCATAAATATGATGGTAAAAAATAAATAGACAACAACTATGAGGAGTTTATATAAAAAAGAAGTAGAATTATTCATCTATTGAATACCATCAGACTTAAAATTGAAACCTCTCACACCTAATCTAAAATATATTTATTTAAGGGAAGAATCCACTCCTCTAGTAATAATCTCAATTTTGTAGGAATCTTACCAGGAAGAGCAGTTATGCACAATGCCAAGAAATTTTAAATGAGTTATAGAATGAAGTATTGCAGGTATCAAGGGAATCAATCAAACATTTTTCATGCATAGAATTTTGATGGAAGACAAGTTAAAACCTTGAATCGAACATTAGCGAAGGTTAAACCTGAATGTCAAGAAAATTGTGCATACAAAAATTGTTAAATTATTAGATGCATGACTTGTCTTTCCAATATCCATTAGTTCATGGGTTAGCCCAATTCATGTTGTACCAAAATAGAGTGGTATGACCATTGTGATTAATAAAAATAATGAATTAATTTCATTAAGAACAACGACCAAGTGGAGAGTATGTTTAGACTAAAAGAAACTCAATAAAGTTAATCAGAAGAACTACTTTTCTCTTCCATTCATTTACCAAAAGTTTGACTAATTAGCTTGGCACCCTTTTTTACTACTTTCTAAATAGATATTTTGGTTACAATTAGATTCTAATAGCTTCTGAAGATCAAGAGAAAATAACATTCACATGCCTCTATGGTACATTTGCTTTTAGGATGATTCCTTTTGGATTGTGCAATGTTCTAACAACTTATTAATGATGTATGATGATAATTTTTTCAGATAAGATTGAAAACTTATTAGAAATTTTTATGGATGATTTTTCTATTGTAGGATTAACATTTAGCGATTGCCTAAATAATATAAAAAAAGTACTTAAATGTTGTGAAGAAATGAGTCTTATTTTGAATTGGGAAAATGTCATTTTATAGTGAAAGAAGGGGTTGTTTTGGGGAATAAAATTTCCATGAATGAAGTTTAAGTAGATCGAACCAAAATCGAGGTGATAGAAAAAATTCCACCCCCATCGACAGTAAAAAATATAAGAAATTTGTTAGGAAATGCTGGATTCTATAGAAGATTCATCAAGTATTTTTTAAGAACAAGTCTCCTAATGTGCAGATTGTTAGCAAAGGATATAGAGTTTAAGTTTGATACAACATGCCTTGATCGATTTAATAAATTGAAGCATCGTTGACATCTGCCACCATAATCTCAACACCAAATTGGGAACTTCTTTTTGAAATTATGTGCGTCACTAGTGATGTAGTTGTAGGTGCAATTTTGGGAAAAATAAAAAATAGAACATTATTCAATCTACTATGCAAGCAAACTACTTAATGAGGCCCAAGAAAATTATTCAACTTGAGAAAAAGAATTTAAAGCTGTGGTTTTTGCATATGATAAATTTAGGTCATATTTGATAGGTGATAAATTCATAATTTATATCCTAAATAAAAAAAAAATTTAATTCGTTTTTCATATTGAAACAGCTTCCTTGATTAAATTCTGTCTATTTTTCAGGAAAAATGCAAGCCAGCAATTTTTGGACAATTCTGGAAGGTTTTTGAAATTTCTGGAAGAAATCCGCTGCGGTGCGCTGAAGTGCGCGACAGCGCACCCTAGCGCGCCACAGAGGGAGAACCTGCGGGACTCAGGTGCTATAGCGCACCACAACAGGAGAATCTGCGGGACTCAGGCGCTATAACGCGCCACAGCGGGAGAACTTGCGGGACTCTGGCGCTATAGTGCACCACAACGGGAGAATATGCGGGGCTCAAGCGCTATAGCGTGCTATAGCGGACAGCCTTTCAGAACCTGTTCGCGACAGCGCGCTACAGCGTATGCCTCCACGAACTTTGACCATCGCAGCACGCTACAGTGCGCTATAGCGGACCATCAGAGAAAAAGCCCAGAACGCCACAGCGCGTCGCCGCGGACCCCTTTCCCTCTATATGAACAGGGCATTTAATGCGGCTGGACAAGACCCCCAACCCGCTCCTTATCTCCCAACCATCATTCATTCTATAACAGAACTATTTTTAAATGGAAAAATAACATTTTGAAGTGATGTAGAGATTAAAGAATGGAAAAATAGAGGTCGCTTCACCCCTCAAGTTGGATTTGCAATCATCATAGCAGAAATTTGGATGAGGGAAATGCAAATTTTGAAAGGAAAGAAGAGGAATGCAGCCCCTCTATAAATACAAATCTTCTTCACTTAAGAAGGGTTCCTAAATTTTCTCAAGAAAAATTCTAAGTAAGTAGAGGGCTGCATATAAGAGAAGGAGAACTCTCCAAGGGTGAAAGAACTTCTATTGCCAAGAAGAAGAAGGAAGAAATGCAGCACTACGGACCTAGGAGAAACAACCAAGAGCAAGAAGAGGAGAAATCTGAAGAACTTCATCAAAGGAACATTCCTAGTACTCTCTAACTCTTGTATAGTATTTTCTTAGTTGATCATGAAAGGGTCTTTATCAATATATATGTTTTTTTTTTCTCTAGTGTAATGGAGAGCTAAATTCCCCCTTGGGGAGGGTTGGGGCAATTCTACATGAATTGAAAAATATTATCATATATGAAAAATTTCCTCAAGTATTAATAAAAATTTATGAATTAAATAACTTATTAAAGAAATAAAAATGACTAATATGGACTTGAATGTTGACCAAATGATGAAGGACTAAATGACTTTAAGAACTAAAAAGTCTTGTGCTCCATAGCTCACCCTTAGTTTGGAGCTGGAATCATGAGTGCACAAAATCTTAAAATTATGTGAGAAAGTTCTTGAGCTTAGTGCATCTTGATCTATGTGAGGTGGTTGGGGTAGCCCGGACCTTACACACCCGAGAGGCTTCACCTCGGAGCTACTGTGGGGAGACAATTCTCCCCACATAGGCGACGCCAGACCCAGGGCTTGATCCCTACACCATCAGGGAGGTGAGGCGGATCGAAGCCCCCTGGTCTGAGGACCTGAGGTCGGCTGGAACGTCAGGACCTTACTCACCCGAGGCGTTCATTAAGGACTTAGCTTGATCGATCGAACAGATTAATCGGGGCTAGCTTAGGGCATATACACAATGACATTGAGTTTGTTTTGATAATACATAGCTAACCACATAACAAGGAGGGGAGTCTGAGCCTAATTGGCTCAGACTGAGCAAGCTGGGGTACCTGGTCTTTGATGGGGGATTTGCAGACGATGCAGGGGTCAATGCTGAGCCTGCTAAGCTTCCTAAGGGCCTCCTAAGACTTCCTAAACACTAGGAGACTCTTCTATCAGCGGTACGCACATCAGGAACGCCTAGGAGAGCTCGATCGATCAGCAATGATGACTTGGGGGCAGAGGAGAAACTGGACTCAATTAAGCAGCAAAGGGCATCAAGGAGGAGTGTTGAGGCTATTTATAGCCTCAGTAGGGAATATGGAAGGTTCCAGAGGCTTAACCACGGGCTGGGGAGACCCGAGGGATCGGGCCATGGCCAAACTCTCAATTTCCTAATTGAGCTCGGCCAGGTCATGAGGCCCGACCAGGACCAATATGCCATTGAGGGATGATCCCCAATGGCTTGCTGAGGTGGAAAGAGTAGTGGGGGATAGGCCAGGCTATCGAGAATCTTTGAGATTTCTTTGGTCGGACACAGGCGAGGTGAAGACGAAGAACCACAGTGCGGGTGCGCTGTGGGCCGTCTGATGGATCGATCAAAACCACGGGATGGTCATGATAGGCTGGATCCTAATGGACAGATTTGATTTGATCCAGACCGTAGGTTCCACGAGGTGAATCTGACGATGGATCCACGATCTCGCAAGATTAAATCCTAGCCATTGGATAGGAAGGCGCGACGGTGGGATATGCGGGACTCCGCTGTCGCGTGACCCGGGCTCCACAGCGGATCTCCCGCGGTCCGCATAGTAGATCTTGGCTGTTAAATTAGTTTAAAGGATAGATTTGCAAATTAAATTTGTTGGAAACCCTAAGATGTAATTAGACTAAATTAAATTAAATTGAATTAGGGTCTAAATGATCTCCAAATTTCACCAAACTTTCACCTCTAGCTAATTTGGGGGTGAGAAATTTAAAAATGCAATCATATTTTAATTCTGAGATCAAAATATTTTAGGTCTAATCTAGGGCATTTAGACTGATTAAAATGCAAATTTAGACTTAGGAAAATTCAATTGACTTCAAATTTTCAGGATAGACTTAATTTGATATTCTAAAAGTAATGACATTGAATTTAATGATTAATTAGGCTATAAATTAGCAAAGTAATAGCCTAGGGTTGTTACAGACTCCCCCACTTAAGAACGACGTCGTCCTCGACATCATCTCAAGAGAGAAGACAACATACAGAAATTTGAAGAATAGAAATATGATTCAAAAAGTTAATGGATACCTGGATTTTCAAAAAGATTGGGATACTTTCTTCTCATATCTTCCTCTTTCTCCCAAGTAGATTCTCCTAAATAGCGATTTCTCCACTGAACCTTTACCATTGGAATTGAGCAATTTCTCAACTACTTTTGATCATGAGCTAAAATCTTAATTGGCTCCTTCGCATTAGAAAGATCCGTGTGGAGAGACACTGCTGGAAGTTGAACTAGATGAGATGGGTTGCAAAGACATCTCCGCAGAGAGGAGATGTGGAATACATTATGGACTACAGAGAAATCTTCTGAAAGCTTCAATCAATAAGCTACAAAACCAATATTCTCTAGAATTTCTAAAGGTCCGACATAGCGGGGACTTAGTTTCTCAGCTACACCAAAATGATACACGCCTTTCATCAGACTGACTTTAAGATACACAAAATTTCTAACATTGAATTCCAGAGTACGATGATGAGTATCATGATACTTGCTATGGCGATCTTGAGCTGCTTTGATTCTTTGTTGGATTAGTAAAATCTTATGATTAGTTTCTTCAACTAATTCTGAACCATATAACTGAACACTGTCTGTTTTAGACCATACTAAAGGAGTACTGTATTTCCTGCCATACAGAGCTTCATATGGAGCCATACCAATACTCTCATGGAAACTATTATTGTATGCAAACTCTACGAGAGGAATATGATCTTCCCAGAAGCCTCCAAAATCTAGAATACAGAGATGAAAAATATCTTCTAAGACTTGATTGACTCTTTCAGTTTAACCATCTATTTGAGGATGAAAAGCAGTACTCATGGCTAGAGTAGTTCCCAAGTCTTGATGCACTGCTTGCCAGAATTTAAAAGTAAAATGACTATCTCGATCAAATACGATAGATCTAGGAATTCCATGGAGCCTGATAATTTCCTTAATATACAGCTTTGCTAATTTCTCCACAAAATCGACTTGACGCATAGGAATGAAATGTGCTGATTTAGTCAGTTGATCGACAATGTCATAAATTGAATCAGCACCGGATCTGGATTTAGGTAAACCCATAATGAAATCCATAGAAATATGAACCACTTCCATTCCAGAATCGCTAGAGGATGAAGAAGTTCTCCAGGCTTTTGATGTTTGGCTTTAACTAAGTTGCAAGCGTGACACTTGACTACAAATTTGGCAGCACTCTTCTTCATTCCCGGCCACCAGAATGATTTCTTTAGGTCCTGATACATCTTGGTATTACCAGGATGTATTTAGTAACTATAATCATGACCTTATACTAGGATCTCTTGATGCATAGATTTGGGAATCCACAGAGGATCTCCCTAATAGATTATGTTACCTCATAGCTAAAGATCAAAGCGATGATCACTTTCGATGTCTACTTTAAATTTCAGATAGTCTTCATCCTTGGTTTGGGAGATGGAGACATAGTGATGAAATGTGGGTTCAACTGAACTCATGGATATTAGTGTGCTCAACATAGCACCATGTACTGGCCTAATTTTGAGCTTTTGAAATTATTCTTCTAGTGAACTTGATGATATCATGGAAGAAAGAGTAGCATGATGACTAAGTGCATCTGCTACAATATTTTCTTTTCCTAGATGATACTGGATGATTAAATCATAATTGCTTTTTAACTCGAGCCGTCTTCGTTGTTGACAGTTTAACTCATGCTGGGTGAAGATGTAATTTAAGCTCTAATGATCAGTGAATATGGAACATTGAGCGCCATAAAGATAATGATGCCATATTTTCAAAGCAAAGACTACGACCGCTAATTCAAGATCATGGATAGGGTAGTTCTTTTCATATGGTTTTAACTGACGAGATGCATAGGCTATAACTTTTCCTTCCTACATCAGCACACATCCAAAACCTATGCCACATGCATCGGTATACTTGGTAGTTAAGGCCTTCTTTAGGTAAGGCTAGAACTGGTGTAGAGGAAAGATAATCTTTTAACGATTAGAATGCTTTCTCACACTCTAGACTCCAGACAAACGGTATTGCTTTCTGCATCAACTTCATGAGAGGAGATGTAATTTGTAAAAAACCTTTAACAAATTTTCTATAGTAGCTTGCTAGCCCAGGAAACTTCTGATATCAGTCACGGATTTTGGTTGTGACCAATCTTGGACTGTGCTCTCTTTATTTTGATCGACTTTGATTCCTTGAGAGTCGACGATATGACCCAAAAAAGAGACTGAGTCAAGCCAAAATTTGCATTTGGAGTACTTAGCATATAACTCATGGCTTTGAAGCTCTTCTAGTACTAATTACAGATGGTTCTCGTGATTTGTTTTACTCTTCGAATAAATGAATATCGTTGATGAAGACGATGAAGAATTTATCTTAATACTCTTTCAATACGCGTTGCATTAAATCCATAAAAATGGATGGCACATTTGTTAAGCCAAAGGACATTACCAAAAATTCATAATGTCCATAGCAGGTTCTAAACGCTGTCTTCTCTACATCTGGATCTTTAACTCGCAATTGGTGATATCCAGATCGCAAGTCTATCTTTGAGAAAACTTTAGTTCCAGATAATTGATTGAATATGTCATCGATACGAGGTAAAGGGTATTTGTTCTTGATAGTTACCTTATTTAGTTCCATATAATCGATGCACATTTTCATCGATCTATCTTTCTTCTTCATGAATAAAATTGGCACTCCCCAAGGGGATGAACTTGGACGAATAAGACCTTTTTCCAATAGTTCGTGAAGTTGCTTGTTCAATTCTTGGAGCTCCTTAGGCACCATGTGATACGAAACTTTTGACAGCGGTTGAGTTCCGGGAATTAATTCGATTGCAAACTCTACTTCTCTAACTAGAGAAAGGTCGGGTAGGTCTTCAGGAAAAATGTCGGGAAATTTGTGAATGATTCGATTCTCTGATAAGGGCACGGCTTTTTTATTTTCTCCCAACATTGTTACAAGATATGCATCGCAGTCCTTTTTAACTAACCTTTCTGCCTTTAACGCACTAATTAGCGACGCTTGCATACTAAATTTGCCAATGAAAGATTGCGACAGATTCCACTGCCCAAGGTGATCTTCTTCTTTTGACAATTAATTGAAGCACCATGCTAGCTTAGCCAGTTCATGCCCAGTATTATATCAAAATTTGCAATTGGCAAGATGATCAATTTGGCTTCATATATTTGCTTACCAATAGGGATATTTAACTTGCAAAATTGTTGGGATTGCATACGGGCTCCGGAAGGTAACCTGATGCTTAATGAGTTTGCTAAGCGATAAGATGGTAGCTTAAGATTTTTAGCCCAACTTTCTAATACAAACAAATGACTCGCTCCGGTATCGAAAAAGATGCTACAAGATTTGACCTCTAACATTAAGGTGCCTATTATAATGGTTATGTTAAGGTTTTTATTACTAAAACTACAAATATCGAATAGAGAAATGGAAATGACTGAATAAGAATTAATTTAAAGCATACCTGACACCACATCATTGTACTTAGGAGCAGAGGCAGGAGTTAACATATATACCCTTGCAGGTGCTGTAGGTCACTTGTTCTAAGGCATTTGACCCTGACGATCTTGGTTCCGCTTTTGTGCCAATACGATTGCTTTCAAGTTTGATGTAGAAGTTGTCATTGTAGCAGAAGCAGGTTCTCAGTTGTTCCTTGGTTGTGCATAGAATGCTTGCTTATGACGGGAGTGATTGATGAGCACTCTGTCGATTATGTTCTTAGCATCACCGTCGAAATAATAGTGGCCGCTTCGACCACAAGTAAAATATACACCACCGAAGTGGTAGCATTTTCCATACAGATGCAATCGTTTGCACTCTAGGTTTTGAGGCTGGGATTGTTTAGTCTCCATGTTATAGACTTTTACCATCTTATGATGACCAAAATGCTCTTTCCTTGGTTGCATAACTATTGCCTTCCTCTTCAGGTCCAGTTGACCTTGGAATCCTTCTTGTAAATGGGCAGCTTCAATTAATTTAGTCAGTGTCTTGATCTGATAGGAGACTAAGTGGGCTTTAATAGAGTCTCTTAACCCTAAACTTTAAGAAACGATAGCATCTGGATGCTTTTGTCCTCACTAGATCCAGAATGAAGCGTGACAATCTCTGAAATTCTTATTCATAGCCGAACACTGAATTGCTGCCTTGAATGAGATGGAGGAGCTCATTCTCCAGGATTTCTTGAGATGATGCGAGTATCAACGCTTCACGGAATGCTTCCAAAAACATATCCCATGGAATATCCTCTATTTCGCAGTCAGCGAACTTATTGTTTCGTTCATTCTCCCACCAATATTTGGCTTCTTCTTGGAATATGTGAGTAACGAAATAGATGGCTTTAGAGTTAGGGCACTTGATACTGGCTAGGTTCTTCTCGGCAATCTTAAGCCAGTTTATTGTGTCCATTAGATTTAAGGCTCCATTGAATGTGGGGGTCCTGAGGCGAAGGAAGCTATGAAGGATCCCATCGCCTATAAAGTGTGAGGACCCTGATGGGGGTGCAGGTTGTTGTCTGATAAAGAGAATTAAAGTATGTGTTTCTTGCGCTTGTTGTGCATTGCTTTCTATTAAGGCTTTTACAAGACTAGCCATGGGGTTTGATCCTTCGGGTCAGTCTGACGATGAGATCGTATTCTTGATCGGAGTAGGAGTAGATAGAGATCCAGAATTCATGACTGTAAATGCAAGTATGGATTCAGAAACATAAAATTTTACTATGCTTTCATTCATTCATTTCTTTCTCAAAAGAGAAGATACATGGATCCATAAAAATATAACTGAGATAAAGAAAATGACATAATAAGATCTCTAAAATCTAGTTACAATATTCTACCCAAAAAGCAATGCAGAAGTCATCATATGTGACTATGTGGCTCCTCTGAGCTAATCTCCTATCAACCCAATACTACCAATGACTCGCTGATCCCCTCAGTAGGATCTCTATGATCTCTAGACGATACTCCTCCGGACAGGCTGTCTCTCGAAGTGCGGTAGTAATGTGATCCAACCATTCTCCGGCGAGTGCTGAAAGACTGGTGCCTCCAAAGGATGAGCTGATAAGGATTTTATCTAGCACCTCAACTCCTCGAGGTGACACTCCATCGATGACCCTTCTGTATATCTGGCCATCTCGGAGGTCATCTACCCAGTAGTCGTCAAACCTCCTAAGGTAGAACCAAAATGCTGACTACGAGTGTTCCATTCCTAAAATAACTCAACTTTTAAGTTTTTCATTCATATTTTATCATTATTTTCAAAGTTTGTTCAAGTTATAAGATGTCCTTTTTGGTATTAAAAATTCATAGTTTCAATAAAATTATTATGTGCGATAAATTCCTAGGATGTCATCATTTTAGACATAGTCAACCCTTTCATTTCTGAGGTAACTTGATGAACTTTTGGATGTTTATTTTTTACTACACTTAGTAACTTGTGTCATTTACCTGATACATAGAATAGATTATAAAGTAGATAGGAACAAAACTCTTTATTTGACGCTTTATGATACTTCTCTGATACCAACTGTAGTGCCCTGCCCTGTCATCGTGCGCAAAAGGTATAATAGATCGGCGGCAGAGCGGTGCGCTACTCGGGATAAAACCAACAACAACATCTTCTTGAATAGGCTTACTAAAACTAGCTACACTGAAGGGCCGCTGACTCGAACGCAAGAGTAGGATCGAGGATCAATACTTAAGATAAGAGTATAATTATTTTCTTAAGTATTAGAATAATACGTACATTGGATTTAAAAAGTTAAATAGGAATTCAATATATGTTATCACCATATCAGTATTTCCAGTATGCTGATCACATCACAATACTAAGTATAGTGGTATAACAGAGTGCAGAAGCTAAAGCAAAATATCCAGAATATATTCATCATAGAGCAATAATAAACATTCATGTTAGAAAGAAAAAAAAAAGTAAAATACATCCAGAATTATTACAAACTGATTTAATACTACAAATGAAAAGTCTAGCTGAAATACTAAAAATAAAGCAGTAAGTAAAAGGTGGAAGATAGATCCACTAGGGCTCCATGCACTCCTCCGGGATCTCCTGTAGGTCCTCCTGCCTTGCCTCAATAAGTTGTTCGGGATCTAGTAAATTGTCAGATCCCAAAAGTACCCTGTGATAGACAAGAAGTCTAACACATCGCAGCTAAACTAAGCGGTACTAAAGTAAATACAAGTAGACAATAAAGTAAACAAAACTGTAGGAAATAATAGTAGAAGCACTATGCAACTAAAACTGTAAAGACTAAACAAAGTAAAAGTGATCTGATTGCCGAAAGTAAGCGAAAGGTAAATGAAAACATCAAATACTTAAACAACAATGTGAATGGCCAATGTTGTACTATATGTCACTGGAATAATACACCCAAATATACCACAATACGGTATGCCACAGAAATGAAGCAGAACTATCACTAAAAGGCTATGAGTCGTACGATCCAATATATACATACATCCAGTTGAGAATACAATTTACTGTGATGTTGATGCATCCTGAAAGGCTATGAGTCATACTGGTATGTAATATTTCGTAACCCATAATTCATCATTGATACCTTACTCACTCGAGGTGTTTCTTAATGACTTAGCCCGATCGATCAAACTGATCCATCGAACCGATTGATCGGGGTTAGCTTAGGGCATAGACACGATCATGTTGAGTTTGTTTTGACAATACGCAGGGGAGTCTGAGCCTAATTGGCTCACACTAAGCAAGCTGGGGTACCTCGTATTTGACGGGGGATTTGCAGATGATGCAGGGGTCAATGCTGAGCCTGCTGAGCTTCCTGAGGGCCTCCTAAGAGTTCTTGAACACCAGAAGACTCTTTTATCAGCGGTATGCACATCGAGAACGCCTGGGAGAGCTCGGCCGATCAGAAATGGTGACTTGGGGGCGGAGGAGAAATTGGACTCAATTAAGCAGCAAAGGGCATCAAGGAGGAGTGCTGAGGCTATTTATAGCCTCAGCAGGGAATAGGGAAGGTTCCAGAGGCTTAACCTCGGGCTGGGGAGACCCGAGGGATAGGACCATGACCGAACTCTCAATTTTCTAATTGAGCTCGGCCGGGTCACGAGGCCCAACCAGGATCGATATGCCGTTGAGGGATGATTCCCAACGACTTGCTGAGGTGGAAGGAGTAGTGGGGGACAGGCCAGGTTGTCGAGAATCTTCGGAATTTCTTCGGTCGGACACAGGCGAGGCGAAGATGAAGATCCATAGAGCGGGTGTGCTGTGGGCCGTCTGATGGATTGATCAAAACCATGGGACAATCCTGATGGGCTGGATCCTAACGGCCAGATCCGATTTGATCCAAACCATAGGTTCCATGAAGTGAATCCGGCGACGGATCCGCGATCTCGCAAGATTAAATTCTAGCCATTGGATAGGAAGGCACGATGGTGGGATATGCGGGACTCCGCTGTCACGCAACTCAAGCTCCATAGCGGACCGCCCGTGGTCCGCGCAGCGGATCCCAGCTGTTAAATTAGTTTAAAGGATAGATTTGCAAATTAAATTTGTTGGAAACCCTAAGATGCAGTTAGACCAAATTAAATTAAATTGAATTAGGGTCTAAATGATCTCCAAATTTTACCAAAATTTCACTCCTAGCTAATTTGGGGGTGAGGAATTCAAAAATGCAATCAGATTTTAAATATGAGATCAAAATATTTTAGTTCTAATCTAGGGCATCTAGACTGATCAAAATGCAAATTTAGACTTAGAGAAATCCAATTAACTTCAAATTTTTAGGATAGACTTAAATAAATGTTCTAAAAGTAATGATATTTAATTTAATGATTAATTAGGCTTTAGATTAGCAAAGTAACAACCTAGGGTTGTTATAGTTTTGCTCTCAAAAGATAATTTCTCAGTAGGTCACCCATCTTAGGAGTGCTCCCACATGAGCATGCTTAATATTGGAGTTTTTATCATGAACTCCATCATTATTTGAAAAGACACCTTGATATTTAAGAGTCTTACTTATTACTACTTAAGTGGGTCTTCATAATCTCTTCAACTTAAGTAACTGATTTCCTCATCAGTATCCACACACAAATCCAAGAACCATACATTGGATATATATGACTAGAGGTGGCCCGTATAGGCTCAACTGCAACTATGAAGCACCTTAATAGTCATGGGTTCAAGAGGCTACTCACATAAAGTGGTAAATTTTCCTGTATGGTACTTAGCTTATATCAAACACCCTATGGCTTGCTCTGATACTATTTGTAATAACTCAAACTCTTAAGCACCATGGTATTGTCTACTTTGGTCTAAGAAACCTCATAGTTTTTCCCTCAGAAGATAGCTTCCCAGCAAGGGTTCAAGTATTCTCTTAGGTGCTCTTATTTGAGTGTCAGCCATGACCTTCATCAGTTCAACCAGGGTCTTAATCTTTTTAGCTATAGATGAACTAGAAGTAGTTGCCTTTTTAACATAATGAAGAGGGCTGTCGGGTTGAGTATTCATTTTATAGTGAAGAGAGAGATAATTTAAAAACCAAAAATATAACAACCCAAATTCTTAAGCACCATGGTATTGTCCACTTCATCCTAAAAGGCCTCATGGTTTTGCCCTCAGAAGATAATTTCTCAGTAGGTCACCCATCTTAGGAGTGCTCCCACATGAGCATACTTAAATTTGGAGTTTTTATCATGAACTCTATCATTATCTGAAAAGACACCTTGATATTTAAGAGTCATACTTATTACTACTTAAGTGGGTCTTCACAATCTCTTCAACTTAAGTAACTGATTTCCTCATCAGTATCCACACACAGATCCAAGAACCATACATTGGATAGATATGATTAGAGGTGGCCC
The DNA here is from genome assembly GCA_016760335.1 of Gastrodia elata. Lineage (NCBI taxonomy): Eukaryota > Viridiplantae > Streptophyta > Magnoliopsida > Asparagales > Orchidaceae > Gastrodia > Gastrodia elata. Next base: position 35,016,693 of record CM028682.1, read on the forward strand.
GTACAGGCTCAACTGCAACTATGTAGCACCTTAACAATCATGGGTTCAAGAGGCTGCTCACATAAAGTGGTAATTTTTCTTGTATGGTACTTAGCTCATATCAAACACCCTATGGCCTACTCTGATACTATTTGTAATAACCCAAACTCTTAAGCACCATGGTATTGTCCACTTAGGTCAAAAAACCCTAATAGTTTTTCCCTCAGAAGATAGTTTCTCAGCAAAGGGTTCAAGTATTCTCTCAGCTGCTCTTATTTGAGTGTCAGCCATAGCCTTCATTAGTTCAACCAAGGTCTTGATCTTTTTAGCTATAGATGAACTAGAAGTAGTTGCCTTCTTAATAGAATGAAGAGGGGTGTTAGGTTTAGTATTCATTCTATAGTAAAGAGAGAGATAATTTAAAAACTAGAAATATAACAACCCAAACTCTTAAGCACCAAGGTTTTGTCCACTTCATCCTGAAAGGCCTCATGATTTTGCCCTTAGAATATAATTTCTCAGTAGGTCACCCATCCTAGGAGTGCTCCCACATGAGCATGCTTAACTTTAGAATTTTTATCATGAACTCCATCGTTATCTAAAAAGACACCTTGATGTTTAAGAGTTTTACTTATTACTACTTAAGTGGGTCTTCACAATCTCTTCAACTTAAGTAACTAATTTCCTTATCAGTATCCACACACAAATCCAAGAACCATACATTGGATAGATAGGACTAGAGGTGGCCCCTACAGACTCAACTGCAACTATGTAGCACCTTAACAATCATGGGTTCAAGAGGCTGCTCACATAAAGTGGTAATTTTCCATGTATGGTACTTAGCTCACATCTAACACTCTATTACTTGCTCTGATACTATTTGTAATAACCCAAAATCATAAGCCCTAAGGTATTGTCCACTTTGGTCTAAAAAATCTCATTGTTTTGCCCTTAGAAGATAATTTCCCAACAGGTCACCCATCCTAAGAGTGCTTCCATATGAGCACGCTTAATATTGTAGTTCTTATCAAGAACTCCGCTATTATTTGAAAAGGTACATTGATGCTTATGTGTTTTACTTATTACTACTTAAGTGGGTGTTCACAATCTCTCTAACTTAAGTAACTGATGTCCTCATAAATATCCACACACATACCCAAGAACCATCTATTGGATATATAGGACTATAGGTGGCCCCTACAGGCTCAACCGCGACCATGTAGCACCTTAACTATCACGGGTTCAAGAGGCTGCTCAGATGAAGTGATAATTTTCCCTGTATGACACTTAGCTCATATCTAACACCCTATGGCTTGCTCTGATACCATTTGTAATAACTCAAACTCTTAAGCACCAAGATTTTTCCACTTTGGCCTAAAAGAACTCACAATTTTGCCCTCAGAAGATAATTCCCAGTAGGTCACCCATCCTAGAAGTGCTCCCACATGAGCATACTTAATATTGTAGTTCTTATCAGAAACTCCATTATTATCTGAAAAGGTACCTCAATGCTTATGTGTTTCACTTATTACTACTTAAGTGGGTTTTCACAAAAAATATGAATAATTTCATTAATACTTGATTGTAGTACAAGTTTAGAAATGATAAAAGCAAATGGTAAAGAAAACTATAACATGAAACTAGTACACTCATTTAAAAAAAGTAGCATAAAAAAGAATTTCAAAGTCTTGATAAATAGGATCACGAAAGTATCCTCAGCTCTCACGGACTATCTTTAAGTAAGCACGTTCCCACCATTATTTGGCATAATTGTCGAAGAGTTGGTTTAAGACTCTGAAATAGATTGGGTCAGGACAATCTATCACATGGAAGGTGATAAATTTGAGATTTATAATAAATTAGGTTAATAAAAACAAACACTTTTCTATAAGAAATGTATACTTCGATATGCTTTTGCGGTGTTCAGAACAAAAGAGGAGCTGAATTGAAACTTGGGCTGAAATCTAAAATTCTAGAAGAAAACTGCTACGACGTGCCCAGGTGCACCACAATGCGCTGCAGCGGATCAAGACAGAGAGCTCTGCGCTACCGCACACTGCAGAAGAGGAAGATTGATAGCTCTGTGCTACCGCATGTTATAGCAGACCAAGATAGAAAGCTCCATACTATCTTGCATCGTAGCGGTCTCTTGATAGAAACTCTGGCGCTACTGCGCACCATAGTGAAAAGAAACAATGGCTTGGGCACTATCACACGTCACAGTGAAAGCAATTGCTGCCCAAGCTTAGCAAAAATTCAAAAGCATTCCACTGCTACATGCCGTAGCGGGCTCAAGACAGAGACTCGGACACTACTGTGCACCGTAGCAATCTCAAGACAGAGACTCTGGTGCTACGGCGCACCGTAGCACCCATTGCAGTTTAGCTAGGTAAGAGTATTAAGGGCAGTATAGTAAGGCCAAAAATCTCAAAAAATTTTTTATCTTCCCATAGCAACCGTTAAACCAAAACACATTTAATTCTCCTCCTTCTCAAGAGTAAAAAAGAATATTCAATTAGAATCATTTAATTCTTGAGGAGATGAAAGGGTGGCAGCACTAATGCAAAGGACATTATTCAGGATCTATAAAAGCTGAGAAGAAAGACTAAGAAAGGGTTCCCCATTTTGACATAAAAGGTTGAAAGGTTTCAAAGTTGCAGTTGCTGAAAGAAAGGGATAAACCCTACCCAAGGAAGGAATAGGATCTACCAAAGGGAAAAGGAATCAAGCTCAGAACAAAGAGAAGGGAAAGAGGTATGTGATTGAGAGAAGATTCAGTGAATGCAACAACAGTTCTTAGTACTGTATCTCAATCTCTGTCTTAATTACTTTTCTATAAGAACCATGCAAGGGTTCAAAGTCCTGATTTGCTATTGTTGTATCTCCATTGTAATGATAGCCTAAACCCTTCTTGGGGAGGGTTTGGCATAAGCATGTAATGATTTTAGGGATTTAAAAGTGTTAGTACTCAAAATTGTCAATGAATAAAGTCTTTAATCATTTGTTTGATTATTGATATGAAGAATTCTTGGGTGAGTGATGTGTAATGAATATATTTTCATTATGTTTTGATTATTGATATGATTATTGATATGAAGAATGCTTGGGTAATATGAAGAATGCTTGGGTGAACTTATTTAAGTTAATGCGTGTGAGCCAAGAGCCACCAAATGAGCTCCATAGCCCATTCTAAGTTTATGCAAGGAAGACAAAGCATTGATTGCTTGTGGGTGACGTAACATAACCCACTTAGCCAAATAACTCTCCTCCTTAGCTAAACTCAGAACAAATGCATGTGATGCTATTTAGTGGAATCAAGCTTATGTGATTGCACAACTAAAATAATAGATTTGAGAACTTAGATGTAAGTATCAGATTTAACTCATATCGATCACGTAAGGGTCTATGTGCTGGGATTGAACATCTGCATGTTCATCTCTGAGCATTAGGCATAACTAAGTTTGATTTAGGGGACACCCTAGAGAAGAGTATGTTACTTGATTATAATTAAAACACCTAAGTAATTGGACATTTAAAATTGACAAAGAAGTGTACTTTTACGAAATCCTTAAATGAATTGCATGTTAAACCCAACTCTCTCTACTTTCTCAACTAGTAGTTTCTAATCAATGAAACTCTGATTGTTAAATTAGAACAAACATCACAACTTAATCATTGTTCAAACATTAGTGAAAACAAATATACTTTAGTAATAAAATGCCCCATTCTCAGTGTACGAAAAATCTTGGGACTTCTAATCCCTTATTACTTTAGACCACGTGCACCTGTGTGTGAGCGCAGATGCTTATTAAAAAGTCTGTCAAGTTTTTGGTACTGCTGTTGGGGAATGGTGATTTGTTTAGTATTAAATACAATTCTCTTGTAATTGGTGATTTAAAGTTTTACTTACCGCACATATATCTATTTTTGTAATTACACTTGTTATTACTTTTGACTTATTTCTTATTAAACTAGCTTTTCTTTATTTTAAATTGCTATCACTATCAACTGAACCCCCATGCTTAGAAATTAGGCTTGTATGAATAGAAAAGACTATTCTGATATACTTTTTGATCTAGAAATTGAAAGAACTTATTTATGAGCTAGGAGAGAACAATTAATTTTAAATCAAGCCCAAGTAGGTATGGATAATGTAGATGACAATCTGGTGGGGGGAGTAGGAGAGCAAAGGGGGAGTGCATTGATAGACTATGCTTTAACTACTGTGAGAGGAATCCCTCATGCAATTGTTATGCTAAACATAGCTACTAATAATTTTGAGATAAAGCCATCAACCCTAAATATAGTTCAAAATAATCAGTTTGGGGGGTTAGCCACTAAGGATCCAAACTCATACATCTCCAATTTTTTGTACATATGTGATACATTTAGGTATAATGGTGTCATTAATGATGGCATTAGACTTAGGCTATTCCCATTCTCTCAAAGGGACTGAGCAGAAAGCTGGCTCAGCTCTTTGCCTAGTGACTCAATTTATAACTAGGATGATTTGGCTAGGAAATTCATAGCCAAATATTTCCCACCTAGGATGACAGCTAGATTAAAGATTGAAATAACCAACTTTTACCAATATGAGGGGAAACACTTTATGATAGCTGGGAATGTTTTAAGGAGTGCCTGAGGCGCTATCCTCATCATGGGTTTCGGCAGTGGATGCAAGTTCAGGCATTTTATAATTGATTGAATGCACCCACTCGAACCTTAGTTGATGCAGCTGTTGGAGGGTCCCTGAGTAGCAAAACCTAGGAAGAGGCTTGACTTATTAAAAGAGATGACCAATAATGCTTATCATTGACATACTGAAAGGCTTAACCATAACAAGAAAGAAGTTAATAATGTTGATGAGGCAAACCGAATCTAAGTCCTCCAGAATAAGATAAACACTTTAAATCAAAGAATGTGTAACATGAACATGAATAATATGCAAGAAATTTACTATTAATTATGCGGGGGTAAACATAGTAGTGACAACTATAACTTGAAAAACCCTTTTGCATCTTCAAACACTGAACAAGTAAATTACTTAAGGAACAATAATGCAAACCAAAACCATGGGCTAAACAATTCTTATTCCAATACTTATAATCTTGAATGGAGAAATCATCCAAATATCTCTTAGAGCGGGAACAATACAAATGGAAATTTTAACGAATATAACTCACAAAATAGACAAGGGCAAAATTATAGCAATAACCGGCAACCCCAAAATGTAGGCCTTGAAGGAGCATTCAACACTTTCAAGGCAGAAACCACTCAATTTATGAAAAGGACCGAACTGACTATAAACCATCATGACGCCTCAATCTAAGGGATTGAGGCATCCCATAGGAACATTGAAGTTCAACTAGAACAAATTTTCCAATAGCCGTCCATTCGCCATAATGGAACTTTACCTAGTTCGACTGAAGTGAATCCTAGGGAGATAGTTAGCATCATTAATTCTGATAAGATAGAAAATAACTACCTAGAAAATAAGTATGGAAGAGAAACTAAAAATTTGGGAGCTGGGACAATCATTGCTAAGATTTTAGAAGAGAGCTTAGTTACAAAAAAAGGTGAGGGCCCTGGTTGGATGAATATTCCTTGCTTCATAGAGGGTGATGTTATTTTAGATACCTTGTGTGATCTAGGATCCTCAATCAATATGATGCCATATTACATAGATAAAAGATTGGGAATAAGGGGAATGGAGAGCACCCCTACCATTTTAGAGTTTGCCAACTTAGATTCATTAACCCTTTTAGGTTTGGTCAAGAATGTTGCCGTGGGTTTGCTTTATAGTTCCCACTGATTTTATAATATGCAAATGAGATAAATGGAATGAAATTTCTGCAATCATCTTTGGAAGACCTTTTCTTGCAACCACCAAGGCAATCATAGACATAGCAAGGGGGATAATGACAATTAAAATAAATGGAAAAACTGAAGATATAGACATTAAGCCCACATTTTACAAACAAAGGAATATGGAATTGCATTAAAAAAGAAAACTCAGGATTGAATCACCTAAAAGGGATATTAAACTAGAGAGTCTTAGGTTAACTGATCAAAATTCTGTGAGTAGCAAAAGTGCCTCATATGGAGAAAATGTTAAAGAGCAGATTAAAAGTAAGAAGAAAACAAGAAGGGGTAAGAGGAAAAAGAAGGGGGTTCCTTGACCCAATTCTGAGGAAAAGGAAGAGAGAAAAGAGCACTTTGAAATGATGGGTTTGAGCATAACTTCTGTTAGTGCTCATCCATATACTTCTAAAATATAGAAAGTAAGACCCCCAGATAAATAGTCACTTAAGTATGTAAACTGGTCGGGCTGATGACATTAAACCAAGCGCTAATGGAAGGCAATCCACTTTTATCTTGAGTTTTAAATTTCAAATTGCATGTAAATAGTAATAGTAATAAATAAATAATATAAAAAGCAAGTGCTACAGCATGTTGTAGCAGAATTTGACGTTGCAGCACGCTGCAGCAGAATTCGATGATATAGCGCGCCAGAGCGGAATTCTGTGCTGTAGCATGCCGTAGCGGAATTAAACAAAAACTAGAGCACTATCACATGCTGCAGTACCCTATGACGCATGATGCACAGATGGAACCTTTATTGAATGCTTGGGAATTCCTAAGCAGTCAAAGTCACTACATCACGCCTTGGATGCTGTAACCTGTTACAAAAAGCTAAAAATACTTATTTTCTCTCTTTCCAAGAATTGATTTAAATCCACAGTTATTGTATGCCTTAAGGACCACTTTGATCAATAATTAGTTAGTTTGAATGCAATTATGCTAGAATCTTGGGATATATAAATAAGGGAGGGGAAGTGTGCTTCACTCTATACCTTAAAAATTTTCCCTGTCTTACTTCTCTTGAACGCAAACCCTTTTGATCTATTACAGGCCTCCCAAAAAGAAAATGTGGCAATCAAGAGAGTTGCAGCCTCAACATCTGGAGGCTCTTTCAACAATAAGAGGTTCTCCTCAATTGAAGCAGAATAATGCTTTGTCCTGATCACATCACAAAGGAAACTCATCTCAGAGAGGGAGCTTTGATGAATTTATTATTTGCTTCATATATAAAGAAATTTGCATAAATAATCTATGTTTGAATTAGCCGACTTTGATAAATTTTGTGTAATTTCAGGGAAAATACAATGATCGACAATTTTTTGGAAAACTCTGAGCGAAGTCACAGCGATCCAGGCATATCAGGAAGAGTTATGGCAGCAACTACTGACTTGGAGCATTATGACGCTATAGAGCGTTATCGCGTGCCGTAGCGCGTAGTAGCGGAATGCATCTTCAAAACTTCAGCTGCCACAACGCGCTATAGCAAACAAGTTTTCAAAACCCGACCGCTACTGTGCGCTATAGCGGATGCGCTTTCGAAACATGACCGCTACAACATGCTATATTAGTTGCACCTTCGAAACCTAACCGCTGCAGTGCGCTATAGCGGATGCGCTTTCAAAATCTGACCGTGGTAGCGCGTTATGGCGTATGCATCCTCGAAACTATAGCCACCACAGTGCGCGGTGATGCGATATAGCGCGTTATAGCGGACTAATAGAGAAGAGCCAGAATGTCACAGCTCGTTGCTAAGGACCATTTTATGAAACTTGACCGCTGCAGCGCGCTACAACGGGCACTGAATTCGTGTCTTCTCAGAGCATTAAATGCAACTGAGATTTGACCCAGAATCTAGATCTTATCTTCCAGCCATTTTCCAGACCTGCTGCTTGATATTTAATTGGGAGAAGGTGATTTGAAATAAAATAAATGAATTAAAAAGGGGAAAAGAAATTGTCACCTCAAGCTCCACTTGGTTTGGCAATGATGGCAGAAATTTTAAATCAGTTTTTTAGATTTCAAAAAGGATGAAAATGGATGTGCACCACTCCTATAAATATAGCTCTTCCATTCATTAGAAGGGTTCCCAATTTAGCTTACAAAACTTTTAAGTAAGGAGAGGGCTGCATAAAAGAGAAGGAGAACTCTCCAACGGAGGAGGAACTTCAATTGCTAAGGAGAAGAAGGGAGAAAGGCAGTACTACAGACCTAAGAGAAACAACCAAGAATAAGAAGAGGAGAAATCCAGAGAACTCCATCAAAGGAACGTTCATAGTAATCTCTAACTCTTGTCTTTGTATTTTTTTTAGTTGATCATGAAAGGGTCTTTATCCATGTATGTGTTCTTCTTTATCTCAAGTGTAATGGAGAGCTAAACCCCTCCTTGGAGTAACCTTTGGGATAGCTCAAATTGAGTAATTCTATGGGTTAAGGGAGGTAGAAACTTGTTCATACTTGCAACTCTTTGAATCTCGCTTTAATCCTTCAGATCTTGCTTTGGAGCTCGTCCGCGAAGACTCAAATTGGGAGGGAAACCTAGCCAACATTCCTTATTTCGAATTGAAAGACTCGAGTAGTGCATGGTTGGTTCTCATTTCTAGCTATGTCATGCCATCAGGTCACTTGACTCAAGTGACCCACTCCAGAGTGCTCTTAATGTGCTCCTTGATTAGGTCGAGAGAGATCTGTATCTCCAGTATCATTTTTGAGCAGCTCCAGAGTGCTCTCCATGGGCCCTGTGCTGCATTGGCCTTCAGGTCATTGATCTTTGGATTATGCATGGCCCAAGGGGTCAAGATACTCTCCTTTGACCCTATCATCCCCCCAGCATCGCTCTTGCACGATCAAATTTGAATGTCCGTTCTAGTGAGCAAAAGCAAGCCAAGAAGAGGAGGGGTGAACAAGGGGAAATGTCAGCTCCGTCCGGCCGTATCCACACCGACAAATTGTTGTAGCAGATTTATGAGCAACAAATAGATTTAGACAAAGCTATGGCAACCGACATGCAGTTCTTCAAAAAAGAACTCGCCCAACAGCGCAAATTCCAATCCGAATTCTAAGAAGCTCTGAGATTAATGTTCGATGACTGGAGCTTGCAAGGATGACTAGATGCGTCCGTGCTGCCACAACCGCCTGTCGATGACCCCATTTCGGACACCCACTATCCATGCGACTGCTCCTACAACATGGAAGAAGAAGAGGAGGAGGATGAAGATCAAGAATAAAAAGGTTGTACTTTTTCTTTTCTTTTGGTGTGTTTATTTCCTTTTTGTATTTTGATGAAGTAAATTTGGATTCTCCTACCTTCATAGCTTTTGCTAAACAAAAAAAAAAGAAGAAAATTAATTTTATCTAAATATTTATAAAAGTATGAGAAGTTATGAAAATACCAAAAAGAGAATTTTATCGTCAAACCAATAACTTAAACAATAAATGACACAATAAGTGGATGCTCTAAACAAGGGAATAGTCTGAAGTTGTGTCTAGTCTCTGAATATTTAATGAGAACTATGCAAAGTGCTAAGTGTGGGGGAAAAAGAAGGATGAGAAAGCTAATGATGAACCAAATATTAACTAATGAGTGTGCTAGGCTCCTAGGGGACTTCATAATCACAAAGATTCGAAAATTGGGATGAAGAAAAATGTATCTCCCAATAAATGAAAAAAAAAGGAAAATAATAGGGATGAAGAAAAATATCTCTCCCAAAAAAAAGGAAAAAATGAATTAGGATAATGAAAAGTATCTCCATGAAATATCTTGTATCTTTATGATTTATAAGAAGGAGCACATGTGGCATAAACTCTTAGTCAGTTACTATCTCACTAGTATGTATTACATAAGCATTTCTCTTACACAAGGTGTTAGCATAACAAAACTTAAAATTGGAGATTAAACCAAGCAACCAAGGATTACGACCTAAGTCAAACAATTATTTAGCAACTAAACATTGGTGAATCATTCCAGTTAAAGCGAGTTTTTAAAAGACAATAAAATTGATATCCTAAATAGCCTCTCATATTTTGAAAATTTAGATAAAAATCAATTCATGAGCTTACTCGAGAACGAGCAAGAAGCTAACTGTGTGGGTGTGATGAATCCATTATTTACTTCATATATAAAAGAATTTTCATAAATAATCTATGTTTGAATCAGACTACTTTGATAAATTTTGTGTAATTTTAGGGAAAATACAATGATCGGCAATTTTCTGTAAAAATCTAAGCGTATCTACAGAATTCTGGAAATTGTACATTGCCGTGCGCCACAGTGCGTTGCAGCGCGCCACAACGCGCTGCAGCATGCCACAGCGGTCCAAGCATTATCAGGAAGAGTTATGATAGCAACCACTGACCTGGAGCATTATGATGCTACAACATGCTATCACGCGCTGTAGCGGAATGCATCTTCGAAACTTTAGCCACCACAGCGCGCTATAGCGGATGCACTTTCAAAACCTGACCGCTGCAGCACGCTATAGTGAATGCACTTTTGAAACTTGACCGTTGTAGTGTGCTATAGCAGATGTGCTTTCAAATTTTGACCGCGGTAGCGGCTATAGCGTATGGATCCTCGAAACTTTAGTCGCCACAGCGCACCACAATGCACTATAGCACGCTATAGTGGACTAATAGAGAAGATCTAAAATGCCACAGCGCGTCGCTGAGGACCGTTTTATGAAACTTGACTGTTGTAACGCGCTAGAGCGGGTGCCAAATTCTTGTCTTCTCAGAGTATTAAATGCAGTTGAGATTTAACCCAGAATCTGGATCTTGTCATCTAGCCATTTTCCAAACTTGCTGTTTGATATTTAATTGGGAGGAGGTGGTTAGAAATAAAATAAAAGAATAAAAAAGGGGAAAAGAAGTTGTCACCTGAAGCTCCACTTAGTTTGGCAATGATGGCAGAAATTTTAAATCAGTTTTTTAGATTTTGGAAGAGTTTAAAATGGATGTGCACCCCTCCTATAAATATAGCTCTTCAAATAATTTGAAGGGTTCCCAATTTAGCTTACAAAACTTCTAAGTAAAGAGATGGCTGCATAAAAGAGAAGGAGAACTCTCCAAGGGAAGAAGAACTTCAATTGCTAAGGAGAAGAAGAGAGAAAGGCAGCACTACAGACCTAAGAACAACCAAGAATAAGAAGAGGAGAAATTCGGGGAACTCCATCAAAGGAACATTCCTAGTAGTCTCTAACTCTTGTCTTTGTATTTTTCTTAGTTGATCATGAAAGGGTCTTTCTCCATGTATGTGTTATTCTTTATCACAAGTGTAATGGAGAGCTAAACCCTCCCTTGGGGAGGGTTGGGCCAATCTTATATGTCATGCAAGGGACTATAATGTATGAAAATTTCCTCAAGCTTCTAATAAAAATTTGTAAAATGAATGACTTGTTAAAGAAATAAAAAAGGGACTGTTTGTCAACTTACATGTGGACCATATGATGAAAGAACTAAATGATATCAAGACTTAAAATTCTTATGCTCCATAGCTCACTCTTAGTTTGGAGATGGAATCATGAGTGCATAAGAGCTTAAAACTATGTGAGGAAGTTCTTGAGCTTAGTGCACCTTGATTTATGCCCAACTAAGGCATTGATGCATGTGAGCTAATACCCACTAAATGAGCTCCGTAGCTCAACATATGTGATGGGAGGAAGATAACTTGTTGAGAGCTAATGTGTGATGTGATATAGCACATTGAGCCAAACTAGTCATCTCCTTATTCGAACTGCGCATGATGTGCGTGATGCTCTTAGTGGAATGAATGCTTGTAAGATCTTAATTAAAGAAACAACTCTCATTTCTATAATCCAAGAATGATAGGAAAACCAATGATCTAAAATCCTATGAGGGTCTTCGTGATGAAATAGAACCTACTGTGTGTTCATTTCAAGCACGAGATTTGAACTTGTAAATCTTGGAGTTAAACTCTAAGGACGATAATGTGCACTTGATTAAATTACATAAAACTAAGTAAAAAAATGAAAAGGGCAATGCTTGAAGAATTATCCTACACGAGTCTCTAATATTTCATGTGGGAGAGACCTAACTCTCATCTCCTGTTATCATAGTTACTTTCTACCAAGACTTGTTGTGCTTGTTTAGGAACCTAATCAACAAAATACGTATAGTTTAAATATTATTGAACGTAGATATACCTTAGTAACAAAACACATAATTTCATGGGGATGATAAATCTTGTAACTCACATTCCAAATTATTACTTCAGATCACGTACACTTGCATGTAAGTGCAGATGTATACGTCTGTCAAGTTATTGGCACCGTTGCCGGGGAATCAGTAATTATTTTGTATTAAGGAAAATCTATCATTAAATAGTGATTTAAACAAAACCTTTGCATATAGTTTTGTTTTGTATTTATATGAACTAACTTGTAGTTAGATTATTAATCTTTTCTTTTTGTTATCTTTCTAAATCTTTGATCATTATCATTACAATTATTCTTGATAGCTTAATTTCAATCTTGTATGAGTAGAAGAAGTTGTACTGAATATCTATTTGATCCAGGAACTAAAAGAACCTTCTTACAAGCTAGAAGAGAACAAAGCAATCTACTAAATTAACAAGTTGTTATGGAAAACCTTAATGATATTCCTAGAGAACCTTTAGGAGAACCGAGGGGACGAGCGCTACATGACTATGCACTACCCACTGTGAAGGGAATCCCCCATGCCATTGTGAGACCAAATATTGAAGCCAATAATTTTGAGATCAAACCAACAACTTTGAGTATGGTACAAAACAGTCAATTTGTTGGTTTAGACACTGAAGATCCCAACTCACATATTTTGAATTTTCTTGAGATTGTGATACCTTTAGATTTAGTGGTGTTTCTAAAGACGCCTTTAAACTTAAGCTCTTCCCATTTTCTGTAAGAGATAGGGCTAAAAGTTGGCTCAACTCTCTTCTGAGCGATTCAATCTGTTCTTGGGACGATTTGACAAAAAAAATTTTAGCCAAATATTTCTCTCCTGCGAAGACTGCTCGCCTGAGAATTGAAATAACTAATTTCAATCAATTTGAGGGAGAATATTTATATGATGGCTGAGAATGCTTTAAGGAGTGCTTAAGGCAATGCTCGCATTATAGGTTTCCATTATGGATGCAGGTTCAAACCTTTTATAATGGTTTGAACGCTCCAATGAGGACACTTATTGATGCAGTCGCTGAAGGGTCAATCAGTAGCAAAACTTAGGAGGAAGCTTATGATCTCTTAGAGGAAATGGAAAATAATGCCTATCAAGGCCTATCCAAAAAGGAGATCATCTGACTAAAATGAATGCAACTCTCTAGAGAGCTCACAACATATTCTTGATCTCAAAAATCAAATTTCTCAACTCAACAAAAAACTAGAACTCATGCAATTAAAATCTGTTCAAGAGGAAAGCCACGAATTGGTGAATTCAAATGTGATTATGAAGCATGGGGGAACCGACAGAGAATGGAAAGCTCATTTAATGAATTCAAAACATCTACCACTGAATTGATGAATAGAACTGACACCACTCTGAACAGACATGAACACACTCTTCTAAGGCAAGAAGAGTCAGTAAAAAGAATTGAATTAAAACTAAGGGAAATCCTAAGACAGTTGAGAAACCAGGCTTGGTAGTGGTGATTGGGGATTATGAAAACAAATCTGGAAACTCAATAACCTTAAGAAGTAAGAAAACAACGATACCTACGGTGCGTAAAGAGGTTGTAATTCCACCCTCAACTGTTAGCAAGGTACCAATGGAGGAGGAAGTGACACACATTAATGACAAAAGTCAATTAGGGGAGTTAGAAAAAACTCAAATCAATGACCTCTTCAATACACGCCTAACATTCCTTACCCTTAGCGAATGGCTAGAGAGAAACTTGATGCTCAATTCCATAAATTTTTAGAAACCTTTAAAACTCTCCACATTAATAATCCATTCGCCAAGGCTTTAGAGAAAATGATGAGTTATGCCAAATTTATGAAAGATATTCTATCTAATAAAAGAAAAATTAATGAGAGTGAAATTGTGGCTTTAACTGAGGAATATAGTGCAATTCTTCACAGAAAAATCCCTATTAAGAGAAAGGACCTAGGCAGCTTCACTATCCCTTGCTCCATTGGAAATCAATCATTCCAAAAGGCTCTTTGTGAACTTGGTGCTTAAATAAATCTTGTGCCTCTCTATATATTCAAGAAGTTAGGAATTGATCAGTTGAAGCCTACCTCTGTCTTACTCCAATTAGCTGGCAGATCTGTAAAAACCCCTTTGGGAATCCTAGAAAATGTTCTCGTTAAGGTTGATAAATTTATCTTCCCAGCTGATTTCATAATCTTAGATATGGAAGATGAAAACTTGGAAATTCCCATTATTTTGGGTAGACCCTTTTTGGCAACTGGGAGAACTATGATTGATGTTGATAAAGGGGAATTGAGATTAAGATATGGGGATGAAGAGATTAAATATCATGTGAATGATTCCATGAAGCACCCTTCTGCGCCCAATAATGATTGTAGGGAGATCAATTCAATTGAAGAAACCATGATATTAGGTTATGTTGAAGAAGAAGGGATGCAACTAGATGAGGAAGATGAGAACACAACTAATGAGGGTGTTGTTGTGAAATTAAATAGAGAAAGGAAATTAATCCAACCCTCCATAGATGCCCCTTTAGAGTTAGAATTAAAACCTCTGAAATCTCATTTAAAATACATTTATTTAGGGGAAGGGACATCTTTGCCTGTGTTAACTTTTGCCTTGTTAAACTGACATCAGAAGAAGCTTCTATGTGAGGTTTTGAAAAAATACAGAAGAGCGATCGGGTGGAGTATAGCTGATCTAAAGGGAATTAGCCCCACGATTTGTATGCATCACATTCTTTTGGAAGATAATTCTACTCCCTTTATTGAGCCTCAAAGGCATTTAAAACCTAACTTAAAAGAAGTTGTTCACAAGGAAATCATTAAACTCCTAGATGCTGAAATTATATTTCCTATCTTTGATAGCCCTTGGGTAAGCCCAATCCATATAGTTCCTAAAAGAGCGGGATAACTGTAGTGCTTAATGATAATAATGAATTGATCCTCACTAGAACTATGACTGGATGGAGGGTGTGCATTGATTATAGGAGGCTGAATATTTATAGGAGACTGAATAAGGCAACTAGGAAGGATCATTACCTTCTTCCATTCATTGATTAAGTGCTTGATAGGTTAGCAGGGAACCCTTACTTCTATTTCCTTGATGGTTACTTTGGGTACAATCAAATCCTTATCGCCTTAGAGGACCAAGTGAAAACAACATTCACATGCCCCTTGGGAACCTTCGCCTTTAGAAAGATGCCTTTTGGGTTATGCAATGTTCCTACCACCTTTCAATGCTGTATGATGGCCATTTTCTCTGACATGATAGGAGAATTTTTAGAAATCTTCATGGATGATTTTTCGGTGGTTGGGAGTTCTTTTGATATTTGTCTTTCAAATTTGAGCAAGGTGCTTAAGAGATGTGAAGAAACAAATTTGATCTTGAACTGGGAGAAATGTCACTTTATGGTTGAAGAAAGAATTGTCCTGGGCCACTTGATCTCTAAAAAGGGGATAGAAGTTGATAAGGCTAAGGTTGAGGTATTTGAAAAACTCCCCCCACCTATAAATATAAAAGGAATCAGAAGTTTTCTTGGGCATGCTAGTTTTTATAGAAGATTTATATAAGATTTCTCCAACTTAAGCATGCCCTTGTGTAGATTATTAGGAAAGGATGCTGAATTTAATTTTGATAAAAACTGCTTAAAATGTTTCAATACTATCAAATCCGCTTTGGTATCGGCTCCCATAATTTCCACTCCAAATTGGGAAATCCTTTTTGAAATTATGTGCGATGCGAGTGACCTTGCAGTTGGTGTTATCCTTGGGCAGCGAAAGGAGTGTACCTTCTGCTCAATTTATTATGCTAGTAAGCTCCTTGATATTGCCCAACAAAACTATGCCACTACAGAAAAAAAACTCTAGGCAGTTATATTTGCATTCAATAAATTCAGACCTTATCTGATCGGCTCAAAAACTATTGTGTAGACAGATCATGCTGCCATTAAATATCTCCTGCAAAAAAAAGAAGTAAAACCCTGCTTGATTCGTTGGGTGTTGCTCTTGCAAGAATTTGATCTTGAAATTCGGGATAAAAAGAGAAGTGAGAATGTATTAGTTGACCACCTTTCTAAGTTGACTCACCTTGAAATTGATAAGCTGACCGAGATAGGTGAGTCATTCCCTAATGAGAAGCTATACATTATTGCTTCAACTCACTCTCCTTGGTTCACAGACTTTGCAAATTATCTTGCAGGAGGAGTCATAACAAAAGACATGAACTACTAACAAAGAAAAAAATTCTTTGATAATATTAAAAATTATTTTTGGTATCATCCCTTTTTGTATAAATGTTGCAATGATCAACTCCTAAGGAGATGTATTCCCAACTTTGAAATCAGAGATATTCTCTATCACTGCCACACATCTCCTTATGGAGGACACCATGGGATTGATCGAACGGCGGCTAAGGTGCTTCAATTCGGGTTCTTTTGGCCTCACCTATTCAAAAATGCTGCTGATTATGTCAAAAGTTGTGACAATTGCCAAAGAACCGAAAAATTAAGCAAAAGGGACGAGCTTCATTTGAATGGAATTTTTGAGGTGGAGTTATTTGATGTGTGGGGAATTGACTTCAAGGGCCCATTTCCCTTATCCCAAACTAATATGTATATTCTTATTGAGGTGGAGTATGTGTCCAAATGGGTTGAGGTGCTAGCATGTGTGAATAATGACGCTAAAATTGTTATCAAATTTCTCAAGGAGCATGTGCTAGCTATATTTGGGACACCCAAATTCCTAATCAATGGTGGAGGAAAACACTTCTACAATAGGAAACTGGAGAGTGTTCTATGAGACTATGGGGTAAGATATAAGGTGGGAATTGCTTACCACCCTCAAACTAGTGGGCAAGTTGAAGTTTCAAACAGGGAACTTAATCAAATCTTAGAGAAAACTATAAATCAAAATAGAAAGGATTGGACTTCAAAGCTTCAAGATGCCCTTTGGGCATATAGAACTGCCTTTAAAACCCCTTTAGGAATGTCTCCTTACAAACTCGTTTATGGAAAATCATATCATCTTCTAGTAGAATTGGAGCACCGTGCCTTTTGGGTCATTAAAAAATTGAACTTCCCTATCCTGTTTACCATGGAGATGTGTCACTCCGGGGGTGGAAAACTTGGTCGGCTTGTAGACTGACTCTTACCCATCTCTCGTACAGGAAGTTTACGCCAATGCAGTAAATGCGAATGGGTATAAAATATTTTGTATGAGGGAAGGCGGTAAGTTTAAGGCTCAAGCAGACCAAGAAATTTTATGAACTTAGGGTGGTAGAGGAATGTGCCTACCAAGCCCTACTGAATTATGAATTTGATCCTGCAGCTATAGCTGACACCCTCACCTCTCATAATGGTGGCTAGAGAGGGAATCTTGCCAACATTCCATGAGCCCTACTTAGGGACTCGTGTAATATATGGTATGTCCTTATCTAAAGTAGAATAATGCCATCTAGGCATTAAAGTAAGGTAACTTGGTCAAGAGCAATATTAATCCGCATAATCGAACGACTTGGAGATATCCATATCTCCAAAAATTTTCTTGAACAATTATGGAATGCCTTGATCAGGTTGTGCACTGCTTTAACTTTTGGATCATTTATTTTTGGGATTTGCCTTGACCAGGGGATCAAAATATCATTTAATGACAACAATTCCTCCTCGTGTTCCTCTTACCTAACATAACTTAAACTCCCATATACAAATGGGTAAGAAGAATAAGAAAAAAAAGGGGAGGTAGGAAAGGCTTCTACTTCTACGAGCATAATGTCAACACTCAAAAATATACAAAAAGAAATGACTATGATGAGGGCTTATCAATCGCAACTAGGGAAGTGTCTTGAAGCTGATAGGAGGTTTAACTAAACCACCTTGTCTAAGCAGCTCAAATTCCAGCATGATTTCCACTCAGCTCTTGAAATGATATTTTCGAACTGGAGCTTGCATAGTGAATTGGGAGATGCTGTCCTGCCACAACCCCTAGCTTATGAACTCCCTTCGAATACTGAATGGCCCGTAGAAGAAGAAGATGAAAAAGATGAAGAAGAAGAAGAAGAGGAGGAAGACAATGAATATGTTGCATTTTTCTTTTCTTTTCTTTTGTTTTTGTATTTTGCTTTATTTTGTACTTTTGTTTTATTTTGATCAATTTAAGTGAATTTGCATTCTCCCATTTTATTGAAACTTGCAATGACTGAAATTTCCAATCTTGTCTCTTAATAGTTTTCTGAATTTTTAATGCGCACATTTTAATTGTTATGGAACATGTGAAAAATTTTAACATTTTGAAGTGCTTAAAAAATGATGAACATTTGACATGAAATGGTTTTGAAACTTTTCGTGTTGAGTAGGTTTACTCTCCAATCACTCTAGTTTTTTCTATTTAATTACGAATGATGCTTGAATCTAAGTATGGGGGTGAGAAATCAAGGAACATGAATAGGGGAACAAGAAATAGTAAAAAAAAAATGTGCTAGGCTTCTGTAGGACTTACTAAATGCATTGATAATATAGATGGGGATGAAGAAAAATATCTCTCCCTTAAATTGAATGTAAAAAAGCAAATCCAAGAATGAAGAAAAATATCTCTCCAAAATGAATTGAGAAAACTGAGAAAAATAGGATGAAAAAAAATATATCTCATGAATAAAATATTCATTACTATTTGTAAGAAGAAGCATATATAGCATAAACAAATTCTAAAGCACTGATTCTTAACTTTTCCAAATTAAGGAAATCTAGAACCACCCCTAAAATATATGAGTTAATTATCATTCATTATAAAGATGGAAAATTGAGTAGTGAAAGGAGAGGAAACAACTGGTATGGGACTTTTGGAATATATATTTTTCTAAGTTGCTTCTTAAGTCAATTCAAAATGGATGACAACATTTCACACTCATACTCTTGAATTATGAAATAAAAAAATTCATTTTGTGTTTACTCAAGGATGAGCAAGAAATTATATGTGGGGCTGTGATAAATCTGGGATTTATAGTAAATTAGATTAATAAAAGTATACTTTTCTATAAGAAATGTATACTTTTATATGCTTTTGCTATGTTCAGGACAAAAGAGGAGCTGAATTGAAACTTGGGCTAAATTCTAAGATTCTAGAAGAAAACTGCTGCGACATGCCTAGGCACGCCACATCGTGATGTAGCAGATCAAGCTAGAGAGCTCTGCACTACTGTGCGCTGCAGTAGAGCAAGATAGAGAGCTCTGTACTACTATGCACTGCAGCATACCAAGACAGAGAGCTCCATGCTATTGCAAGCCGTAGCTGTCACAAGATAGAGACTCTGGCGCTTCCACTCACCATAGCAGAAGAAATTGCATCCCAAACTTAGCAAAACTTCAAAATTATCTCACTACCGCACGCTGCAGTAGTCTCAAGATAGAGACTCTATCGCTACCGTGTGCAATAGTGCTACAAAACTTAAAAATCACAAGCTACAGCATGACGTAATAGTCTCAAATAGAGACTATGGCACTACCGTGCGCCGCAGTGGTCTCAAGACAGAGACTCTGATGCTACACCGTGCCGTAATGCCCATTGCAGTTTTAGCCAGGCAAGAGCATTAAGGGAAGTATATGTAAGGCCAAAAATCTCAAAATTCTTTATCTTTCCATAGCAACCATTAAACCAAAACATAATTAATTCCACTCCTTCTCAAGAGAACAAAAGAATATTCAATTAGAATCATTTAATTTCTAATGAGATGAAAGGGTGGCTACACTAATGCTAAGGGCATTATTCAGGATCTATAAAAGTTGAGAAGAAAGACTAAGAAAAGGTTTCCCATTTTTACATACAAGGTTGAAAGTATTCAAAGCTTCAGTAGCTGAAGGAAAGGGAGAAACCCTGCCCAAAGAAGGAATAGGCACTACTAAAGGGAAGAGGAATTAAGCTCAGAACACAGAGAAGGGATAGAGCTCTATGATTGAGCAAAGATTTGATGAACACGATAGCAGTTCCTAGTATTGTATCTCGATCTCTGCCTTAATTTCTTTCATA
Source organism: Gastrodia elata (assembly GCA_016760335.1). NCBI lineage: Eukaryota > Viridiplantae > Streptophyta > Magnoliopsida > Asparagales > Orchidaceae > Gastrodia > Gastrodia elata. The sequence continues at coordinate 35,036,693 of CM028682.1, forward strand.
CAGGAACCATACAAGGGTTCAAAGTCCTGATTTGATTTCCTTATATCTCCTTTATAATGGCAGCCTAAACCTTCCTTGGGGAGGGTTTGACATAAACATATAATGATTTAGGGATTTAAAAGCATTTGTACTCAAAATTATCAATGTATAAAGTCTTTAATCATTTGTTTGATTATTTATATGAAGAATGCTTGGGTGAATTATGTGTAATGAATGTATTTTATATCTATAAATGCTTTTAAACTAGGAAAACTATCAAGAAAGTTTAGCTTTTTAGAACTAAGGATATGCACGTAAAGCTTCATAGCCGTGAATATCTATGACAATATTCACTGTGCAAGGATGATCAATGCAAATCTTTAGGTTTTGAAAAGATGAATAGAGGGATGGGAAAATAAATGATCTTAGAGCTCCACCGATCACCATTAGCTTAAGTTAAGAACATGTGCACAGTTGTCGAGAGCCCAGTAGCAATCTCTTGAGAATTGTTGCACTGCTCCTTTATCTAAGCTAAGAAGTTGATGCGTGTGAGCCAAGAGCCACCAAGTGCGCTCCATAGCTCATTCTAAGTTTATGCAAGGAAGACAAAGCGTTGAGTGCTTGTGGGTGATGTGACATAACCCACTTAGCTGAATGACTATCTTCCTTAGCTAAACTCAGAAATGATGCATGTGATGCTATTATGTGGAAATCTTATGTGATTGCACAACTAAAATAATAGATTTGAGAACTAAGACATAAGTGTCAGATTTTAACTCATATTGATCACATAAGGGTCTTTGTCCTGGGATTGAACCTCCGTGTGTTCATCTCTGATACTTAGGCATAACTTAGTCTGATTTTACAAACACCCTAGAGAATAGGATTGTGCTTGATTACAATTAAAACACCTAAGTAATTTGACATTTAAATTTGATAAAGAAGAGTACTTACATGAAATCCTTAAATGAATTGCATGTTAAACCCAACTCTCCCTTCTTTAATAACTAGTAGTTTCTAATCAATGAAACTTTGATTATTAAATTGGAACCAACATCACAACTTAAATAATTGTTCAAACATCAGTGACAATAAATATACTTTAGTAACAAAACACTCCGTTCTCAGTGGATAATAAATCTTGGGACTTCCAATCTCTTATTACTTCAGACTGCGTACACTTACGTGTGAGCGCAGATACTTTTTAAAAAGTTTGTTAGAAGGCTTCAGATACTCAAGAGAGCCATTCTCTAACTAGTTGAGGTAGACAGTTTCTTCTAAACACTAGCAACCTAAGAATTTTGTTGAGTACATCTCCTCCTTTTAGTGACACTCCGATGTCAAGTCTTTTTTACTTGAGCCAGTTCTGGTAGTTTTCATTAGAATACTAGAAGAACATCATAGTGTGAGAGTCTAAATCTGATTCGTAGTTGGCCATCTAAGAGTTATTATTGATTAAGTTGAGTTAAGTTCATTATTGATATGCTATGATATTTACAAACCTATTGCAATATCATTTGTGTTCTTATATTACTTTTCTGCATTGTTTGATTTGGATAAATGGATATTCACATGATTTCCTTTCCTCAACCTTGGCTCTGATACCAACTACAATGACTCAGTGCTAAGTTAGTGAAGTCTAACCCAATACTAGGCATTACCGTAGTAGTTAACATTGAATTAGTAGGAATCTATCTCACTATTAAGTACTACATGGCCAAGAATCTTTTTGAGACAAGGAAATTGCAGTAAACATAAAAGAGCAAAGTGTATATTTATAGGAACATCCACATTCATCATCTAAGCCAAACATATAAAGAAGAATGAAAATGCATGCATCATAGAAAAGAAAGTAAAAATATTCAGTATCAAAGCTATTATAAATAGTTATAAATATTTTAAAATGCACTCATCCTCACAAAGAAAAGTAAAGGTGTAAGTCCTTATAAACTAATGATGCCAGGTACTCACCCCAACTCCAAGCTCCATATGATGCTACTACCGTATTTGGTATTTAATACGGTAGGGCACAACCGATAAAATAAAAACAAGTGGTTAGAGTCTCAGTAAATCCAAAAGTTGCACTTAGCTTTATTTAGATTTAAGTGGATATCGCATTATACATTTACAATTATTTGAGTAAGCAGAGCACTAAGCATCAAAAGAAATGAATATAACAATATGCAAAAGCAGTAAAATAAATAAAGAAAATTATAGTACTCACAAGTAGTTTGCTTTAGCCTGCATTAAATTGGTAAGGGAAAATACATCATTTAAATGCTATAAAGTATAGTGCATATAAAACATGAAGGGATACATGAATATGCCAATTTAGAATTATGCTAAGTAACATTAAAAGGAGAGCGATGTGAGCTTAACTGTTAGTGGGTAAGCAACATACATTGCAAGTAAGTAGTGTAAAGTTTATAATATAAGAAGAAATAGGAAATACTATAAAGTAAAGTAAAGTGTAGTTCAGTCACAAGGACTGAGTAAGCATAGTCAAGGACTATGATAAGTAAGTATAGTCAAAAGACTATGACAAGTGATTCATAATCAATAAGATTATGATAAAAGTAATGCTAAGTTGTTCTTATTTAAGGTTTTGTTTTGCTGGCAAAGTTACATAAGAAATGAAGTGTTAAGCATGTCTGCATAACTAGATGAAGTGGTGTTTCCTATAACACACACTCCCCCTCTAGGATATGCAGAGTCATCTTATTACTCCATAGCTTGCCCTGACATAATAGTCCACCATATGAAACCCCTATGCTGAATATTTTAAAGTTTTATTCATGCACAATATCTTATTGTGTATTTAAGTTTGTAGACTCAAAGCATAGTAGCATAGAAGGAGTTCAAGTTAATTATAAACCATATAATATCCATTATTATCTAATTTAGTTATCGATCTTAATAATTGGAGCTAATCAAGATCCCAATTGACTTAGACATTAGCAATCTCTAAGTCAATTGAAAGATAATACTATAAGTTGTTGAGGTTTGAAAAATAGTGATTTGATTAGGAATTACTTGGGTTAAAAAATAATTTATAAGTATATATATGAATGATTATTTCATTCCTATCCTTTTACTAAGCCTACTTATCATATCTAGCTATTGGGCTTATGCTAATTCTAGGGTTCTCTAACTAAAAAATAGGTTGCATGATTATTAAGTTTGAAGCTTACTATGACATCTAAGAGTTTGGAGTAATAGTTTATAACTATGCTAAGTTGACTAATTACTAGCTAGTGGAGTCTTAAAGTGCAAAGCCTAAGTGATGGTTTTAAATCTAATAATTTTTAGGTTTGGTTTATTGCACTAGTTATCCTAGCATTTACTAGGAGGCTAAGCCATTACAAGGAACTAATTATTGCTAAGCTACATTATAGGAGAACTAGGATTGAGCTTACACTTGAAAGATGTAAGGGACTACCCCTAGTTCAAACTAACACTCAAAGGTTCTAATGATTTTTCATACTAGCATGAAATACTAACCTATTCAATCTCATTTTAGGATTTAGAACCACTTCACAATTCAAGTATCCAATCAAATCCTAAATTTTTATACTATCTTACAATTTTTATATTGAGGTTCAATTCTATGTTTACTAGACTAAACCATCATTAATCTACTTAAGTTCTCCTTGGATAAATCCGCACTCTAAGGTGTCATATAGGTTCAATCTAGTATTAGGTTTAGGGCTAGGAGCCTATAAGTTACAAAATATGCAAGTCATTAATTAAGCATTTGATAAAAATTTAAAGTGCAAAAAATGCAAGTTTCCCAAATGAGATCCAATTGTAATAAAAACAGTGAATATGGAATCCTTATAGCATAAGGAATAAAATAATACTAAGTTAGATCAATTTGGACATCATATGTCTGAATTAGAGTTTAAATACTTTTAATTATAATTAAAAAGTGATTAGCAAAAATAATAGTTTAATTCAAATTTAAATTGCATATTATTGTTCCTCTCATTTTTTTGATCAAAATGACATAATGTTGCTATATTTGGAGTGTATTTAAAGGTTATGAAATAAATTAAAATAAAATAAAATTATTAATCATGTAGTATTCCTATTGCTCACTGCGAATGCCTGCAAGGCATCTACATGCACGTAGCTTAGTGGGCTGCATGCAGGTCGGGTATACGCGCGGCCCATGATAGTGCTACGCAGGTTGGAGCCAACCCACTTTGCACTATGCGTCTCCCATAAAACCTGACATACTTGATCTAGGGCATCTTTGTTTTGGTGAACTTAGGCTCCTTAGGACTTGATCTGTACGTCAATGTAAAGCCCTTACTTTGATCGATGTGTTGGACCCAAACTATTTAACTGTTGGAGACCCTAACGCTCTATTATGTGATGCCCTAGTTCCTAACTAATCAACTAGGGTTTATGGTTGAAGCCTGTAGAAGCTGACAGATCGAGCTCAATTGGAGCTCAGATATACTTCCTAATAGCATACAAATGAGCAATCGAAACATAAATTGAAAATTTAACATCTAAAATGAGGAATATCAAGGGTACCTAAGCACCATGACGGGTTCTTCTTCAGAATCTCTCATTGACTACCTCCTGATCCTGAGCTTCAATTCACAGTGCTAAAAGCTAAGGTTCGATTAGGAGAGGCTGGAACAGAGATATTGAAACCTAAATGGACGTTTGTTGGTAGATGGCCGTGCACCCATAGCATGGCTGTTTGTGCCATAATCGATCAGGGATAGAACAGTGGAACATGTCATGGTAATAGTACGATGTCATGTTTAGACCGTTGGATCAATGGCTCAATCCAATAGTCAGAATCTACTGGAGCTATCAGCTCAATCCTCAGTCGTTCGATCAGCTGAGGCAAAAGGTGCAAGAGGCAGGATCACACGGGATCGCTGTCTCGTGTGCGGCTTCATTCAATAGATTAATGCCATCAATTAAATATAAATAACAAAATATTTTATTAATTTAAATTCATTATTTATTTATTTATATTAATCTTAATAATTAAAATTAAGCAATCAAATGAGCTCACATTAAAAAAATTCTCCCTAGCTAATTTGGGATTAAGGAATTAAAAAATGAAGTCAAGCTTTTGATCAGAGGTCAATTTAATTTTCTTAATTTTTAGACTATTTAATTTGTTCAAAATATTTCTCAAAATGAACGATTTCCAAATCACACCAAATTTCATGGGTTAGCTCCTAAAGTTATTTAAATTGCTTGAAATATTTTATTAATTTAAATTCAATATTTATTTAATTATACTAATCTTAATAATTAAAAATAAGCTATTAAACAAGCACCAAAAATTGCCCTTATCTAATTTTGGATTGAGGAATTCAAAAAAGAAGTCAAATTTTTTATCAAAAGTCAATTTAATTTTCTTAATTTTTTGAATATTTAAAAACAATTGGTTAGACTTAAAAAATCAAAGTATATTTTAAGGTTACAGTAAGTTCTATTTAGATTTAAGTGAACATCACATTAGACATTTAGAGCACTAAGCATCAAAAGGAAAGCATATAAGGGTATGCAAAAGCAGTAAATTAAATAATGAAAGTAGAGCAGTCACAAGTAGTTTGCTTTAGCCTGCATCAAATAAGTAAGGGAAAATACAACATTTAAAGGTTATAAACTAGTATAGTGCATATGAAATATAAAGGGATACATAAATATGTCCATTTGGAATTATGCTAAGTAACATTAAAAGGAGAGTAATATAAGCATATATGTAAGTAAGTAAGCAACATACATTGCAAGTATGTAAAATAAAGATTGTAATATAGTAGGCAATAAGAAATACTATATAGTAAAGTAAAGTGTAGTTCAGTATAGTCAAGAGACTGATAAGTAATTCACAATCAATAAGATTTTGATAAAAATAATGTTAAGTTATTTATCTTATTTACAGTTTTGTTTTGTGGACAAAGTTACAGAACAAATGAGGAGTTAAGCACATCTGCATAACTAGGTAGAAAGGGGTTTCCCATAATACACACACACTCTCCCTCTAGGATATGTGTGGTATTCTTATTACTCTATAGCTTGCCTAGGCAAAATAGTCCACCATATGAAACCCCTTTATTTAATGTTTTAAAATTTTATTCATGCATAACGTGTTAATGTACATTCATGTGTGATATATCTTATTTAGTTTTTAATATGATAGGGTATAACTAATAAAAAAACAAGTGATTAGACTTAAAAATCCTAAGTACATGTTAAGGTTACACTAAGTCTTATTTATTTTAATCTGATATCACATTAGCCCTTTATAATATTTAAGTAATCAATGCACTAAGTAACAAATGGAAATATGTACAAAAGTATGTAGAGACTGAAAAGTAAGTAAGAAAAAGTATGGATACTCATAGGAGGTTGCTCAAGACTGCACAAAATATGTAAGGAGAAAACAATATATAACAACTAAAAATACTAGCATGCGTATGAAACATGAAGGAAAACATCTACCTGTCTAATGGAAAATATGCTAAGTAACAATAAAAGTAAAGTTGTGCAATGATAAATAAGAGTAAATAAGCAATCATACATTGCAAGTAAACTGAAGTAAAATTGTAAAGAATGTAAAATGTAATTAGTAAAAAATGTAGTACAATGAAGTAAGGAAAAATCTAGTTTCAAGGACTGTGTAAAAATAGTCGTAAGACTATGATAAGTCAATCATAATCAGTAAGATTATGAGAAATGCAATTTTAAATTATTTAACTTATTTAAAGCTTTATTATACGGGGACATTATAGAATAAAGGAGTAGAGCACGTTTGCTTAACCATTAATAGTAGGGTATCCTATACAAGCACACTCCCCCTCTAGAATATGTGTGGTATCTAGATCACTCCATAGCCTTCCTGAGCTTAAATATCCATCAAATGAAACCCCTATGTTTAATATTTTAAAGTTTTATTTATGCACAATATCTTAATGAATGTATAAGGTTGTAATCTCAAAGTGTTGCATGATTCAAAGAGTTTAAAATTAATTATAAACTATGTGATATTGATTATTATCTAATTTAGTTATCTACTTTAATAATTGGGGCTAGTCAAGCCCCTAATTGACTTAGATATTATCAATCTCTAAGTCAATTGAAGTATAATAAAATATATATATATATATATATATATGATTTGAAAATAGTAGTTTAATACTGTATTATCTAGATAACAAAATATTTTAAAAAAATAGATGCAAGTTATAATTAAAAATCTTATCCTACTTCTAGTAATACAATTATCTAAGCTATCTAATTTACTTCTACTCCATAAAATGATAACACTCCTAACATAAGTATTGTAGGTTAACTACTTAAGTTATAGGATTCTTATAATTTAAGCTATTCAAGATCCTATATTATATTGTTCTCTAGTTTTCCTATAACACTAACAACTTAATGTACTTTATTTGTAACTTCCAACCAACTTCTTAGGTTAAATTTTCCTCAAATTACTCACTAATTTGACAGTACTAGTCTACTAATAAACTTAATGGCTTTAGATTCTCTAACTTAAATTAATATTTATTCTCCCCTATGCTACTTCTAGTCCTACTAGATATTAATTCTAATGGAAAGGAAGAATAAGTGCCCTCTAAGTTACTTAACTCACCACTACCCTTAAGCTTTAGACCTAGATTATCAAATATGCCTTTTCATCACAGTATACTAACAAATTTATCAAATTGTTCATCTAAGAATGGATCCTACCAATTAGGTATAGGGCTAACTTTTACTCTTAATTTTTCAATTTGATGGTTGATTTCACTAATCACTTTATAATTATCACTAAATGTCATTGAGTATTAGATTAACTATTTGAAGTCCAAATTGAGCGTATTCATAGTTATTATGCTATTTATGCTATCGGGAGGCTATAGATACTGATTTTACCTCATTTGGACATCAAATAAAAAATATGAGATTTTAGCCCTTAAATAAATTATTATTTTAATCAAAAATTAGGATTTTTCTTATTTAAGCTTCCTAAACCCTAGGACATTTTAAGGAAACTTAGATTTTGACATGTTTGAACATTTGCTGATAATTTGGATAAGAAAACAACTATATTGACCTAGTCTTGACTTAGTACTAAAAAACTTAGAATTAAACCCTAATCTAAGGAGAGAGAAGTTCACATGAGAAAGTTATATCTTATCTAGTGATATAATTAGGCTTGTAGTGAGCAAACATTAGTGTAGTACATGTGGCTAGGAGAGAGTCCATAGATATTAGAGTGGAACCATCTTATGAGGATTAATATGACACTCAATCCAGTATAGTTAGTGGTTAGATCCATTTAGAGTTTTGTAAGTGATCTAAGAGACTAAAAGTGACCTATCTAATGTAGTGTAGGTTACCATATTATTACAAATATAAAGTTTAGGACCAACTAGGGTGTTTAGTGATTAAGCTAAGGCTAGACTTAATATTAAGTGATAATGTGACTTAGAACCTTTAAGTATTAGTTGTTAAAGTTAGAGCTAAGATTTAGTGTTAGTATCATTATAACTTAGAACCTTATAATAGAAAGAAGAATTATTCTTACTTATGTTATGTAATAGCCCAAATTCTTAAGAACTAAGGTATTGTGCCTCTGTATTATCCTTAGAAGATAACTTCCTATCAGATAACCCATCTTGGGAGTGTTCTCACTTGAGCACTCTTAACTTTGGAGTTTTTATCTGGAACTCCATAAATATCTAAAAAAGCACATCAATGTTTAAGAGTTTTACTTAATATTAACTAAATGAATTTTAAAAATCACACCAGATTAAGTAGCTAACATCCTCATTAGTAACTACACACAGATCCATGAACCGTTCAATAGGTAGATAGAAGAGGTGGCCCCTACAGGCTCAAGAGATACTGACAACCATGCAGAACCTTAACCATCATGGGTTCAAGAGGCTGCTCACATAAAGTGGTACTTTTTCTTGTATGGCACTTAGCTCTGATTTGAAACCCTATGGCCTGCTTTGATACTATTTGTAACATCTTAAACTCTTAAGCACCAATGTATTGTCTGCTTTGGTCTAAAAGTTCTCATAGTTTTGTCCTTAAGAGAAAACTTCCCATCAGGTACCCATCATGGGAGTTCTCCCACTTGAATACACTTAACTTTAGAGTTTTTATAAGGAACTACACCGTTATCTAAAAAGGCACCTCAATGTTTAAGAGTTTTACTTAATACTACATAAATGGGCTTTTATAGATCAGTAACAAAAAGAGTAAAATTATCCCCTAAGTTTTCTCAAATTAGATCATTAGCCATATAAAGCCATCATGTTTAAGAGTTGACAAGAACTAATCTATTAGTAACCTCTTGAGAATTGTAAGTGTAGATTAAGATAAATATTGATAAAGATTAAGAATAGTGAGTACTTAAGCTAGGAATATTAAGGATCAATATAACTTAGAATTTTATAGTCTAAATTATAAGAATACTATAACCTAAGGTGTGCAATAGTGAAACCTAAAGAATTTAAGCTAGGTGTTTTATCAACTTGCAAAGTAGAAGTAAATTAGATAGTTTAGACAATTATAGCACTAGCATTAGGATAGGATTTTTAATTGTAATTTTACAACTATATCTATAAAATATTTTATCACTGAAATAAGATCTTAATCAAATCACTATTTTCAATATCTCATTAATATAAATATATTATGTATCAATTAATTAAAATATTTGATAAATGTCTAAGTCAATTGAGGGGCTTGGTTAGCCCCAATCATTAAGGTAGATTACTAAAGTAGAAAGCAATGAATATCATATGGTTTACAATTAGCTTTGAAATTCTTGAACGTTGCAATGCATTAAGATTAAATCCTTGAAAATATTCATTAAGACATTGTGCATAAATTAAACATTTAACATTCTACATAGGGGTTTTATAAGACAGATTGTGTTGTACAACTATTATTGAGCCATAGGAAGCTATGGAGTGATCAAGAGACCACATATGTCTTATAAGCGAGTATATATGTGTTTACAAGAGATCCCACTTACATAATTGTTGGGCAGACATGCTTGACTTCTCACTTTGTACTATAGAGTGCCTGTAGAACATATTAAAACAAGTTAAGCAAATAACATTTCTATATTACAGTCTTTAAGACTATATTTATAGTTTTTTTAGTCCATAAGACTAAAATCACCTTACTTTCATATATTACAACCTACTTATATTTGCAATCTTCTTGCTTATATTTTATGCAGTGTATTTCAATTTATATTTCTATTTCCTTACATTGCTCTATTTACTTTGCATTTATCATGATGTGCATATTTCTCTTCTTGTATGAATATCTATACATGCCTATTTACATACATATTTGATGCAGGTTATAAGTAGCTTTTCCTATATACTACTTTTAACTGTTTACTAATTATTAATAATCATTTCCTTTCCATTTATATTGTATTATGCACCACTTTTAAATTATAAATGGCTAATCTGATATCCACTAAACTAAAATAACTTAGTTTTCATAAAATGTACTTAGACTTTTTAAGTTTACTCATTTGATTTTTTTTATTAGTTGTGCCCATCCGTATTTAAAAAAAAATGGTATATCAGGAGCTTGGAGTGGAACATGAACCTGATGTAGACTGTGTCTAGTAGTAGATGCATCTTGAAGACTTTTCTTGATTTTATTTTATTTTCCCATAAGGACTAGTGTCATTACTTCTTAAAGTATTATATAACTTTAATTAAACTATGAATATTTTACTTTACTATTTTATGATGTACTTTTTTCTTCTTTGAATTACTAGAATAATTTATATTTATATTATATTATGCACCTATTTTTCTATTTCATAGATTCTTTGCCTCTCATAGTACTTAATAGTGGGTTATGACTTACTAACCCAATATTAAGTACTACAATAATACCTAATGTTGGATTTGATTACCTAATTTAACATTAGGGTGTTACAGCCACTCTCTTCTTCCCAAGCCCTAAAGTGAGAGCTAAAGTAAATCTGAGAGGTAGAGCTAATATGGAGGCATGGTTATAATGGATCCTTCTTACTCTTGAGATATGGAACTCTTTATAACTTTGTAACCTTTTTGTTCATAATGGATCTTTTCTTTGGTGGTGTGAATCCATAGTTTTTCCATCCTTGGGTTTTCCATGTAAATATTTTTCTTTGGTTGTTCTTATGGTTTACGTTATAATTGCTTTGTGCTATTGTTTTATTTCTTGCTTAGGTTTCTTGTATGATTTCACAATTGTTATTTCAGTAACACCAACAAAAATCTATTCGTATCATTTGTTAACCATTGGTATCAGAGAGTGGTTATATGGTTTGCTATTTGAGTGGGACCAATGGCTGACAATATGATACACAAAATTGAGATGTTTACTGGCACAAACTTTATTTTTTGAAGATGCAAATGGAAAGTTTGCTCTATAAAACAGTGCATTTACCACTCGGAGGAACCACAAAAAAGCCTGCAACTGTGATTAATGAAGATTGGGAAGTTCTAGAATAAATAGTGTTGGGTTTGATTTTCTTTTCATTATCTTCTTCAATAGCATTTAATATTGTAAATGAGAAAACTGCTATAGATCTCATGATAGTCCTAATATGAATGTATGAGAATCCTTCAGCTTATAATAAAGTTTTTGTGATGAAACACTTTTTCAATATGAAAATGTTGAAGGGTGGGTGGGTTAGTAATAGAACATCTTAATGAGTTCAATATTATTACAAGAAAAATAGTTGGATTCAGCACATCTGAAGAAGCCAATTGTGACCCTTGATCATATGGGTATCATGTCCTCGATAATTTGTGTGTTTTTACTGACAACTAGGACCTAGAGAGATAGCAACCCATACCATAAATTCAACAAAGTATGAACATACATAATTAACTGAGACAGGGAGCTCTTCATAAGTTCTGAAGCAATAGAAAAAAAGCTATCGACAGCATTAAATAGCGTAATGCATGAGCGAATGCCCAAAATAATAGTCGATTAAACTGTAATGACAATAACTACAGTTGATGGAGTGCCCCAAATCAGGAAAATACACTAAAAAAGAATGGGCAGTGGGCATAGTATGATATAACAAACTTTTAATATCCTTCTAATAATAGAGAGAGAAACTTAGCCTTGGAAATAATATTAGAAACTTTTGTCAGTAAAGAGTTAAAATTTGGAAGTGCAGAAAAAAGATGCATACGTGCATAAAGTAATAGAGCAATAATATTAATAAGGGAGAGCTTTAAAAGCTTTTGCACATATTTTCCTTTCATTCAACAAAAAGTTTGTGTTGGCAACCTGAAGCCCCATTCAGCCACTTCCAATTAGATACAATGGCAGAAATAGGGCTTTTAATATGCCAGACAATTGTTGCATAATAGTTAAACTTTTATGCTTAAAAAATGAGTATTATATTTAGCCCCTATATATTATAAATAATCGCCCTAAGGCTAGCGTAGATGCTCTTTCAGCCATATGACATGTCCCAATATCACTAATTCTTTAAAGAATAGAGGGGATAAGAAAGTAGTATCAATAGTCGGCAAACAATTATGAAGAATCAAATGGGAGAAGGAAAAAGATAAAAAAATGATTGTAAGTTTCCTCAATTTGATTATAGAAAAAACTTATCTGCCAACACATCCATAGTTTTTAGCCCATGTCTAACCATTTTCCAGATAAGACATTTGAATTTCAATGTATAGCCTGAGTAACATACTAAGTCAGCCCACCATAAATCAGACAAATGGTTAAATAAAAGCTCCTGGCATTCTTAAATGTAAAGGCAGCATTCCTATAAATATCATGCTTCCTATTTTTCAACATTTATTGAGAAAGAATGGAAGAAACATTGGCTAACTTTCTTCAGAATTTAGATACACTTTTATTCTAAACATTAGCATTTTCAAACAATCTTAATCTATAAACTTTCCACCATTAAGTTAAAAGAGAGATGTTACCAAGATAGTGCCAACAAAGAGCCAATTTCAACTTAATTTTGCTGGTGAGGCGGATCGAATCATACTTTTTTTGGAGATTCAATAGAATCTAATGTTTGATTCCCATCAAACTCTTGAATATTAAGTCTTTTAATCGAGGAGTTGATTTTAAAATCATGAATTTGAACGCCAATATTTACAAAAATTAGAAAATTAAACTATTTGTAGCAGACCATGCAAGTTGTCAATTAGTTGCAAATTGTTGTAAGTTTGGCCTTTGGCGTGCACGCTCAACTGTTGCCAAAACCAGAAGTAGCAATCTTGAAAAGTACCTAAACTCTTTGGAATTTTTATTTTTTAATAGGAAGTATAACAGTATTGATTGTAAATTAATATAAGAGTAATGCTGCTCACACTCACTGATATGACACTCAAAATAGAGATAACATATTTAATCAATTGATTTATACGGTTGTGACATTAATGCGTTTACCTGATACTCGCCATACTTTTGAAATCACGATTAGGGCAACCAACAGGTAGAAGGTGCCGAAGTGAAGATCTCGGTTTCTTGCGACGGAGATGATGACAGAGCTCGATGTTCGTGACAAAGATGATGACGATGTGTGGAAGTGACGAAGATGATGAAGACGCGTCCAAGCGCCAAAGAGGACGCGATGACGCCGAAGAGGTGTTCGCGGCACAGAAGTTTGCAACTAAGATGATAACGGTGCAGCAAAGCAAAGAGTTTTGCAGATCCTTGCTGCTTGCAGGCGAGCAAGTCGGCAAGTCATAGGTAATATTTAGAAATCCTGTGGTAAATAAGTTAGGGTACATTTTGGTAATATTTCTATTGTTGTATTTAGAATCTTGGCTCCTGCGGTTTATATAAAACATAATGAGTTCATTTATTAAGAATAAGGAAAAACAGATTTTTTTTTTTTTTTTTTTTTTTTTCCTGGTGATTTTATTTTTATTTCTCAAGAAAAGTTTTTCTTCCTCCTTACTTTGACATGGTATCAAAGAGACAAAAAAGTGTCTCACTAATCTAGAAGGTGCCTACCTCCGAATACTCCCACCCAAATCTAGCCACTGAAAACCCTAACTCTGTACCGAATCCCACATACACCGCCATCAATGTTCACCATCTCTTTCACATAAAGCTTGACAAAACAAATTATCATCTCTAGAGATCTCAGTTCTTGCCTATCTTCGATATATGACAATCTTCCTCCGCCGCCTCCCAACCTCTCATCATGTGATCATAACCCCCAAAACATAACTTGGTTCAAACAAGACCAACTCATATTAAGTTGTATCATCTCGACCTTCTCTGCCGACTCTTTCGCTCGCGTAGTTGGATGCGAAACGGCAACCTCCATGTGGAAATCGCTGGCCTCCATCTATGCCTTGTCCTCACAAGTTCGACTGCAATAATTAGAGTTGCAAATGCGAAGCTTAAAGAAAGGTAACCTACCTATGACAGAATTCCTTCACAGGCAAAATCCATTGCACATCAGCTCTCTATTGCGAGCTCGCTGATCTCCGATCAACAGATTATTCTCAGTATACTCACTGGCTTGGGTACGTAATATTCCTCTCTTGCTGTAGTAGTTACATATTGGCTTGTCCCCATCTCCTTCGAAGAGCTTACGGGAACCTTGATCAGCCATGAGTTGATGTTCGCACCACATACCACTCCTCTATCTAGCCCCTGTCTCGCCAACCATTCAAAGGCCACAATCAGTCAGAACTCAGCAGCAGAAAATTTCTCCATATTCATTATTGGCTGTGGTCAATCAACAATTATGTGGCAAGTCTAAGCATGTTACAGTGGACTGCTATCATCGCCCAAACTTCTACCAATATTCGAGCTCAAAACTTCCTAAGAATTTTAGGCTTCCGAAAACGATTGACCCTACTTCCTACTACTCCACAACAAACACGAAATCATGGATCCTTGACACTGGTGCCACTAATCATGTCACCACGAAGCCTGACAACCTTTTTATTCGATCTTCGTTTCACGATCATGAACACATTCAAGCCGAAAATGATCCATCTTCGCCATAAGCGGTGCATGCTCCTGTATCATTAACACATCAAATCAATATATTAACTTGCAAAATATTATATATGATTTGTCATTTGCAAAGAATCTTATTTCAATGAGCCGATTCACTAATGAAAATAATGTGTGATTGAGTTTCACCCCCATTTTTGCATTGTCAAGAACAAAGACACGATGAAGGAGATATGTCTTACTTTGCAAATTGACATTCTCTACTTGTTTCCGCTTCACTGTCCCCACCATAAGTGCTAACATTAGCGGTCTCCTCTTCAGCATTCGGCATGATCGGTTGGGTCATCCTACTATTGAAATCATAAATGAGTCGGCTGCTCAACAACGTATTCAAGTAATGAATAAAGTTAGTCCTCCCTTATGCTCTGATTGTCAACTAGTAATATATCATAGATTACCTTTACAACATTCTTTTCATAATTGCACATTACAAGTCATTGTTTTTGACATTTGGGACACTGCTCCCTCTACTTTTATGAATGGATATAATTAATATATTGTCTTTATAGGTGTTTTCAAATTTTACATGGCTCTATCTGTTAGAACGAAAATCAAATGCCTTGTCTACTATTTAAAATTTCAAAGTCACGATTGAAACAAAACTAAATACCAAAATCGGATCATTTCAATCAGATGGTGTGGGGGTGAATATCGAAGTTTCACTCCTATTCTAACCAAATTAGGTATTCACCACATATTCAAAACTGCTCGTGCAATTTTATATCATGCTTCCTTCCATATTATTTTTTGGGATTATGTCGTACTAACTTCAAACTTTCTTATAAAGCGCCTTACCACTGCAATAAAATATTCCAAAACCCCATTTGAAATTACATACAATCATCAAACGGATTATAATTTCTTTAGCATCTTTGGTTGTCTGTGTTATCCCTGGCTAAACCCGTATGCCACAAACAATTTTGATCCACTCTCATGCAAGTGTAATTTTATAGGCTACATCGTCATGCCTATTATTTCTATGACATTGAACACCGCAAAGTCTATACATCTCATATTTTCACCTTTGATAAAACAAACTTTCCTTTAAAAAATGATATTGTTACCCATTCACCCCAACAACCTGCTCATTCACCTACTCTCTTTTAAATCCCTATGTTTCTTCCAACACACTCAATATCTGGCCCCCCCACCCATCCAAACTCCTTCACCCACAACCCAACTACAATCACCAACATCAAGACCGATTCCTCCATCTGCTGGTACCCAGCCAACTTACCATCCTCACACTCAAGTCGAATCTCCCTCTAGCTGCTTTAATATTGATTATGCTCCTAGATCTGCCCCATTTAACCAAAATAACCATCCTATGATCACTCATGCTAAAATAGGGCCTCTAAAACTCAAGGTACACCACACATCCTTTATTCCCACAAATTCATCTACTTATAAACAAGTTAGTAGGTACCTCGAATGGGTTGCAGTCATGCAACATGAGTTCATTGCTTTGCAAATAATTAAAATGTGGAAACTTGTTCCACGACCTCCAAATACAAATCTCATGGGTTGCAAATGGCTATTTCGTACAAAACACAATACGGATGAATCTATCTCCCGCTACAAGGCTCTCCTAGTTGAAAATGGGTTCACTCAACATGAAGGGTTGACTACACTAAAACTTTCAGCCCTGTTATAAAATTTGTCTGCATTAACTTGGTGCTAGCCCTTGCATTATCCCGTAATTGGGAAATTAGGCAATTGAATTTTGAACATGCCTTTCTTAGCGATTATTTGACAAAACAGATATTTTATGAGCAGAACCTGGCTTTGTATCAACTTCCACACCACAGCATGTTTATCATCTTCAAAAAGCTCTTTATGGGTTAAAGCAAATTTCTCGAAACTGGCATCACAAATTTGTTGTTACTCTACAGCACTTGGGCTACACTAACACCGTCAATAATCCTTCATTATTTATTTTATGTTGATAAACCATTGGTGCTTACTTTCTTGTGTATGTTGATGCTGTTCTTTTGACATAAAATGATCATTTACTTCTTCATGATACCGTACAAAAACTTGCCGCAAACTTTCCCCTCAAAGATCTCAGAAACCAAAACTCTTTCTTAACATTGCGTTAGAGTTTTTTAACAATCATATCTTCCTTCATTAGGCGCATTATATCGATGAACTACATCAGCTAACAAATATGCAGCACTGCAATCCGATTTCACCCCCCATAGCCGCTCGATGTGACCTTCATAAAATGACACTCTGTTCTTTAATCCAACACTATACAGCAGTATTGTTAGCGCCCTCCAATACCTTCAACACATGAGACCTGACATCACATACAACATCAATAGTGTTTCTCAGTTTATGTAATCTCCAAATATTTCTCAGTTGATGTAATCTCCTTCGGTGATCATTGGCAGGTTGTCAAAAGAATTCTACGATATCTTAAGGTTACAAGATCCTTCGGCATTTCTCTATCCAAGATCTTAAATTTTCGCATTGGGCAGGTAATTCTGAAGATTGCTACACTACCTCCGGCTTCTACATCTTCGTTGACAGCACTCTTATTTTGTGATCCTCAAAGAAACAACAATTTGTTGCACGCTCTAGCACAGAGGCTGAATACAAGGCAATTGCAAATGCGACAAGCAAAATCTTACGGGTTCAATCCCTTTTAGCTAACTTGGTCATTCGACTCAACAACCACCTCTTATCTTGTGTGAAATTCTCAGTTCCACATATTTAACTGCAAAACCCAAGTTGCACACAAGAATGAAATATGATGAAATCGATAATCACTTCACCTATGAACTCGTTCACGCAAACAAAATTTGTGTCTCACATATACCGGCAACACAACAAATGACTGATATTCTCACTAAACCACTTCCTCCGTCGTTGTATGAAGAAATTGCTCACAAGGTTATTTGTGTGCCCCCAACTAAGCTTGAGGGGGAGTATAAAATAGTAAATAAGTAAAGTGTAATTTTGTTATTTTTCATTTGTTGTAATTAGAAACCTTGTGGTAAACAAGCACAGGGCAGTTTTGCTAATATTTCCTATCTTCTTTCATTTGTCGATTTTATTTACTTTCTTCTTGCGTTCTTTTTATTTCTCAAGAAACATTTTTGTTCCTCCCCCTTTCACAGCTTGCTGGTGGCAAATCTTCATTCTTAGAGCTTTCGTTGTAGAGTTTTTCATTTTGGATATACTTTGAGCTTTGGCTGTAGATCTTTCATCTTCCCCATCAGCACTACTATGGCTATTCTCTCATTAGTGAGCTACTGTTACTGTATTAATTGATTCAATTTTGTCATAAAACTAATTAAAATAGGGTGATTGATGATATTATAATGTCTGTTGTGATTAAATTTACATTAAATAAATTCAATTTCAAGCATGATATAAATAATACTAACCTAAGTATCTTACAACTGTAATTGAATATTGCTATCTAATAAATTTTTGTGATAGTAATGCACAAATTTAAAAGCAAACTAGATAATCGATTGGATTAAAAATCTTAAGAAAAATATTATGCATGAAGTTTCGTAAAAATTAGAATTTCAGATTACCCGATATTTTTTTTTAGAAGCTTTAATATTCAAAAAATAATATAAAACAAAATATATGTCTAAATTGAAAACTTTTAATGCATGTGTGTTCACCTCTTCAAGATATAGATTCGAGTCGAGTTTCATTAATTTTGAAAATTAAACATCAAAAAAATACAAAAAATTTAATTGGAAAAAATTATGAGTTATATTTAACTTTTTTTCCTTCCTCCCTCTCTCCTCGAGAACCATCCTCGTACGCACCTACCCTGGTGCCCTAATCGCGTGAGGGGCTGCCTTCGGCTGCAAGTGGCCCCCGCCCTACATGTAGCCAGCGGGCCCCATCGACGCTCAACGGGTGGCTTATCGGCGGGAACCCCACCCCTCTTCCCTTTCCCCATTTATGTATAAAAACCAACTCCTCCCCTCACCATTTTTCTCACAATTTTATCCATACATTCTTCTTCCCCACCACACCACCTCCCTCAGGCTACCTCCTCCCGCCCACCTCGCCCCTTCTACCCGTCACCCCCTGCTCCGGCCGCCAACAACACCCCCTACTATTGAGTGAAGGAGAGAATTTTTATTTATTTAATTTTGTTTATATATTCTGATTCTTAATTTATTATTTTTACTTGTTCAACATAAAAAATGTACAATTTATATATTTATTTGAGATATATTGACGATGCATGCATCAAATTCCGAAACAGTAGAATTAGATATGATATATTTATTTATGGCGGGACTAATCCAAATAGGAGTTATAAGGAAGCAATACTTTAGCCTACAATGAGACATTATAAAAATATGATATATTAATAATGAACCCAACTACCATCGACACTAAGGTTCTAAACTTATCCAGCAAAATGAATAATGAATATGCTTGCATGTACAAGATAAATCTTTCACTATGTATTCTTAGGTGCATATTTTGACATGCACTCTGCGCAGCAGTGATTGAGTTGTCAAATAAATTTTATATAGCTTAGTAAAATGTTTTGTAGGGATGGATTGTGGTTACTTACTCTTTAAATGATTTTATACTTTTATTAACCTGCATTTTTATTTATGCATATCATTTACCGTTTTAAAAAATATATCGCTTACTATTTTGAAACATGTAGTTTGCTATCTTACGGTTCTTAATCCACAATTAACCGATATTTAAGTACCCGTATTGTTAAAATGTGCCAATTTAGGAACCAGTTTAAGGTGCTCTTTTAGTATTCTAATATTGCTATCATAATCACTTTTAGTCTTTATGCCCTTTTATCTTATTAAGTCACTGTACTATTTAAAAAAATATAGATCACAACACATACATATGCACAACCACAAGCATCCAAACACAATGATTTTACCCGAAAAATTGAAAGATGAGAAAAATTACGGAGCCACATCACACAAAAATTCCACTGTTAATCAAAACAATTATAGAGTTATAAAAAGCTTCAATTTCATAAGAATAAAAAGATCAATTACTTACACAGCCTCCCAATTGATTTCTTCTTTAACAGGAAACACTGGCTCTTACCCTAAGATGTAGAAGGAGAGCAGCAGCCACCACCTCTTAGGGTTTTCTCCAACAACAGCCAAAACACTTAGGTTTCCCTTGCCAATATAGGAAACTCCTCCATAATGTTTCCTTTAGTACCTAAACAATATTTAGACCCCAAATAGCACAAAATATATCCCAAATTGCTTAGGGGGGTGCCTGAACAAGAGCAGTTTTTCGCCCGATGCTACAGCATGCCGTAGAGCCATGAACTCGGTAGGCAGGCGTCAAGGCGTGCTACCACACTCTAGTTTCAAGTAGACAGGCACCCTAGCACGCTACAGCGGGCCATGGTGCGCTACGGCGCCCCAATCTCGGGCTTACTAATGCCGGGGTGCGCAACAATGCCTTGGTCTCTGGTGCTGGGCACCATGGCACACTACGATGCACCACGGCTTGTTGTGGCTCATGCTGCCACTAAGCTTTCCCAACTTCATTTGGTATCGCTTCAGAATCTCCTAGAAGCTCATTGGAGCTTCATTAGCACATCCATGATAATTTGAATGGTCTCCACATTCCAACAATCTCCCACTTAGAGACCTATTGGAATCATCCCTCTTCTAACTTTGATCCTTCATTATCTTCTTTAATCTCTATCACGAACGTGGTGTGGCTTACTCCCGCTCTCTCTTCACGTGACAAGGCCAACTAAAGCAGTGCATAGCTTCAGTTTCTCCACTGTTATTGTAAAAATGTTAGTGGGATTCTTCGATGTGTGAATCTTCTCTAATCTAAGTTGTCCTTCATCCAACTATATCTTGATGAAATGGTATCTAAGATGTATATTCTTTATCATAGCATGAAATGCTTCATTCTTTTCTAGGTGAACAATGCTCTTAATATTGTTGTAGAGCTTCACATCGCTCTTTGCCCAATTCCACTATAAAACTATTCAACCAGATCATTTCCTTACTCGCCTTAGTGATGGTGATGTACTCCACCTCCATAATGGATAGAGCAATAATGTTCTATAGCCAACAGATCTAGCTAACCCCTGCACTTCCCAATATGTACACATATTCAGTAATGCTTCTCTACTTATCAACATCTACTACAAGATCTGAATCTACATAGCCCTATAGATAATTTTTTGAGCTACCAAAGCAAAGTGCTTTGCCCACTGTACCTTTAAGATACTTAAAAATCCACTTGACTGTTCCCAATGGCGCTTTCCTAAGTTTTCTATGAATCTGCTAACTACTCCCACTACATGTGCAATGTCTAGTGTCGTGCAAATCATCGCGCACATCAAGCTCCCAACTGCTGAAGCATAAGGAACCTTCTGCATGTGCTCATTCTCTTCTTTAAACTTTAGCATCTGATACTTTGATTAACTGAAGTGATTTGCTAGAGGAGTGCCCATTAGCTTTGCCTCACTCATGTTGATTCTTTTCAGCACCTTTTTCAATATAATCTTTCTGAGGCAGCTTCAGAATTCCCCCACTTTTTTTTTTCTATTGATTCTTATCCCAAGAATTTGCTTGCTGACCCCAAGTCCTTCATGCCAAATTCCCTTAATATCTTCTCCTTCAGTATCCTTATCTCCTCCATGTCTGATCTTGCGATCAACATGTCATTCACATACAATAACATAATAAAATAGGAGGACTTACACTGTTTCATACAACAACAATGATCCACTTGGCATCTCTTTTACTCAGTTTCAGACATGAACATGTCAAATCTCCTGTATTATTACCTAGGCACTTATTTTAAGCCATAAAGGCTCTTCTTGAACTTGCACACTATAATAGCTTTTCCTTTCTCCTGAGCCTTGTTTCCCTATGATTGTTGCATGTACAATTCTTCTTCCAGCTCTCTATAAAGAAATACAGTCTTTACCTCCATTTGCTACAAGTGCAACTCTTCAACTACAACAATGTTCAACACAACCCCGATGG
Source organism: Gastrodia elata (assembly GCA_016760335.1). NCBI lineage: Eukaryota > Viridiplantae > Streptophyta > Magnoliopsida > Asparagales > Orchidaceae > Gastrodia > Gastrodia elata. The sequence continues at coordinate 35,058,697 of CM028682.1, forward strand.
CTGTCATTTTCATAACTAGGGCGAAGATCTCACTGTAGTCAATTCCAAGTCGATGTTGGAAGTCCTTTAGCACAAGCCTTATCTTGTAGCGTTTGCTCCCATCTGGTTCTTCCTTTAGCCGATAAACTCACTTATTTTTAAGTGTTTTTTTTCTAGTTGGCAGAGCTGCCAACTCCCATGTTCCATTTGACATGAGTGATGCAATTTCATCATTCATGGTAGCCTCCCACTTGATTGAATCTTCTACTTGAAGTGCCTCTTCAATGCTTTCTGGTTCACCACCATCCATTTGAATAGATAAAATAAGGAAAGAAAATACCTCTGTAGTGTTCTAGTGACTCTTGGGGATCTCCATAATATGGGTGTTTGTGGTTCAACTTCAACACCCTCCTATGTATCTTGCTACACAGGCTCCTCTGGCTCAATGTTGTCATCAACTCCCATGTGTCATGTGGCTCACTATCTGAAATAACCATGGAATAAGTCCTAACTCTAATACAATCTTTGTACATCTCACTTTCATTGAAAGTGACATCTCTTCTTCTGATAACCTTTGAGTTCTAATTGTCCCAAAATCTGTAACCAAACTCACCCGTGCCATATCCAATAAATGTGCACTTAATTACCTTTGCAGTAAACTTACTCCTATATTTTGCATCAATATGCGCATATGATGAACAACCAAATACCATGAGATAATTTATCTTCACCTCCTTTCCGTTCCAGACCTCCTTGAGAATTCCTTCATTTAGAGGTACCGAAGGTCCCTTGTCAATCAAATAAACCGCCGTGTTAATAACCTCGGCCCAGAACTACTTTGGGAGACCCGCATGCAACCTCATGCTTCTGGCGTGTTCTGTGATCATCCTGTTCATCCATTCTGTAACACCATTTTGCTATGATATTTTTGAAACTTTAAATTCCCTTTTAATTTCTCTCAAGGCACATAACTTCTTGAACTCCTTGTCGCAATACTTGCCTCCATTATTGAATCTCAAGCATTTAAGCTTTAACCATGTCCAGTTCTCCACCAAAGCTAACCATTTTCTAAATATAACAAATACATCAGATTTAAGCTTTATAAATTAAGCCCATACCTTCTTTGTATGGTCATCAATAAAGGAGATAAAATATGTGGCTCCACCTATAGAAGAAGTTGGAGCTGGCCCCCATACATCTATATATACCAACTCGAGTTTTCTGCCTTTTAGCTCTCTTCCAATTATGGCGAAAATGACCTTTTATTTGCTCAGTACATAATTTTCGCAGAAATTCAAGATCACTGACTTCAGTCCTTGGAGCCTTCCCTTTGACTGCAGGGATTTCAAATCCCTCTCGCTCAAATGGCCGAATCTTTGGTGCCATAGACCCGCGTCTATCTATTTTGCAGTTGCAATGGAATTATACACTTTATTGATCAGTTAAAGTATAACTTTCATTTTTCCCCATGCAACAATGGGTGCACCCTTGGTGACCTTCCATGAGTGCCCTACAAAGGTTGTATTGCAGCCCTTCCTAGCTAGCTGGCTAACTGAAATTATGTTCCTCTTTAGACGCAACACGTACCTAACTTCTATGAGCTTCCAAACTGTACCGCTTAGTAGTTAGACATCCACATCACCTTTATCTATGATATTGCATGCCTTGCCATCTCCAAGATATACCTTCTTCAAGTCAGCCTTGGTGTAGTTCTTAAATATACCCTCATAGTAGTAGTATAAAGGATGTGTCCGAGTCCACCACCCAAGACTCCGTGTGACAAGTGAAAGGATCAATGCATCTTGATCCTCTTCAGCTGAAACACTCATTATGGGTCACATATTCTTGCTCTCACCACTTGTCTTCTTCTAGGTAGGGCAATCCTTCTTGAAGTGTTATGTGTTGCCACAATTCCAATAATCAAGCTTTGCTTTTCCGGGTCTTAATTTTCCTCTTCTCGATAGACTTATTTCTGCTATGTCTCCAGTCTACACCTTTTCTTTTGATCTTAGCATTTAACACTGAAGTAGATGCCTCCTTATGGGATCTTTTCCATGCATATTCAATTAGCACCAACTTGATAATGTCATCAAATTTCAATGCGGCATTTTCTGATGAATTACTGTTGGTTGTAACTAGCCCATCCCAACTATCTAACAATAATGAGAGGAATAACAAAGCTTGGACCTCATCATCAAACTTGATGCCCACCGAACTTAACTAACTCATCACAATGTTGAAACCATTCAAACGTTCAGTCACTAAGTAGTTGTTCATTATCTTCATATTAAATAGTCTTTTCATCAAAAAAAATTTATCAGAAGGCGAAGGCTTGTCATATATCCGTATCATAGCATCCATGAGATCTACAATAATTTTCTCATTAACAATATTAAATACAACAGAAGAACACAATGAGAGATGAATCAAACCCAATTTGTTTATATCAAGAATCTCCTAATCTTCACCTAACATAGTAGTCAATTTTTATCAGCTCCACTTAATTGTAGATACAACTTCTTCTAGTAGAGCAAATCCTCCATTTGAATTTTCTAGAAAGAAAAATTAGTGCTGTTGAACTACACTATTTTTTACTTTTTCTTCCATTGATGGAGTCACATATTTTATCACCTTTATTGATGAAGCCAAAGATCGGGATTGCAAATCCTAGAACAACAAGGAAACCTATCTCTCTGATACCACTTGTTGAGAGCTACCTATAGCACCACAGCATAAGCGATTTGCACTCGAGGTTCAGGATTGCATTGATTGTTACAAAGCAAATAATAAAATCACAAGAATAACAAAATATAGAGCACATCGCATACTCATGCACAACCATAAGCATCCAAACACAATGATTTTTACGTGAAAAATACAAAGATGGGAAAAACCATGGAGCCACACTACAACGAAATTCCATTATGAATTAAAAAGATTATATAACTATAAAGAGCTTCACCTTCACAAGAACAATAAAGATCTACCATATACATAACCTCCTGATCGATTTATTCTCTATCAGGTGACACCAGCTCATACTCTAAGATGAAGAATGGGAGTAGAAGCCACCACCTCTTAGGGTTCTCTCCAACGACAGCCAAAAAACTTAGCTTGCACTTGCCAACATAAGAAAATCCATAATATTTCCTAAAGTAGCCAGCCAATATTTGGGCCCTAAATGGTCCAAAATACCTCCCAAATTGCTTAGGGCAACGCTTGACCCGGAGCTTTTGCCGCCCAGCGCTATGGCCTCGGGTAGGCAGGCTCCAGGGAGTGCTACAGTGCCTTAGTCTCAGGTAGACAGGTGACTTGGCATGCTACAACATGCCAAGGTGCACCTGTCTCGGTAGACAGGCGCAGGGGCGCGCTACAGTGACTTGGTCTTGGGTGTTGGGCGCCTTAGCGGGCTACGACGCGCCATGATGCGCCATGGCACTTGCTGCAGCTGAGCTTTCCCAACTTTGTTTCATATCATCTTGGAACCTCATGAAAGCTCACTGGAGCTCAATTAGCACCTTCATGATGATCTGAATAGTATCCACATCCCAACAAAATTTATAATAGTATTCATCGATGATATTCTTATTTATTCTAAGAGTGAAGTAAAGCATGAAGACCACTTGAGAGTTGTATTAGAAGAAATGTATAAGCATCGACTTTATGCTAAGTATTCCAAGTGAGAGTTCTAGCTCGATTATGTAGCATTTTTGGGTCACATTATTAACACTAAAGAAATCCGAGTTGATTAAAGAAGGATCAGTGCTGTACAAGAATGGTCTCAATCAAAGATAGTGACTGATATTCATCATTTTCTAGGACTTGTGAGAAACTATCACAAGTTTGTAAAAGGATTTTCACACATAATTTCTCCTTTAACATGACTAACCCAAAATGCTATACCTTTCGAATGGGCTCCTGAATGCAAAAAAGCCTTCTCAAAGCTTAAATAGGCTCTTACTTCTGCTCATGTTTTATCCTTACCAAAAGAGGGTATGGATTTCCAAATTTTTACTGATCACCAAAGTTTGAAGTACATTATTACTCAACATGAACTAAATTGTCGCTAGAGAAGATGTCTATAGCTTATCATTGATTATGACCTCAGTATTCAATATCATCCCAGTAAAGCAAATGTTGTGGCAGATACTCTAAGCCGTCATGCTTTTCTATATTCGATGATAGCTAAAACTTTGTTGGCAGTTGAATTGTGTAAATTAGTATAGAACTCGTGCGCAATAAATATTAAACTCGTTATTAAAGATGAGTTCAGTTGAACCATCCTTTCTAAGGGATGTCTTCATTTCACAAACAATGGATGAATACTACATGAAATTCAAAGCCGATATCAAAAGTGATCACCACATCGACCTTTAATTGTGAGGAAATTCTATCTACCAAAGGAATTAGCTATGGATTCCCAAACTGATGCACCAATAAATTCAGATTCTGTAATATTTTATGAAAAGTATCATTTATCGGAATATTTTGAATATGTGGTAGATTAATAATTAATTTATGAGTAATCAACTTGCATGTATCAGATATATTCGGAGTATCATAAAAGATGGATACAATATTTTGAATATTCTTTAAAAGAATATCGAATATACTGTCTAAAATAATTGATTTAATATATATCCATTGAAGGCCATAATTTTAGCTATTATTAATCCTGGTAGTGCCAAAATGTATCAGGACTTGAAGCAATCATTTTGGTAGCTTGGAATGAAGAAAAATGTGGCTGAATTTGTCACAATATGCCATGAATTTAATATAGTTAAGGCTGAACACCAAAGGCCTAGAGGATTATTACATCTGCTTGAAATTCCATAATGAAAGTTGTTTGATATATCGATGGAATTTAGTATGAGATTACCTAATTCAAGATCTGGAGCATATGCAATTTGGGTTATTGTCGATCGTCTAACCAAGTCGGCTCATTTTATTTTGATTCAACAAATTGATTCAGTATAGAAATTGACAACGATCTATATCAAAGAAATCATCAGACTCTATGGGATCCCAAAGTTAATCATATTCGATCGAGATAGTAGTTCACTTTTAAGTTCTGGCAAGTTGAGCATCAAGACATGGGAACTATCTTGGCTATTATGACCAGTTTTCACCACAAATGGAAAGGGTTAATCAAATCCTTGAAGACCTCCCTCTGTAAGAACCCTAATATTGGATCAAGAACCCAATCTAGTACTGGAGCATTACCACAATACTTAACACTGGATCAGAAAGAAATTAATCCAACATTAAGTGATGTGTGGCCAAAAATCTTTGTGAAGGTATAAGTTAGAAATTAAAATATACAAGTAGGAAAATATGCAAGTAGAAAATATATTTTATCTACTATCCAAACTAAGCAGTTTATAATGAAAGTAAATTCATCACAGAATAAAGTAAAACCATCACAAAAATTAAGTTATTACAAACTTAAATTAAAGAGCAAATAAAGTAAATTCTCTCGCTCACTAGCAATAAAGTAAAAGATGCAGAAGCAGAAATATCTTTAAAGCTATTAGAGTTCAAAACTAGGTCCAGCTCATTTATCCAGAAAATGCTTCTGATATACTGTATTTTTAGTTTATAAAATATGGTAGGGCACAGTCAAAAAAGAGAAAATAAGTAATTAAACTAAAGAGTCTAAGTACATTTTAAGATTGGCTAAATTTTAATTACAGTTTAGTTGAATATCACATATGTAAATTTACAATTAAGCACTAGAGCATTTAAGGCATCAAAGCAAATGTAAAATAATTGTATGGAAGACAGTAAGTAAGAAAGGAGTAAAAACTCATAAGTAGGTTTGTTATAGTCTGCAATAAAAATAAGGAAAAAAGCATCCTAATATGGCTATAAACTATTAATGTGCATATGAAAGTATGAAATAATTACATGAATATGTTTAATGAATATTATGCTAAGTAAGGGAATCTAAAGTAGCGATGTAATGCAAGTAAAGCAACATAAACTACATAAATTAAGACTGTAAGTAAAGTAAAGAACAGTATAACAAGTGAAAGTGCGTAGTAAGTAAAGTAAGAAGAACATTAGCCTCTTTGGATAAGAAGGGATAGTCAAAGATTATGAAAAGTAAGCATAGCTCAAGGGCTATGATTAGTCCTTATAATCAATAAGATTGTGATAACTCAATTTTTTAATTTGTTCAAGTTATTTTAAGTTTTTCATTCTACGGGCAAAGTTACAGAACGAACGAGCAGTTAAGCACGTCTGCCTGACTAGTATAGAAATCGGGGTCTCATAAAAAATAAATATTTACATTCCTCCTCTAAGATATGTGAGGTTTCCTTATATCCCCCCTAAGCTTGCCTTGGCCATCACTAAGAAACCCCTATGTTTTATTATGAATGTTTTATTTATATACAATGTCTTATATGAATGGTCAAGGTTGTGTTCTCAAAATAAAGCATGCATTCAAGGAATTCAAATAGTTATAAACTATGTGATATCCTAAGTTGTTTAATGTTTCAGTTATCTAACTTAATGATTGGAGCTGATTAAGATCCCAATTAACTTATAGATATTGATCTCTAAGTCAATTGTAAGTAATACTATAAGTGAAATATGTTTTGAAAAATAGTAGCTTTATTTAAGTTTATGAAATTACAAATTAATTTATAAGTATATTAATACAAAATGCGACCAATCCTACACTAATCCTAAACCACATAATCAATATTGGTTACTAAATTCAAGGCTTAGTGAACTAGTGGAGGAAGGTAAGGGCTAAGGACTTACTATACCTAAAGAGGTAAAAGTTAAAGATCACTACTAAAGTTTATCTAAAGAAACTTGTACTTTAAGGGTTCTAGCTTAATCAATTACTAAAGTAATTATAATTATTAATAGGAGAGGTCTAAGTGTATGGAGGAGAAAGGATTACAAAGTATTAGCTCTAGTTCACTAAAGGATGTAGGCTATTGAAGCTTATGGGATATCTAAATCACATTAGGGAGCCAATGGACATTTTAAATCAATTGCTAGAGAGCTTAAATTAAGGATTAGGAGCTAAGGGAATGATCGCTAAGTTCAATTCTAATTATTATAAATTAGTCCTAATAGGTTCACATCCTATAAGGAAACAATTGCTAAAGTTAAATACATTAAATGAGAGGGTTAACTAACTCTTAAGATCGCAAGCAATTCAAGGCTAAAAAATAAATCTTACAATATCTCTCCTAAAGTTGAATGTTGAATCGATGAATTTGCTACACAAGCATCTAAACTATAATATTTCAAGTTCAAACATACAATTAAAATGACATGAAAATTAAATAAAATGAGACATGTTTGCTGTTTTAAGGTTGGTTTAAAAACCTAAAATATGCAATTTAAGAAGTTATGAAATCACAATTAAGGAGCCAAATGCCTGATTTAACAAATTATTGTCTAAATAAAATAATAATAGAAAATATGCAATCCTTATAGTATAAGGAGAATAATGACACTAAGTAGGTCAAAATCGGACAACTTGGAAAATTAGGGTTTCTGTGTAGCGCCCCGCCGCATCACCGCACGCAAAAGGGATAGTCATAATCAATTTCGGCAGTGGAGCGGTGCGCCACTCAGGAAGGAATATCCCATCTCCATGAATAGCTCAAACAAAACCCGTCTGAAGGGCTGCTTACTCAATCCCAAAGGAGGGTCGAGTGCTAATATTTAAGATAAGAGTAATATCCTTATCCTAAGTATTAGACAAATATATACATTAGATTTAAAATAAGCTATGAGGAATCTAGTATATATATAATATTAGTATTTCCAGTATGTTGATCACATCATAATACTAATATAAGTGGTATATAAACAGAGCGTGAAAGCTAAAGAAAATATCTAGAAACATTCATCACATAAGCTGTATGAAACATTCATCACAAAAAAGAAAAGAAAACACATTCAGAATTATTACAAATGGTTTACTAAAATACAGGAAATGAGTCTAAGTACTGAATTGAAATAGTAACTTAGAAAAATGATAAAACTAGAGAAGAGTCCACTAGTGCTCCACGAACTCCTCTTGGATCTTCTGAGTATCCACCTGGTCTGGCTCCACTAACTGCTCTGAATCTAGCAAATTGTCGGATCCCAAATGTACCATGTGTTAGACAATAAGTCTAACACATTGAAACTAATCTAAGTAGTTCTAATTATTTACTTAACATTTACATAATATAAATAAAACTACAGAAACACTATAAAGATAACTGAAAGTATAAAATTTTATAAAACTGAAAAAAAATTAAAGTAAAGTAAAGTAAATATGTACTAGAAATTGATTATTGAAAGTCAACAAAAATAGTAATGGATCTGAAACTGAGTAATAGCACGTAAAACTATACTGTATGCCACTGAAATTTTTGCATCTGAATATGCCGCAATACTATATGCTACTGATATGCAACCGAAATATCATTGAACTGCTATGAGTCGTACGGTCCAATATTTACATACATCCGGTTGGGAATACAGTTTACTGTGATGCCGACGTATCTTGAAATTTCCCAATCAATGTATGCAACATACGTAACCCATAAATCATCACCGATACTCATATATCATTTTTATGTTCATGCTCATGTCTCTTACTTCTATACTACATAAGTTAAATCCAAAAATCTAGAAATGCTTTGACATCTGATAATAAATTCAAGGTCTCCAGTGTGCAGAATCCTGCTAAAAGGATTCTGACTCCTAGATTCTAATTTTGATAATTAGTTAAAGTTGAGAGTTTACTTAAAAATTATTAGATGGGAAGGTTGTATACACATATTTAGCATATTTTAAAGAAGAGTGGTTTTTAACACTTAGTTTGTTTAAGCCACACCTTACAAAGTGATATTCGATAGGAGGCATCACAGCTAAGCCATTAAAATACCCTACTTACAAGCATACTTAGTGTTCCAAAGAGGGTGACTTGAATCACATAGTTTGCTTGAAGCACACATATGGAAGTGATCTTCGATAGGAGGCATCACCCAATGATAACTATTATTCAAATAAACTAATGGTCTAAGTCCTTAATTATAACACTCTTAAGATTAGATGATTTATTCTAAGTGGGACTATATCTGACTGAACTTGTAGGATAGAATACATATATAATCCTACATTAAGATGAGTCAACCAATCCTGAATGCTACTAAAATAATCTAGCACTATGGGTATACCCTACTATATCCAACCAATAATCTGGGTTCAGATGATTCTATTTAATCAACAAAGATTTATTAAAGCTATTAATCCTTACTCTAAATGGGTGAGTCCTACACAAGGCTCTAAGGATGTGATCATAAGATCACTCAATATTGATTTATACTGCAAGGGAGAAGTTCCATTCTAAGTGCTTTAGGTGATTCCTACCATGAAGTGTTAAGATCAACTTCTAAGGTTATGAAGAATCATCTAAGTTTTTACTTCAATATGTTACAAAAGCTCTTCCTACCTCAATGTATCAATATTTAAGGTCTTTAAGTATTTCAAGAATGATCCTATAGCGAGACCCTTGAGATCTCACTTTTGTATATCTTAAGTTAACATTCAAGGCTTACTAATTCATTTTAGATTAAAGTGATCAGATGTAACAACCCTAGGTTGTTACTTTGCTAATTTATAGTCTAATAAATCATTAATTTTGAGTCCATTGCTTTTAGAACATCAAATAAATCATATCCTAAAAATTTGGAGTCCATTGGGCTTCTTTAAGTCAGAAATGATATTTTGATCACTCTAGATGCCTAGTTTAGACCTAAGATATTTTGATCTTAGAATTAAATTCTAATTATATTTTTGAATTCCTCACCCCCAAGTTAGCTAGGGGTGAAAGTTTAGTGTAATTTGGAAATCATTTAGGCCATAATTCATATTTAATTAAAATGGTCCAATTGTATAAAAGGGTTCCTGACATTTCAAATTTGCATTTATACCCTTGAACTAATAAAACGGTCGGGTTCCGCTGTGCGGGCCGCGGGCGATTCGCTGTGGAGCCCGGGTCGTGCGACAGCTGTGCTTCCGTCGTATCTGCCATTCATTCTATTAATCTAATGGCTAGGATTAAATACCGCAGAACCGCGGATCTACCGTTATATTAGCCCGTGAGATCCTACGGTGCGGATTTAATCGGATCCGGCCGTTAGGATTCGAAAGATCAGGACCGTCACATCTTTTCGATCGATCAATCAGATGGCTCCGGACCCTCCCGCAACTGTGGATATTCATCCCCACTCACTCACGCACCCGACAAAGAGATCCCCCGTACTGCAAGCTACCCCGCTTGTCCCCCACTCCTTCGTCCACCTCAGCAAGGCCGTTAGGACCTCCCCCATCTTGGCAAGGACCCCCGATCGGGCCTCGTAATCCAACTGAGCTCAATTTGGAAATTAGAGAACTCGGCCATGGCCTAGCTCCATAATAAATTAATTATCCAAAAAAGATCCAATCTCTCGGGTCTTTCCCAGCCCGAGCCAACCCTCTAGAAGCTTTCCAATTCCCTGCCAAGGCTATAAATAGCCCTTGCATTGCTCCATTTGATCCTTGCTGATCAATTGATCTCTCTGCAACTTCCGCCATTGTCGTCCATCCAAGCTTGTGTAGGTGATCCCAAGAGATTTCGAACCGCTGATAGTAGGCTCTCCTGGTGTTCATGATTCTTTGCAGCATCTGGAACCTCAGCTTAAGCCAACCAAGCCCTCAGTCGATTGTTTCGAGCTTTCCCATCAAACCAGGTACTCCTGTTTGCTCGGCATGAGCCAGTTGGGCTCAGACTCTCTTCTTTTCGATTCGTAATCGTGCATATTATCAAAACAAACCCAAGGCTATCGAACTTAAGCTCTAAGCCAGTCCAATCGTTCAAATTGATTGATCGGGAAAAGTTCTTAGGGGCCCCGACGATCCAGCCCACATTAGGCCCTCGGACCGGGGGGCTTCGATCGGTCTCACCTCTCTAACGGTGTAGGGATCTAGCCCCGGGTCTAGCATGGCCTCTGTGGGGAGAATTGTGTCCCCACAGTAGCTCCAAGGTAAAGCCTCTTGGGTGAGTAAGGTCCGGGCTACCCCGACCACCACACTAGGGGCTAAGGGGTTTGATCGAAGCATCTTGGCCCACTGATGGTGTGAGGATCAATTAGGGGCCATGGCGTGACCGCAGCGCTTGGGATTTTGCCGCGGAAGCCAACCCTAATTCTCTGGGTATCGGGGAAGAAGGGTTGGGGACGACGACACTGTGGGACCCTTGACCCGCGCTGCACGATAGTGCCGAGTTCCTCGGGCCCCGGTCGACCTGCGTGGTTCAGCTAATGGGCCGAGCCCGTTTTAAATAAATTTGATTAATTGGATTTATTTTTCTTAAGGAAAATAATTCAATTAATCCAATTGTAGGAAAATTAAATTGGAAAAATACAGAATAAATTAATTGAATAACTTTTAATCCACTGGTCCAAATCTTATAATATTATATATGAAATTGATTAGAAAATCCTCAAAGACCTGAATATAAAATAATATTGAACATCTGATGGTTAGATTTTACATTTTGTCTAATTATTGCAGATCTTGATTAGGGTTGATTAACAGTTACACTTAACCAAATTGCATATTTATGGTGCCATTAGTTTTTTTATGAGGAGTAGAATGAATGTACTAAGTGAATTATTTTTCTGATCTCTGTACTTTAACTTATGCCCTAATATTGTTAAACCATGATTAGTGAAAATTAGGGTTTATATATATTGGATCTTAGCAAACTCAGTCTCTAATTAATTGTATGGTAAATTAGAACCTATGTGCCAAATTATATGAAATTTTGATTTTTAATTATGAGCTAATCCTTTTGGATTGATTTAAGGTTTGATTAGCACTAATTACTTTCTATTTTCTGAAATTTTTCTTTTAATATGATCCATATTAATAAACTAGATGTATTGAAATCATGTATGCAAAGTTATGATGTATAATTTGAATAATTCATAAATGGAGAACTTAAACCTCTTAATTAACTCTAAGAAGTCTTAAGACTTTGATCAAGCTTTTAAGACTTTATCTAGGTCCAAGATTTCCATCAATAATATATATCTAATTCATTGATTTGATATTGATCTATAAATGAACTCTTGATCTTAATTGGACATGAGGAGGGGTTAAACCCTAATCTACTTAATTAAGGTCAAAACTCATAAACCTTATATAAATGAATATGATTATAAGATAATGTGAGTGATATTATTCCAATAATGAATCTGATTTGATATTGATCCTAAACATTTAGGTTAGACATATTAAGGTTAATAATAAACCTATGAGATTGTTTAATTTGAATCTGAACCTTAGATCATTGATTTTCTCCTAAATAAGACTATTAGCATGATAAGATTAATAGAACTATATTGATTGAACAAGTGATCTAACTCTATCAATATTTTTGATTTAAATTACATGATCTTAGAATAAGCTAGGATCAGATGACTTAATCATCTGATCTAATCATCTTAAATCTAAATGATAAGTAAAACCTATAGTGTTAGTAGTAGAGTTAAGATTGTGAGATCTTAAGTATTTCAACACAAGATCATTTCTGAAATATGTTAAAGACCTAAATTTGAATATATATTGAGGTAGGAGGACTTTGCATAACTCATTGAGGTAGAAGTTTAGATGATCTCTTAACTTTAGAAGTTGATCTTAACCCCTCGTGGTAGGAATCACTTAAGATATTAAAATGACACCTTTCCTTGTTGTAGAATCTATATTGTCTTGATCATATTTTCTTGGAGCCTTGTATAGGACTTACCTATTTAGCATAAGAATTTATAGTCTTGATAAATCCTTGTTAATTAAATAGAGTTGTGTGAACCCAGATTATTGGTTGGTGTACTATGGCATTCCCATAGTACTGATTTTCTTCAGTAGTATTCAGGATTGGTTGATTCACTCCAATGTGGACTTATGAGCAGGTGCTATCCTGAGGGATTAGACGAATACAATCCCATTAGAGTAAATCTCCCAATACTAAGAGTGTACTAAACAGGTACTCATTCCTTAGTTTGATTGAAATACAAATTGCCAACGGGCGATGCCTCCTAGCAAAGACCGCTTCAATAGGTATGGTTCAAACAAACTAAGTAATTAGAATCACCTTCTTTAAAACACTGAGTGTGATTGTGAGTTAGGCATCTTAATAACTTAGCTTGAGATACAAATCGCCAACGGGCGATGACTCCTATCGAAGATCACTTTATTATGGTGGCTTAATCAAACTAAGTGATAAGAATCACCTTTTTTGCAAATGTGCTAAATATGTGTATACAATCATCTCACCTAATGATCTTTAAGTAAACCTTTAACTATAACCAATTATAGAATCTAGGAGTCAGAATCCTTTTAGTAGGATTCTGCACAGTGAAAACCTAGAATTCATTATCGGTATTCAAAGTCTTATGAATTTTTGAATTTTACTCATATAGAATAGAAGCATGGGCATAAACATGAGCATGAGTTTGAGGAATCATTTCAGTAGTGATGCATGAGTATCAGTGATAAATTATGGGTTACGGAATGTTGCATACAATTACTGGAGAATTTCAAGATGCATCGGCATCACCGTACTGTCTTCCCAACTGGGTGTATGTATACATTGGACCGTACGACTCATAACCTTCCAGTGATAGTTCCATTAAATACAGTGGCATACCATTTTGTGGCATATTTGGGTGCATCATTCCAGTGATATATAGTACAGCATTGGATATTGTTCATATTGATTTCTGAGCTTTTGATATTTTTGTTTACTTTCAGTATTCAGTTGTGATGCAGTTTTACTTTGCGCACTCTTTAAAAGTTTCAGTTACATAGTGCCTTTACTATTATTTTCCACAGTCATTTTTACTTTACTGTCTATTACATTTACTTTAGAACTGCTTAGTTAGTTGCAATGTGTTAGACTTCTTGTCTAACACGGGGTACTTTTGGGATCCGGCAATTTGCTAGATACGGAGCAGCTTTTGGAGACAGGGCAGGAGGACCTCCAAGAGATCTCGGAGGAGTATGTGGACCCTTAGTGGATCAGCTTTCCACTTTTTGCTTATTGCTTATTTTAGTACTTTAGATAGACTTTATATTTCATCTGTTAAATCAGTTTGTAATAACTCTGGATGTATTTTACTTTTCTTTTCTGAGACGAATATTTACTACTGCTCTGTGATGAAGGTATTCTGGATGTTTTGCTTTAGCTTCCGCACTCTATTATACTACTATACTTAGTATTATGATTTGATCAGCATACTGGAAATGTTGATATGTTGATAACGTATATTGGATTCATTTATATCTTTAAATCCATTGTACGTATTAGTCTAATACCTAAGACAAGTAACCTACTCTTATCTTAAGTATTGACTCTCGATCCTACTCTCAGGTTCGAGTCAGCAGCCTTCAGTATGGCTCAGTCTCTTAACCTATTCAGGAAGATGGGTTTTATAAGCTCGTCCTCCCGAGTTGCGCACCGCTCTGCCGCTGAGTATAACTATACCTTTCTTTGCGCGCGGCGACGGGCGGGGCGCTACATCAGATCAGATGATTAAAAATCCATCTGATCGTATTCTATTCTACGATTATGGGATGAAATCAAAGATATTATTAGAGTTAGATCATTTCATAAATCATTACAATTTTATTATCTATCTTATGCTAATAGTCTTATATAAGAGAAAATTAAATATCTAAAGTTTAGATTCAGATGATTCAATCACTCAGATTTAATATTAACCTTAGCACTTCTAATTTAATGATTTAAGATCAATACTAAACCAGATGCATTGTTAGAATAATGTTAATTGAATTATCTAACAATCAAGTTAATTGATTAAGTGATTAAGGGGTTAAGTCTTAATCAAGCATGTTAGGGTTTAACCCCTATCCTTACCCAATTAAGACCAATTTGTTGACTTATAGATCAATGACTAATCAATGCATTATTGGTGTAATATTAATGTCAAATTTTGGATTTAAATTAAGTATTATTTACTTAATCAAGTTCTTGAGATTCTTATGTTCAAATATGGTTTAATATCAAATAAATTACATTAAGTGTCTAAATAAATGTCAAAGTTCTCTAACATACATCATAATATTATGAAAGCATGGGAATGTAAAGTGATAAGGAATAAAAAGTAATTACAGCTAATCAAATTTTAAATCAAACCAAAGAGATTAGCACTTGATTACAAATCTAAAGAACTTAAGTTTCATACAATTTGGTTATTAAGATCTACTTAGTCAATACAAGTATTCAAAAATTTTATTCTTTAATATTTGGCACATTCAAGCTACATAAGAGATTTCAAGCCACATAAGAGGTTTTAGCGCATGCTATAAATAACAAATTTTCAAATTTGATTTTTAGATAAGATTTTATACAATGCTCAATTTTATCTAAGCAGGTTTAAATTTGATATAATTCGGCCCCACTAGGGTCCTCGGGACCTTAAAATGCAAAAAATGTGAAGTTTCGGCCATTTCAGACAGTTCTGCGCACTTACGGGCAATTCTGGGCACTACGACGCGCTGTAGTGCCTTCTGGCTAAATGCCAAGCGCTGCAGCATACTAGCGCGCAACAGCGCTTTTAGGCATTGTAACCGCTGGGGCGCGCTGCTGCGCTTTTGGGCGTTGTAGTGCGCTACTACAAATTTTAGCGTTGTAGCGCGCTATAGCACTTTTAGGAGCTTTGGCGCTTGATCCCCCGAAGTGCGGGAGCTAAGGCGCACTATAAAGCGCTACGACAATTTTCCTTTATTTTTTTCAAAATATATTCTTATACCTCACAATTTATTATGCCGCTGCGATGCGCGTAGCGCGCTACGGCGGATCAAAGTTTGAAATGGGCTTCCTTTCGCACCAAAATACTCCCAAGTTTGGGCACTTCACGAGTGGTGCCATATACCAATGGAAAGGTCTTTCCGAGACCCTTCCATAGATACCAAAATCAGCACAAATGAATTATCCAAACTATACGAACAATGGAGTTAAAAGTTCGGGTATGCAAAAATGGAGGAAAATAGAGTATGAAATTTAATACCCTGAAGAACTATAATAACTTCCATACTTAATCATAGAATTCTAAAGATGAAAAACAAGCATAATAGCAAATTGAAATAGCCAAGGAAGTAGAGCAAATGAGTACCTTAGCCTTTAAAAGAGGAAGAAGAAAATTTTTCTTTTCTTCAGGACCTTGGAGGAAGGGGAGCTCCTTCCTCAGCACAAAGCTCAACAATAATGGGGAAAGAGGAGAAGCTTTAGTTGGGAGCAAGTAAAAGAAGGAGGGGGCTGAGCTCCTTCTTAAAGGAGAAGGGAAGGAGGAGGTAGGGCATGGGCTAGGGAGGAAGAAATGGAGTAGAGGGATGGCCTCAGCCATCCTTGCGCATGCTAGGGAGGGGGAGGCGCCGAAATGTAGCCAGCTAGGAGAGGGAAGATAGGAAATAGAAAATAAGAAAATTAGAATAAATATATATTTATTTTTTTAATTATTAAAAAATTTAGAAATTTCCAAAAATTCACCCCTAGCTAATTTGGGAGTGAGGAATCCAACGATAAAGTTGGATATCGATTCCAACGATTATTTAATTATTATATTTTTCGGTGCAATTAATTATTTTAAAAATATTTACGAAAATTCGACGACTTCCAAACGCGTCCAAAAGATTACCCTTAGCTAATTTGGGGGGTGACGATCGCAACGGCGAAGTCAGATTTCAATTTTGAGGTAAAATTAAATCCCTCAATTTTCTAATTAACTAAATATTAAAATAATCCAAAATAATTAATTGAGCTCCGAATTGCTCCGAATCTTCAGGATTTGGTTCTAATGACTACATAAACTTAATGGAATGATAATTAAGATGCTAATAAGCTAAAAATAAGCTGGGTAATAACCTTGGGTTGTTATATTTTGGGAATCCTAATTAGGGTTAAAAAGCGATTATAAAAATTATGGTTCAAATCCTAAATTGAATTATGCCAATGTGTTTGTCTTATTTTTCTAATCGAAATAATATATAAATTTGCATTATTTGGCTATGTGTTTTGCAAGATATGGATACATAAAGTTTACATTAATTAATAATAATTAAATCAACTTCCATTTAATTTAATAAATCCATATAAAATAAATCTCATCAGCATTGAATTTAAGACGCAAAAATTCAGGAAACATAGAAAATGAGGACAACCATCGATACAAAGATTGATGCTAATGGTCGGCTCAGAAGTCAAGGTGCCAATCGCTAGATAAATGACATGCGTCTCTAACATGTGTAAAATAATGGCGCGGTTTGATGAAGCTGAACCGGCCCAGTCTAGAAAGGGATATCTGAGCCTCATAGAGGATTGGCTTGGACCGCTTCATCCCCGTCAAGACCCAACGGAGAGCGCTTAGGGTTTGACCTCCCGATAGAACCCAGGGTCTCTTGGCACGGCTCGCATACGGTGTGAAGCCCTCATCAAGGCTGACCTTCCAGGATCAGAGCCAAAGCTGTACGACAGCTGAGCAGCCGACAGGCTGTGGCAACCCACCGCTGGGTCAGCATAGTTAATTCAACATTATGTGATCACTCCCCAAGCTCATATTGGGGTTTAGTATAATAGTATATTTAGAGACATATAAAATACACACTTCCACATTTATTGCAATATTCATAATTACCAGAATAATAAGGAAATATATTCATTATAGTGATAATAATTATTTTACAAAATCTATTATATACTAAGCAAAAATTTAAAACTTCAAGAAAATCAACATCTAAGTTGCTTTATCATGCACCAGTTCCTCCTCAAGGACTTGATCTAGAGATTATTCCTGAACTGCCATATATAAATATATATGTATATTATAGGGCGAACCAAGAAAAAGGAAATAAAATAAAATATTTAATTAGACACAAAGATTTATGTAAGATTTGTAAGATCAAAATTTGCATATAATATTAAGCGGCATGATTATGCACAAGAAGCATAGACAAATAGGATGTGATATTTAAGTATGATATGCTTGCAAAATTATTATGATTATGAATGCAATATACATATTTAAGATATGTGCTTATTCTAAAAGAAAATACAGCAATTTATAATATTTATTATGTTGGATAAAGTTACAGAATAATCATGAAGTTAGATACGTCTATCGAATTATTAAAGATGTGGGTTTCGGACTAACTACACATTTCCCATCAAAGGTTATGTGTAGTCTCCTTATTTCTCTAGATATTAGCATGTCCTGACCTAACCTATTGTTTGTACAGACTTAAGATCTACCTGAATAAATTAATGCTACTAATTTTTGATCATTTATTTCAAGTTCTAAGCACAAAATCTTATATAAATATATAAAAGTGAGTCAAACCTTAATAGCGATGCAAATACTGCAAATGAAAAAAAATAAAAATAAAAATCCTTCCTTTAATTTTAGTAAAAATATTAATATTAATATTATATTGTTTATTTATCTTTATACATTAAAATATAACAATTATTATTATTATAAGTAATAATACACACACACACAAATATATATATATATATATATATATATATTAATTGATAGAAAAATGATTAAATTGAAACTTGCAGAAATTAGGAAATTTATACCAATATAAAAAAATGAAAGTTGCAAAAATTAAAAAAAAAAAAAAATATATATATATATATATATAAAAGAAAATGACAGAAATAAAAATTGCAGAAATTAAGAAATATATATATATATATATATATATATATATATATATATAAAATGACAAAAAGAAAAGTTGCATAAATTAGAAAATATATAAATATATAGAAAAAAAAGAAAATGAGGGAAATCAAAATTGCAGAAATTAAGAAATATATATACATATAAAAAAAAAGAAAATGATAGAAATGACAGAAATGAAAGTTGTAGAAATTAGGAAATATATACATATATAGAAAAATATAAATGACAGAAATAAAAATTGTAGAAATTAAGAAATATAGCATATATAAAAAAAATAATATAAATGAAAGTTGTAGGAATTAAATATATATATATATATATATAAAGAAAATAATAAAAAAAAGTTGCAAAAATTAGTAAATATATACATATATAGAAAAAAATAAAATTTGCATAAATAAAAATATAATAATTATAATAATAATAATAATCTTATTATTATTATTATTATTAAAAGAAGAAGAAGAAATAAAAAGAATAGAAAATATTTCATGTATTTCTCATTTCTTACCCTATATTGGCATTGATGAGGCTTTACTAGAGGTCGGTAGGGGAAACTAGTAGTGGATGTGGAAGAAGAGGGGGAGATGGGAGAAAAGAGAGGTGGGGGGTGGGGGTGTATCTATAAACTTTTTTTTAATTAATTAATTAATTAATTAACTTTTCTCTCTCCTCCATTATTTAGATGTGAATAAATTTATCATCTTCTTCATAAATACTTTGAGTGCTTAATTAGGCTTTCTCTTCCTCCTTATTTCTTCAAAAATTAATTATGGTCAATCCAGAGCTCTAAATTTGACGAAACCGTTTTTGCAGCATTTTTATAATAGTCTTAATCTAGTGACGCCAAAATCGCTGAATTTGGACTTGTATTTTATTTTCCCAATTTTCTGAGTTTAAATAATTTAGAAATTAATTCAGGAGTATCTGCTTTTTAGATTGCTCTCAAACTTGAGCATTACGATCACAAAAATATACTCTATCTAACGGTATTTTTGGTTAGCCTTAATTTTAAAGTTAATTAGGTTCCTAATTTTTTAGTCAAGTTTAGTCCTTATTATCCTAGTAATGACTTGGGTCATTACGAAGGCGATACCCTAGGCCATAATAGTCAAACCCGGGCTCTATCTGTAGATGGTTCGATGAGCCCAAGCTCAATCAGGCTCGAATGAGCGCGCTTGAGCTACGATAGCTTGATTGAGGCCTCATAATAATGTCTAAGACATTCAATTTAGTGAATGGTGAAGGAGATAGGTACCTAGCTATTTCAAAGCCCCGATTCCATCGGCTAAAAGGGAGATTAGGGTTTCAGTAGGTGGCAGATTGAATCACCACTACAGGTGCTCCGCAAGATCTCGACAGCCAGAGGAGGAATAAAATGAGGGAATCAAGCCTTAGGAAAAGTCTAATAGCCTCGGGGACGAACCATGGTGTATGATGCCTGTGCTGGCAAGCACACAATCGACCGGCAAAGACGGCGTATAGGGAATAATCACGAGTGTTGGATCCAGATGCAGATTCGACGGCCGGATTTGAAGGATTGATAATTGACCGTTTGATCATTCACCCGAAACGTGGTATGGCCAGGATGCATTGGATCTGCTGTTTGGTGTGTGGCATCTCGTAGCAGATCTCCGCCTTCCCAAATTATTCATTGAATTTATATAGATTTAACTAATAATATAATTAAATTTAATTACTTTAATTATTTAATAAATTACACACATTTAATTACTCAAATTTAAATAATCAAACTGACTCCAAAAAATCCCAAATATTCACCCTTATCTAATTGAGGGGTGAGGAACTCAAAAAATGCAATCATATTCTTGATTAGAGGTCAATTTTATTCTCATAATTTTTTGAGTATTTAAATATTATTAAAATAATCGGGGAAAATTCGATGACTTTCAAACATTCCCCAAATACCTCTCTAGCTAATTTGGAGAATAAAACTTTGATTTGATTCTGAGAACAAAATGAATAGGTAGTCTCAGAATGATCAGGAAAATTATGAATATTTATAAATTGTAAATAATCTCCAAATAGCAACAAATTTGACATAAAGCCTCCTAATACTATTATAAGAGTACTAGAAGTGAAATGGAGTTAATTTGACCTCTAATTATAGGGTAACAATACTAGGGTTGTTATACCAGCGTATCTCCATTTTTGATTTTGGTGGTTCCTGAGAAGATTATCTTCCACTTGTGGAGTTTGCTTACAACAATAGCCATCAAGCAAGCATCGGCATAGCCCTATATAAGACTTTGTATGGGAGAAGATACAGCACTCCACTTCTGTGGAGCCCCAACCCTTCCATGGTCATGTTAATAGTCATATTAATATTTACGATAGAGTGGTCACCATGACAAATCCTCACATATAGTCAGATTAGATTTTCTGCTAAATTTGTCGATAACAGTATAATTTGCCATCTATTTCTAAATTTTACTAAATGTACATATAAGAAACTTAGAGTGCGGAAGCAAGTAAATAGAACATTAATTAACAGTTGTTGTGCAATGTAAGAATATATTCCAACTTAGAATAAAAGTGCAGTAAAGAAAAATGCATATAATTTCTGAATTATTACAACATTTGAATAAAATTTTAACTAAAAGAAAACACTCATCCTTCCAAATAAAAGTAAACATTATCTAAGCATTATTAGCAATAGGAATGTCCTCCTGTTGGCTAAGCTCCTCACCTGAAGCTACCTCCACAAATATTTTGAATCTAACATGTTGGTTTTTACATGCTAGGGCCCTAATCAAGAAAAAAAATCTTGTGTTAAATAATTATCTAAGTATATTTAAGGCTGATTTAATGATTTCTATATTTATAAGATATCACATTTAACTTGACAATAATAATATTCTTAAGGTGCAATAAGCCACAAGAAAATAGGAAGTTATAAATAATGCATTTATAACTTATCAAAAGATGGTATGTAAGGACATACTTAAGATTAGAAATTGCAACAAGGCTAGAAATATATATATATATATATATATATATATATATATATATATATATATATATATATATATATACTGTAAAGAAACTATAACTACTAAAAAGAACATCATAATATGCTTATGATCATTTGAATATGTTAGGATATGGAGACAATTTAAATCATCATGTAAATGCTTATGGAGCTCTAATGAGCTTTTGAAAGGTTCCATGGCGATACAGAACAAAGTTGGAAAAGCTCCTTTGCAGCAAGATGCCACATCACGTCGTGGTAAGCCATAGTGCGCCATTGCATTCAGCACCCAATACGAAGGTGCTGTAGCATGCCACAACAATAATATACCTGAGACTAGGGTGTCATAGCACATTGTAGCTCGATGTAGAATGCCATAGTGCCAAGAACCCAAGACAAAGGTGCTGTAGCACACCCTGGCGCTAATCAATCTGAAACTAAAGCAATGTAGCACGTCGTGGAGCACTGTAGCATGCCATGGTACCATTTACCAGAGACCAGAGCGCTGTATCGTGCCTTGACGCTTGCTACTCGAGGCCAGGGCACTATAATGCATCATTACGTTTGACGGAAATCTGCTCCAATTTAGGAGTCACCATAAGCAATTTGGGGGGTATTTTGGATCATTTGGGGTCTGAATTTAGACAGGGTACTTAAGGGAACATTATTGTACTATTTTCCAATATTAGCATGGGAAAGCTAAGGGCTTTGACTACTATTGGAGAGAACCTTAAGGGAGGTGACTGCTGCTCTACTTCTTCATCCTAAGGTAAGAGCTAGTGTTCATTGTCAGAGAAGTAATCGATCAGGTGGCTTTGTAAATGATAGATCTTTCTTTCTCTTATGAAGATGAAGCTCTTTGTAACTCTATAGTCCCTTACATACATAGTGGTACCTCGATCTACAACAAGTGGCAAAAGAGAGAGGTTCTCCATCTATTTTTATTGATCAAGGGTTTGCAGTTTGAGTGGGAGCAATGGCCGATGAAATGAGAAACAAAATTGAGAATTTCAATGGCACTAATTTTTCTTCTAGAAAATGTGAATAGAGGATTTGCTTTATTATAAGAAGTTGAATCTACTATTAAGTGTAGCTGACAGAAAATTGGTGAGTATGTGAGATGAAGATTGGGAGGTTCTTGATAGAATTGCATTGGGCTTGATTCATATTTCATTGTCTTCTTTTGTTCCATTTAATATTATTATTGAGAAAACTATTGTATATCTCATGGATATAGTGACAAGGATATATGAGAAGCCCTCGGCTTCTAATAAAGTTTTTCTGATGAAGAGACTGTTTAGTATGAAGATGATGGATAACTGCTCAGTGACTGAACATTCGAATGGGTTCAACACTGCGGTAAGTCAGTTGAGTTTGGTAGGCATCAAGTTTGATGATGAGGTCTAAGCTCTATTATTATTCTCATCATTGCCAAACAGTTAGGATGGGCTGGTTAAAACCCTCAGTATTTTATCAGGATATGCGTCATTAAAATTTGATGATATTTTTGAGCTAGTGTTGAACGAAGAGGTGCATAAGAGATCTCATGGGGAGGAATCTACTTTAGCATTGAATGTTGTGATGACAGGAAGAGGTATAGACCGGAGCATAATTGAAATAGGTCTATTTTGAAATGATGACAATCATGACACATAAAAGCTGTGAAGACCCACTTAAGTAGTAATAAGTTATATTCTGAGGGTCACCTACTGGGAAGTTATATTCTGAGGGCAAAATTGTGAGGTCTTTCTGGTCAAAGCAGACAATACATTGGTGCTTAAGAGTTTGGGCTGTTACAAAAGCAAAGTTGGATTGCTGGAAATGTGGGAAGGTAGGTCACTTCAAGAAGGATTGCCCTACCTAAAAGAAGATAAGTGATGGGAGTAAGGTTATGTGCCCCACTATGAATGTTTCATCTAAAGAGGATCAATATGCATTGATCCTATAACTTATCAACACGAAATTTAAGGTGATGGCTCAGATGCATCATTTCATGCCAGTCCTACGAGGGGTGATTTCAATAATTACACTGAGGGTGACTTGGGTAAGGTATATATTGGAGATGGCAAGGCAAGAAATATCATAAGGAAAGGTGATGCAGATGTCTAGCTACCAAGCGGTGTGATTTGGAAGCTCAGAGAAGTTAGACATATGCCATGTATAAAGAAGAACCTTATTTCAGTTACTAGTTAACCAGGGAGGGATACATCACATGCTTTATAGAGAACTCATGGAAGGTCACCAAGGGTGCCCTCATTATTGCATGGGGTAACATGGAAGGTATACTTTACCTAATCAATAAAGTGTTTATTTCTATTGCAGCTGCATAATAGATATATGGTGGTCTATGGCACCGAAGGTTTGGCCATGTGAGCGTGAGGGGTTTAAAATCCCTACAATCAAGAGGAATTATCCAAGGACTGAAGTCAGTAGACTTGGATTTCTTTTAAGAATGTGTGCTGGGCAAATAGAGGAAGATCACATTCTCCAAAGTTAGAAGAGAGTTGAAAGGAATAAGGATGTATGGGGGCTAGCTATTACTTTTTTCAAAGGTGGAGCCACATATTTCGTCACCTTCTTTGATGACAATAAAAAGTTGGTATGGATTTATTTCTTAAAGCATAATTCTGACGTATTTGATATCTTTGGAAAAAGGTTGGCTTTGGTGGAGAATGAGACAGAGTTGAAGATAAAGTGCTTGAGATCCAATAATGGCGGTGAGCATTGTGATAAGGAGTTCAAGAATTTTTGTGCCTTGAGAGGGAACAAGTGGGAATTTACATTTATTGGATATGGCGCGGGCAAGTTTAGTTACAGATTCTAGGTCAATCAGAGCTATATGGTTATCAAAAGTTGGGATGTCACTTTTAATGAAAGTGAGATGTACAAGGATTGTATTGGAGTCAGCACTGATTCCAAGGTTACTTCAGATGGCAAGCCCAGGCACAATGAAGTTGATGGCAGCATTGAGCTAGATGTGCATGTGTAGGAAGATACTCAAGAGGGTGTTGATTTGGAACCACAAACACCCATGTTGTGGATATCCACAATAGTCAAAAGACTGCTTGTGGGGCTTCGTACCCTCCATGGTCATGCTAATGTTGAGATTAATATGATTACAGTGAATATATTCTCCAATTATGACAAACCTTCTAACTTCAAATGCGTCAGGTATAAACCCATCCCGCCCTAATCAGAAGAATTGTCACCTGAAACTAAAAATTATGCATCAAAACATCAAAGTAGCAGAAGCACAAAAGAAACACAACATCCACATCATATCACAGTTGATATATCTAAAATCTATAGCAAAATTAAGTGTTAAAAACATTTAAAACAACATATAAATCAATGTACTTTCAGTAGATCTTATACATTTTCAAGAAGAATGAAGAAAAGGGCAATCTATAGCTAAATTGAAGAATTCTGAATGAAAATTATTGTGGCGCTCCACAGCAAGCCACAGCGCACCATGGTGGTCCACTAAATTCACTCAACTGAAAGCGTACCTGAAGTCCTAGAAGGAAGACCACTGCAGTGTGCCCAAGTGTGCCACAACGAACCGCAACGTCATTTCCCAGGAGCAATATTAAAATATTATATGAAATAATTGAACAGTGCCAATCTTCTTTCCCAAAAGATTAACCGCTGCGGCGCGCTTCAAGCACGCCACAACACACTAGGCCCTATAAAGATTAATGCAGACCTGGGACAAAATTGTTGTAGCTCGCCGCAGCGTGCCACAGCGGCATATCTGATTTATCATAAAAGACCTTATGTGAACTAATTGAATAATAACTATTCTGCTCACGATAATCTAACTGCCGTAGCGCACCACGACAAAATTTTTTATAATTCATGAAAACCTTATGTGAGTTAATTGAATAGTTACTATTCCACTTTCATGAAAGTCTAACCGCCGCAGTGCGGCTTCAGCATGCCACAACGGGTAGCAGTGGCCTTAAAGTAAACTATTAAAACATACTACGAAATAATATTTGAACTTTAGTTGTTGCAGCACACCACAGCGGAATAGTATTTGAATCAAGGCCACTACAGCGTGCCACATCGCCCACTACAGCGCGCCACAGCACCTGCTACAGAATGCTCTAGAATATGCATTAAATACATCATAGGGAAGGCCACAAATTCAGACCTTTGGCTTTCCCCTGCCTCTTAAAACCTGAGTTAAACAATAACTCTGACAAATCCAAAGAGAATAAGTAGAATATAATATATTGCTTGCATTGAAGTAGAAGAAGATGAAGGGTCAATTGTGATTAATGCAAGAGGGGTGAAAACTCCCTTATTTAAGGGCCCATTTCTGACTAAAGAAGGGTTCCAAATTTCAATATTCAAAAGATTAAAAGGAGAGGCCGCAGGAAGAAAAAGAGAAGAACTCTCTAAGGGGCAAGCAGTAAACTGTGAAGAGTGAAGAGAAGAAGACAGCAAAGGAAATGAGGAGAAGTCAAGTAGAAGTGCAGGAGGAAGATCAAGAGAATCCTAGAAAATCTCTAGGTATTTTCTAGTACTTTTCTTAAACTCTATTTGATTATTTTCTGCTGTAAGCCGATGTCAAGGCTTACTTCCTTTTGCATGTATGCTTTTATTTATTCAGTAATAGAAAACTAAATCCCCTTGAATAGGGTTGGGATGTAGTTGTAGAAAAATGTATGGTTGTATTGGTGTTGTAATGGAGATGTTTAAATGAATAAAATTGATTTCTATTTAACTGTATATTATTTTTATTATGTAGGAATGCCTAGATGAAACTTTGTCAAAATACTTTGCTAAAAATAAAACTTAAATGAATTATCAATTAATAAAAGAACTTGAGTTCCAAGCTCATCAATTGGACAAAAGCAAGAAAAGTAGTGCAAGTAGAGCTGAGAACTATATGACAAGTTCTCAAGCTCACTTGCACCTTTCCTTAAGAGCTCTACCAAGAGATTTGATACTTGTGAACTAAGTTCCCATAAATTTTTCTCTGCTGCTCAGCAAAGTAGAAGAGATGAGAGGATGTTGGAAATCTAATGGATGATGTGACATAGTCCATTGATTCAATGCATCATCTCATCTAGCTAAACTATATGTGTAAGCACATGATGCATTATTAATGGAAATCATGTTTGTGAGACCTAACAATTAAATGAAAATATTTGGTATCCTAGACATAGGAAATCAAAGATAAATTTAAATCACAATCTCATAAAAGTTTAGGTGCCGAGGTAGAACCCCAAGGGGAGTTCTTGCACTAAATCTGAACCTGTTGTAATTGGAGGTTAACTCAAATTCTAACAATGTTCACTTGATTTAAGTAAGCATGGAAAAATCAATTTATACATTTAAATAATAAAGTGACAACACCAGGTCCTTACAAGTATTACAATAAAACCCCAACTCTCTCCTTTTGAACAAATCATATCTTACCCTAAGGTAATTTGTATTGTTAATTTAAGAACCAACTCAAACCAAAATTTGAGCTTCTAAACATTATTGAATGAAGATATAACTTAGTATCAAAACCACCATTCCTTGAGAATGATAAATCTCAGAACTAAACTTCCACTTATTACTTCAGACCATGTACACTTGCGTGCAAG
Organism: Gastrodia elata; assembly: GCA_016760335.1. Lineage (NCBI taxonomy): Eukaryota > Viridiplantae > Streptophyta > Magnoliopsida > Asparagales > Orchidaceae > Gastrodia > Gastrodia elata. Next base: position 35,086,047 of record CM028682.1, read on the forward strand.
CACAGATGTGTATTTTACATCTGTCAAGTTTTTGGCACTGTTGCTGGGGAATAGTTTTGTTTTGTATTAAGTACAATCTTCAAGGAAATAATGATTTAGATCTTACTTAACATTGCATTTAATCTTTAGTTGATGTAATTATATCTATGCTAACTTTAGTGTAAATTTATATTTGTTGTAGTTTTTATTTGCTATTAGAAAAATTGAAAATTTCTAAAAACTGTGTTAAACTGTACTACATCTTACTATTTGCTAAATATTTATCTACTGATCATTTTAAGTGCTGAATTATATTATTGAACCTGATTGCTATGACTTATTCTTATTAGCTGTAATCTTTAAACTGCATGAGTAGGAGAAACCTTTCTGAAATCTTTTTTGATCCTGAAATAGATTGAACATATCTTAGAGCTAGGAGAGAATAAGTAATCCTAAACCTACAATAAGCACAAATGAAATATTTAAAGGTCAATCCTATAGAGCTAGTAGTAAATCCTATGAGAAGACTCCTTAGAGAAATGCACTTCCAACCATAGAAGGAGTCTCAAATGCTATAGTTAGACTTCCAATTCGGGCGAACAATTTTGAGATCAAGCCATCGACTTTACATATGATCCAAAACAACCAATTCATTGGCCTAGCATCGAATGACCTAAATGCGCATATTTCACATTTTTAGGAAATATGCGACACTTTTAGATTCAATGGAGTATCCGATGATGCCCTTAGGTTAAGATTGTTCCCATTTTTGCTGAGAGATAGAGCGAAAGTTTGGCTTTGCTCTCTACCTGGCGAGTCCATTAGGACTTGGGATGACTTGGCTAGGAAATTCCTAGCTAAGTATTTCCCACCTGCTAAGACTGCTAGGCTGAGAAATGAGATCTTAAATTTCTCTCAGCAAAATAGTGAAAACTTATATGATGGTTGGGAATGCTTTAAGGATTACTTAAGGTGTTGTCTGCATCATGGGTTCCTCTTGTGGATGCAAGTGTAGACTTTCTATAACAAATTGAATGCACCAATAAGAACACTTATTGATGCAGCCGCGGGTGGTTCCTTGAGTAGTAAGACCCTAGAGGAGGCCTTTGATCTCCTTGAGGAAATGGTGAATAATGCATATCAATGGTCGACTGAGCAACTTAATTCCAACAAAAGGAGGTCAATAACCTGAATAAGTCAAATCATTTGGCCTCCCTGCTCTAGAGTGATGACTGCGAGAGTGATAACTATAATTTTTGGGAGACCATTCTTTGCCAGCTCTAGAGTGATATATGATGTAGAAAGATGGCTGATAACTATGAGAGTGAATGGCTGGGAAGAAATTAAAGATCTTATGCCTTCTTTATTTAAAGAAAAAATTACTAAGGCTCATTGGAAATGAGCTAACATGAAGCTGGAAGGTAAGAGGGAGATTATGAGCAAAGCTAATTCTGCTAGTCACTTGGATGCCTCATCTGGATGAAGTGACAAAAAGGGAGAGAAAAAGAAAAAGAAAATGAGGAGAATGAAGAAAAAGAAAAAAAGAGCTTCCCTTATAATTATATAAAACGGGATAGAAAAGAAAGCCAATGATAAAATCATGAGTTTGAACCCAACTTCGGTCGGTGCTTACTCAAATAAATCGAAAAATTGGATAAGTAAACCACCCCTGAATTTAAATCAAATTTGATCCTAAATGTGTTGGGATGACGACATTAAACCTAGCGCTTTTTGGGAGGCAACTCAAAATTCTGTTTTGTTTGATTTTTGCACTTAGGAGTAGTTTAAAATTAATAATCAACCAAAACCTTTACTGTGGAAAAATTCTGAACTAAATTTAAGTACTAGAAAAATTTCTGCTCAGAAGCCCACCCCAGCACGCCACAAGGATTTGTCTGCCACAGCAGATTTATCCGCCACAGCACACTACAACAGATTTCATCGCTATCGCGCGCTTTAGGGACGTATTGCACATCACAAAATTTGTACCAAGGCATCATAGAGTGCCGTGGTGCACTCTAGCACGCTGCAGTGCAAGGTGTCTTACTGAATCTTAAATTTACTGCCTTGGATTCCCAAGGCAGTCAAAGTTAATACAGTGCACCTTGGGACCCCAAAACTAAAATTAAGTGCTGGAAAAGCTGTATTTTTCCACCTTTTTGACTGAAACTTGAATCACCCTTATGACATGAAATAAGACTAGCTTTGACCATAAATTCAAGTGCCATAAGTGTGATTAATCCAAGAATTCAGAATTTTCTTTTCCCATTGTTATAAAAGGCTGTGAGAGGGGAGTGTGAGGCTGCACCTCTTGAGATTCAAGCACCTCTGCCTTAACTTCTTCCCAATTGTAAGCAAATTCTTATTTCTCTCAAAACTCTCCTTCTTTCAAACCATTAAAAGAGAATGTCACCGGGGAAGAAATTGGCAGTAAGCAAGGGAACCACTGCCCCCACAGCTGGTGGGGCGTATAACAAGAAAATGATTACTTTGGTTGAAGCAGATCAACGATTCAACCAAGTGATATCGAAGCAAAAATTAATCCCAGAACAAGGATTTGGGCTCCCATATCCTGTGAACCCTGATCAAGTCATGATCAGGGGATGGGAGCACTTGGTGCATCTGACACGCCCAACTTACCCCTCCATTGTGTAGGAGATTTATGCCAATGCTATCAACGTAGTAGGGCATAAAATTTTTGTGAGGGGTAAGGGCATGGAGTTTGAGAGCAGGAAAATTGAAAGATTTTATTTGTTAAATGAGCTAGATGACTATTCCTACCTCCAACTTATAAGCTCCCAATATGACCCATCAGCAATTGCAAGTGAAATCATCCACACTGATGCGGAATGGAGATGAAACCTAGGCAAACATTCCTCGAGCACTCCTAACAAAGTCGAGTAATGCTTATCATGTATTCGTCTCCATTTTTGTCATGCCCTTCGGGCATCTCAACGAGGTGACCCATTCACAGGTGCTGCTCTTTTGTGCATTAAAATGAGTTGGAGATATTCACATCTCCAGCATTATAAGGGAGTAGCTTTGGAACACCATAACTGGGTCTTGCGCTACTCTTGCTTTTGGGTTACTCATCTCAGGTATATGCGAGGATCATGGGGTTAGGATCCTCTCTTCTGACATCGCGATCCCGTCCCGTGCTCCCCTAGAACTGACCAACTTGAGCGCCCGCACCCACGAGGGGGTGCGAGCTAAGAAGAGGAGGGGAGAAGAAGGCAAAGATGTAACTTCTGCTAGCCAGACCATGGTGGACAAATTGATGTCGTGTATGTACGCGCATCAACGAAACTTGGGAATCTCCTTCGCACGCAATATGCACTTTATAAAAGGTGAAGTCGCTCGGCAGTACGAATTCCAAATAGAATTCCATGACGTTCTCGGAATAATATTCCAAGAGTGGAGCTTGCGTGTAGGACTGGACGGGTCTAGACTGCCGCACCACCCTGTTGGAGAACCCATCCCGAACGACGACTGGCCAACGGATTACACTTATCAGAACGTAGAAGAGGAAGACGATAATGAGCATAATGATTAATAAGGTTGTATTATTTTGTTTTACTGTTTTCTATTTTCAGTTTTCATCTTTATTTTTGTTCCTTTATTTTGTTTATAAATAAAATAAAATTTGGAACTTTGGCACCCTCATCATGATTGTGTTTAAGTGTTAAATTTTTTTAACATTATTACTTATGGATTTAATAATAAATTCAAATGTGTAATATTAAAGAAACTAGCATGCTTAAATTCAAGGTGATAAATTAACATTACAATTATGCACCTCCTAATTAAGTAAAGGGCTCTAGTGAGATTTAATTTCCAACAAAATTGAAATGAACATGTGCTTAGGTTTAAGTGTGGGGTTGAGGAAACCTAGGGAATTAAACCAACATATGGCAAGGTGTGAGTGAACAAATGAGTGTGCTAGGCTCCTGCAGGACTTAATGGCCACAAGGAACTAAATTAAGGATGAAGAAAAATATCTCTCCCTTAAGCTGAATTTTCAAAAAGAGAAAAATAGGGATGATGAAAAATATCTCTCCTAAGATTAAAATTTTAGAACTTAGGATGAATAAAAATGTATCTGCTAAAAATATAAAAATGTTCGTTGTGAATCATGAGAAGAGGTACACATGACACAACACTCTTATCACTCCCCAAATGCTTAGCTAAGGTTTAAAATTCCTAAGGTAATTACCTTCTCCACAATGAAGACATAAGCATGAACATTTGAGATTAGAACTAGATTGTAACTAGATATTAGAGCTTGATTGAGGAGGGTAGTAGAGATTAGAAATCTGAAGTCACCTTAACTTAGAGTAGTACTTAGTGACTAAAATATTTAACATTGACATGCCACATTGAATCCATTAACCAAAACTTCAAAAAATCATTTGGGAGCTTACTCGAGGATGAGCAAGAATTTACGTGTGGGGGTGTGATATATCCGAAATTTATAGTAAAATTAAGTGTTAAAAAATATTTAAAACATCATATAAACCAGTATACTTTGAGTAGAATTTATACATTTCTAGGAAGATTGAAGAAAAGGGCAATCCATAGCTAAATTGAAGAATTTTGGATGAAAACTGATGTGGCGAGCCGCAGCGCGCCATGGCGGTCCACTAAATTCCCTCACCTGGAAGCATACCTAAAGGCCTAGAAGGAAGACCACTGCAGCGCACCCCAACGTGCCACAACGGGTCGCAGCGTCATTTCCCGGGAGCAATATTAAATGGTTATATAAAATAATTGAACAGTGCCAATTCGCTTCCCCAAAAGATTAACCACTGTAACACGCTCCAAGTGTGCCACAGCACACTATGCTCTATAAAGATTAATGCATACTTGGAACAGAACCTCTATAGCCTGTCGCAGCGCGCCATAGCGGCATATATGATTAATCATGAAAGACCTTATGTGAACTAATTGAACAATAACTATTCCGCATTCATGACATTCTAACCGCCTCTGTGTGCTGCAGTGCACCACAATGGAATTTCTGATTATTTAAGAAATCCTTATGTGAGTTAATTGAACAATTTCTATTCTGCTTTCACGAGAGTCTAACCGCCGCAAGGCGCCTTCAGCGCGCCACAGCGGGTAGCAGCGGCCTTAAGGTAAACTATTAAAATATACAATAGAATAATATTTGAACTTTAGCTGTTGCAGCGCACCACGGCAAAACAGTGTTTGAATCAAGGCCGCTACAGCGTGCCACATCGTCCGCTACAGAAAGCTTTATATTCTACATTGAATACAGCATAGGGAAGGCCACAAATTCGGACCTTTGGATTTCCCCTGCCTCTTGAAACCTGAGTTAAGCAATAACTCTGACAAATCTAAAGATACTAAGCAGAATAAAATAAATTATTTGCGCTAAAGTAAAAGAAGATGAAGGGTCATTTGTGATTAATGCATGGGGGCTGAAAACTCCTCTATTTAAGGGCCAATTTCAGACCAAAGAAGGGTTCCAATTTTCAATATTCAAAAGACTAAAAAAAGAGGCTACAAAAATAAAAAGGGGATAACTCTCCAAGGGGAAAGCAATAGACAGTGAAAAGTGAAGAGAAGAAGACAGCAAAAGAAAGGAGGAGAAGTCAAGTAGAAGTGCAGGTGGATGATTAAGAGAGCCCTAGAAAACCTATGTGTATTTCGTAGTACTTCACCTCGCTCGCGCCCGACAGGGAGAATCCCTGTGATTCTTGCCTGCCTATCCTGTCTCCCAGGATCGCCTCCACCTCAACCTGCCATTGGGGATCTTTCCTTAATGGCAAGTCAACTTATTCGGTCCCCGTGGCCCAAATAGTTCCCAAGATGGAAATTGGGGCTCGGATTGAGCCCGGACTCTTAGGCCACGCTTAGCCTAAGCTAGCCCCTCTGAAATCTTCTCATTTTTTTGTTGAGGCTATAAATAGCGTCAGCATCCTTCTTAAGCTTCCTTTGCTGGCCAATTGAACTTGAACTACCGAACCACCATTGTTGAGCTGCTTGAGCTTCCTTAGGCAATCTAGGCTTGCGAACCACTGAAAGAGGTGTCTCCTGGTGTTCAGAAACCTTGAGAAAACCTCTCTAGAAGCTAGCTAGTATCTGTATTTCTCTCTATCAGTTGATCCTTCTCCATCAAACCATGTACCATCCACTGTCCAATTGAGCTACTGAGGCTCAATTGCTCCTCTCTGTTGTTTCATTTCAGTACTCCAAGGGTATACAGTTTTAGTCTGAATGGTTGTAGGCTCTGGACTCAATCCAATAGATCTTATTGATTGATTGGGTTAAGCCCTTTCATGTGCATTGGGTTTGAGTAAGGACCCATTGATCTAGCCCATCTCAGACCCTGTGGCACCCCACCCCCTAACTCATAGGATTAGACTTAAGGGGTGGTGTGCCACTCTAGTAAATCCCTCACTTATCATTGGATTAGGTAAGATCAATAATCCACTAATAAGGGAAGGGTGTGCACAGTATGAATATGAAGAATCAGTCACTAAATTAATACAAGTATAGAGTACGAAAGCATAAAAAGTAAGCATCACATCCATCTCACCATACATCAAATAAGAGATAAAGGTAAAGTACTCAAAAATAATAGTACAAAAAATAAACACAGTCACAATAATACCTCTATTATTACAAAATATTACTTAAAGTTATAAATAAAGTAAAGCAATATCACTCATCCTCATAAATAATATAAAATAATTGGGCAACTTCTGGACCACCCGGGTGATGCTCCTCTTCAATGAAAGGCTCCCCTTTAGGAACAGAATCTTTAAACTGCTCAAACTCTGACATTGTAGGTTTTACAATGCTAGGGCCCCAGCTAATAAAAGAAAAATCTTATTAGATAATTATCTAAGTATATTTTATGCTGAATATTTTATACGAATTATTAATATCACCATTTTACTTATCAAATCAAAATAACTATCTAGCATATGAGTAGTAAGCATACAAGGAACGAGATAAGCTATAAGTACAACATTTATAATTAAGCAAGAATTGAGGCAAAAATATACCCCATGCAAACTAAGCAAGGAATAAGCATACATATATATAATGTAGGAAGTAAAAGTACTGAAAGAAAAGTCTAATCCTAAATATGCTGATGATCATATGACACATGCTGATTAAAATAGAAATCTAAAAGTGGTACATATAGTAAGCAGCAAAATCTAGCATCCTATAATATATGCAAGTGAGTAGGTAATTAAAGAAATATAGCTGACTGAAATAGTATGCATCAATAATACAGTAAATATTAAGCTAAAACTGAAATAGGTATGTATAACTACCATATTAGAAAGAATTGGCCAATCCAGCCTAGTATAATTCCCAAAACCTTTCTAGGCTAGGGCAGACAGAACAGAATAGTAGAACTAAAGAGGCAATAAATACAAATGCAAAATCTTTTAGTTATTTTACTTTTGTTTCTGTGGACATGTCTAGAAATAACAGAGGAGTCAAGCACATCTACAAGACTAAATGGGTTCCAAGCTTAACACACACTCCTCAATGCGTAATATTAAGCATCCTTATTTCTCCTTACCCTTGTCCAGTAGGGTAAAATGCACCAGATCAACCAGTAACTGAACTCAAATGCAAATGTTATCCTAATATTCTATGTTTTCAATTACATGCAATAATATTTTATTATATGACATGTCCAAAGAAAAATAAGCACAAAGTTCAAGGAATGCGTAGCACAAAATCAAGTAGTAAGTAAGGGACTCTACTAAATATGGTCATATTATTTATTATCTAATTTAAATTATTCTAACTATTCCAAGTTATATAAGTTCAGGATCTCTAATTCTTACAATTGAGTGTAACTTAGAAATATAATGTTATAAGTTAAAATAGATTCTAACTGATCAGGTTCTAATCTAATTCAATAAAGTACGACTATAAGTTAAGTAATAAATCACAACATCCTAATTTGATGAATTTAGATATTTCTAACTAAGATCTGATCAAGATCTATTAAACTAGAGATTATGGATTAAACACCATAAATCACATAATCCAAAGGGTAAAACTTAAAATCTAAGTTTCAATCTAAATGTGATCTATTAATTAAGGTAAATCCTATTAAGCAAAGTCATACTTAATAGGATGATTCTCCTATTCTGAATCTAAGGTTAAAAGACCAAATAATCATAATTAATATAAAATCTAAGAACTGATAAAACCAAGGATTTATTTATTAAATAACCCCATGATTCAATGAATGAAATCTAACATATGATCTAATCCTAAGGAAAGACTTAGAGAAATTCTAGGAAATTTAACTAATCTTGATTTATAAACTAAGTTTATTTACTTAAATGACTCTAATATATTTCTAATATTGATCTTAGTGATTTAAAAGATAAATTAGGGCTTAAGAGTGCTTAACCTAAATTTTGGGCAAAATAACTATTTTGCCCCTACTTAAGGGTCTGAAAAGTTACTTTTTGATTTAGGGCTTTGAAATAAATTTTCTTATTGCCAAATAATTCCTTACTATCTAATATGAATATAGATAGTAACTACACTCAATTTGGGTAAGAAACGGGTCCTATAGGTCCAAACTAAGGATTTTGACATAAGGGGAAATTTAGTAATTTACACAAAATCAAATCTAATTTTTTATGCAATTTATTATTGGCTACTATTCAAAGATTTCAAAGAGTCTAAGAACACTAATTTTTGAAGTTTATTGGATTAGTTATGGACAATTCAATTCTAAGGGCAATTATGGAATTTTTCTAAGGCAAATGGGGTCAAAAATCTAACTTTTCCATTTGAGATCTAAATTTAGTAAACTCAGTAGCTATAGCTTCCCTATATCACACAGAGTACTTTAATAGGGAGTAAAACCAAATTGGACCTCATTTGGTCAAGTTATGACCTAATTAAGGTTAAGGTATTTTGGTCATTTCTAATTTTCTAGGGTCCAGAGCTTAAATTTTATTGTAAATTACTGTTGACACTAAACTTCTAAGCTAGTTAGCACTTTAAATTTCTATATTTGGAGTATAATTGACTAAGATATGGTTAGATCAATATCTTAGGTTTTAGGAGCAAGTATGGATTAATTAACATCTAAGGCAAATTAAAGTTCACCTACACATTTATACAGTGCTTAATTTTACTTAAACTAGATTTAAATTTGATATAATTCATCCTCACTAGAGTCTTATCGTCCTTAAAATTTGAAAAATGTGTAGTTTTGACAATTTCAGCCAGTTCTGGGCCAATATGGACAGTTCTGGGTGCTACGGCGCGCTGTGGCACCTTCTGGGCGAAAGCCAGGTGCTACAGTGAGCTATGGCGCACTACGGTGCGCTGCAAAGCGCGGCAGAGCTGTTAAGCGCTACGGCGCTATGGCGGATTGCACCGCTATGGTGCGCTGTAGTGCTTTTTGGTGCTACGGCTTAACCACCCCGAGAGCTGGGTGCTACGGCGCGCTGTAGCGATTTCAGGCACTGCGGTGCGCTGTGGCGGTTTAACTTTCTAAAGTCACAGTTCAATTAATTTATCTCTTGATTTCATATAGTTTTTCTGAAATGATGTTATAGCCCGCTGTGGAGCGTTGCAGCAGATTTCATTTAAATTCATCAAAAATATTTTTATGCTTCGTTAAACTATTATGAACTTGAATTTGAAACATCGAGCGTTTGTGGCGCGCTGCGGTCCCCTATAGTGATTTTGCCTATGCAAAAACTGTAACTAGTAAGCTTTCGAGCTCAATTACTCTCAACCTAAAGTACTTCACGTGCGGTACCATATACCATTGGAAAGGTCTTTCCGAGAATTTTCCATTGATACCAAAATCGGCACCAAATGATTATGTTATCAATGCAAATAGTGGATTTACATAAATAAGTATGTAGAAAGGATGAAAAATAGAGCAGCTTCATCTTCCTAAAATACAGACCTAATGAGCTCTAATGAACTCCATACCCTAAATACAAATTTCTAAAGATGTAAACTAAGCATAAGAATAAAATAAAGTATCCATTGAATCCATTCAATGGGAGAAAGGAGGTACCTTAGCTTTGATAATGGCAGATTTCCTAAGGGAAGCTTGAGAGCTTGAGAGGTCCTTCCTTCAGCAAACATAGTAATGGGGGAAGGAGGAGAGGAGAGGAGCTTAGCTTGTTTTAATGGCAGAGAAGGCCTTGCTTTGGATGGGATGGGCATGAGTTTTCCCATCGCAGCTATGGAGATAAGGGAGGTGGCAGGAGGTTGAGAGAGGGGAGGGGGAACAAAGGTGGCAGGAGCAGAAAAAAAATAAAATAAGGGCAGACTGAGCATGGCAGGGGGGCTAATAGGAAAGGAGGCTCAGCTGGGATTGGATGGCTATGGGTACCACCAGCCAAAAAAGAATAAGGAGGAAAAGATGACAAAAAATTGCCAAATTGCATGATTTAGGTGCCATTGTGCTCCTTATGTCTTGTAGAATGCATATGCCAAGTGGATTAAGTTTTTTATTATTGTACTCTTAATTATGCCCTAATTTTGTAAAATCATGATTAGTGAAAATTAAGGTTTCTAGTTAGTGAAATTCAATAAACTCACTTTCTAGTTGTTCATATGATTAAGTAAAATGTACTTGCCAAGTTTCATAAAATTCTAATGGCCGAATTTGTAATTAAGTGCTAATCCATTTGGTTTTATTTAGGATTTAATTAGCCTTAATTTATTTCTGTTTTCTGTAAATTTATATTTTTATGTATTAATTTCAGTAATATGAATGTTAGTAATAGTTATCATGAAACTTGAACACTTGATTAAACTAAATTGATATTAATTTTTGTATAAACTTAAGAATCTAATAAGAATTAATTAAGTAGCTAATACTTTATCTAAATATGAAATTTGCCATCAATAATATATCAATAATATATTTGATTTTTTATTGACCTATAAATCAACTATTGGTCTTAATTTGGTAATTTTAGGGGTTAAATCCTAACCTGTGTGATTAAGATCTAAACTCATAATCACTTGATCAATCAACTTAATTAAAAGACAATTCAATTGACATGATTCCAATAATGCATCTGATTTGACATTGATCTTAAATCTTTGAGTTAGAAGTGCTAAGGTTATTAAAGAACTTATGGGATTAACCATGTGAATCTAAATTTAAGATCTATGATTTTCTCATATACAAGACTCAGGAATAATTATAAAACTACATTGATTTACAATAAGAACTAATATTATTAAAATTCTTGATTGTAACCCATAATTATATCATAAGTTGTGATTAGATGGATCTAACCATCTGATCTGATCTATTAAATTCAAGCATAACAAATGAAACTTATGAATTTATTATAAATGTTAAAGGTGTGAGATCTTGATGATCTTGTTGTAGGAGTACAATATAATATATGAAAAGCTTAATAAATGTTAGCACATTGAGGTAGGAAGAGCTTGTGTTGAACCTTGAGGTAGGAAATTAGATGATTCTTCCTTAACCCAAGTAGTTTGATCTTAAACTCTTGTTTTAGAATTCACCTAAGATATTAGAATGAGATTTCTCCCATGTGGTAGTAACCTATATTGAGTGATCTCTTGGTCACATCCTTGGAACATTATATAGGATTCACCCAATTAGAGTCAAGATTCATAGCTCTGATAAATCCTTGGTTATTGAATAGAATTGCTAGGACCCAAATTATTAGTTTGTTATGATTATGCATATCCATGGTGTTGAGTCATTTCAGCAATATTCAGGATTAGGCGAGTCACTCCAATATGGACTTATAATCAGGGGCTATCTAAAGGGATTAAATGAATACAGTTTCGGGGAGTAAATCCTCTAAGCCTAACAATGTTATAATCACTGAACTAGATCCTTAGTTTGTAGGTGAATAACTGAAATATGGTTCTACCTCTTATCTTGGTGTGCCTCAATAAGTGTTTTAATAAACAAATTAAGTATTAAATTCACCTCTCTTAGAAACATACAACCATGTGTATACAATCTTTCCAACTGCTGATTTAAAGTAAAACACTATGTAAAAGAAACTAACTATTGGAATTATAACTAGGAGTCAGAACCCATTTAGATGGATTCTGCACAATGGAGACATTTGATTCATTATTAGACTTTAAAGCATTTTCTAGATTTATGGATTTTAACACATGTATTGTAGAGACATGAGCATAAGCATAATTATGATGTAAGAGTATTAGTGATGATTTATGGATTATAAAATTTTACATACTTCAATAGAGGAATGTCAGAATGTTTAGTATTATATTCTTAATAGGATAAATATAGGCAATGGATCATATGATTCATAGCAGTTCAGTAATATTTCAGTTGCATATCAGTAGCATACAATAGCATGGCACATGTAGATACACGACTTCAGTAGCATACAGCATAGTCTTACATGTTGTTTACTCAATTTTAGGTCGTACTATTTTTATTTATTTTTAGTATTCAATAGTCAGCCTTATTTTACTTCAATTTTGTACAGTTCTGATTTTCAATTACTCTTACAGTTTTTTTTTCCGTAGCCTTGCTTACTTTATTATTAAATGTTAATTTAATATTAGAACTGCTTATATTAGTTTTGATATGTTAGACTTATTGTCTAACATGTGGTACTTTTGGGATCCAACAATTTGCTAGATTCTGTGCAGCTTGTTGAGCTAGGCTAGGAAAACTCTCAGGAGATTTAGGAGGAGTTCATGAAGCTTAAGTGGATCCACCTTCTGCTCTACTATTTTTATTTCAGTTCAGTATTTTAGACTTTATTTCAATATTATTTTAGTAAATTATTTGTAATAATTTCTAGATATATTTTCTTTTTTTTTCTGAGATGAATGTTTAATTCATTTTTTGTGATGAATGTTTCTGGATGTATGCTTAGCTTCTGCACTATATTTATATATTACTTATACTTAATATTGTGATAAGGTCAGCATACCAGGAATGCTGATATCTTATACATATATTAGATTCTTTATGTTGTATTTTAAATTTAATGTATGTATTTTTTCTAATACTTAGGATAAAGATACTACTCTTATCTTAAGTATTAGCTCTCAACCCTCCTTTGGGGTTGAGTTAGCAGCCTTCAGTGTTAGTTTGAGCTATTCGGGGAGTTGGGAAATTCCTTCCCAAGTAGCGCACCGCTCCGCCGCCAAGTGATTACTATTTTTTAGGTGCGGCGATGGGGCGGGGCGCTTCAAGGCTGAACTATATAATTAGACATGTATCATCCAAACCCTCTCATGGCTAGAACAGAGTTGATTCTATCTCAAAAATAGAGATGTAAAGGTAGACTAACTAGGACACACTTCACTAAATTTTTATCTAAATTTATTGAATTTACTATTTATTAATTCCAATGTCGTATGCATTTTAAACCTAACATAGAGTATTCATTAAATATTCTATGTCTCAACTAATGTGTCAAAATAGTAAGGGCTCAAATAACTTGAAAGTAGTGCATACAAAATAAGGAGGTATAACGGTACTAAACAAAAATATGTGATATCATTTATTTTCTAATATATTTATTTTAACTACTCTAAGATTATACATGCATAGGATCTATAATATCTTACAGTCCAGTACAAACCTAGAGTTATGGTCCTATAAGGTTATCCATTATAACTAATCAAGTTCTAATTTAAATCAATTAATGTCGCCAACAAAAGTTAGATAATAAATTAAATCGCCTTAATTGATGAATTTATTAACCCAAAACTAATCTTGATAAAGCAAATCAAGATTAAGGGATTAAGAGTTAAACTCCAAAATATGGGGTTTATAACTCTTAATCTAAAGGCACTAAAGTTTAAGGATCTATAATTTCTCTAATTCTCACATGCTAAAAGTTAAGGCAACCTTATTATGTATAATCAAACTTAATAAGCTAGATCTCCAATCTTAAGCTAAGGTCAAAGGATAAAATAATTAAAACTAAAACTTCTAAGATCTAACTACAATTTAAACTATATTTAATCTATTGAGTAATCTAATTACTCAATAGAATAGAACTTAAGGATCCAAGGCTAAGGATTTAAATGATAAATTATTTAGAAGACACCTAAGGATTTATATGAAGAGTTACATAAATAACTCTTCTAACTTATAAGAGATTTAATTATATTAATTCTAATCTAATAAGTTGATAATTCTAAGAATGAAGAAAATATGGATTTTCACATCCACATTTCAACGCTTATGATAATTAAGGAAAATTAGTAGTTTAGGATTTTAAGGCAAACTAATGGTTTAAATAACCTCAAGTTTGATTTTGAATATAAGGTTTACTAATTTTAAAAATAAAGGAAAGATTCGAGTGATTAAATTTCACTTAGCTTAATATTTGGCCAAAATGATCAAAATGCCCCTCATTAAGAGTCTAAAATGAGACTTAAGGATTTAGTGTTCCAAATTGATTTCCCTCAATGCAAAATGGTTTCTTGCTATCTAATATAAAGATTGGCACTAAGAACACCAAAATCGGCTAAGGTTTAAGGTTAATGAGCTCAAAGTAAAGTTTAAGCTCATTAATGGGTGATTAGCAAAATTAATGAGAGAAACCTAATTTTATGTTATACTTAGGTTTTACTTAGTCTAAGGAGTTCATACATACTAAGCTTGCTAAATTCTGAGATCAATTGATTTAGTTATAAACTAATTAAGAAAAAAACCCTAAAATGGGTAATTAAGGGAGGGGTCAAAAATTCATTTTCACTAATTGATGTCCAAATCAAGCAAAATTAGTGGCTATGGGCTACTTATAGCACACTGAGTATAATGATAGTAAGTATGCTAAATTTGAACTTAAATTAATTAATCTAAGCCATAATTAGAGTTTAGAGAGATTAGTTTGATTAGTAAAATTAATTACAAAAAAATAATCTTAAGTTTATAATCATGTTCTTTATTTAGTAAGTGATTAGAGACTTAAAACTTGAAATTTGGTTAATAATTGAGCTTAATATTCACTAATCCATTTTATAAGTCATTAAGCATGATTAAGGAAATAAATGATAGAAACCTAAATATTTTTATAAGCTAGTACTCCTTGCATTATTTTGATTGAAATGATAAATTAGATCACTACATTTGGATGTGATTTGACTAATTTATGATATTATCAAAATTTTGGGTTAAATGCTTAATTAAAGAAAAATGTTATTAGTGAACCTAATCATCAAACATAAAAGCTAGTAGCATAATATTAATCCTTGCAATTTTCTAAGTATTTTGAGATATAACATCAATATGTTTGGATTTGTAAATAAGAAGTTATGAGGCTTTGAAGCTTAAGTAATTAATTGACTAAAAAGGTGATAAGTGAAACTGATCACCAAACAGAAAATTCAACGGCACATTAACATTTCTTGCATTTTTCTAAGCATTTTGAGATATAAAATCATTATATTTGAAGTTGTGGTTAACAAGATATGGAGCTTTGAAGAAATTATAATTAAAAATTAAAATAGTTTTTGTAAAAATTATTGTTCATATGAACAATACACACACGCATGCATTTGAGCGCAAGCCAGCCTTCAATCGCACGCTCGTGGGACAAGGTGCCTGCACGCAGGTGGGTACATGGGTGGGTCCGACCCAGCCCAGCCCACACAATGACCCGGATGGCAAAAACTGTGTATGGAGACCTAGGGCATCAAAATTCTCCCTATACAGAGCTCTGAGAGCTTTCGATGGGTACCTAAATCGACACAATTGGACCACTCTAATGTCTCAAACAATGATTCCCTAGCTTTCATAAATCAAGGTTTTACAGGAAGTTAATATGCGTAACTATAGCACTCGTCAGCATTTTTTGGCCGAATCAAGCTCGCTTAAGCTCGATCGATCGAGGGGTAGTTCGCATAAATGTGCAATGAGCAAACGACTTAAAATGAATCAATTGCATGATTGAATTGATGGGAGAGGAGGTACCTTAGGGTTTTGACTTTAGGAAGATTGGTGAGCTCGGGAAGGGTCCAA
Organism: Gastrodia elata; assembly: GCA_016760335.1. NCBI lineage: Eukaryota > Viridiplantae > Streptophyta > Magnoliopsida > Asparagales > Orchidaceae > Gastrodia > Gastrodia elata. Next base: position 35,102,026 of record CM028682.1, read on the forward strand.
CAGAGGTTCACAGTCTATGTTCAATCAAAACAGAAAAATTGGAGCTTATATGGGCTTAATGGAGGCTCGTCGGAGCCTCCAAAGTCTTCCGCACATGGCAGCAGCCGCATGCCCTCACCCTGCGTGACATGCTAAGTGCTTGCGTGACACGCAGGGCTCCCACGTGTCACGGGGATACGAGCCATCCAATTGGGAAAACCCGATCGCACGACACATATGCACCATTTGAAAAGGCGAACCTGACTTAATAAGGGAGGCGAGCCCCACCAAAAAATATTAGTTAATTATTTAATTTATATTAAATAAAATTGTAAATTAAAATTAGGCTATTAAATAACCTCCAAAAAATCCTAAAAATTCACCTCTTACTAATTGCGAGGTGAAGAACTCAAAAATGAAGTCAAATTTTTTATTTGAGATCAATTTAATTATTTTAATTTTCTAAGTATTTTAATTATATTAAACTATTCAGAAAAGTTTGATAACTTCCAAAACTTCTCAAAATTTCACCCCTAGCTATATTGGTGGTGAGGAGTTCAATGGTGAAATTTGATTTTGATTTGGAGGCCAAATTAATTTTGGTAATTATTTAGGTCAAAAATTTAGCAAAATAGCCAAATGATCTAATCGAGGTCCGGGTGGATCCCAAACTTCCAAGGTTAGGTTCTATGACAACCCTAGGTTATTACCCTAGTCAATCAGAGCTTAAGTAGGTCTTGATCTTAGTTCTATTACTCAAAGAAAGTCATTAGGAGCTCACCCTAAAGTTTTGATCTAAATCAGGTGTCAAATGGATCAAATCCTGATTTTGAGAATTAAGGAATCCTGTAATTCGACCTATCTAAACTGGCCTTAAATTGAAAATTGGACTTCGCCATTGCGCACATCACCCCCAAATTAGCTAGGGTGAGGAGTTCAATGGTGAAATTTGATTTTGATTTGGAGGCCAAATTAATTTTGGTAATTATTTAGGTCAAAAACTTAGCAAAATAGCCAAATGATCTAATCGAGGTCTGGTGGATCCCAAACTTCCAAGGTTAGGTTCTATGACAACCCTAGGTTGTTACCCTAATCAATCAGAGCTTAAGTAGGTCTTGATCTTAGTTCTATTACTCTAAGAAAGTCATTAGGAGCTCACCCTAAAGTTTTGGTCTAAATCAGGTGTCAAATGGATCAAATCCTAATTTTGGGAATTCAGGAACCCTGTAATTTGACCTATCTAAACTGGCCTTAAATTGAAAATTGGACTTCGCCATTGCGCACATCACCCCCAAATTAGCTAGGGTGATGTTTGGGATGTATTTAGAAGTCATCATATTTTTGTCAAATATTATAATATATTTAAAATACCCTAAAAATTTAAATAACTAAATACTCATTGAAATCAAAATTCATCTTCACCTTTGCATTCCTCACCCTTCAATTAGCAAAGGGTGAATTATTGAAATGTTTCAGAAGGTATTTAATAGGCCAATTTTAATTAATAAAGTCTAAAAGTATTATTTAATTAGAAATTTCAAATGCCATTACTTCCTCACCCGCGCCATTCCCTATTCACCAATGCCATTTGATCAGGCGTCTACTTGCGTAGCACCGTTTGATTGGATCGGTCAATCCAATCGGACAGTCAAAAGACCATCTTCCCTGTCTGGCATATGTATGTCACGCGTTCACTGCACGCGGTAGTTTCCCCGATAGGTGGCCGACTTCGCTACTAAAGGTGCTGCTATGATCTCGTTAAAGTCCATAATCGACTTTACTGTCTCCTTTGCATAATCTGGAACCTTCTTAGTTAAAGTGGCCCTCGATTGAACTTGAGTGCTCCCAATCATTGAAGCAAGGGTACCTCAATCTCCCGATCCATATTAATAATCTGCAATCACTCTTTTTGTTTTGTTATTTCATTGCATGGATTAAAGATTAGTCGGGCTCAATAGGGTTCGATTGAACTCGATTGAACCAATTTAAGGCTCGATCCATAATAATAAATAGTGTCATCATTGCTTCGTTCTGCCTGAGTAGACCTAGGGCTCGATTCCACCGCTTATTTAGACCACCTCAGGTTTTGGCACAACCACCATTAAGAAGGCCTTGTCATCCTCTTTCCGTCATCGTGTGGGCAGATTCCTGCAGTCGCTCGGAAGGCCGGTGAATTCTGTGCCTTAGTGTGAAGTCCTCGGGTAGCCTGCAAGATGATGAAGGAGGTCACAAACTAGGCTAGGCCAGCCCGAGTCCGACTCGTGTATCCGAGTCAGCCGTTCGAGTGTCAGATGTCAATCCATCGAGGGCCCCACCACTGAAGTCTATCCTTGGCCCCTTGAAAACCCACCATCCCACGTCGCCAGCTGCCACGTACATTCGTGGGTCCTGTCTGTGCAGCACCGCTTTCCTATGGGACTCGCCATTTATCTACAGAATTAATAATTAATTATATGATTAATTAAATTTCAATTTAATTAATTTAGTAAAATTGCAAATATTCAAACATCTATATATTTCAAACCATAAGTTCAAATATATTAAATATATATCACATTTTAATCATAACAATGAGAGGAATATTATGGCAGTGTCAAATTTCTATTTGGATGTGTATTTAATATAGTGACATTTTAGGACCCCCTTATTAGTTCAAAACCCTAGAAAACTTCGATGGCTAATAATTTTGCACCCACTAATCCAAACATAGTCAATATAGGTCTCATTTTAATTAGAAGATCATCAAAAATGTCTTAATAGTATTAATTTTGCTATTAGGTTAATATTTTTACTAATGACTTTTGGGATATTTTCTTAATTACCTCTCAAACCCTAGAAACTTCAATTGATCATAACTTGATCAATTGGACACTAAATTAGGTCATTTAATATACTATTTTGATCAGGAAGACCTAATAAATAGTAAACTGCAAAAATATTTAGGATTTGGTGATTCAATTTCTTAATTAGCCTTAATCACCTTAAATCTTAATTAGTGAATATTGGTATAGTTAGTGATCCAAATTGAGTGATTCAAGTTGATGATAGTTCCTTAAGTATAGTAGAACTTAGTGATGTAATTAGTTTTGTGATTCTGTGAATGATTTTACTAATCACTCACTAATTTCTCTTAATCATAATTAGCTCATAACTTAATCAAATGAGGTTCAGTTTAGGTCTACTCCCAGTTATAGTACTCAGTATATTATAGGGAAGCTATAGCCACTGAGTTTGCTAAATTTAGACATCATTTGAAAAAGTTAAGTTTTTGACCCCTTTATAAATCTTCAAACTACATATTTAGACCTCAATATTATTTTGGCCATAACTTGGCCTTTTGATATCAAAATTTAGTGATTTTATGTTCTATGGAGTTTTTAGATAGTGAACGACAATAGTCTAACGGAAATTTTAAATTTCACTAAGTAAAATTACTAAATTGCCCCTAATGAGCTAAAATCTTAATTAGAGCCCATTATGCTTAATCCTTATCCAATTTGGGTGAACTTACTATTTATCTTCATATTAGATAGTAAGTAAGCTTTTGCCATTAATAAATTTCAATTTAGAATCCTAAATCATAAAGTTGAATTTTAGACCCTTAAGTAGGGGCAAAATAATTATTTTGCCCAAAATTTAGGTTTAAGTATCCTTAAGCCTTAGAATCATAATCTAATCACTAAAATTATTACTATAACTAATTTAGAATTAATTTAGGATGTTTAGACTCATTAAATTGTGATTTTAAGAAAAAGCCCTAAAATTCACTTAAAATATCCCAAGTTTTAAATTAAGTTTCATAAGGTGAATTTAGCTCACCTTAAACCTTCCATAAGATAATCATATCATAATAGTTTATAACTAAGATTAACATTAATACTTAAATTATTTTAGTAGTTTCCTTAGTTTTTTCCTTTAGCCTTGGGATCTATTTCTTCATAAATTAGTTTTAGAATTTTAGATTAGAGTTCATTTATTGAGTAAATAGGTTACTCTATGGATAAAATCTTAGTTTTATAGCTTTTTAGAATTTTATCCTTTATTTATGATTATTTTATAGTTTAACTTTAGTCTAAGTTTGAAGATCCATCTTATTATGTTTGATTAATTAATAAAATAGCCTTAAATTTTAAAACCTGAGAGTTAGGATTAATCTCATTCCATTAGTCTTAGAACCTATTGGATTAAAAGGTTAAACCCTAATATTTGGTATTTAACTCTTAATCTCCTAATCTTGATTTGTATTAATCTAGATTAGCTTGGGGTTATTAAAAATCATCAAATTAGGACGTATGATTTATTATTCAAACTTATATAAACATCATTGATTAAAATATGTTAGAACTTGATTAGTTCTAATTATTTTAAGGCTTATATGAATGAGGTTTTGAGTTTCTTCTGGATAGTAGGATATTGGAGATTTTGAGCTTGTATAATCTCGGATTAGTTATAATAAATTTAATTAAAAAATAAGTGATATCACATAGTTTTGTTTAGTGTTATTTATACATTGTTTTGTATTATTTGCTTCCTTATTTTGGACATTTATATTGGTGACATAATAGGTGAAACATAGAATATTTGATGAATGTTCTACGTTAGATTTGGAGATTTCATAAGACATATTCATGAATAATTGAATGAAAGAAAATAAGATGAATCCATAAATTTATATAACATTTGAAATGGAGTTTATCCTACTTAGTCTGCCTCTGCAATACTGCTTCACACATTGAGATTCAGATGCAGTTCTATGCTCAGGTGTTCGATCCTTGAGGATATATTTATTTGAGATAATATTTTCCAAGTGTTTAATCCTAGAGTTGATATGATATTTTCAATGGACCTGCTGATCTATAGTATTTGATCCTAGATACTTCAGAAGATTACTTTAGTGGCTAGATGAGCCACCATTTTTTGTTATGGTTGGACTAAGTAGACATATGTCCATATGAGATAGCATATTTTCATTATATGTTCAGTCTAATGTTCTTCAGCATTTTATGCAGCACTTATATATAATAACAGTACTTTTTAGCAAGTTTAAACATTTATCTGCTTTGTAGACATTGGTTTCATATGAAAGCATGTTAGGATGCTAGTCTTTTATTTCAGTTTAATATATATATATATATATATATATATATATATATATATATATATATATATATATATATATATATATTCATTTAATATCAGTTATTAATTTGGCATGAGTAGATTGGATCATATTTACTTAGGATGTTTGTTTCACTTAGTAGATTTCATATATACATTGTGTAACCTTTTCTGGAGCTTTGGGTTGAGGTATGTGCTTACCTCACATTTTCCTTAAGTTATAATTATGCAGTTATATCTTTTACAACTTTCTTTTATGGCTTTATTGCTCCTAAAATACTTAAGATATTTGTGATATCATTTAATACATAAAATTCATAGCATAAAATATACTTAGACAATCTGTCTAATCAGTATTTAATTTCTTTTGGCTGGGGTCCTATCATTGTGAAATCGACAATGGTAGATTCTGAGCTGTATGAGGTTGATGGGCCTTTTGAGAAGCTTATTCAAAAGGAAATGAGTGTTGTTGAAGATCATTAGTTTCTTTTAATCCTGCTTGTGAGGCTGAGTGTTTAGCTTTATTTTTAGTTAAGCTCTTAATGCCTTATAATAATATAGGTACCCATGTATTTTCCTTTACTACTACTTTATTTTGAGTTGTATGTCATTTCATCTTATATTATGGATGCATGGATGTTAGTAGTTGATGTTTATTTTTTTTTCGCACTATGATATTCTAGTATACTCATTAAGTGAAAGTTTCATTTGCTTTACTTGGGGCATATCCTTCCCTTATTAATATATTTAGGATGCTTATTCCTAATCTAATGCTAAGTGAGGGATTGCCCAATAATGACCACCACTTAATCTTAGTTGATTAAGGAGCTGTAACAACCCTAGCGTTGTTACCTATCAATTTGTAACTTAATTGACTTTAATCTTTTTCTATTACTCTTATAATAATGTTAAGAATCTCCACCTCAAACTTTGTGCAATTTGGAGAGAGTTTAACAGTTTCCAGCATTTTTTGGTTTTCTGATTATTCTGAAAGTACCTAATTTAATTAAACCTCAAAATTGAAAACGGTGTCCTCCACTGGACTCATCACCCCTAAATTAGCAAGGAGGGTAATTTAGAAGCGTTTAGAAGTCGTTAAAAAATATCATGATTATTTTAATATTATTTAATTACCTAAAAAAATAATAATTAAATATACCTTCGATCAAAAATCTAATTGTATTTTTGAGTTCCTCACCTCTTAATTAGGTAAGTGTAAAAATTAGGGATTTTTTGGAGTTCATTTAAGTATTTAAATTTAAGTAAATAATTTGGATAATTAAATAATAAAATATTAGTTTTAAAATTAAACTAATATATGTATTAAATTAAAATTATATAAATTATTATTAATAATTTCTTTCGGTTGAAATTGAATGGCAAAAGTCCGCTGAAATAAGCAAAACACCAAACAGCGGTTAGGCTGCAACAGAACAATTAGATTCGTTTTTAACTAAATCGAACGGCGGATTGATTTAATTTTAATCTAAAGTGTTGGATCATCCGTGTTAATCCAAGGGCTTAGAAGCGAGTACTGTACGTCCTTGCTACTAGAGGATCGTGCACCTGAATCTGACGCAAAGACGTATGCCGACCTTTCCAGCTGCCCTTCTCTATGGCCATTAGGCCTCGGCTCAATCGAGGGAACCTGCTGCTCGGCGAATACTATGCTATCCTAACGTAAATGATCGACACAATCGAAAGCAAAGAGGATACTATGTACATCATCTCCGTTTTACTTTACTCATATTTTGTTTATTTTGATATAACATCGAGTTTTTGTTCATGGTCGAGCTTCGTTGATTTTGAACCAACTCTTTTAGAGCTTGCTCGATTATTTCAAAATGTTTAGAAAAGATTAAATTAAGCTATGCAATTATTTATCAATCGAGCTCGATATGATCGAGCTCGTTATAACCCTACCATATTACTCTCTTATACACTCTAAAAAAATGAAATTAAGGTCCCTAGTTTTATGAACCTGAGAGTATTTTCAAATGGGGCTTTCATAATACGACATGAAACCTTAGATTTAGCTTTACCTTTTTGGATCGAGCACTTCTAGAAGAGGCTCATGGTACGAGGGCAGCAATACCCTAGCGGACTTCTAGCACAGTACAAAAATTTGCCGCTACCGCGCGCTCTAGCGGACGTCTAGCACATCACAAAATTTTTATGTCCCAAGACGCCACACCACGCCATGGCTCGCTATAGCGAGCTACAACGCAAGGTGTCTAGCTAAAGCAAAAATTCATAGCCTGGATTCCCAAGGCAATCAAAGATGCTACAGCGCGCCTAGGGCTCTAAAATTGAAAATTAGGTGCATGAAAAGTTGTATTTTTCCACCTTTTTGATTGAAACTTGAATCACACTTATGGCATGAATTAAGCCTATTTTTTACCATGAATTCAAGTGCCATAAGTGCGATTAACTAATTTAGGCATTCATAAATTTTTCTTCTCATTGCTATTAAGGTTATGAGAGGGGAGTGTGAGGCTGCACCTCTTGAGAATTCAAGCACCTCAGCCTTCAATTCTTTTCAATTGCAAACAATTTCTCATTTCTCTCACTATCTCCTACTTTTAATTCATTAAAAGAGAATGTCATCCGAAAAGAAATCCATGGCAAGCAAGAGAGCCACTTCCCCCACAACTGGTGGGGAATACAACAGGAAAAATTTACTTCGGTTGAAGCAAAATAACACTTCAACAAAGTAACATCAAAGCGGAAATTAATCCCAGAATGGGGATTTGGGCACCCATACCCTGTGAATCTAGACCAAATCATAAACAGTGGATGGGAGCATTTGATGAGCCCACAAATGCAACTTTCCCCTTCATTATTCAGAGGGTTTATGCCACTGCCATCAATGCGGTAGGGCATAAAGTTATAGTAAGGGGTAAGAGCGTGGAGTTTGATAGCCTGCAAATTAGAAAGTTTTACTTGTTAAGGGAGGTAGAGGAATGTGCCTACTCCAATTCTTAGGCTCCCAATATGACCTGGCTGCTGTAGCAAGCGAGATCATTCACACTGATACGGGATGGAGAGGAAACTTGGCAAACATTCTTCGAGCACTCCTAACGGAGTTGAGGAATGCCTGGCATGTATTCGTCTCCAGAGTCATCATGCCTTTCAGTCATCTTAGCGAGGTGACCCTGTCACAGGCGCTGCTCCTATGTGCATTGCAATGTTCTAAAGATATTCATATCTCTAGCATTATTATGGAGCAGCTCTGGAACGCCCTAACCGGGACCGCGCTGCTCTTGCTTCGGGTCATTAATCTCAGGACTATGCGAGGATCAAGGGGTGAAGATCCTACCCCCCGGGCTCCTTTAGAACTCTTAAACTTGAGTGCCCGCACCCACGAGAAGGTGCGAGCCAAGAGAAGGAGGGGGGAGGAAGGAGAAGCTTCAACCTCTACTGGTCAGACTATGATGGATAAACAAAAGATGCGGATGTAAGTTCATCAACAGGACTTTGGGATCTTAATGGCACGAGATATGAGCTTCCTCAAGGGGGAAGTAGCTCGACAGCGCCAATTCCAAACGGAATTCCATGACCCTCTTGGAACAATATTCTAAGAATGGAGTTTGCGTGGAGGACCGGATGGATCTGGGCTGCCATGGCCCACCATTAGCGAACCCATCCTAGATAATGACTGGCCAGCATATGATACATATCGGGACATCGATGAAGAAGAAGAAGAAGAAGAAAATTCAAAATGAATGAAAGGTTGTATTGTTTCTGCTCATTTTTATTTTTCTATTTTTGTTTTTTTTCTTTCATTGGCTGTAATTTTGATTGTTAATAAATGAATTTCGGATTTCCTGCACTCTCATATTTACTATGAATGTGTGAACAAGGTAATTTCTGAACAACCTCACTCCATGGATTTAATAATAAATCCAAATGTGGAATCTTAAGATCACTAATATGCTTGAAACTTAAGGTTATTTACAACCTTGCACCTCCTAATAAAGTAAATGGCTCTAGTGAGATTTAGTTTCTAACAAATTGAAATGAATTTGTGCTTAGGTTTAAGTGTGAGGGTGGGGAAACTTAGGGAATTAAAACCAACAAATGGCAAGGTGTGAGTGCACAATTGAGGGTGTTAGGCTCCTGTAGTACTTAATGACCATAAGGAATTAAATTAGGGATGAAGAAAAATGTCTCTCTCTTGAGCTGAACAAAAAAAAATGAAAAATAGAGATGATGAAAAATATCTTTCCCAAAATGCAAAATTGAGAAACAACATGAAGAAAAGTGTCTCTCCTAAGAATATAAATGTTCCGTGTAATTCATGAGAATGAGCACACATGGCACAAAACAATCTTGTCACTCACTAAATGCCTAGCTAAGGTTTGAAAGTCCTAAGGTAATTACCCCCCTAATGAAAACATAAGCATAAAAATTTTAGATTAGAGGTGGAATGTAACTAGAACTTAGAGCTTGAATAAGGAGGGTAGTAGCGGTTGGAATTCAGAAATCACCTTAACTTAGAGCAATATTCAGTGACTATAACATTATACATTTACATACCACATTGAATCTATTAACTAAAATTCAAAAAATCATTTGTAAGCTTACTCGAGAATATGCAAGAATTTAATTGTGGGGTGTGATATATCCAAAATTTATAGAAAAATAAAGTTGAACATCATTCAAACCAACATACTTTGAGTGGAATTTGTGTTTTCTTAGGAAAAATAGAGAAAATGGCAAGCCAGAGCTAAATTGAAGAAATCTAGATGAAAATCGTTGTAGTGTGGTGCTACAACGGGCCACGGTAGATAGGTGCACTAAACAAAGACATGGAACCTGAACTGTCAATCTGGAAGCAAACCACTATAGCGCACCATAGCGGGCTGCGGCGACATTTCAGATTATTTATATAAACTTTATATGAACCAATTGAACAATGTCAAATTTGTGATTTCGAACTTTTGACCACTGTTGCGCGCTCCAAGCGCACTACAGCGCGCTATGCCCCATGATGATTAATGCAGACCTGGGACAAAATTTGATGTAGCATGCCTCAGCGCGCCACGGAGGCATTTCAGATTATTCATATAAACCTTATATGAATTAATTGAATAGTGACAATTCTGCATTTTTGAAACTCAAACTGCCACAGTGCGCCATAGCGTAAACTGAATTAATTCAACACGCTATCCCGCAGTACAGCAGAATAGTATTTAGATTGAAGGTGCCACAGCGCGCTACGGCGTATCCTCAACAGAATAGCCCACCGGGAGCAGAATCAAATGCAATCGCTATAGCGTACCACAGCATAAACTCTTAATGCAGCTTTTATCACTTTCTTTTGCAGCATTTATCACTTTCTTTTGTTGCTTTATTGCTCCTAAAATGCTTAGGATATTTGTGATATCATTTAATACATAAATTCATATCATAAAATGTACTTAAGAAATTTATCTAATCAATTTTTATTTTCTTTTAGTTGGGGCCTTATCATTGTGAAACCAATAATGTAACAGCCCAAACTCTTAAGCACCAAGATATTGTCCACTTTGGCTAGAAAGGCCTCATGATTTTGCCCTCAGAAGATAACTTCCCAGTAGGTCACCCGTCCTGGGAGTGCTCCCACCTGAGCACGCTTAACTTTGGAGTTCTTATCAGGAACTCCACCGTTATCTGAAAAGGCATCTCGATGTTTAAGAGTTTCACATATTACTACTTAAGTGAGTCATCACAATCTCCCCAACTTAAGTAACTGACGTCCTCGTCAGTATCCACACACAGATCCAAGAACCATCCATTGGGTAGATAGGACTAGAGGTGACCCCTACAGGCACAAGAGGTACCCACAACTATGTAGCACCTTAACCATCATGGGTTCAAGAGGCTGCTCACATGAAGTGGTACTTTGCCCTGTATGGCACTTAGCTCCTATCTGACACCCTATGGTTTGCTCTAATACTATTTGTAACAGCCCAAACTCTTAAGCGCCAAGGTATTGTCCGCTTTGGCCAGAAAGGCCTCACAGTTTTGCCCTCAGAAGATAACTTTCCAGTAGGTCACCCATCCTGGGAGTGCTCCCACCTGAGCACGCTTAACTTTAGAGTTTTTATCAGGAACTCCACCGTTATCTGAAAAGGCACCTCGATGTTTAAGAGTTTCACATATTACTACTTAAGTGAGTCATCACAATCTCCCCAACTTAAGTAACGGACGTCCTCGTCAGTATCCACACACAGATCCAAGAACCATCCATTGGGTAGATAGGACTAGAGGTGACCCCTACAGGCACAAGAGGTACCCACAACTATGTAGCACCTTAACCATCATGGGTCCAAGAGTCTGCTCACATGAAGTGGTACTTTGCCCTGTATGGCACTTAGCTCCTATCTGACACCCTATGGTTTGCTCTAATACCATTTGTAACAGCCCAAACTCTTAAGCACCAAGGTATTGTCCGCTTTGGCCAGAAAGGCCTCACGATTTTGCCCTCAGAAGATAACTTCCCAGTAGGTCGTCCAAGAGTCTGCTCACATGAAGTGGTACTTTGCCCTGTATGGCACTTAGCTCCTATCTGACACCCTATAGTTTGCTCTAATACCATTTGTAACAGCCCAAACTCTTAAGCACCAAGGTATTGTCCGCTTTGGCCAGAAAGGCCTCACGATTTTGCCCTCAGAAGATAACTTCCCAGTAGGTCACCCATCCTGGGAGTGCTCCCACCTGAGCACGCTTAACTTTGGAGTTCTTATCAGGAACTCCACCATTATCTGAAAATGCACCTCGATATTTAAGAGTTTCACTTATTACTACTTAAGTGAGTCATCACAGATAATGGCAGATTCTGAGCTATCTGAGGTTGTTCGGCCTTCTGAGGAGCTTATTTAGGAGGAAGAGCGTGCTGTTAAAGATCATTAGTTTCTTTTATTCCTATTTAGGAGGCTGAGTCTTTAGCTTTATTTTCAGTTAAACTCTTAATGCTTTATATTAATACAGATACCCATGTATTTTCCTTTACTGCTACTTTATTCTTAGTTGTATGTCATTTCATCTTATATTATGGATGTATGGATGTTAGCGATTAATGTTTATTTTCTTTCACACTCTAATATTCTAGTATACTCATTTAGTGAAGGTTTCATTTACTTTACTTGGGTCCTATCCTTCCCTTATCAATAGATTTAGGATGCTTATTCTTAATCTAGTACTAAGTGAGGGATTGCTCAATGACAACCACCACTTAATCTTAGTTAATTAAGGAGCTGTAACAGCCCTAGCATTGCTACCCATCAATTAGTAAGCTAATTGACTCTAATCTACCTTTAACTCTTTGATTTTCACTTATATAAGACCCTTTGCATAAGATAAGTCATAATACTATATTTATTTGCAAAATAACCAATTCTTAATAACATGCATGATTGAAACCCATGATTTTAGTATAGGTGGTGATCAGATGGGTTTACCCATCTGATCTAATCAACTCAAACTTAAAGAAGGAATAGCTATAAAATTAATGTTAAGCTTAGAACTTGAATTTTCTTTTAAGTTAGAAGTGCAAGATCATTATGGTCTCGCCTCAGTTTGAATAAATCAATATTTGTAAGTCTTAATTGATTAAACTATTGAGGTAGGATAAGCTTATTTTCTACATTTTTTAGGTAAGAACTTAGATAATCCTTATTAACCTTAGAAGCTTGATCTTAAATCCTTATGGTAAGGTTTTCTAAGAGCTTAGTATGAGATTCCTTCATGTAGTAGTAACCTAAATTTGAGTGACCTTAGGGTCACATCCTTGAAACCTTGTGTAGTACCTTTCAATGGAGAAAAGGTTTATTAGTCTAAAATTCCTTATTATTTAAATAGACTTGGGGAAAATCAGTAGATTATTAGTAGAATGTGAAATTGTATATCTATAGTACTGAATCCTTTCAGTAAAATTCTAGGATTGGACAAGTCACTCTAAGTGAGATTGTAGAGTCTCGGTCTTATCCTATGTGATTGGATAAGTATAGTTCTGCTTAGAGTAAATGTTTCAAGCCTAGGTGCTTCCAAATTAGGTAAACTTGGATACTTAGTTTGAGATAATAAACTTTGACCAGGTTTTGCCCCTTATCATCATGTGTATTGATAAGTGCAACTTTAAACAAACTAAATATCTCAAGCCATCCTTTTAGAGCACACTGTATGATTTTGATTAAGGTATTTAACAACTTAATTTGAAAGAAGAAACTGTGACCAGGTTCTGCCCCTTATTGTCACTTGTTTTGATAAGGGTAGTTAAACAAACTAAGTGTTAAATCCTCTTTCTTGGGAACATACCTTTATGTGTATTCAATCCTTTCAGCTGATAGTTATATTGATTATAATGTAAATAACATAGTAAATTAGATTCAGGAGTCAGAATTCACTTAGGTGAATTTTGCACAATAGAGATAAATAAAATCATTACTAGATATTACATTCAATTTCGGGATTTGTCGATGATTTAAAGCTTACCGGCATTGAAACCTTGGCATATCATAATGCATAATCATGTCTGCATTAGCGGAGCAATTTGGCTCACCTAAGGACTCTGTTAGCAGAGAGTTCATTCACCTAGGAAATCAGTGGTGTGTTCGCGAGACACCAAGTCAGCATATCAGTGGTATATAGTTCTGTGGCATATTCAAATGCATATTTATAAATCCAGTGACATACAGCATAGTCTTATAATTTCATTCACTCAGATTTAGATTTCATACTATTTTACACATCTTTTAGTAGATAGTTGCAATTTCAGATTCATTTACTATTTTCAATTCACAGCTTAGTTTCTAGTTTCAGTTACAATTTTAGTCTGTAATTTTAGTTTTTAGTTTCAGTTATTTTATTTCAGATTAATACTATTTTAGAATTTTAGCTATTTTACTATCTTTGCTTCAGCTTTATTAAATCATTTAAAATGTTAAATAGTAGAAATTTGTATATTATTAGCATAGTTTCATTGTGTTAGACTTCCTGTCTGATAGATGGCACTTTTGGGATCTGGTGATTTACTAGATCCTGATTAGTTTATTGAGCCTGATCTAGAGGATACTTAGGAGATTTGGGAGTAGTTCGAGGAGCAGTAGTCAACTCTTCTTCAGTATTTTATTTTGTTTATTTTATTCCAGTTCAGCATTTAGACTTCATTTCTGTATTCATTAAAAAGCATTGTAATAAATCTGGATGCTTTCCTTTTCTATTTCTGAGATGAATATTTATTTCAGTTTCTATGATGAATATTTTTGGATATATGCTTAGCTTTCGCACTCAGTCTTTTTATCACTAATTCTTAGTATTGTGATGTGATTTAGATATTCATAGAATGCTAGTATTTGTGTAACTTGGTTTGTACTTGTATTTTAAATCCAATATGCACGAGTACCTTACCTAATACTTAAGATAATGATTCTACACTTATCTTATGTATTAGTGCTCAACCCTCTTGTCTTGAGGTTGAGTTGTTATTTGTTTTAGTGGTAGTTTATTTGAGGAGGTTGTGTTTGAATTCTTCCCAAGAAATGCACCGTCTCGCAGCCAATCTATTATCTCTTAAGCAAATTATACGTGGCGACGGGGCGGGGCGTTACAGTGAGCATCTTGGAAAATGATTGATCTATCTAATTCAAATCCTTTACTACATTTTAAATGCGACTCTCATCAAGCTTGATGATCACCTTTGCCCAATCAAATTGTGCACTCTTGAGCGTGAATGCCATGAATGATCATGACAATATTCGTCATGCAAAAACTGCCTATGCAGAACTTGATACAAAGGATTGATCATTGAGCCATGAGATGAGATGATTTAATATTCTCTGAGCTTCATAGCTTGGTTCATATCATTTATGATATGAACTTAACGCATGTGAACCGAGAACCACCTATAGAGCTCCACAACTGACTCTTGATTTATACAATATTTTTAAGCACATTAAGCTATGAGTGATGTGATATAAACTCATTTAGCTTCGCAGCTCATCTCCTTAGCTAAACCAAGAGTAGATGCATATGAGCCGTGGGTAGAATAAAGATCATATGATACTTAACTAAAATAGAGTTTTTTATTACTTAGATGTGAGAGATAATTTCATCTACAAAAATATCACATAGTTGTTTATGTGTTAAGATTGAATCTCATAGTGTTCATCTCAGAGCACTAGATAAGATTTAGTACATTTAATTTTTTTAGTTAAGGAATGCTAAATCTCTTGATTATGATATTAAATATAATCCAACTGCTTGTTTGACTCATCTCTCCCAATTTTTTCAAAACTATTTTCAAACTAAGTTAAATCTAGGATTTGTAAAATAAGGAACTCAAAATCCACTAGTCATTTCCTTAAACATCATTGAAATTAGATATACACTAGTAACAAATCTAAACATCGTTCTTAGAGGTCAATAAATCTTAGGAGCTTACCATCCCATATTACTTCAGACTATGTACACTTGTATGTGAACATAGAAAAATGTATTTTAGGTCTGTCAATGTGCATGAGAATGGAAGATGATATTGCATTCATCATAATGGGGCAAGAAATAAGGCTGCTAAACAATCAAATGGAGAAATGAGGAAATTAATGGACATATGACATGTTCCAATTTGATCTCTATTAGCTAGTTAACAAATTGAATTTGCAACCAAGTTCATCAAAGACTTCTCGAAGGTGATCAAGGATGCACTAGTGGCTATATATGAGAGAAAACCTGGTTCACTATCAGTGATATGTTTGTCTCCAATTGCAAGGTCCCAATTAGAAGGGCGTATTCGAAGAGGATCAAAATCTATTCTCTTAAAAAGTAACCTGAACATGCAGAAAAGGTGAATCAAATTCTATCTTTAAGAGGAGACTAGAAATAAGAGAGGGATTCAAGAAGAGGCTTAGGTGAGGAAGGTGAGTTTCAAGCACTAAAGATTGAGCCCTGAAAGTCTTCTAGGTTGAGAAATACTTAAGGTGAGTGAGAGGAAGCGAAGGTGGCAAACTGAAACCACAGAACGATGCCTAGCTAGGGACTAGGAGGAGCCACCTACTAGTGTAAGGAAAACAAATCTTTGGAGAAAGTGAGTGAAAAAAGGTCCCTCTAGTAGCAAGTGTTAAAATGTTATATTTGCAAAGTATATTTAAGATGAGCTAGAAATTGACTAATTGGAGTTCTTTGTTCTGATAGCATTGCTTGAGATGTGACAGAGGTGATGTTGACACACATCATGCCTTCAAGGACAATGAAAGATGTGAGGATATGGATTATAGAAGATGAAGATGATGATGAAGCATGCACTTAGTCTCTAATTGTGAGATTGATGCATTTGTGGAGCTTCAAGTGTAACTCAAGCAGGTATGCTAAGGTGTGGTGCCCCTAGACACATAATAAGATGTGTCCATTTAAGTGGAATTCAAAATAATGATAAGAAATTTAAATGTGTTTTAAAGTCATTTTGGATACGTTACAAAATATTTCAAGGCTTTAGAATGGATTTGGGTAAGTCATGGATGAATTATAAGCAATATAGACTTGAAATTGGACCAAAATGGGCCCCGTATGTTAGGTTAATTTTGGCATAGTGCCAATAATGCCCAATATGCACATAAGTGCCACTTTTAGTGCTATAATAATGGACCATGTGCTTATTAGGGTTATCAAATAGAGTGTAGCGCACCTAGGTGTGCCTAGGCACCGGTTTCAGCTACCAGGGTTATGAGACTAATGTCTATTGTGCTCATTCACCAAGTGAAGTGTGAAAGGCCTAGAGATATGTCTATATATTAAATTAATCCTAAGAAGTAATTTTAGGTCATTTGTTTTTGTTGGGTAGTGTGGAAATAAAAATAGACTTTTATGATTAGGTTTTATATGGGATATAAGAATTATGGTGGTTGTGATAGCTACGAGAAGCTAAGGACTAATATGTGAGGGCAAGGATCTTAAGAGAATGAGAAATATGATAGAGTTCCAAGGAATAAAGTGAGTAAAATTTCACTTGTATTATATTTTAAATATATAATGAAGTTCTTTATGATGTGACTCCATGATTTTTCCCTAGTTTTGGGAATGTTTCATATAAAAACCTTTGTGTTTATGTTTTGCTCTATTTTTCTTAATTTTATTCATTGTTCTTAGAATTTGCTTTGATGTTACAAAGCCACGGATCTACTTGATGTTTTCACTGTTACATCATTGCTAGTGCTTAGATGAAGTATACTTAAGTCTAAATCCTTATCATTCTCCAAGCTCTTTCTTGATATATTCTACATATATTTTGCATTCCATTGATTTATACCCTATTCAAGATTGCTCCATTATAGTCAATTGTACACCACAAAAAATGTTAATAGACATTATTGTGTTTGACTTATCTGAGTGAATCATGAGATTATAGTAAAATTATTATGATCCACATAAACTTGTAGGGGTTGTTTCTGCTATGCATGCATCTTTTATATTATCTAAGTGGTGTTATGGAGGGGTAAAATAAGTAACTTTAATTGTATTATTACTCTTAATGGCTTTAACTATCATATGCGAAAGGGTAAAATAAAGGATTTGACCTAGGTGGATTTTTATTTATCAATGCATAGTATGAATTACTCTAAGATAAAGATCAACGAGCAAGATGTTTTTCACCTCTGGTTTGCAAACATATTAAGTAGTAGGTAAGTGAACTATTGAGAAAGCTTAATGTGTTGTATGCTAGGAGGATCTATAAAATAGTTATATCTTATTAAGTAAATGATAGGCCATAAATACACAAATAAAAAGCCTAAATCTAATCACCTAGATATATTTTAGAAGTTTAAAAGCCAATTAGCAAGGATGAGCACTAAATTTATAAATAAATCCCATGACTTGTGGTTATTGGGTACTTTTGCTAAATTCTTAGAAAACTATTTAGACGTTATTTTTTATATTTAAAACACATAATGGAAACAAAACCACGAGTTCTTACAGAGAATTTTTCTAAATGATGAGATTAGAAAGAAATTTCAGGGTGCCACTACTTAACTATAAGATATACTTGGTGTTCTTATTGTGAAACAAGAAGGATATAACAGGTGCAAGGTTTCTTTTTATCATGATAAGAGATAAATTTGAGGTAAGAATGTTTTTTTGTGGTAAGAAGGACCACATTAAGAAGCATAGTTGAAACTTATTGGATGGTTAAAAAAGGAAGAAATTAAAACGAACAAGGGCTCACAAAAAAATACTACATCATCAGAGGAGTACTTGATCCTAATGATGATGACCCTATTTGTCTAGCTTATCAAGACACTAGTTAGGTAATCAATAGTGGAGCATTTATTCTTGCCATCTAAAGGAATTTTTTTTCATCTTAGACTCTTAACAATTATGGGAGAATTAGGGTGAAGAATGACATTATTTTTAAATCTTCTATAATAAAGAGTGTTTGACTATGGATAGCTAATAAGAGCACTCTAAATTTGATTTATTCTAGAAATTTGTCTAATATAATTGTAAATTGAGATACTTGGTGATGAAGGTTACTATGAAACATTTGAAAATAAGCAATGGAAGCTATTTAAAGGTTCATTTTTGGTGGCTCAAGGCAAGAAAACTAGCTAACTATATGTGTTACAAGAGAAAGTAGCATAGTCTTCAATGAATGAGATATTGATAGAAGCACAGTTACTACTATGATATAATCGGTTGGGTCATATGAGAAAGAGCCTGCAACTATATGTGAAGTAGAAATTTCTAACTAGTATAGAAATGGTAGCTTTGTAAGAGTGTGGCATTTCTTGATGAGGAAGTATACAAGAGATATTCACAATCTCAAGTTATTAAAATGATTTTAAGAGACTGGAGCTTACTATTTTAGATTTGTGTGGCCCATTGAAGACTTAAATATTTGGTAGTTCATCTTATTTGTTACTTTCTTGATGATTTTCTTAGAAATGTATTATTTTATATGCTAAACATCAATGATCAAATGTGCAAATTATTAAATTATTTAATGTTATAATGAAAATTTTGGGTGGCTTAAATTAGAAGTGCGTGTGCATAGACAATGGTGATGAGTTCATGGTGAGATTTGATGATTTTGTAATGAGCATAGGATTTGTCATCAAAGGGCACCTTTGAAAATGTAACTGTTGAATGGTCTAATAGAGTAAATGAAATGGATATTGATGGGAATTGTGTGGTGCATACTTTCTCAATTTAAGTTACCTTTAATCCTTTTGGGGTGACATCTTGAGTATTATAATGCTGAGCATTCTTTCTTATTCACCTTATCTGTTGCTAGAGTTCAATTCATAGTTTAGTGTGGGTTTGAAAAGACATTTTACATAAGAATATGATGGTATTTGAGTGAATCTTATGTGCACATACCCAAAACTAAAAATTCAAAGCGTGATGGAAGACAAAGCAATTTGTTTTCATTGGTTGTAGTATATATGATTTTGGTTACAAATTTTATGATCATATGTTGAAAAAGGTAGTTCAAAGCCAAGGTGCAATATGTAACATCTCAAGTCTTTACTAGGATAATTAGGACTAAATCCAGATCAAAAATCAAAATCTCGAGTGACTTTAAAATTAGGGTAAACTAAAAATAATATTGTATAGAGTATATTTTTGTGATCATAATGCTCAAATTTGGGAGCAATCTGGATAACAGATACTTCCGAATTAATTTATAAATTCTTTATATTCAGTAAATTAAGAAAATTTAAAACAAATCCAAATTCAATGATTTTTATATTATTGGATTAAAAATATTATAACAAGGCTACACAAAAAGTTTCGTTAAATTTTGGGCTCCGGATTTACCATAATTAATTTTTAAAATTTTTATCTTTAAAAATTAATAAAAAAATAAAATATTGCGCCAGCTCGAAAAATTTTTGTGCGAGTGCATTTTTCTCATCAAGATATACTATCATGTCAAGCTTCATTATTTTCTGGAAAAAATGGAAGAGAGAGAAAGAAGAGAGAGAAAGCGGGGAGAAAAAGAAGAGATAAGAATGAGGAAGAGAAAAGAAAATTGAACATTGAAAGCAATTATGAAAAAGATGACAATTTTGTTTTTATTCAAATAATGAATGAGAGAGAAAATAAAAAAATAATTAAGAAAAAAATGATAAATGCAATCCCCACCCCCTAATTCCTCCCACCTCCTCTCATCTTCCCACTCTCTTCCCCACTCCATTTTCCTCTCTTCTTCTTCATTCTACCACTGATTCTTCCCGTCGACCTCAGGTAAAGTCTCATCAAATAACAAGATAGAAAAAGAAATGAGAAAGAGATGAAAACTTTTCTATTCTTTTCATTTATTCTTCTTTTTCTTTTAATAATAATTATAATGTTATTATTATTATTATTAATGTTATTACTATTACTATTATTATTATATTTTCATTTATGCAATTTTTCTTTTTTTTCATATATGCATATATTTCCTAATTTCTGAACTTTCATTTCTATCATTTTCTTTCTTTTTTAATAAATGTTTATATTTCTTAATTTATGCAACTTTCATTTCTGTTATTTTTTTTTCTATATATTTATATATTTCACAATTTCTGTAACTTTCATTTCTGTCATTTTCTTTATATATATATATATATATATATATATATATATATATTTTTTTTTTATTTATATATATTAATTTCTATAACTTTCATTTTTAGTCATTTTCTTTATATATATATATATATATATATATATATATATATATATATATATATATATATTTCATACTTTATGCAACTTTTATTTCAATCATTTTCTTTTTTTATTTTTATATCTGTATATATTTCTTATTTTCTGCAATTTTTATTTTAGTCATATATATATATATTACTACTTATAATAATAAAAAAATTTGTTATTTTAAATATATAAAGATAAATAATCAATATAATATTAATATTAATATTTTTATCTAAATAAAATAAAGAATATTAGTCTTTCCATTTAATTATTGCATTTACAGCTTTTGTATCGCTATTTTAAGCTTTGACCCAGTTTGATATATTTATATGAGATTTTGTGCTCAAAACTTGAAATAAATGATCAGAACTCAATATCATGGGTTCATTTAGGCTGATCTCAGATATGTATAGATAATACATTATCCTAGGATAAACTGATATCTAGAGAAATAAGAAAACTGCACATAGCCTTTGAGAGAGAATGTATAATTAATTAGGAACCAACATCTCAAATAGTTAGATAGACGTATCGAACTCCTCTATTATTCTGTAATTTTGTCTAATATAATAAATATTATATCTTGATATGTTTTCTTTCAAAATGAACGCATATCTTAAATATATATATATTACATTCATAATTCTAATAATTTTGCAAGTATATCATACTTAAATATCATATTTTATTTGTATATAATTCTCATGTAGAATCATGTCACTAAATATTATATGCAAATTTTGATATCCTACAAACATTACTTAGACCTTTGTGTCTAATTAAATATTTTCTTTTCTTTTCTTTTTCTTAGTACACCCTATCATATATATATATATATATATATATATGGCAGTTTATGAATAATTTCTGGATCAAGTCTTTGAGGAGAAGCTGATGCATGATGGAGCAACTTAGATGTTGATTTTCTTAAGATTTTAACTTTTTGCTTAATATGTAATTGATTTTGTAAGATAATTATTATCTTTATAATAAATATATTTCTTTTAATATTCTTGTATTTCTGAATGTTACAATGAATGTGGAAGTGTGTATTTTATACGCCTCTAAATACACTGTTATACTAAACTCCGATATGATCCTAGGGATTGAGTACCTAACGCTGAATTAGCTATGCTGATCCAGTGGCGGGTGGTCACACAATCTTAGTTACAAATTAAAACATTTGGCAAATTGAGAAGATTGATGTTGAGAAGTAGTCCATGTATAAGGAACTCAATCCAACACTTACACCAAAAGTAATTATAATAATCAAGATAAAAAAGCTGCTAGTCATTGCGACAACATGTTGAATGGAGATGCAAATGGGAAAATTTTATAGAAGAAGTGGTAGATAAAGTTCAAGGAGGTGGCTATTCTTAGGAGTTCCATATAAAAGTGAAACCATCCATTAGTGTGGGGATCACAAAATTCTTATAATAATTTTATTATAAGAAAATTATCATCCTTACATTAAATAAATTATATGCATTACATCTAGATCAATTAAAGTTTTATAATTACAACTTAAAATAAGAAAAAAATATATATATTTTATGTACTTTGATAGAAAAGCTTTATTCAACAAAAGCCAACTTAATTTTGAATTGATTTATTTGAAGTTGGGCACTAACTTTATTAAGGATACAAATATGGAAGTCTTTATTTGATAGTTCCTATAAAATGACACTTATAACTAACTATTTTTTAAGGCTAAGTACTTATCTTTCTTATCATTTCTAGTGGAAAATATTCAGAGCCCTATCCCCTATTATGAAATAATTATAGAATTGGCAAAAAAGTAAAATCAAGGATTATATAATTATAAATATTCTCCTTCAAATTCTAAATTATAGATATTTTAGTCAAATTCAAATGTATTTTCCTTCTATATTCATTCAAGAACTAATATATAATTATAAATATATATTCCTCTTACTATAATAATATAATAACATAAATATATTATAAATTTTATCACATAATGAATTTTTATATTCTTAAAATTTAAATAAAAAAATATTTGATCTAGAATAAATCACATCTTCACTATTAACTATTAAATACTCTAATCCGTTGATGTGTCACCTAAAAAAATTCATTCAGTAAGATTTGAATATTATTTCATTAATATTTATTTATTTATATTAAAATAATATAAATATTATTTTTAAAGTTTGTATTGAAATGATACCCAAATTTTATTGAATGAATTTTTTTGAGTGTCATATCAGCAGGTTAAATAGAATTTCTTATAGTATTTATTGATATGTTTAAAAGTATTTTTAAAATGAAATATAAAATGGAGATTAATTAAAATCATAATTTAATAAATATATTAAAAATATGTGATTTCCTTTTATAATTCGTCTCTCTTATGAATAAGTCCCTTTGGTAATAATTTAGTGTACGTATTGAGTTCAAGAAAATATATAATAAAATAAATTGGGTTTGAGCAATACGGTAGGCTCCCCGGCCTTCAGCAGAGACACGACTAATGTCAAACGTCTGGCGTTACCCATATTGACTGAGCCGGGCGAGGCCGGCATTTTTCCCTGTCCCTTCATCCCATCCCCACAGGCGCGCCGATCCCGTACACCGTTCGTTCCTATCATCTTTCTTCTCTGATCCACGTTACCGCAAAATCACAAAAGATAAAGAAAGAGAGCCGTTTCCTAACCCCCCCCCCCCCCCCCCCCCACTCCCCTGAAAATGCTTCTTCATCCTGTTTCCCCTGTCTCCCTCCTCCTCATCTTCAGCTTCCTCCCGCTATCAGCTCCCCTGTCTTTCAATTTCACCCCCTTCAATTCCTCGACCCCTCTGTTCATCCAGTTCCAGGTGGATTCCTTCTTCGACAAGGTTATAAAGCTGACGAAGAACGAGCTGGGCGTTTCCATCACCCGGAGCGTGGGCCGCGCTGTGTACCGCGACCCCCTGCACCTGTGGGACGCCTCCTCCGGCAATCTCGCCGACTTCACCACTCATTTCACCTTCGTTATCAATGCCCTCAACCAATCAAGCTTCGGCGATGGAATCTCCTTCTTCCTGTCCGCCTTCCCCTCGGTGATCCCTCCCGACTCTGCCGGCGGAAACCTCGGCCTCGTCAACGGAAGCACCACCCCCAATGGCACCGTCAACTTCGTCGCCGTCGAGTTCGACACCTTCATGAACCCGTGGGATCCAAGCGAGAATCACATCGGAATCGACGTTAACTCCTTGCAGTCGGAGGCCACCCAGAATTGGAACTCCAGCCTCAAGACCGGCCAAAAGGCCAACGCATGGATCAACTACAACGCCTCCACAAAGAACCTCAGCGTCTTCCTCACATACGACGACAACCCTACCTACACCGGACAGTCAACCCTGTCCTACAACGTTGACCTGAGAGACGTCCTCCCGGAGAAGGTCTCCTTCGGATTCTCCGCCGCCACGGGAAAGTTTGCGGAGATACACAACGTTCTTTCATGGGAGTTCAACTCCACTCTGATATCTGTCGACGATCCCCGGACCGAGAGGGGGCCCGGTTTCGTGCTGGCGGCGTCGATAACCGTGGGGTTGGTGTTGCTCTTTGCGGGATTCTGCTGGTTCTTTATGTGGAGGAGAAGAGTGAAGAGGGAGGAGAAAGAGGAGTGCTTTGATGATGAAGATGAGGATCTGAACATTGACGATGAGTTCGAGAAGGGCAGAGGACCGAAGAGGTTTACCTACAGCGAGATGACTGCAGCCACCAGCAACTTTGATGAGGAGCTGAAGCTGGGAGAGGGTGGGTTCGGATCGGTGTACAGAGGAGTGCTTAAGGAATCCATGATTGAGGTAGCCATCAAGAGGGTTTCCAGGGGCTCCAAACAGGGGAAGAAGGAGTATATGGCAGAGGTGAAGATTATAAGCCAGCTGAGGCACAGGAATTTGGTGCAGCTGGTTGGGTGGTGCCATGGTAAAGGAGACCTCATACTTGTTTACGAGTTCATGCCTAATGGAAGTCTCGATAGTTATCTTTATGACAGCGATCGGTTTCTCTCTTGGCCTTTGAGGTACATGCATCCCTCATTTTTCCAATTCTTTTCGATTGATCGATCTTATATGTATTATTTAATAAATATGATATTATTTAGTTATTTTATACATAATTAATTCTATAATTTCTATTGAGCTAAAAAGCTTAGGCTAACTTAAGATAGAGCTCTTTGCTTCACACTTAATTGGAATAAAGTTGAGTAAAAAGTTAATGCTTTCAAGAAATTCATAATGAATTGCATCAAGAAATTCTTATTAACCTCTAATGTCACAGATTTTGATCTTGCCTCTTGATGGAGATGAATGAGTCGCTCGTGAAGTCCTTTTATTTTTTTATTTTAGCACACATATGCCTTCCATCAAGCCTTTAATAGGATATATTGATCGTACATAATGGATGCATGCAGGTACAAAGTAGCGCTGGGGCTCGGAAGTGCCCTGCTTTACCTTCACGAGGAGTGGGAGGAATGCGTGGTGCATCGCGATGTGAAGCCGAGCAACGTTATGCTGGACGCGTCTTTCAATGCGAAGCTGGGCGACTTCGGGCTTGCGAGGCTGGTGGACCACGACCGCGGCATGCAAACCACTGTCCTGGCCGGCACCATGGGCTATCTCGCCCCCGAATGTCTGACTTCCGGCAAGGCTAGCAAGGAGTCTGATGTCTACGCCTTCGGCATGGTCATCCTCGAGCTCGCATGCGGGCGTCGCCCAGTTGAGCCCAAGGAACGCCCGGACCGCGTCGGGCTCGTCGCCTGGGTTTGGGATCTCTACGGCGGCGGTCTGATGCTCGAGTCCGCCGACAACCGGCTTGAGCTCCAGTTCGATGAGGATGAGATGAGCAGAATGATGGTTGTCGGCCTGTGGTGCGCCCATCCTGACAATGGGATGCGCCCCACCGTCAGGCAAGCTTTGGCGGTCATGACAAAGGAAGCCCCCGTCCCTCGCCTGCCCGACCGGATGCCTGTCCCCATGTATTTCCCGCCACCGCCCCTCCAACAACTGATCACCAGCACCGACTATCCCTTCACTTACAACACCCCGTCTTCAGCGGGCTCGACGACCGTGTCCAGCGGGTACTCCGTCGTCAATGTTGGCTCCGGGAATATTGTCGGATCGGTTGCCGGAATGCAAACGGAGGAAATCAAGGCCAGATGATCGTTACGGTAGATCATCAGGCTGGAGGCTGTAATGTAATGTTTGTACCACTGTTCTCCTCGAGATCACTTTACTTAGCTCATACTTTGCTCAGCACATCATAATTGAATGGGTTGGATCGAATAATTTTTCATAACTCCATTTATTCAATTATTATATATCATTTAGATATGAATATTAGTTGAGGTGGGCGAAAGAAGAGTGGCCCTTGGAAGCATTTTCTTAAATTTAATCTGGGGCGGACAAATTCTTATGTGCAAGGAGAGTGTGAATGCCGTGTGCCAGTTGAGTTTTTGTTTGTTTAAATGCAAATTCTGTATGTAATGAATTGTTTGGTATTATAGGAATGTAATTGAACTTTTTTTTTTTTTTGAACTGTTCTGTGATCTGCTGCTGTACTCAGTGTGCAATTAACTCAATTCTCACTGCTGTACTTAATATATATTTGGTTTAATCGATGATGATTAAGAAAGTATAACGGTGCTCGTAACCGATGCTAATTAAGAAAGTATAATGGGTTTGCTAATTGTAACTATAGTAAAGGAATGTTTGGATTCTTTTTTTTGTTTAAATGTGCTTGACACTTGAGTTTTTGGAACCATATTGTAATTATTTTTCTCATACAGTGAAATTCTTCTTCTGCTTTTCTCATGGATGTATATGTTTTACACCGAACAATATAAATTATGTTTGAGATTGTGCCCTTTGTTTGTGTTTGAGACTTGTGATATACAATCTTGATACTAACTAGTGGTATCAAAGTGAGGTTAGTTCATGTGATACCTCGGGCTAACTTCCGACGAATAACTCGGGACATCAGAGGGGAGATAACTCATCATGACCCGTCATCTACCCAACACTTGGGCTGAATTTATTGTGATCAAACGAGTTATCTCTAATTACTTTATCTAAGGGCTAATCTTTAAGATAATTATGATTTTTATCTCAAGTATTAGTTGTTTTACCCCTATGCATTGGCGGCGTATTAAGATTAATAATAAAAAGCTCACATCACCGTACTGAGTATAAGATAATATAGAATCAAAGTACAAAAGCTAAACATTCGTCCATAACATTTACCACAGAAGCTGAAATAATATTCATCATAAAAAAGAAAATGAAAATACATCTAGAGCTATCTAATTATTACAAGCTAAATTTTTAGATGCAAAATAAAATAAACTATCTCATCTCACCAATAAAAAAGAGTAAAGCTAAGCACTAAAATCAATAATCCAATATTTATGGTTCCTCTGTCTCCTCCTGGACCTCCTCAAAATTAGACTCCTCAAACAACTTCAAACTTGACATATCGATTTCATATGCCAGGGCCCTAACCAAAAAAATAAAAAAAAATCTTATGTTAGACAATTAGTCTTAGTACATTTTAAACTGATTACATAATTTCTTATCATTTATAGGATATACTTAACCACACAAATAGAAATAAAATATGCAATGAAATTGAAATAAGACTACATAAAAGTTGAAAAATAAAGATGAAATTGTAAACTAGGACTTTGGAAAATAAACTACAATTGAAATTGAATAATCATAAGATAAGAGTAAAGATACTATGAACAAAACATCTGAAAGTAAAATGTCAGCTATATAAAAGCTAAAAGTAATATATAGCATATATGCTAAGCAAAATATGTCATTGAATATGCCACTAAATATGTCGCATGTATGCATATGATATTAGAACTATATCTCACAGATCTTAGGTGTGCTCTGAATCACACTGCTAATGGATCATAGGTGTGCTATGCATCGCTAATGAAATGTTATGCTAAAATTGAAGAAATTAAATAATCAAAATTTAGATAATAGAAAAAATATCTGTTTTTTGTTTAACTATTTTATCTTGACATTTCCTAATATGCATGTTTATTTCAATGCCACATTATATAGGAATTTACTTATAAACGACCTAATCTATTCATATTTTAGATCTTGGTAACACTTAACATTTAGTACATGCTAATCTATTTACTACCTTAAATCAACTAATTGCCTTATCATATCATGAGTTGAATTCTAATTTATCATAAGTTAAAAGTGCATATGTACAACTAGTATGTCTCAAGAAAAATGAAATTGGACACTTAGGTTGCTTAACCGCACTTATCATCATGCACAGGGTTAGGAGACATACATCATTTGACAGTTTATTCTCTCAAACTAAAATTTCCAAACACTAACTCCTAATATACATTGGGATTGGGATGTGATGAGCCACATATCTATAATCATTTTTATATTTACAATGCATAATTTTTCTGAAACTAGTTATTATTCTAGTATATTTTATTGTCATTGCTGCTTAGAAATGATCATATTACAAAACAATTGAAATTGATGAAAATAGAGAATTCTGCATGCTGCAGCGGATACCAGATCGAAAGCCAGGTGCTACCGCGCACTGCAACAAAATCAAATTCAAAAGGCCGCGCTACCGCGCTATACAGCGAAATCAAATTCGAAAGGCAAGCGCTACAGCACGCCGCAGCCCATTCTAGCGCTACAGTGCGCCATAGCGCATTCTTGCCCGAGATCACAGCGCTATCACGCGCCGTAGCGCGACTCAACCCGAAAGCTCGGCGCTATCGCGCATTGTAATACCCTCAAGACAGAGAGCCTAGCGCTACAGTGCGTCGTAGCGCCTGTCGTAAAACTGCTCTTGAATAGGCATCCAAATTAGCACTGAGAAGAGGAATAGGCTTAATTTTTCCCCTTCCCACAACAAGAATAAATGACAAATCAATTAAACCTCCTCATTTTTTATGGAATAAGGGAATAAACCTTAAATGCAATTCAATTCTCAAGAAGAGAGGAAGGTAGGCGCACAAATGCTGAGAAGGTTTTTAAAGATTATAAAAGCCAAGGAGAAAGGCTAAGAAGGGGTTCCTTATTTTGACATTGGAGGGTTCATAATATTAGAGGCTGTTGAGCAGAAAGGAAGGAGAGTCCCCCCTACCCAAAGAAGAAGAGGAATATCATTGAAGGAAAAATGCCAAGCATAGGAAGCAGAAAAGACAAGGAACTCTGAGATAGAGAGAAGGACTGGTGAAGGCGACAACAGTTCCTAGTATTGTATCATAAACTCAAATCATTTTCTTTTCTATAGGAGACATGAAAATGCTCTCAGTTCTTAATTGCTTTTCTTATCTTTCCTTTTTAATGGAAGCCTAAATCCTCCTTGGGGATGGTTGGGCACATGCATGTAAATAAGTTATGGTAAAAAGTGTTTGTACACTAAAATTGTTAATAATTAATTTATTTAGTCAATATGTTGATTGAATGATGTGAAAAATGTTTGGATGAACTATTTTGCTTATTTATATTTTAAGAAGATAAAAATTTTACTGATGAAATCATCAAGCTAGTGATTCTATTAGAACTAAATGTTTGCATATTGAGCGTCATCGCCGCGAATGTTAGTGACAGCATTCGTCGTGCGAGGATGGCCAATGTAAATCCTCAGAGCTAAGAGTATACACTGAGTGATGAAATAATAATGACTCTTTGAGCTCCACAGTTTACTATTAGCTTATGCGAAAAATATGTGCATGATTTCCTAAAGTCTAGTGACAAGCTCTATGAGCGTTGTTGCATATTTCTTTGGCTAAGCTGAGAAGTTGATGCACATGAGCCAAGAGCCACCAATTGAGCTCCATAGCTCGTGCTAGGTTTACACAAGGATTAAGGTGCGATGGTGCTTATGGGTGATGTGACATAACCACTTAGCCTAATTGCTCTCTCCCTTAGCTAAGCCTTGAACTGACGCATGTGGTCCATCAATAGAATCAAGCTCATGTGATGTGGCGGCCGCCCCTTAATCATCCGAGGTTAAGAGGTGGTTGTCAATGGGCCAACCTTCACTTAGCATTTAGATTAAGGAATAACCTTCTTAATCAAGTGAAGATATGCCCTAATATGAGAAAGAGAGAAAGCCAATCACTGAATGAGCATATTATAATATATCAGAGTGCGGAAGAAAGATAAGTAATAACATCCATATAATCCAAATAAGAACTATACAACTCAGAATACATAAGCATGAAACGAAAAGCAGTTTAAACCTGTCTTATTACAAAATAATTTAAAAGTTAAAGCAGTAAAGTAAGATCACTCAATCCTCACAAATAATAGGAAAATAACTAAGGATCTTCTCCTGCACGCTCCTCCTCCTGAATAAGGTCTTCAGAAGGTTCCACAACCTCAAAAAGCTCAGAGTCTACCATTGTCAGTTTCACAATGATAGGGCCCCAGCCAACATAAGAAAAATCTAAATAGACAAAATGTCTAAGTACATTTTAGGCTGCAAATTATTAATTTAAATGATATCACAACTTAGCTTAATCGAATGTAGGAGCAGAAAAGCATCAAAGAAAAGTGGCAAGAATTATAATTAACTTAATTATAACTCATCAAAATGTGAGGTAAGCACATACCTCAACTCTAAGTTACAGAAAATGGGTTAAGTAACACATAATGAAATCTACGAAATACAAGGAAATTTCTAAGTAATATGATCAATTTGATACATGCTGGTTTACAATATACAATGAAAGTACTGAATTGAAAGTAAAATTCTAACATCCTAATATGCCATCAAGTGAAAAGAAACTGTTGAAAGCTGCAATTTACATAAAAACTGCAAGTACTAAAGAAACTGCTGTATATAACCAAAGTGCTGTATGAAAAGGAAGTATACTAAAAATACTATAATCAAAGAAGTATGCTGAAAATGTAAAGTAAAACAGTTTAACTTATATGAACATATTCTTACTTAGTCCTGCCAAAAAGTAAAAGCTTGTTACAAATTCATCTGACATATCTGGAAGAAACATTCCAGATCCAATATCACTTAATTCCATTTGAAAGGTATCTAGGAGAAACATCCCAGATCCTATAGTTAATTCCAACTGAAAGGAATCTAGGAGAAACATCCCAGATTAAAGTGATATCACAAAGTACTTGCTGAGCATCTAGGAGAAACATCCTAGAGCGAAAGTAAAGTATCATTTGAGTACCTAGGAGAAACATCCTAGAGCAAAAGTAAAGTATCATCTGTCCAGGCAGACTAAGTAAGACATATTCCATTATGAGTTACATAAAGTCATGTCTTTAAATTCTTTCTTTCTATTATGAATATGCCTTATGAATGGATCAAATTAACATAGAAATGTACTATATTCCATATAATGTATCAAAGTAAAAAGTCCAAAATAAGGAAAGCAAAGCATACAAATTTCAATATATAAATAGCACTAACAAACTTTGTGATATCACTTTATTTTCTAATTAAGTCATTCTATCTATCTAAATTTATACAAGTTTAGGATCTCCAATATCAAGCTATCGAGTATAAATCCAAAATATCGGTCCTATAAGTTAAAAGAATGCTAGAACTAATCAAGTTCTAATACATATATATATATATATATATCACATGACTCTTAATTAAGTTAAATAAATAAATCAAATGTCCTAATTGATGATTTTACAAATCTCACACCAATCTTGATTAATATAAATTCAAAATTGGGGGATTAAGATGTTAAAATCCAAGTATTGGATTTTAACTTCTTAATCCAACAGGTTCTACCTAATGGTATAAAGTTAAACTCAAATTCTCACGAGCTATAATTAAGGCTATCTTATTAAGCAAAAAAAAATTTAATAAGATGGATCTCTAATCTTAAACCTAAGGTTTAAATACAAAATAATCAAGAATAAAGAATGAAATTCTAAAAAAACTATAAAACTAATGTTTCATCTATTAAGTACTTATTTACTTAATAGATGAACTCTAACCTGAATTTTTAAACTAGATCCTTAAGAATAAGATCATATATGTTTGAAGAAAAGTCCTAAAGAGAATATTTAAGCTTTGAGTTTGATATTACTTAACTGGAGCTATGGTATGATTAACTTATGGAAGGTATAAGGTGAATTAAATTCATCTTATGAGACTTAATTTATGACTTAGAGATTTTTAAGAGAGTTTTAGGGTATTTTCTTAAAATGACAAAATGATGAGATTAATCATCCAAAATGATTTTAAATCAATTATAATACTGATTTTAAAGGTTTAATTATGAATTTAGGGTCTAAGAATGTTTAAACCTAAATTTAGGCAAAATGACCATTTTGCCCCCACTTAAGGGTCTAAAATTTAATTTTATGAATTAGGGCTCTAATCTAGAATTTATTAAAGTGGAATGATTACTTACTGTTTAATATGAGTTTAGACAGTAATTACATCTATTTTGGATAAGTATTAAACATTATAAAGTTAAATTAAAGAATTTGACTTATAAGGGTAAATTAGTAATTTGAGTTAATAAAACCTAAATTTTCTATCAGTTTATTAAAGATTATTATCTAAGATTTCCATAGAGCTTAAAATCATTAAATTCTAATATATATTGGCTAAGTTATAACCAATACAAGTTTTAGGATTAATAATTAGGGTTTATGGTAATTAGTAAGTGATTAGTAAAATTAATCACAAAATCACCAAACCAACAACACAGCTAAGTTCTATTCTATTCTAGGAGTAATCAAAAACTAAAATTATTCAATTTGAATCATTAATTATACTAATATTCACTAATTAAGTTTTAAGGCAATTAGGGCTAATTAAGAGATCTAACATTTGGATCTTAAATATTTTTGTAGTTTACTGCTAATTAGATCTTCTTGATCAAAATAGTATATTGGAAGACCTCATTTAGAGCTTAATTGACCAAGTTATGGTTAATTGAAGTTTTAAGGTTAATTAGGGTTATTAGGGTTAGGTCTTAAAAGTGATTAGACAAGTACTAATCCAAATAAAGAATTGAATACTATTAGGTTGTTCTAGAGGTTCTACTGATCACTTTAAGACCCATATTACCTATATTTGAACTAGTTGTTAAAAAGTTATGAGCTTTACAAGGTTAGGGTTTGGGTCAAAAAGTAATTAGTCTTAATATATTTCAAACAGCAAAATTAACATTACTGGATTAATCCTTAGGCTTTGTTGTTTACTTTGAGACCCATATTGGGCATATTTGAGTACTTGGTTACAAAGTTATGGTTAAATGAAGTTTTAAGATGATTTTATAATTATTGAAATATCCTAAATATCACTATATGAAATATTGATTCTATTGGAAATTAAATTACACCATAATTTTTCTTGATTTTTGTTGATTAAAATAGTATATTTATTTGTATAATATGGACATGTATTTTGCAAGATATGATTGCCTAAAGTTTTAGGAATAATTAATTTAATTTGAATTAAATTAATTCAAACTTATTGGAAATCAATTAAATTGTACCATAAATTCCTTGATTTTTATTGATTAAAATAGTATATTTATTTGTATAATTTGGACATGTATTTTGCAAGATATAATTGCCTAAAGTTTTAGGAATAATTAATTTAATTTGACTTAAATTAATTCAAACTTATTATAAATCAATTAAATCTATTTAATTCAAATTTCTGCAGCGGGACCCACGTGCGGCTCAGCAGACGAGACGCAGGACCCTCCCTAATATGTGTTGCATCGGCAGAGGCTGAAGGTGAAAGGCGGGACCCAAGGCGGTGCTGACTCGACAGACAACGAATCCAAGGCGGGGCTCGCCAGTCCACGGATTTGCGCAGAGTGGAGCCCACACGAGAATCACGTGCGACAGACGTGGGTCGGGGCCGGGTCGACCCAGCCCGTCCTGATGCTTGTCTTCTCCGCAGAAGCACCTGAGTCCGAGGGCTTAGGGCTCAAAAAATTACGGTCTTCCCGGCGATGATTCGACCAAAACCGCACGACGTTGGATGAGACCTTCCAGTATGTGGTCGAATCAAGACCTATGACGATCTAATTCGATGGCAATCTCTAACCCTAGTCTACCCTATCGTGGCTAATTCAATTTTAACGGTAAAGACTGTGGATCACTTGATGATCTAGATCGATCTACATTATCTAAGCCTAATTGAAACCGTGCAATCATTAATCCATTCAGTGAAATAAAGTTTTGAAATTATGCGATTGAAGAAGCAAATAAAGATAAGAAGGATTGAAGGGTGTACCTAATTAATGGCTCAGGATGATTCGAAAAATCACGATTGCACCTTGCGATTGAAATCGAGACAGATGATCCAAAATGGAACTCTGATGAATCGATTTGTCTCTAAATCGGAGGTTTGAGCGGTGGGAGGTGCCATCTGGGGCGAGCACAGAGCAAAGGTTGTCGCGCGTCACGCGTGTACGCCACGCGCTGCTTCCTCGCATACACGCGAGGAAGACAACTCAGAGACCGTCCGATCTTTCGATCAGATGGTCAAGATTAATCGTGAAAAATTAATAAGGAGATGAACGATGTTAGCTCTGGGTGAACGACGATGTTAAATGCTGATTTAAAATATTTTAAATTAATTTATATAAATTTATTAATTAGAATTATACGATTAAATGTATCCATAAAATTTTCAATAAATCACCCCTAGTAAATGAGGGGTGAGAAACGCAACGACAAAATTGGATTTTTGTTTTAACGAGTACTTAATTATTCGAATTTTCGAGAAATTTAAATAATATTAAAATATTTGACAAAAATCCAACTACTTTCAAATGCATTCAAAACATCCCCCCTAGCTAATTTGGGGGTGGTGAACGCAATGACGAAGTCAGATTTTTGATTTGAGATCAAATTAAATAGGTCAATTTCTAGGATTTTTGGAAAATTCTCAAAATCAGGATCTTATCCATTTGATCCCTGATTTATACTGAATCATAGAGGTGAGTTCTAAATAACTTAATTAAGATACTAAAATCATAATTAGGACTTGGATTAGTCTTAATTGACCTAAGTAACAACTTGGGTTGTTACATGTGATAATTAACTAAAACAATAAATTTAATAACTTAGACGTAAGTATAAAATTCAACCAATGATGGTCACATGAGGGTTTAAGTGCTAAGATTGAACCATCTCGTGTTCATCTCTGAGTTCTCACTAAAACTTAGTACATTTGGGGGATAGCCTGGAGATGATTAAGTTTCTTGATTACAATTCAAACATCTAAGTCATTTGATACTATAATTTGATAAAGAAGAGTACTCACACAAACCTTTAATGAATTGCATGCTAAACCTAACTCTCCTTACTTTCTTAACAAATAGTTTATAATTAAGAAACTTTGATTGCTAAAACTAGAACTAAAATCAAATAATTAATTATTCTTCAAACATCATTAAAATCATATATACTTTAGTAACAAAACACATCATTTTCAGTGGATAATAAATCTCAGGACTTCACAATCCCTTATTACTTCAGACCATATGCAATTGTGTGTGAGCGCAAACGTGGATTCTCAGTCTATCAGGATGCTTATTCAAAATGAATTATACTTATCTAATTGCCTAATATAAGATAGAATCTCTATAGTTCCTTACAAAGAAAATCAACCAATTCCTAAGTCAAATGAGAAATCAAATTTAGGTTATAGATATGCACTTCATTCCCATATGATAATCATCATATTATCCCTGGATTAAGTTCTAAGCAATCTATTTTGGCTTCAAGGATGCTATGGGAGACTTGAATTAATAATGTTTCCATAATCATAAGTATTCAAATAATCATCATATAAATCCATCATTTGGATTCTCTACTGCAAAATGTAAATTCAATTTAACTTTCACTCGATTGCAGCTACCACAAGAAGTAGATTCAAATCTTAGGATTCATGGGGTAAGTATAAGGTCCTATCCCAAAGTATCACAAACAAGTCATCATACCTCAATGATTTAGCTTAACTATTATGCTTAGTAATATTTAACCTAAACTTATTTATGATTATTTAAGAAATTCTACCATAGTTCTAATCTCTTTAAATGTTAATATGAAATTATGAGATCAAAATTCAATCATAATAATTATGATTCTTTATATTTATTACTCATTAATTTGACTTAAATAAGTTACCCCTAAGGATATTGATTTCCTTCTTTATACTTTTCTTACGCCTTGATACTTATCATTTTGAGTAATTTAACAATTCATTTATCAAAATTGAGATTAGATTGACTTATGGCCAATGATTTCAAATGATCTGCTATGTGTACTTAGGATATAGCTTACTAATTTTGGAGAGAAATATACAGATTAGAGATCTAGGTCTTAGGTCTCCTTAAATTTAATTATCCACATTAAAGGTTCTAAGGTTTATCTTATGAAATTGAGTACTAAGCAACTCCTTACTATCCAATTAGATTATTAACAATAAATAGATTAAAATTGGCTAATATATTAGCTTAATGCTTGCTAACTAAGATTTTGAGCTAATTAAGACTGATTATCAAATCAAACATCTTAAAAATAAAACATTAATTTATATTTATGTTTCATGCTGTCTAATGAAATATTAAATACTAAAATTACTCAAATCGGACCATAAATGAGTTTAATAATTATTAATCATATTTTGAGATAATTAGTGAGTAATTAACATAATTAAGAATAAAAAAATGTTTCTAATTCCATAATTAAGTTATCCTTTAAATAAAGGTGAGAATGAGACCTTAATCATGCAATTTGGTCAATAATGTAGCATAATATTCACTAATCATATTCTTGAATAATTAAGGTATAATTAATAAATCTACTTATATAAAATAAAATATTATTATAGATTATTGTTCTTCATATTTTTTGATTAAAATGGTATATAAGATCATTAAATATGGATGCATATTGATTGAAAATAAGCAAACCCTAATTTCCATATAAATTCTATAAGTTAGAACTTTATGTTTCATAAAATATATTCACATTATTTTCTATTTGGATTTCGGGACTTGTTGAGTCGACCAGGACTCAACGGGCTCACCTGCCACGAGACAACGTGGGTCGACCGGGACCCAATGACCCCCTACAGTCAAATAGTGTGGGTCACTGGAGGCCCGACTTGCACTGTTCTCCTTCATCGTTCGAACGTAGAATGAAATAGGGTTTTGGAGAAACCCTAAATATTTGATGATCAAGGCACTAAAAGCTTTGATTAATGGCTTAAATTAAACTTAAAATTTAGCTCTACAAGCCTCATCACGAAGCCCCAACTGCAGTGCTCTATATCAGCTAAACCTAATTCCACTTCGACATACTCTAAGGTTTACTATGGCAGAGAAATTATCCCTCCTTACTCACCCAATTGGGCTGGCTTACCTCCCAACATATTTCTTGGGTCAAGGTCAACCCAAGGAATGCTTAAACAGGATGTGAGATTGACTAGATCGGTGGAACCCTATTGGGGGCTCGAGCAATATACCCCATTGTTAGGCCTGAGTTGATTGCTGCTCGATTGGGTTCAATAGAACCTGATCATCATCAGAAATCATCCTAGGCTCACTCACAATCAACAATCGCACCCTCAATTGCACTAAAGTAGAGTTTAATATTCGAGAAATGGGGTACCAGGACTGAGGGAAAGAAATGTGAGTTTCAGGCTGTAACGATCCCAATAATTGGATAGAAGATTAATCCAGATATTGGGGTGTTATCTTAGCACCCAACACTTGAGAAAATAAATCCAGTGTTGATGCTAAGTGGCCAAGTCACTTTTTGAGCATATGTCAAGTTAAATGAATGAAAAAAATGAAGATATATATAAATGCAATGTTGCAAATATTTACAATGATAGAAATTAGATTAATACACTCATTCATCCCAAGCAGTATCAAACATAGAAAATACAACACAGCTCAATAAATATAAGCAAAAGTAACTTAAACAGTTTATTACAAACTTTAAAAGTAAGAGGAAAATACAATATGAAAATCACTCTCTCTCTCTCACTATATAAGTAAACTGTTAGAATCAAGCGAAAGCAGATTTCTTTATAAACCCTTCAAGTACTTGGACCTGCATTACCTGAATAAAAGGGCTCTTTGATCTATCATATTTTGGTATTTAAGTATGATAGGGCAAAGTTAAGAAAAAGAAAAATTGTAGTTAGACTAAACAGTCTAAGCACATTTTAAAATGGGCTATGTTTTTAGATTAACAAGATATCACAATTATGGTTTACAATTTAAAGTAAGCAGCGGTGCTATAAAAACTGTAAAGTATGGGAAAGTGAAGTAAGCATAATTGTAAGGAAAATAGTATGAAATAAGTTGAATAAAAATACTCACTTTTAAAATAATTCTATCCTATTACTAAAAATTGGTAAGGGAAAGCATTTTAAAGGCTAGAAACTAATATGTGCATGAAATGAAAACAATATATGATCAATTGGAATTTATGCTAAGTAAGCAAATGACATACAGTGAAGCATTAATTTAAGTTAAGCAACATATACTGTATTCAAATTAAACTGAAGTGAGAAATACACAATATTGAAAATAGAGAGTGTAAAGCAAAAGGAAATGAGGAAATATCTTAGATTCTCAATCTAAGATAATCATAGTTTAGAACTATGATATGAAAGCATAACTAAATAATTATGAAGAGATCTTATAATTTGTAAAAGAACTCTTATATCTTTAATTAAAGTTACATTTAGAAATACCTTATTCTGTGGGAGTACACAACAGAATAGGCGAGGAGTTAAGCACGTCTGCTTAACCAGATACAGTGGGGAAGATGAACATTCACATTTACCCTCTCTAAAATGTGAAGTTCTAATATAAGCGCTTTGTTTTGTACTCAATTTGCCATAAGACATTCCCCTTTAAAATTTTAAGAAAAATCTTTATTTATGCACAATGCTCTTGAATGAATGTTCAAGGAAAGAGGCTCAAAGCTAGGCAAGCACTCAATAGATTGCAGAAATTGTAAATGTATGTGATATATTCTTATTTATCTAAACTTTTAATAATCTACTCATAATTGGAATTAATTAAACTGCAAATTGACTTATATATATTTAATCTTAAGTCAATTCTAAAATGAAAGTAAGTATATTTTCATGAAATTTGAAATTAGGAAAAAGATAAATTAAACTCAATTTAAAATAAAGGAAAAACTTATCTAAAGCTTAAAAAGGAAAGGAACTCTTATTCTTAATTAGATTTATTGAGAATTAAGGTTTAAAAATGAAACATTGAAATGGATATTTTGAATTGCATACTAAAATTTTCTAAAAAATTTCTAAGTCTTAAAATTCTTAGAAATTTTGGCAGAGTCTCCTTTGTTTTTGTTCAAATAAATAATTTTCAAAATTAAATATAAGTCAATCCATTGACTATTTCCAGTTCTAAAATAGAGTTCAATCCTTTTTATAGGATTGCTCATTTCCAATTCTAAAATAGAGTTTATGTCCAGTTCTAAAATAGAGCTCAATCCTTTTTATATGATTGCTCATTTCTAATTCAACTATAATTTCAAATATACAAAACTAAATTAAACAGTTTATACATCCTATTTAAAATATCTAATAAAAAGGAAATGCAGGAATAAAACTTAGCATTTATAAGAGCAACTTTATGTGGCTTTTTACACATATCATTTAAATTTAGCATTACAGTATTATTCTTACAACTTAACCTGTAAAGGATCATCATTAAAGTTAGCATTTATGAAAATACAAATATATGAATTAGCAGTTATGAATTACAGCATTTTGGATTCAAAAATTCATAAATGCCAATATGAAATTCAGCAAAAAGAGAGATATAGCATTTACTGATTTATAACTTTACACATACAAAGATGGCAATAGTAAGACAGTATTTTGGATTCTTCTGAGATAATTCTATAAAAAGCAACACGTGATGACAATAACTATATTTATATTGCAAAGAATATAAAGGCATTTGAGTTCACCTAGACCTTATGGCAGCATTTAAATATAAATTTGAAGGCAGCATTTGTATCGTTGCAAAATAGTTGATAGTATTTTGAAATGCATAACAACTTATGAATTTCTCAACTCAAGTGGTAGCATTTGGAGTTCTTAAATTACATGACAATAATTGTATCTTACAAAGTAAACTATAATATTTGAATCTACTAAATATATAGCAGCAGTTAGCATTAATCATATGATCCTATGAAAGGATAACAACTTTGACGCTCATATAACTTTTGTATATCCCAATTAGATAGCAACAATTTTAAAAGAATGACAACAATGATACCCATAATCAAGTATTAGCATTTGGTTATATAGATTTACCCAGTATTATTTGACTTTACATAAATGAATGGACAACATTTGTTTTAACTTTAACTAAATCTAACATATAATTTCCTTTACAAGATATAACAGCATAAAATTTTAAAGAATGAATGGCAGTACTAATATTTTCGTATAAATAGCAGTATTTGATTATTTGACTCTATATATAAAAATGACAGCATATAATCTTATTGAAGGAATGGACAGCAATTGATTTCTCTTAACAACTTCTAGATCCCATAAGATACATTGCAGTATTCATAACAACATTAGATCTTTTAAGCTAATAGTATTTTATTCATTCAATATTGCTAATTTCTGAAATGTCAACTCAGCATTATAGAATACAGTAATATAAGGCATATAGTCTTCCTCATGATAAGTGATGGCATTTGGTCTTGTATTTGAAAAGACAGCATTTGCTTATAATGAAGTAAGTGACAACATTAACTCTGAAATGAATGATAGCACTTGATATATAATCTATTGATCTCATATTAAAATGGAAGACAACATTTAATCATTCTGTACTCCTATAAAAATGGCAGCATTTGATTTATGTTGAACTTAAATAACAACACATATTAAAACACTTGAGATCTCATTGATCTCCTCTTTGGAAATACATGGCAATATTAAATTCACTGAAATGAATAGCAGCATTTAATTACAACTGGACTTGGAAGCATATGATGCTAAGGACAGCATTTCAATATCTCACTCATTTGATGGCAGCTATTAATTATGTGCATAAATGATGGTAACATGGCAGCATATGCATTAATATCTAGTATTAGACATATAAAAGAAATTTCAATCTTTACCCAATGCCCAAAATACAACAATCAATATTAATATCTAAAATTTGGACATAGCATTTGTATTCAACATTTGTAGGATACTAATATGAATTCTAAAATCACAAAATACTATCTTAATGATTTAGCATTTAAGATACAACAACATGTATCTGATCTCATATTAGAAGATGGCAGTATATGATACTAAAAGAAAAATAATTACAACATTTATTTTAATATTCCATA
Source organism: Gastrodia elata (assembly GCA_016760335.1). NCBI lineage: Eukaryota > Viridiplantae > Streptophyta > Magnoliopsida > Asparagales > Orchidaceae > Gastrodia > Gastrodia elata. Next base: position 35,143,201 of record CM028682.1, read on the forward strand.
ATTCTCATATTCATCTATTTAACAACATTCACTTCTATATAAGAAGTGACAACATTCATTCTTGCATTACACTTAGATGACAACAATTTATTTACCAGTACTCAACACTCTATGAAATTTAGTTATACTAATTCCATAACAATCGAGTTATATGAGTAAGGTAAGCTATTATCATAATGTAACTTATAACATATAATAATAATTTGCAATGTGGAGATAAGTTAAATGTGTGAAATAATTGATAGACCTCTTTTGAAATAGATATATACTGATTTCCTTTTGTCTTATTTATGTTTTTCATTACTTTGATAAATTCATAACATCAATACATATCAATGTAAAATATAAAGTTGTAAGCATGATATTTGTGTGTGTTTTGCTTGATTTATTCTAAAAGAGGTGCATTCCAACTGAGCATAGCTATTATGTGGTTATTAAATAGTTTTGATTACCATAACGTTATCTTAAGAAGAAATTAGAAATAATTCTAAAAACATGCTTCAATTTATTCTTTCTTAATATGGCTGAGAAAATGAATGTTTCTTTCAATTAAGACATGGTTTATTGAAACTGTTTATTACAATTGTCTCAATAACGATTATGCATGAAACTAATGTATGAAGTTGTTCTATCTAAAGAAATTGTACTTTGCTGAAATTACATTTATACACTAATTCAACTGTAGTAAAATGGGCTTATATTCAGAAATCTTTATGGATCATTTTTATGTAATAAATTACAATAGTAAAATAAAAATATGAATCCAAGTGTATAATAATATAAATGAACAAGCATGGATATGATAGTAATTTTAGCAAAATACAATTATCACATCAAATATTAGTGATTCCAATGCCCGATGCTTCAAAGACCAATCTTATTTACTTCCCCAAATCATGCAAGGCAATACATATTCATCACCTCAATGCAACAACATATGCCATAAGCAATTTCAAATGAATCTACATTTCCAATTCCCATAAATCTTCTGCTATAAGAACATTAAACTTGGCCAAACTAAGAAAGTATACACATTCCATAGGAGAAGATTGTTGCTCACATAGTGACATTTATCAATAACTATGGCATTAAAAATCAGAATATGGGGTACTTAATGGCAACAGAGAGAGAGAAAGAGAGCATTGTCGTTCATTTTATTTGAATTAAAATTATATAATGAAACCACCATGCATTTAGTTAATCATAACTTGAGGAGCTTATTAATGGAGATTAAACTTGGATAATTCATCACATCAAAAATTTAGATAGAAACGACAACAATATCGATTTTGATAATAAAAAATGAAAGGATTTAAAAAAAAAAATATCCATTGCTTTATTTCACAAAAAGTTATCCTAAATTTCTCATAAGAACCTTACAGGGTAAAACATACACCAAATGAATATTAAAATTTTATAAGACATGAAAGGTAGAAATTGTTATTTAAAGAAAATGACTTCAATACAATATAAACTTCCATGCATCATATCCTGCTGCGGTCTTCCCTAATGATTATGCTCATTGACATATTGGCTAAATAAAGAATTAAGTGTTAGCATAAATTGAAATACACTTTAGGAAGACTTAACCTTAACTAGGTTTAGATAAATCTAACTATGAAATCTCCAAATCAAGAAGATAGATTAAAGGAGATGGATTCAACATACTATAATGCATCCAAAGGAATGAAGATGGAGATATAGTAGTACTGTAAGGAATCCACTATCTACTATATACAGCAATACTCAGAAAATCCTATCCTATTTGTTAGAACTTATAAATCAAAGTTCTCTAAAATATAAAGAAATTTCCATAGGAAATAAGGAGAAATAGCGATTAATCATATGTAGTTAATATTGCAATGAATCTATTAATCCATACAATAAAACTTTAATGCCTTTTTAATGTCATTAATCCTTAACGGGAAATAGAGAAAGAGACATCGAGATCGACCAACATCTAAGAATCCGATCTGCTTGCAAATAACTCTATTTCATTAAATGGTAGATTAAAATAGTTGTTAAATGAATTTATGAAATAGAAAGATAAATTAGTGATCTCGAACATTCATCCTTTGAAAATTCAGTCACTTCAATATGGATCGTTTGATACTAAATTATTATGCAAAGGAAATCACATAAATAGGATATGAATCGAAATGGAGGTACCTTATCCTTTGAGGTGCGGCTAGAAGAAGCGCTCGGCTTGGAAGGCTCAGCGAGAGGAACTCGGCGAATGGAGACTCGGCGAAGAAGGAGGACTTGGCGAAGAAGGAGGACTCGGCGAGTGGAAGGCTCATCTTGGAAAGGTTCTCGGTGAAGGAGGATGACTCGGCTAGGGTTTGCTTTCTTTGGATCCATCCTCCTGCTGAGAGGTTGAATACTCGAAGATAAGGAGAGGGATCTGCATGGGTTTGAGCCTTTCCATTGGAGAGATCAACGGTGCTATCCACGCGTCGTTCTCTCCTCTCGCTCGAGTGATAAGGGCGAGGGGGTTCGTCTCGATCGCGTGAGGGCTTGGCTTGCGTAGGAAGGAAAGGAAATCCAGCTGCCTCCAAAATAGGATTTAGGTTTTGAAGAGATTATAAGCAAATCTAGGATTTATATCAGCCGTTGGATCAAAATAAACGGCTAGAATTTCTGAGCCAAGATCTAAAGTCATTTGAGTTTCAAAAATTACAAATTTGGTATCGATACGACCGTCTCGACGAGACAAACACACGTAAATTATTGAATTTGGAGAAGTATTTTATTTTATATTAATTTTTAAGTGAAAACTTAGAAAACTAATTACGATAAATCGAAACCCCCGAAATTTAGCGAAACTTGAAATATGGCATCCTCATATAATGCTTAACTTAGATATACAAAAATTATTTCCAAATTCCGATTTATATTTTTCATATTGTTAGCATTTCAAGTTTAAACTTTATGAATTTATTCAGGACAATCCGAAATCCCAAACGGGCTCAAATTTTTGCAGTAGGATCCTTACAATAGGCATTATAAGTGCATATTTTTATTACATTTTTATTTGACTTAGATTAGAATACTAATTTAACAAAAAATTTTGAGCAACCGAAATTCAGCAAAAAATCCGAGAAAATCAACGATTTCCAAAAATTCTCGGAATAACACTCTTAGCTAATTTGAAGTTACTGAGTCTAATGGCAGACTTCATTTTTGATTCTGAAGTCTAAATAATTTAGGTATCTTCAAAATTATCTGAAAATCAGGTAACATTGAAAATTACCAAACGGTCTCCAAATCATACAAAATTTGAAGTGGGACTTTTAACTTTATTATGGGAGTAATGAAAGAGATTTGGAGTCAATTAGATCACTAATTGACGGGTAACAACATCTGGGTTATTACAGACTCCCCCCTTTAAAAAGAGTGTCGCCCACGACACACAATAATTAAGGATAGGGAAAAGAAAATGAAAAAGGAAGTTTGAGGAATTGATAATGAAAATGAAAGAATTAAATCTATCTGATTAGAAACTTCAAGAGTTTGTGGCAAGCGTCATACTTATTTCTTTATTCATCATACGCTGCCAACTAAACTACTCTTGATCAGAAGGATTTTCTTAAGGGTCTCTTCTATAAACTCGGAATTCAGAAAGTTGAGAGTCTCCTACTTTAGTCCAAGCAACTGGAGTTGTACATCTCCTTTCAAAAGAGTCTCAAAATGAGTTATACTAATACTGAACTGATAACTAATAATGTAGGTGAACTCTCCATTAACACTTAATGATCTTCCCATGCTTCACTGAAATCTATAACAGAGAGATGTAAGAAAACATTTAGAATTTGATTTACTCATTTAGCGTAATGATCAATATGGGGATGTACCACAGTACTCATAATTAAGATGGTCCCCAGATCTTGCTAAACAGTTTGATCAAAATCAAAATGTAAGTATATTGTCTCAGTGCCTTAATAGATAAAAGATCTTTAAAGAATGGAACTTGACTAACCTTCTTATTGAGATAAATTAGAAAAATTAAAAGGAAAAGAAATGGCTTGGTGAGTTTATTGACAAATGCCAAATTCACAACACCTCCTTAGTTAGCCCTTTGGTAAGATTATAATTAACCATGGAGATGAAGGACCACTTCTAAAAAGAAATTTCATCAGCTTAAGAAGTCTACTAAGCTTCTGGTGCATAGCCTCCACCAATCATAGGGTAGGCATTTAGAGATAAAGATAACAATACCTCTTTTAGTGATCGGCCACCGGAAGGACTTCTACAAAAGTTGAGACAGCCTATTGCCACCCAATAATATTAAAGGAACAGACACAAGTATAGTTTCTGTAGATTCATCTGCAGCCGGATTTACAGATTCTATACTCATCTTTCACTTTTCTATTATTGGTGAAACTATCATTTCAAATCTTACTAGGAATACACAAAGTCAGGATTCAGAAGATCCTACTATCAGTGTAAACTTAGTTGAACGGTCTTAAAGAAGTCAAAGTATTAGAACCAATCAAGTTCTAACTTCAATAAGTCAAATTCGACTAATGAAATTAAATGGTTTAAATTGATCATCTTATTTACACTATGAGTAAACCTTGATATAATCTATCAAGATTAAGAGTCAAGAGATCAAACTCCAAATATGATGTTCAAATCTCTTAATTTAAACTTCTAAACACATATGGTTTAGGATTTCTAATAACTTAAAAGTTAAAGTCCTGTCTATTATTTTAGGTAGGGACTTAATAGACTAGCTATCTTAATGCTAATCAGATCTACTTAGATACTATAGGATCTCCCCATTATCTTATATTTTAGCAAAGGAATAAGCTGGCTCATCTTACTCCATAAGTAAAGGTAATTTTCTTGCCATTCTAACTAAGAAGAAGAAATATAAGATTTCTATCTAAGTAAGAATAATGCACTACTCATATCCTAAATTAAGAAGTTAACTTAATTCCTATTGCATCCACAATGAGGAATGGAATTGCAAAAAGTTAAGATAGAGATGACCAAAAATTTTAGAAATGAAATTTGAAATCAAGCTTGATGCAGTTCCTGCCTTCAATGGTGCTAACTAGAAACAAGGGCATACATCCTCAATAGAGCAGTAAGAAGATTAACTGCATATCTATTCAGATCACCCCTTTGAAAAGGAAATAATCTTGTCACAGGAAAAAGGCATGATTGCATAAGGTTTAAAGTATGATGATCGATCTATACCTAAAGTTGCGGTGGTTTAATCACTAGGGAAGTTTGAGGTGATTGGGTTCTTATCCTCCAAGGTTACTTCATAATTCTCTAGAGAATATAAGGTTTCTTCTTCAGCCTCAACTTCTCCTATTGATATTCTATTAATCTTGCACCTCCCAACAATTCTGAGAAATTGATATAGTGGTAGGATACAAGTTGATTCTAAATCAAGTCTCCTAAATTTTAGAGGTAACAACTAAGTCTAGCTTCTTAAGTCCTCACCAATTTAGGAGAATAACTAATTAGATTCTCACTTAGAATTCATCGATTAAGATTCACTTAACACCTTGAGTCGAATGAATTCTACTCAACAATCCATTCTTAAAATTATATCGAAGTTTATAATTGACATAAAGATAAGTTTGGATCAAAATTAATGCTAAGAAAAAGCAAGATTAATTAGAAGTTTGAAAATTTTGGAAAAGAAAATTCTCCTTAATTTGGAAGACTTTGAAGATACATTAATTGAAAGGAAGAAGGAAAAGCATAAGTGGAGAGAAATTATATACATTAAACTATTAAGGAAGAAGAATAGTGTTAAAAGGAATAATACTATACTTGATGAAGTCTATTATAAAACATAGATCTAAAATTTTCATAGGAAGGAGCTCGATCGATGTAAATGATTGTACCCACGAACGAACATATTATAAGTATGATTCAACCAGTTCATGGCATAGATATAAGGAGCTGTTCTAACATCAGCAGACATATAAGATCTGGACATTTAATGGCATCCAATACTAAAGTATTGTGATGAAACCATTATCTTGCCAATCTAGAAAAATTATCACCTCCAAAGATACAGTACTTTTAATATCTTAACTAACACATCTTTATCGTCTAGAGATACTTCCTGGTATATACAACCAAAGGTCAAGCCATACTTATGAAGATTCTAAGCCTTCATCCTACTTTAAAGGAATTTCTTTTCTTAGAGAAGATTGTTACAACATTGTACTGACTTAATTGATTGGCATTTGCATTATCTAAGTATTACTCAGGTTGTAATGCTGAAAACTTAGAGAAATGTATTACTCACTGAAATGCAGGAGTGACAAGCACCCTTAATGCAAAGAGTGACACAAGGTTGGTTCTTAAAATTAGAGTCCTTTAACAGGGAAGATAACTCTAATTATAACCAATCAAAATTCATAATATGAAGTATGAAAAATATAAATGTAGAGAAAATGAAAGATAGAAGATATGAAAGTGGAAAGGTTGAAGATGGGTGAAAGGAAGCACTTATAGAAGCAATCCTCTCAGCCACCCTTGCTTGTGTTTCAACCAAAACTTTAATCTTTTGCATTAACTCCCTTATATCCTTATTAGGAGGTGGGACAAAAGATTCAACTTATTTATTTGTTGAAAGAAAAGGATTTATCTGATTATAATCCATTCTTAGAAGATTAAGAAAAGAAAATTGGAAGCTTAGAAAAGAGAAGATTCACATAGAAATTATTTAAAAATTGTAGTAAGGAAATAGGAATTACAAGTTATAAGTGACTTTGAAAAGAATTAGAAATATATTCTAGTTCAGATTTCATATTATTTCATCTTAGAATCACTTAATTCAAATAAGATTTTATCAATTATTGAATTTAAAGTTTGTTCACTTTCCTAAGGTGACATTATTTAAGTACTTTTACCTTTCTGTGTTGTTGACTTGGATCAGTGGATATCTCTCTTTAACTTAATGCTCTCAACCTTGGCTCTGATACCAATTGTAATGACCCCAATAATTGGATAGAAGATTAATCCAGATAGTGGGGTGTTACCTTAGCACCCAACACTTGATTAGAAGAAAACAAATCCAATATTGATGCTAAGTGGCCAAGTCACTTTTTGAGCATATGTCAAGTTAAATGAATGAAAAAAATGAAGAAACATATAAATGCGATGTTGCAAATATTTACAATGCTAGAAATTAGATTAATCCACTCATTCATCCCAAGCAGTATCAAATATAGAAAATACAACATAGCTTAATAAATGTAGGCAAAAGTAACTTAAATAGTTTATTACAAACTTTAAAAGTAAGAGGAAAATACAATATGAAAATCACTCTCTCTCTCACTATACAAGTAAACTATTAGAATCAAGCAAAAGCAGACTTCTTTATAAACCCTTCAAGTACTTGGACTTGCATTACTTGAATAAAAGGGCTCTTTGATCTATCATATTTTGGTATTTAAATATGATAGGGCAAAGCCAAGAAAAAGAAAAAGTGTAGTTAGACTAAACAGTCTAAGCACATTTTAAAATTCGCTATGTTCTTAGATTAACAAGATATCACAATTATGGTTTATAATTTAAAGTAAGCAGCGGTGCTATAAAAGCTATAAAGTATGGGAAAGTGAAGTAAGCATAACTGTAAGGAAAACTATATGAAATAAGTTGAGTAAAAATACTCACTTTTAATACAGTTCTAGTCTATTACTGAAAATTGGTAAGGGAAAGCATTTTAAAGGCTAGAAACTAATATGTGCATGAAATGAAAATAATATATGATCAATTGGAATTTATGCTAAGTAAGCAAATGACATACAGTGAAGCATTAATTTAAGTTAAGCAACATATACTGTATTCAAATTAAACTGAAGTGAGCAATACACAATACTGAAAATAGAGAGTATAAATCAAAAGAAAATGAGAAAATATCTTAGATTCTCAATCTAAGATAATCATAGTTTAGAACTATGATATGAAAGCATAACTAAATAATTATGAAGAGATCTTACAATTTGTAAAAGAACTCTTATATCTTTAATTAAAGTTACATTTAGAAATACCTTATTCTGTAGGAGTACACAACATAATAGGCGAGGAGTTAAGCACGTCTACTTAACCAGATACAGTGGGGAAGATGAACATTCACATTTACCCTCTCTAAAATGTGAAGTTCTAATATAAGCACTTTCTTTTATACATAATTTGCCATAAGGCATTCCCCTTTAAAATTTTAAGAAAAATATTTATTTATGCACAATGCTCTTCAATGAATGTTCAAGGAAAGAGGCTCAAAGCTAGGCAAGCACTCAATAGATTGCAAAACTATAAATGTATGTGATATCTTCTTGTTTATCTAAACTTTTAATAATCTACTCATAATTGGAGTTAATTAAACTCCAAATTGACTTATAGATATTTGATCTTAAGTCAATTCTAAAATGAATGTAAGTATATTTTCATAAAACTTGAAATTAGGAAAAGGATAAATTAAACTCAATTTAAAATAAAGGAAAAACTTATCTAAAGCTTTAGAAGGAAAGGAACTATTATTCTCAATTAGATTTATTGAGAATTAAGGTTTAAAAATGAAATATTGAAATGGATATTTTGAATTGCATACTAAAATTTTCTGAAAAATTTTTAAGTCTTAAAATTCTTAGAAATTTTGGCAGAGTCTCCTTTGTTTTTGTTGAAATAAACAATTTTCAAAATCAAATATAAGTCAATCCATTGACTATTTCCAGTTCTAAAATCGAGTTCAATCCTTTTTATAGGATTGCTCATTTCTAATTCTAAAATAGAGTTTATGTCCAGTTCTAAAATAGAGTTCAATCCTTTTTATAGGATTGCTCATTTCCAATTCTACTATAATTTCAAATATACAAAACTAAATTAAACAGTTTATACATCCTATATAAAATATCTAATAAAAAGGAAATGCAGGAATAAAACTTAGCATTTATAAGAGCAGCTTTATGTGGCTTTTTACACATAGCATTTAAATTTAGCATTCCAGTATTATTCTTACAACTTAACCTACAAAGGATCATCATTAAAGTTAGCATTTATGAAAATACTAATATATGAATTAGCAGTTATGAATTACAGCATTTTGGATTCAAAAATTCATAGATGCCAGTATGAAATTCAGCAAATAGAGAAATATAGCATTTACTGATTTATAACTTTATACATACAAAGATGGCAATAGTAAGATAGTATTTTGGATTCTTTTAAGATAATTCTATAAAAAGCAACATGTGATGACAACAACTATCTTTATATTGCAAAGAATATAAAGGCATTTGAGTTCACCTAGACCTTATGGCAGCATTTAAAAATAAATTTGAAGGCAGCATTTGTATCTTTGCAAAATAGTTGATAGTATTTTGAAATGCATAACAACTTATGAATTTCTCAACTCAAGTGATTGCATTTGGAGTTCTTAAATTACATGACAATAATTGTATCTTACAAAGTAAACTATAATATTTGAATCTCATAAATATATAGTAGCAGTTAGCATTAATCATATGATCCTATGAAAGGATAACAACTTTGACGCTCATATAACTTTTGTATATCCCAATTAGATAGCAACAATTTTAAAAGAATGACAACAATGATACCCATAATCAAGTATTAGCATTTGGTTATATAGATTTACCTAATATTATTTACTTTACATAAATGAATGGACAACATTTGTTTTAACTTTAACTAAATCTAACATATAATTTCCTTTACAAGATATAACAACATAAAATTTTAAAGAATGAATGGCAGTACTAAAATTTTCGTATAAATAGCAGTATTTGATTATTTGACTCTATATATAAAAATGACAGCATATATACTTATTGAAGGAATGGACAGCAATTGATTTCTCTTAACAACTTCTAGATCCCATAAGATACATTGCAGTATTCATAACAACATTAGATCTTTTAAGCTAATAGTATTTTATTCATTCAATATTGCTAATTTCTGAAATGTCAACTCAGCATTATAGAATATAGTAATATAAGGCATATAGTCTTCCTCATGATAAGTGATGGCATTTAGTCTTGTATTTGAAAAGACAGCATTTGCTTATAATGAAATAAGTGACAACATTTACTCTTAAATGAATGATAGCACTTGATATATAATCTATTGATCTCATATTAAAATGGAAGACAGCATTTAATCATTCTGTACTGCTATAAAAATGGCAGCATTTGTTTTATGAAAGCATTTGATTCATGTTGAACTTAAATAACAACACATATTAAAATACTTGAGATCTCATTGATCTCCTCTTTGGAAATATATGGCAATATTAAATTCACTGAAATGAATAGCAGCATTTAATTACAACTGGACTAAATAGAAGCATATGAAGTTAAGGACAGCATTTCAGTATCTCATTCATTTGATGGCAGCTATTAATTATGTGCATAAATGATGGTAACATGGCAGCATATGCATTAATATCTAGTATTAGACATATAAAAGAAATTTCAATCTTTACCCAATGCCCAAAATACAACAATCAATATTAATATCTAAAATTTGGACATAGCATTTGTATTCAACATTTGTAGGATACTAATATGAATTCTAAAATCACAAAATACTATCTTAATGATTTAGAATTTAAGATACAGCAACATGTATCTGATCTCATATTAGAAGATGGCAGCATATGATACTAAAAGAAAAATAATTACAGCATTTATTTTAATATTCCATAATTTTCACATTCATCTATTTAACAACATTCACTTCTATATAAGAAGTGACAACATTCATTCTTGCATTACACTTAGATGACAATAATTTATTTACCAGTGCTCAACCTCTATGAAATTTAGTTATACTAATTCCATAACAATCGAGTTACATGAGTAAGGTAAGCTATTATCATAATGTAACTAATAACATATAATAATAATTCGTAATGTGGAGATAAGTTAAATGTGTGAAATAATTGACAGACCTCTTTTGAAATAGATATATACTGATTTCCTTTTGTCTTATTTATGTTTTTCATTATTTTGATAAATTCATAACATCAATACATATCAATGTAAAATGTAAAGTTGTATGCATGATATTTGTGAGTGTTTTGCTTGATTTATTCTAAAAGAGGTGCATTCCAACTGAGCATAGCTATGATGTGGTTATTAAATAGTTTTGATTACCATAACGTTATCTTACAAAGAAATTAGAAGTAATTCTAAAAACATGCTTCAATTTATTCTTTCTTAACATGGCTGAGAAAATGAATGTTTCTTTCAATTAAGACATAGTTTATTGAAACTCTCTATTACAATTGTCTCAATAACTATTATGCATGAAACTAATGTATGAAGCTGTTCTATCTAAAGAAATTGTACTTTGCTGAAATTACATTTATACACTAATTCAACTGTAGTAAAATGGGCTTATATTCAGTAATCTTTATGGATCATTTTTATGTAACAAATTATAATAGTAAAATAAAAATACGAATCCAAGTGTATAATAATATAAATGAACAAGCATGGATACGACAATAATTTTTGCAAAATACAATTATCACATCAAATATTAGTGATTCCAATGCCCGATGCTTCAAAGACTAATCTTATTTACTTCCCCAAATCTTGCAAGGCAATACATATTCATCACCTCAATGCAACAACATATGCCATATGCAATTTCAAATGAAACTACATTTCCAATTCCCATAAATCTTCTGCTATAAGAACATTAAACTTGGCCAAACTAAGAAAGTATACAACATTCCATAGGAGAATATTATTGCTCGCATAGTGACATTTATCAAGAACTATGGCATTAAAAATCAAAATATGGGGTACTTAATGGCAACAGAGAGAGAAAGAGAGCATTGTCATTTATTTTATTTGAATTAAAATTTTATAATGAAACCACCATGCATTTAGTTAATCATAACTTGAGGAGCTTATTAATGGAGATTAAACTTGGATAATTCATCACATCAAAAATTTAGATACAAACGACAACAATATCGATTTTGATAATAAAAAATGAAAGGATTTTTAAAAAGAAAATCCATTGCTTTATTTCACAAAAATTTCTCATAAATTTCTCATAAAAACCTTACAGGGTAAAACATACACCAAATAAAAATTAATATTTTATAAGACATGAAAGGTAGAAATTATTATTTAAAGAAAATGACTTTAATAGAATATAAACTTCCATGCATTATATCCCGTTGCGTTCTTTCCTAATGATTATGCTCATTGACATATTGGCTAAATAAAGAATTAAGTGTTAGTAGAAATTGAAATACACTTTAGGAAGACTTAACCTTAACTAGGTTTAGATAAAACTAGCTATGAAATCTCCAAATCAAGAAGATAAATTAAAGGAGATGGATGGATTCAACATACTATAAATGCATCCAAAGGAATGAAGATGGAGATATAGTAGTACTGTAAGGAATCCATTATCTATTATATACAGCACTTACTCAGAAAATGCTATCCAATTTGTTAGAACTTATAAATCAAAGTTCTCTAAAATATAAGGAAATTTCCATAGGAAATAAGGAGAACTAGCGATTAATCATATGTAGTTAATATTGCAATGAATCTATTAATCCATACAATAAAACTTTAATGCCTTTTTAATGTCATTAATCCTTAACGGGAAATAGAGAAAGAGACATCGAGATCGACCAACATCTAAGAATCCGATCTGCTTGCAAATAACTCTATTTTATCAAATGGTAGATTAAAATAGTTGTTAAATGAATTTATGAAATAGAAAGATAAATTAGTGATCTAGAACATGCATCCTTTGAAAATTCAGTCACTTCAATATGGATCACTTGATACTAAATTATTATGCAAAGGAAATCACATAAATAGGATATGAATCAAAATGGAGGTACCTTATCCTTTGAGGTGCTGCTAGAAGAAGCGCTCGGCTTGGAATGCTCGGCGAGAGGAACTCGACGAATGGAGACTCGGCGAAGAAGGAGGACTCGGCGAGTGGAAGGCTCGTCTTGGAAAGGTTCTCGGCGAAGGAGGAGGACTCGACTAGGGTTTGCTGTCTTTGGATCCATCCTCTTTCTGAGAGGTTGAATGCTAGAAGATAAGGAGAGGGATCAGCATGGGTTTGAGCCTTTCCATTGGAGAGATCAACGATGCTATCCACGCATCGTTCTCTCCTCTCGCTGGAGTGATAAGGGCGAGGGGGTTCATCTCGATCATGTGAGGGCTCGGCTTGCGTAGGAAGAAAAAGAATTTCGGCTGCCTCCAAAATAGGATTTAGGTTTTGAAGTGATTATAAGCAAATCTAGGATTTATATCAGCTATTGGATCAAAATAAATGGCTGGAATTTCTGAGCCAAGATCTGAAGTCATTTGAGCTCTAAAAATTACAAACTTGGTAACGATACAACTGTCTCGTTGAGACGAACGCACACATTCAAAAATTATTGAATTTGAACAAGTATTTTATTTTATATTAATTTTTAAGTGAAAAACTTAGAAAATTAATTACGATAAATCGAAAATTCGAAATTTAACGAAACTTGAAATATAGTATCCTCATATAATGCATAACTTAGATATACAAAAATTTCTAAATTCTAATTTATATTTTCAGATTGTTAGCCTTTGAAGTTTAAACTTCATGAATTTATTCAGGACAATCCGGGATCCCAAACGCGCTCAAGTTTTTGCGTTAGGATCCTTTCAATAAGCATTATAAGAGGATATTTTTTTTACATTTTTATTTGACTTAAATTGGAATCCTAATTTAACGAAAATTTCTGAGCAATCGAAATTCAGCAGAAAATCCGGGAAAATCAATAATTTCCAAAAATTCCCAGAATAACACTCTTAGCTAATTTGAAGTTACTGAGTCCAATAGCGGACTTCGTTTTTTATTCTGAAGTCTAAATAATTTAGGTATCTTTAGAATTATCTGAAAATTAGGAAACGTTGGAAATTACCAAACGGTCTCCAAATCATACGAAATTTGAAGTTGGAACTTTTAACTTTTTATGGGAGTAATGAAAGAGATTTGGAGTCAATTAGATCACTAATTGATGGGTAACAACATATGGGTTATTAAACAGGCTCATGTTGAAAATTCAGAAACTAATTTTGATTGCTGAAGCTCCCTTTGACTGACAGTGATCTCCTAGGGACTCAAACGTCAAGTTACACCTACTACGGTTGGAATTGGAGCTTGTCGGGTTGAATGGAGTGGCAGGAAAGCGTACAAAGGTTTTGGAGCGACTGGGGGAGCTTGGGAACTTCTCATTAAGCTAAGAAGCTCTCTAAGACATTTTGGAGCCCTATTTATAGCCAGGGTAGGCCCGGGGAGGTCGAGTCATGGCTGTCTGGCCCGACCCAGGGATCAACCTCCATGCTGATGATTGGAGCAGTACCAGGCCAAATTGGCATGATGAATATCTCTTCTAATAAAGTAAATGGATGCTAACAACTTGTTGATGGGGAAAGGGAGTGGGGAGCTGCCTCTGACATGGGTGTTATGGGCAGATATTGCTTATCTAGGATTGTTGCTTTTGGAACAAAGTTGAACAATAGTGGGTGGCCCGATTTATAGCCAGGGTAGGCCCAAGGAGGTTGGGTCATGGCTGTCCAGCCTGACTCAGGGATCAGCCTCAATACTAACGATTGGAGTGGTACCGGGCCAAATTGGCATAATGGAGATCTCTTCCATAGAGGAAATGGATGCGAACAGCTTGTTGACGGGGAGAGGGAGTGGGGAGCCACCTCTGACATGGGTGCTATGAGCAGATTTTTCCTATCAAGGATGGTTGCTTTTGGAACAAAGGTGAACAACAGTAGGTGCTGCTCAGCCATCCGATTGATCTAAGGAAAAGGAAGAATGGTTTAGATGTGACTTAAACAAAAGAAGTATCTGGATCATCTGATCCACAGTAACGAACAACTTGATTGCAATATATTAGGTTGTTGCATGGATAGGGTGCCACAATGGATCGTTTGCGGTCTGCACAATGGAACTATGCGATAAGCTGACCGATGGAAGGTTATAAATGCAATTATTTGAGTTTAGGGTCTCAATTTTGCAATTTCCCCAAGTTAATTTTGATTGAATTAAGGCCTAAATGACCTCCAAAAATTCTCAAAAATTTACCCGTAGCTAATTTGGGTGTGAGAAATTCAAAAATATACCTATAATTTGATTTGGAGATTAATTTAAATTAGCTAATTTTATAGGTCATCAAGTTGATCTCGAGCGGCCCAACCTTTACTATTTTCCTTCATCGTTCGAACGGAGAATGGAATAGGGTTTTGGAGAAACCCTAAATACATGATGGTCTAAGCACTAAGAGCTTCGATTAATGGCTTAAATTAAACCCATAATTTAGCTCTACATGCCTCACACGAAGCCCCAAATGCGGTGTTCTAGATCTGCTAAACCTAATTCCACTTCAACGGACTCTAGGGTTTATTATGGAGAAGAAATTATTCCTCCACATTCACTCAATTGGGATGGCTAACCTCCCAACACATTCTATAGGTTAAGACCGGCCTAGGGAATGCCTTAATAGGACATGAGATCAGCTAGATTGGTGGAACCCTATTAGGGGCTAGGGCACTGTACCCCATTGTACAAACCCGAGTCAATTGCTGCTCGATCGGGTTTGATAGAACTGGATCATCATTAACAATCATTCTAGGCTTGCTCACAATCAACATTCGCACCCGCAATCGCACTGAAGGATAGTTCAATATTTGGGAAATGGGATACCTGAACCAAGGGAAAGAAATGTGAATTTCAGGCTCAAATGGGAAATTCAAAAACTAATTGTTGTTATTGAAGCTCCCTTAGAATGACTACAATCTCTTGGGGTCTCAAATGTCAAGCCACACCCACTGCGACTGTAGTTGGAGCTTGTCTGGTTGAATGGAGGAGCAGGGAAGCGAATGAAGGCTTTGGAGAGACTAGGAGAGCCTAGAAAGTACTCAATGAGCTAAGAAGTTCACTAAGAAATTTTGGAGCCCCATTTATAGCCATGGTAGGCCTAGAGAGGTCAAACACTAGCTGTCGGGCTCAACCCAAGGATTAGCCTTTATGTTAACTATTAGAGCATGACCGATCCAAATTAGCCTAATGAAGATCCCTTCCAATAGAGGAAATTGATGCTAACATCTTGCTGACATGGAAAAGGAGAGGGGAGAAGCCTCTGATGTGGGTGGTACGGGTAGATTTTGCTTGTCGGGGATGGTTGCTCTAGGAACAAAGGTGAACAGTAGTGGTGCTCGCTCAGCTGTTTGATTAATCGAAGAAATAGGAGGAACGATCCAGATGCAACGAGATGTAATGACTTAACGAAAGAAGGATCTGGATCGTTTAATTCATAGGAACAGATAATTTGATTACATTGGATTTGGTTGTTGCATGGACACGATGCCACAGTGGATCGCCCGTTGTTCGCACAATATATCCGTGCGATCAGCCAACCGATGGAGGGTTATAAATGAAATTATTTGAATTTAGGGGTCCCAATTTTGCAATTTTCTCAATTTAATTTTAATTGAAGGCCTAAATAACCTCCAAAATTCTCAAAATTTCACTTGTAGCTAAATTGGGTGTGAGAAATTTAAAAATACAGTTAAAATTGATTTGAAGATCAATTTAATTTAGCAAATTTTCTAAATCATTAAATTAACTAATTAGTCAATTAATCATAATGGATTTCAATAGATCCAAAATTTTTAAGTGTTTGATCTTAATGATGAATATATCATAGTGACAAAAGGTTTAAGACTAAATCAAGCATATATTATGTATGGTAATAACTTAGGGTTATTATAGACTCTCCCACTTATGAACAATCTCATCCTCAACATCATAGTTAAGAAGGGTAAGGATTCACAAAATTAAAGGAATAAAGCAAAAATAAGGATACTTAGATCTTTGAATAGCCTTGGATAAATCAAAGGCATATCCCTCTATTTTTCCCAGGTAGATTCTTCACAGTTACAATTCTTCCATTGCACTTTTACCATATGAATAGAGCGACTTCTTAATTGTATTTGATCATGCGCTAAGATTTTAATTGGTTCTTTAGCATAAGAAAAACAGGATGAAAAGTTACTTCTAGAAGTTAGATGAGATAAGAAGGATTTTGAAGACACCTTCTTAACAATGATACATGAAACATATTGTGAACTGCTGAGAAGTTATCTGGAAGTCTTAACTTATAGGTTGTAGACCCCAATTTAGTTGATACTTTAAAAGGTCCGATGTAACAGAACTGAGTTTCCTAGCTACTCCAACTCTAAACACACCCTTCATTGGGCTAACCTTCATATATGAAAAGTCACTAACTTGGAATTCCATAGGACGATGCCTGGCATTGTGATATTTACTTTGAAAATCTTATGCCGCATGGATCCTCTGCTGAATGAGTTGCACCTTCTTGTTAGTTTCTTCAACTTATTTTAACCCAAAATGTAAGACACTTCCAGTTTCTAACCAGGTTAGTGGAGTGGTGTATCTTTTCTTGTATAGGGCTTTATACGGGGCCATGCCATTGCTTGATTATTGGCTATTATTATAAGAAAACTCCACAAGCGGAATATAGTCTTCCTAGAAACCACCAAAATCTAAAATATAGAGACGCATAAGATCTTCAAGCACTTGATTAACCATTTTTGTTTGAACATCGGTATTAGAATGTAAAGCATTGCTCATTGCTAAGGTAGTTCCCATATCTTAGTGTGCACAACTTGCCAAAATTTAGATGTGAACCTATTACCTCTATCTGATACGATCGATTTAGGAATCCCATAGAGTCTGATGATCTCTTTAATGTAGAATTTTGCTAATTTATCCACAAAATCAGTTTGATGTATTGGAATAAAGTGAGCTAACTTTATCAGACATCCAACTATAACCCATAGCATATCTGCTCTGGATCTTACTTTAAGCAATCCCATAATAAAATCAATGAATATATTGAACCACTTCCATTCTAGGATTTCTAATGGATATAATAATCTGCCAACCCTTTGATGTTTGACATTGACTAGATTATATTCATGACACTTTACTACAAATTTTGCCACGCTCTTCTTTATTCCTAACCATCAAAAGGATTGTTTCAAATCCTAATACATCTTGGCACTACCAGGGTGAATTCTGTAACCATAATTGTGACCTTTAATGAGAGTTTCTTGGTGCATAGATTTAGGAATCCAAAGTCAATTCCCTTGGTAAATAGTGTTTCCTTGCAACTACAGGTTGATGCGATGATCGCTTTCAATAACGGCTCTGAAATTCAAGTAGTCTTCATCCTTTGTTTATGTGATGGAGATGTCCGAGAGGAAAGTTGGTTCAATCAAACTTATTTTGCCATCCACCAATTTTATGCTCAGCTTGCAAAATTCATTTGCTAATGAGCTTTCATCTTTCATCACATATAGATAGTACAACGACTCAAAGCATCTGCTACAAAATTTGCTTTCTCTAGATGATATTGAATGCTGAGGTCATGTTCTCTAATGAGTTCAAGCCATTCATTTTTTGGAGATATTTGAATTCATGTTGGGTGAAAATGTACTTTAAGCTCGGGTGACAATGAGAATTGCGCACTAAACTCCATATAGGTGGTGTTGCCAAATTTTCAATGAAAATACTACTGCAGCAAGTTTGAGATCATGAACAGGATAATTTTTCTTGTTCAGTTTTAATTATTGAGATGCATATGCGATAACCTTCTTATCTTGTATTAATACGCATCCAATCCTAGATCTTGAAGCATCAGTGTATACTTTGAAATTCATACTTTCCTTAGGTAAGGTTAATACAGAGGCAAAAGTGAGAGCCTACTTAATCTTTGAAAAAGCTTTTTTCCATTCAGGAGCCCACTTGAATGGTACAGATTTATGAGTTAACCTTGTCAAAGAAGAAGTTATCTGTGAGAATCCTTTTACAAACATATGATAATATCTAGCTAGTCCTAGGAGACTACAAATATCGGTTACTGATTTTGGTTGAGACCATTCCTGCACACGACTGAATTTTTTCTGATCGATTTTGATTCCTTGGGCATTGATGATGTCCCAAGAATGCTACCGAGTCAAGTCAGAACTTATACTTATAGTACTTAGTATATAATTGATGTTCATGCAGTGCTTTTAACATTACTTTTAAGTGGTTCTCATGTTCCACTTTACTCTTAGAATAAATGAGAATATCATCGATAAATACATTCATAAATTTATCGAAGAAAGTCCTCATCACTCTTTACATCAAGTCCATGAAGATGGATAGTGCATTTGTTAAGCCAAAGGACATCACTAGTAATTTATAATGACCATGTCGTGTTCTAAACTCAATTTTCTCTGTCTTCTTCCTTAATTCGTAGCTGATGATAACCAGATCTTAGATCGAACTTGGATAATACCTTGGCTATGGCTAATTTGTCGAATAGATCATTGATTCAAGGTAACATATATTTATTCTTGATCGCCACCTTATTTAATTCTCGATAGTCTATATACATTCACATATAACCATCCTTCTTCATGATGAAGAGAACTGGCGCCCCCTAAGAGAACATGCTTGGCCTGATTAGACCCTTCTCTAGTAATTTCTGGAGTTGCTTGTTCAATTCTTGCAATTTATTGGGTGCCATATGATGAGCACCATTTATAATCATTTTATTATTTAAAATGTATGTTTTTTCCATATGATGAGCTTCATATTTAGTGCATATTTATGTAATTTCAGTTCAGAAGGGAACATATTACAAAAAAAAAAAGGGATTTGTACAAAAAGGAATGCTACAGTACAGTGTAGCACGCCACGACGCTCTTGTTCTCGAGGCGCTACGATGCCAAAAATACAAAGGCGTAGGCGTTACAGCGCGCCACAAAGCCAACTTTCAGAGAGCCAGGCGCTACAGTGCAGCACAATTCCAACTTCCTAAGAGCCAGGCACTACAGCGCACAATAGCGCCCAACAAACTGTAAGCAAGGCGCTACAGCGCGTCGTTGCGTGCACCCCAAAGATGCTTGGAACATGTTCCAATTCAGCATTGGAAAGACCAAAAACTCTTAAAATTCTCATTTTCCAATAGCATAAACTCCTTCATTGCGGATAGGTATGACGAGGTCACATAATTCCTAAATCGATCGAGTAGGGGTTGTCACAGCAATCCATGAAGATGAATTATGGCATAAAAAAAAATGAAGCAACTTGAGAAGCAATAGATTTCTTATGAGATTGAATAAAATGAGTTAAAAATAAATCAACAATAATAAGAATATAGTCAAAATGTTGAATAGTGTGAGATAATCTTAGGATAATGTTCATACTAAGGTCTTATTATGGTTTGTGAGAGATTAGAAGAGGTATATATAATTAAGAACTATACTTTCCACTTTCTCCAACTCACAATTATGACATTGAGTAATAACAAGACCAATATCTCACTTGAAATTTGTCCAACATAATTGATCCTCTATCATTAATATAGTTTTGTCATGACCAAATTTCAATAAAAAAATTCTCTGAGTGAAGAATTTGGGACACAAAGATGGGTACCTTGAGAAAGGTATCCATCTCAAAGTTAATAATTAAAATTTAAAAGCAAGGTATCAGCACTTAGAGATTTCTATAATAAAAAAATTCATCACAAGTTTTACTCATTTATCATTTTATTAATATAGTGACTTTAATGCTCATGCTATGTAATAAAATACACATTTTACTTAAATAATCAACCGCTTTATTATCAACACTAAACTTGTGTTTAAGATTAAATTTGTACTCTTATAGGACTTGAACCTCTTTTGCATGACAAGTGATATGTTTCCTTTGAGTGCTAAGATACTTTAGTTCTTCAGGGTCATAATAGAGAAAGAAGGTAGTGCTTCCAATATCGTAGGGTTTTGACCACCGCATAGAATTTGCGATCATATGTAGAGTAATGTTGTCGTGCACAATTTTACTTTCCTCACTAAAGAAAGCAACTAAGTGGTTCTCTCACATAAGAACACTCTTATACCAACACCAAAGAAATCAGAAAACACTTCAAACATTTTATTAAAGTTAGGCAATTTTATTATTGATGGACTAGTTAAGAGATTTTTTATTTGTGTAAAGTCATCATAGGATATCTTAGTCCATTGAAATTTATTTCTTCTAAAACATTAGGTTATTGAAACCCCTATATAAAAATATTTGATAAAATATGGATAACCCATGAAAGGTACAAAGATATTTAATGGAATGGCCATTCTTGATTTGCCTTGATTTTCTCATAATTAGTAGAGTTACCCCTCCAAAGAAATAATGAATCCTACGAAAATCATCGATGAAGTCATAAATAAACACTTCTTCAAAAGGATCTTGAATCTAGGTTAATACTAACAAGGACATTAATTATTTAAATTGGGGACATTAGAAAGACCTTCTTTAATAGAATTAATCTAAAGTCTTAAATATCAAAGAACTTTTTTAGATAACGATGGAGTTTGGAGTACTCCCAAGGTGGATGACCTAATGGAAGTTATCCTATAATGACAAAACTGTAAGACTTATTTGAACAAAGTGAAAAATACCATAGTACTTAAAAGTTTGGGCTGCTACTATAATAATGTAACGACCCCAATATTGAGTAGTAACTAAACTCAACATTGATATGACACCACAACACCTAAAACTGAATTAGAAGGAAACTAACACAAGTCATTAGATGTTGTATTTGGCCAAGGACTTATAAGAGGGTCTTAAGTTAAGATGGGAAAATATTTATAAAATAATGAATGAGATACAATATGAAATGTATGTACAATTCAATTCATTTATAAAATATTTCCTAAGCAATTATACATTAGAATGAATTCAACATAAATGAGCATTAAATATTTATATTCATCACCTTTAGGGATATGTAAGATCTACACATCCTATTCAAGATTATAAGGGAGGAAAACATATGAAGCAATTTGCTATCCAATGATTCACACATCCTACATCATTTACCTTTATCACATTCATGGATAGTTAAGATCTAAACATACAATTCATAATTATATGTGAGAAAAATCATATGAAGCAATTTTCTATCCTATGATACACACATCCTGCATCATTTACATTAATTAAAATGAAGAATTAACATCTAAATTCCAGTTAAGTATGCAACTAGATTTTTTTTATTAAGTATCCATTCATATATCAATTCATCCCAAACTAAGTATTTAAGTAAAAGATTTAAATTCCAACACAAGTATAGTAAATACAAAACAAATAACTTATTGTTATTACAAGCCAAATTAAACAAAATAAAAAGTAAAGAAATAAAAGTCTCTCTCTTACATCTAATACAAAGTAAGTAATTTAATTATTTAGGTGGAAGCAATTTATTTCTTTAAGCGCTTGGTCTTGCTCCACTAGCCTCCAAGTGCACATAATCTATCATATTTTGGCATTTAAATGTGATATGGCAAAGCCAATAAAAAGAATATTTGGTTAGACTAAATAGTATAAGTACAATTTAAGATTAGGCTAAGCATTTTATTATTCAATTTGAATATCACAATTAGTTACAATCAAATCATAAGCAAGGGTGCAAAAATGAAAGCATACAAGTATGAAAAATAAAGTAAGGGAAGGTAAGGAAAACTAAGGAAAAGTAAACTAAGTAAGAATACTCACATAATAGACATTCTAGCCTGCAAGTAAAATAAGAGTAAAAGCATTCTAGAAAGACTAAAAAAGCACTGAAGTACATATGAAAGTATATGAAATAAAGTATGTATATGTTCAATGAACTTATGCAAGGTAAGAAAAAAAGATTATGAAGCATTTAAATGTAATATAATAGCATTCACTGCAATCTAAATGAGCTGTAACTAAGTAAAGTACAGTACTAAAAAATATGGAAAGTACAAAGCATAGTAATTGAAGGAAGATCTTAGCCTCTTGGTCTAAGATACACATAGCTTAAGACTATGTAAAGTAACATAGCTAAAAGCTATGATAAGTCTTCACAATCAATAAGATTGCAGAAGATCTTACTTTTTAAGTGATTAAAGTTATTTTATGAAAGTATTCATTCTGTGAGAAAATACAGAATGAAGCGAGGAGTTAAACAAGTATGTTTAACAAGTAAAGGAAAGCGGGGTCAAAATAAATATTATTCACATTCATTCTCTAAGAATGTGAGGTCTCTTTATTAGTCCTAATTAGCTTACCCTTGTCTTAACCATCAATGTAGACCCCTATAGTTTTTAATGTGAAAGTTTTATTCATGCACAATATCTTATATGAATGATTCAAATGAATAAAGCTCAAAGCTAAGTAAGCATTCAAGAAAAAATTCAATAATTACAACTATGTGATATCCAAAGTTATCTAATTTTAATGATCTACTTAATAATTGGAGCAAATTGAGCTCCTAATTAAGTTTAAGATATTGATCTTAAATTAATTGTAAGTAATAATAGTAATTTGGGGTTTTGAATATAGTAGTTTCATTTCATTTTATGAGATGATAAAATAATTTATAAGTATAACAATACTAAAATGGAACTAATCTTATCCATATTCTAAACCATAAGATTTAAATAGGTTAACTAAATCAAAGTTTAGGAAAATAGTAAGGAAGGATGAGGTTATGAAATTATCATATTTAAAGGAAACGGAAGCTAAGGTTCAAATCACTAAAGTTCTCTAGTTAAGTTGTAGTTTGAAGCATCTATCCAATCAAATTCTAATCTAGCTAGGTTAAGGTAAAAATGAAAGGTTTAAAGTAAAGGAATAAAGGAATGATGAATTACAAGTTCTATATTTTCTAAAAGTTAAAGGTTAAGGAAATCAAAAGGATTCTAAACTATTCTAACTAAATTTAGGACTCCTATTACAAGTTTTTAAAGAACTTAAGTGAGAACTTAAGGACTAAGATATAGTGAACTAAGCTCTAGTTTAGTCACTTAATGTGATGACCGGAGATCGAAGTTCGAGAGTCTCAAAAGAATAATTCATATATTGGAAATATTCATTTAGGAAAATAAATAAAACAAAATATATGAATATACACATTTACATCCAGAGCCATACACATATGAATTTACAACAGTTTTTAATATTTACAATAATAATTTAAAACATCTTTATTCTCTCACATATCAACTACTTCTCTTTAAATTTCCTTAGGTAGATCTTCAAAGTTTTAATTATCAAAACTTGAAAAATTCAGTTACCAGTCAGATAGGAGTACGCAAATCGTTATTATAAGAATAATTCTAGCATCCTACAATATGCATAAATCAAAATATGGAACTAAAAGAAATATCTGCATATATGAAAAGAAATAAAATTTCTCAAATTTAAATACTGCCCTGCATATTAGCTTTAAAATTCAACATATATAAAAAGCAAAAATTTTATCAAAAGCATTTGTAACAATAAGTCGAGTCCATAGACTCCTGAGCCCAAATGGGTAAACCCATAGGCATAACCTATAGGAAGCTTATCTCACTACCCGTCGGTAGCTTACTCAAAATAGGAACTGGTGGTGTGTCTTTCCTCTGGATTTGCCCACTTCCTACAAGGGGCTAAATCCCTCCATATAACTCCTAGGGGCTGCCAGTAGGCCCAATCTGTACATATTCTCAGTATTGTGTTCCACCCTCCAAAGACAAACGCCACAATAATATATACCACAATTTATCTTTTTGTTACATGCTATTTGATATCATTCTTTTGCAAGTTTAATAGCGGTAAGCAGTTTTTGTAATAAATAGTGCTCAAATGAAAATGGCTCAAAATAAGAATATTGAAATGAAACTTATAAGTAGATTTGCGTACCAGACTATTTTAATTCAAAATATCAACTAATTCAATTTCTTTGATCTGCTAAAAATAGTATAAGTCATTATTTAATGTTTTATGATTTTAACATGATTTATAATAATAATGAACATTTGAATATTTGATTTATTTATATAGTTACTTGATTATTATGCCTAATAAGGTCAAATTGGGAATTTTACCTTATAAAAGCATATTAGTAATTTTACCCTTAATAAAATCTAAATTTTCTATTAGTTTATTGTAGATTATGTCCTAAGATTTTTATACAAACTAAAATCTTTAATTTCTGATATGTATTGGCTAAGTTATAGCCAATACAATTTCTAGGGTTAATAATTGTGATTAAATGTGATTATGGAGTGATTAGTGAAATAAGTCCCAAAATTACTAAACTAATTATATCGCTAAGTTTTAATTTGCTTTATGAGTTCTCTGAAACTAAAATTACTCAATTTGGATCATTAGTTTTGCTAATATTCATTAATCAAGTTTTTTTTAAGTAATTAGAGTTAATTAAGAGATCTAACCATTGGATTCTAAATATTTTTGCAGTTTACTGTAAATTAGGATTTTTTGATCTAAATAGATATTTGGATCACTTAATTTGGAGCTAAATTGACTTACTTATGGCTATTTGAAGTTTCTAGGATAAAAGGCTTAATTAGGGTTAGGTCCTAATTGTGATTAGTTTAAATTTAATCCAATTAGCAAAATTAATACTACTAAAATATTCTTTAGGGTTTTTTGAGTATTTTGAGACCCATATTTAATATGTTTAGATTAGTGGTTTATAAGTTATGATTATTTGAATATTTAAACTATTTTTTCCTAATTGATTAATACCCTAAAATGTCACTATGTAAAATATCTGTCCAAATAGAAATTTGACTATTTCATAATATTCCTCTAATTTTGCTGATTAAAATTGTATATTTAATTGCAATATTTGGATAAGTATTTTGTGAATTATGGAAGTCCAAAGTTTTGATATTATTTGCATTTTAATTAATTAATAATATATATATATATATATATTTATATATATATATATGATGAATATTTCTTGTTTAGTTTTTATATTCTAAAATTTAATTATGTTTGATTGAATTAATTAATATATTATTATATTATTAATTAATTATATTCAATTTTCTGATTATATAAATATATATATTTATAATATAAATATACATATACTTTAACAATATATATTTATTTTTATTAATTTATTTATTTAATTTATATATATATATATATATATTTATAATTAAAATAATTAATTTTTCTGCAGAGACGGGCCCACTAGTGCCAACTGGCACCGTCTAATTCGCCGGGACAGGGAGGTGGGGCCCACAGCTATCTCAGATGAGACAATTCTGACGCGTTTCATGAGATGTGGGGCCCACGCCATACTCACAACCAATTAAAATGTGCCACCTGCCATGCTTGCGAACGCGAGCCGGGTTTGGGCGGGCCCGGGTTGACCCGGGCCGGCCCAATAAGGCTTCCTTCTTCACGCGACTTCACCGTGCAACGACGCCTAGGGCATCAAAATCGTCGGCCATAACCTCGGCGACATGAGTTGGTTCATATCTCGATCAAAAGGTCTTGACGTGACCTTTCGATCGGTGTCTAGATCGTGGCTGGAGAAGATCCACAGCTCCGGCAATAGCTAACCCTAGGGAGCTCTATCGGTGGAGATTCTTATAACGGAATCGACTGTAGTCTTTTGTTAAAATTGCTTTGATCGGACCCGATTGAATATGATCAAGTCCGATCAAAATTTAATCAAACCTATGAAATTGAAATTCGTATAAGAAACTTAGCAATCAAACGGGTAGATAAAAAGATAAGGGTACCTAAAGATGAATGGCTATAGGTGATTGGGGTTCGGGGAAGATGATCTTCAAGGATCCTCACAATTTGAATTCGATTGTAGATGAAGAAAAATTGGTTTTTAAGGTTTAATCGAGCTCTTAAAGGAAGGTCTTAGCGGTGGCTGCCACCTGCGAGACGAGAAGAAAGACGCGTGTGCGAGCTCGCCCACGCGCAGCGCGAGTGGGGAAGATGAGCTCAGACCGTCCGATCGAAAAGATCGGACGGTTCGCACGAACCATCTGGTTTAACGGGACGGGAAAAACAGGGAGGACGGCGCCGTTAATATAAATTAAATGTATTATTATTTTAATTAATTTTAACCTATTTTATTAATTAGATTTAATTAATTAAATACATCCCGAAAAATTTCAATAAATCACCCTTAGCTAATTAAGGGGTTCTGAACGCAACGGTGCAATCGGATTTTTGATCCAACGGGTATTTAATTATTCAAATTTTAAGGTATTTAAAATAATATTAAAATATTCGTCAAAAATTTAACGACTTCCAAATGTATTCAAATCTTCACCCCTAGCTAATTTGGGGATGGTGAACGTAATAGCGGAGTCAGATTTTCAATCTGAAGTCAAAATTATTTGAATATTAATAAACAATTATGAAAATTATTTGTGATATTTTACACTTAAAGCTAATCCTAATTGACTCATAATCTACAACTACAAAAGCATTAAGATTAACTACACTTAATGGATATAATAAGTAGCTCTAAGGATCATTTACAAATCAAGTTATAAATCAATCCTATTATTTCTATCTTAAGGTTGAAAGGTGAATCAAATATTTTACAATTGATTTAAGCATTCAAAATTATGAGAACTAAGCTCAATCACATATAAATGAAATTAACATGGGAAATAATAAATGTGAAAAGTTAGCTATTGTAACAACCCTAATTATTACCTTAGCTAAATTCAGATTAATTAAGCTAAATCAAATTTTAATTTTGATTCCATTAGACTCAATGGGTCATTTAAACTTAACCCTAGAAGTTTGGGATCAATCGGAGCTAAATTGAGAAATTTGGCATTTTTACCTATTTTTGGATATTGAAAAATATCTAAATTAAATTGATCTCTAAATTAAAATATGAGTTCATTTTTGAATTTCTCATATCTTAATTAACTAAGAGTGAATTCTTGGGAATTTTTAGAGCTCATTTAGTCCTAAATTAAATTTAGAAAATTATTAAAATTTAATTAATTAATTAAAGTATTGAATTTATTAAATAATTAAATAATTAATATTATTTTAACCACAGGATTCGCTGTCAGGACCGCAGCAGATATGCTGCAGGGTCTCAACAGCGGGGCAGCATATCCGTTGTATGGATGCTTTAGCACTCATCCTAATGCACCTAATCCTACAGCTCGTATCATTCATGCCGCGATCTAATCCTATCCGCTTGATCAACATCTTCCATTCGACGGCGAAGATACCATTCGCAATTCTGTTTAATCAAGAAGCACATCTAGCCATCCAATTCCAACAGCTTTGAATCAGATGGCTACGGATCGCGCTCCCCCTGTTCACTGTCATCTTCGTTTAATTCTTCCCCGACTGAAGAAATTTCTCCCGTACCATCCACATCGATCCTGTCTGCCACTCCCGTTGCCAGGTCACCTAGTCCATTAAGACCTTCCCGTTTTAGCTCGAGCCACCTTGGCAACCTGGAGGCTGGGATGTATCTCATTGAGGGTGGGGTATGGAGACAGCTTAGCCCAAGCCTGAGCCATGGCCTCCAGCCTTGCCATCCAGTCCTGGACCTTTCCATCATCTATAAGTACTCCTAAGTTATCACAGTGAACCTTTTTGCTCATTGTGATCACCCTGCTGCTCAGCTAAAATCTTTGGAATTCTCTGCGAACCCCGGTGTTCCAATCATTGCAATCCGCTGATTGAGGGTATGGTCTGGTGTTCATACCCCCTTATTGAGCTCCTGCAACTATTTGGAAGATTCATAATTCTACATTCTGCCTCGGTCTCAGCTGCTATTGAACTCCAGGTACAGCCATTAACCCATTCCTCTGTCGAGCTGGTTTCAGCTCGGCTCGTATTCAACTAAACCTTAGATGTTATGATAGGAGCTCATCTAATTATCCTTGAGAGCAGTGATGGTATCAGTGGCGACTGGCAGTGGACCAGATGGATGGAACACCATCTGATTGTGCACGGACGGCCGGCTTCTTAGTCACATAGCTATGGCCTTTCTCAGGTAGTTAGCACCTTAGATTGTTGCTTTTGTAACAACCCTAGGCTGTTACCTGCTAATATATAGCTTAGTTACTCCTTAATTTTGATCTCATTGCTTTTAGAACATTAATCCAAGCCTATTCTACAAATTTGAAATCCATTGAACTCCTCTAAGTCAAAGATGGCATTTTGATCACTCTAGATGCCCTAGATTAAATCTAAAATATTTTGATCTTATAATTAAAATCTGATTATATTTTTGAATTTCTCACACCCAAATTAGCTAGGGGTGAAAGTTTGGTACAACTTGGAAATCATTTAGGACATAATTCACATTTAATTAAATGGATTAATTGCATAAAAGGGTTCCTAATTTTTCTAAAATGCAAATATACCTTTAAACTAAATTAACAGTCGGCATTCGTTGTGCGGACTGTGGGTGATCCACTGCAGAGCCCGGGTCGCGCGACAGCGGAGTCCCACAAATCTAATCGTCGCACTTATCTAATGGACGGATAGGATTAGATCTAGCGGAACCATGGATCTACCGTTGGATGCGTCTCGTGAATCCTACGACACGGATTCAATTGAATCCGGTCGTTAGGATCCAGAGGATCAGGACCGTCGTGCCTTTCTGATTGATCAAACATACAGCTCTGGACCCTCCCGTAACTGTGGAGCTTCATCCCCACTCGCTCGCATGCCCAACTGAGATCCTCCCCGTACTGCCAGCTACCCCCCTTGTCTCCCACTCGTGCCTCCAGCTCATCATGTCATTGGGGATCCTCCCGTTATGGCGAGGTGCCCCAATCGGGCCTCGTGGCCCGACCGAGCTCAAATTAGAAATTCGAGAGCTCGGCCATGGCCCGACCTTTCAGGTCCTCCCCAGCCTGAGCCAACCCTCTAGAAACTTCCTTGGACTTGTCTAAGGCTATAAATAGCCTCAGCAATCCTCCATCTGGTCCTTTGCTGCTCAATTGCCCTCAATTCTCCACTGTCTTCTCTTCTGCCATTACCATCTGTCCGAGCTTGCATAGGCAATCCAGGAGCTCTCGAACCGCTGATAGTAGGCTCTCCTGAAGTATATGATCCTTTGCAGCATCTGGAAGCTCAACTAAGGCCAACCGAACCCTCAGTCGATCACCCCGAGCTCAGCCAATGAACTAGGTACCCCCACTTGCCGGTTTCGAGCCAATGAGGCTCGGCTCTTCCTTCTTTTGATGTGTATAGCTGGGTATTATCGATTTGAACTCAAGGCTATTGAAATTGCGCCTTGAGCTAGCCCTGATCGATCAAATCGATCGATCGGGCTAAGTCTTTAAGGAATGCCTCGGGTGAGTAAGGTCCCGGCGTTCCAGCCCACCTCAGGTCCTCGGACCAGGGGGCTTCGATCCGCTTCACCTCCCTGATGGTGTAAGGATCAAGCCCTGGATCTGGCGTGGCCTCTGTGGGTAGAATTGTCTCCCCCAATAGCTCTGAGGCGAAGCCTTTTGGGTGAGCAAGGTCCGGGCTACCCCGACCACCTCACAAGGGGCTAAGGGGTTCAATCAAAGCATCTTGGCCTACTGATGGTGTGAGGATCAATCAGGGGTCACGGCATGGTCAAAGCACTCAAAGTTTTGCCGCAAAAGCCAACCCTAATTTCCTGTGTGTCGGGGAAGGAGGGTTGGGGATGATGGCAATGTGCGGGACAGGTCAGCCCCCGACCTGCGCTGCACGACAGTGCCGGGTTCCTCGGGCCCTGGTTGACCCACGCGGTTCAGCTAACGGGCCGAGCACATTTAAAATAAATCTGATTAATTGGATTTATTTTTCTTAAGGAAAATAATCCAATTAATCCAATCATAGGAAAATATTTAAATAAAAATACATAATATATTAATTGAATAACTTTCAATCCACTGGTCCAAACCCTATGATATTATATATCAAATTGATCAGAAAATCCTCAGGAATAATAATATAAAATAATATTGAACATCTAATAGTTAGATTTTCTATTCTTACTTAATTATTGCAGATCTTGATTAGGGTTGATTAGCATAATCACTTAACCAAATTGCATATTTAGGGTGCCATTAGTTTCCTTTTGATTAATAGAAAGAATGTGCAAAGTGGTTTATTTTTTTGATCTCTACATTTTAACTTATGCTCTAAGCTTATTATGATTAGTGAAAATTAGGGTTTCTAATTTTTGGATCTTAGCAAACTTAGTCTCCGATTAATTATGTGATAAAATAGAACTTATATGCCAAGTTATATGGAATTTTGATTGTTAGATTTATAATTAGGTGCTAATCCTCTTGTATTGGTTTAGGGTTTGATTAGCACTAATTATCTTCTATTTTTATGAATTTTTCTGTTATTATGCTTCATGATAGTAAGTTATATGTTTGAAGCCATGTATGCAAAATTATAATATATAATTTAAATAAACCTAAATTTGATGATCTTAAACATCTTAATTAAGAAGTCTTAAGATTTTGATCAAGCTATTAAGACTTAATCTAGGTCTAAGATTGTCACCAATAATATATACCTAATTAATTGATTTGACATTTGATCTATAAATGAACACTTGATCTTAATTGGACATGAGTAGGGGTTAAACCCTAACCTGCTTAATTAAGATCCAAACTCTTAAACCTTAATTAAATGGACATGATTATAAGATAATGTAATTGACATTATTCCAACAATACATCAGATTTGGTATTGATCTTAAACATCTGAATTAGACATGTTAAGGTTAATAATAAATCTATGTGATTACTTAATCTAAATCTAAATTTTAGATCTTTGATTTTTCTCTTAAATAAGACTATTAGCATGAAAAGATTTATAGAATTATATTGATTTCATAATGGATCTAACTCTGATAACATACTTAATTTAAATCCCATAATCTTTAAATTAGTTATGATCAAATGACTTAATCATCTGATCTGATCACTATATACCCAAATGATAAGTAAGAACTAGAATATTAGCATTAGAATTAAGAGTGTGAGATCTTAAGTATCTCAATATAAGATCATCTTTGAAATATTTTAAAGACCTAAATTAAATATACATTGAGGTAGGAGAATTTGTATAACCCATTAAAGTAGAAACTTAGATGATCCCTTAACCTTAGAAGTTGATCTTAACCCCTCATGGTAGGAATCACTTAAGATATTAGAATGATACCTCTCCTTGTGGTAGAATCTATATTGAGTGATCCTTGAACACATTTTCTTGGAGCCTTGTATAGGACTTACCTATTTAGCATAAGAATTAATAATCTTGATAAACCCTTGATGATTAAATAGAGTTGTCTAAATCTGGATTATTAGTTGGGTATAGTAGAGTATACACATAGTAGTGGAGTATTTTAGTAATATTCAGGAATGGTTGAATCACTCAAAGTAAGATTTATCTTTGGGTTATCCTGTGGGTTTAGGCAGATACAACCTCGCTTAGAGTAAATCAATCGATCCTAAGAGTGTATTAAATAGGGACTCATTCCTTAGTTTGATTAAAATAGAAATCACCAATGGGCAATGCCTCCTAGCGAAGACCGCTTCAATAGGTGTGGCTCAAACAAACTAAGTAATTAGAATCACCTTCTTTAAGACACTGAGTGTGATTGTGAGTTGGGCATCTTAATAACTTAGCTTGAGATACAAATTGCCAATGGGTGATGCCTCCTAACGAAGATCGCTTCGTTAAGGTGGCTTAATCAAACTAAGTGTTAAGAACCACCTTTCTTGCAAACATATTAAATATGTGTATACAATCATCCCATCTAATGATTTTAAGTAAATCTTCAACTTTAACCAATTATTATTCTAGAAGCTAGGAGTCAGAATCCTTTTAGCAGGATTATGCATAACGGAGACCTTGAATTCATTATCGGCATTCAAAGTTCTTATAGATTTTGGGATTTTCCTCATATAGAATAGCAGCATGGGCATAAACATGAGCATGAGTATGATGAATGATTCATTAGTGATGTATGAGTTTCAGTGATGAATTATAGGTTACAAAATATTGTATACATTGATTAAGAAATTTTAGGATGTATCGGCATCACCGTACTAACTTCCCAACTGGGTGTATGTATACATTGAACCATACGACTCATAAGATTTCAGTGATAGTTCTGTTACATATCTATGGCATACCATGTTGTGGCATATTTAGATGCATTATCCCGGTGACATATAGTACAGCATTGGATATTTTTACCTTGGTTTCTGAGCTTTTGATGTTTCACTTACTTTCAACATTTAGCTTTCAGTTCCTTTTTACCTTATTTAGTCTTTACATTTTTCAGGGGTTCAGTGTTTTACTACTTTTCTACAGTTTTGCTTACTTTACTGTTTATGTATATTTACTTTAGTACTGCTTAGTTTAGTTGTGTGTGTTAGACTTCTTATCTAACACGGGGTACTTTTGGGATCCGACAATTTGCTAGATCCCGAGCAACTTGTTGAGGCAGGACCGGAAGACTACAGGAGATCCAGGAGGAGTACGTGGAGCCTTAGTGGACCTATCTTCTACCTTTTACTTTACTGCTTTAGTGCTTCAGATAGACTTTACTTTTAAACTAGTTCGTAATAATTCTGGATGTATTTTACTTTTCTTTTCTAAGATGAATATTTACTACTGCTCTGTGATGAATGTATTCTGGATGTTTTGCTTTAGCTTCCGCACTCTGTTATTCTACCATTATACTTAGTATTGTGATATGACCAGCATACTGGAAATGCTGATATATTGATAACGTTTATTGGATTCATATTAACCTCTTTAAATCCATTATACGTATCCATCTAATACTTAAGGCAAGCATCCTATACTTATTTTAAGTATTGACTTTTGATCCTACTCTTGGGTTCGAGTCAGTAGCCCTTTAGTGTGGCTAGTTTTAGTTAGCTTATTCGGGAAGATGGGTTATGCTTGTTTTCCCGAGTGGCGCACCGCTCCTCCACTAATATGATTATAATTGTAACATTTGCGCGTGGTGACGGGGCGGGGTGCTACAGATTTGAACCCCTCGACTAGTAATTGTTGACACATAGCAGGCCTTAAGTTCGATCAAGTCGATCGATATGATTGAAATTGATCGACTCAGTTGCGATCCGCGTCTGTGAAATGCTGTGAGTAGCACTCCATCAATACACTCACCCTCTAGACCTGGCCAGTAATCCCAACATTTCCTCGTTGATCCCCGAATGTGTAGGGTTAGACCTTAACTTGTGTCATCGACACTGTAAGGAGAATTTGTTGTCCTCATATACGCCATAGAAGACATCTCGATCGAGTAGCACCCCGTCAATCTGGCACATCCCAGATGGGGGTTCCTATCTCAATCGATGCGCCTCATGCTCCTGAAGTGTAGCCATCTAAATCCAGGTGTGGCGTGGTCTGTACACGGTGAATCGATCGAAGCTAGCCCTAATTCTCCCCTCAGTCATGTATCCCCGCGTGGAAGACACACAGTGCCGGGCCGGGTCTGACCCCGTCCCACGCGGTTTGGATTTCGGGCCGCGGATATATAATATAATTTTGGAATTATATTTCTTATATTAATTAAATGATAAATAATAAACCTATGATTTGGATTTAAATAAAAATACAAAATAACTTATTTAAATAACTTTAGATATACTTATCCAAATAGTATGATCAAATATACTATTTTAATTAGAAAAATACAAGAAACAATAATATAAAATAAAATCAAAGATCTAATAGTTAGATTTTAAATTATTTCCTAATCTTTCTCTATTTGTATTTAAATCATAATTAATTCATTAAATGACCAAAAATATTGATTAAGGTCTCTGATTACTCATGAGACCATAAGAAACCTAAGTAAACCATTAAAAGTAATTTAAGATCTTTAATTTTATTAATCACTCTTAATTACTCTAATATGGGATTAGTAAATTAAGCTTTAGATTAGTCTCTAATTTTGGGGAATCTAGTTCCTAATACCTTATTAAATATAGTAGAACCTATAAATATTATTGGATCACCCTAGAATGCCCTAATTTTCTTAATCACCTTAATTGGCCTCTTAATTTGATTAATGCTAATTAAGCTAAATTAAATATACATACCCTAAGATAAGTGTTTAACCTACTTTACTAATCAATATGAGACTTATTAAAAAAGACTTGAGTCAATTTAGATGATTAAATCTTAAAATCCCATTTTTAGCCTTAAGAATGGTGTTTTGGTCATTTTGACCAAAATAAGCTTAAGCACCCCTTAAGCCTTGAAATTTCTGTTTAATACCTCTAGTTAATACCTTATCACCTTTTTGAAATCTTATGTTAGTAATTTTGAGCTAAGTGAAGAACATTTAAATTAGTTCTTATTAAGATCTTAAGATCTTAAGAGTATTCAAACCACTTCCTTAAGGGAACAAACCTAATTAGCTTTAACACTAAATCATTAATTTAATCACCTTATTAAGATTGATTCATAAGCTAGAAATTCTAAGAGAAATATCCATGTAAAATCCTAAGTCTAATTTTTTGCCTCGTTTTAAAGTGATCAAACCTTAGATACTAGACTTCAAATTATCTAATTGAATTGAATCACCTTCTTTGAACTTCCTTAATTGATTCATTGTTTAATCCTTTTGAAATCTCCTTATGGGTGTAGGATTGATTTAATCTATAGAATAATGTGATTATCCTAAAGATTAAATATAGATCATAGATTCTTAGTTCTTAAATGATTGTTCTATCTTATAATACTAGAATAACCTTTCATTAAGATCTTAGTTTTTAAATCTTTCAGCTTATATGATTTTGCACCTTTAGACTATGTTTGAGTGTGAACCCTAGATCCTTATTAGGATATTACCTTGGATTCAAGAAATTGAACCCCATATGTGGAGTTTAAGTCCGAAATCCTCAATCTTGATTTACTTGATCAAAATTTGAGTTATGTGAGTATAATAATAATAATTAGGCCATTGATTTATTTACTTTAAACCTTTATAATCGTCACTTAATTTTTGAATTAGAACTTGTTAAGTTCTAAGGTTAAACATTAAGGTCGTGAATTTGAGATTATACTCGATAGCTGGATATTGGAGATCCTAAACTTGCATCCTCTAAGAATAGTTAGATTTGGATAATGTAGATAATATTAAATATTATATAAGTCTAGTTAAGTCTCTTGCTTACTTTGACTTTGATTGCTCTACATATTTTGAATATTGAACCTTGTTCCTTGAGCATAATAAAAGAACTTAGGATATGGAAGATACATCCTAAGTTAGTATTTGCAAAGCATAACATTCACTCAGTTCTTTTAGTGCATTCAGTCCAGTAAGGTATATCCTAGCTTAGTCTACCTCCTCAATTCTAGTTTTTTTATAGAATAGTCTAGTGCTTGGCCAGGATGGATACATGTCTTATTCTATACGTTCAACTCGAACCTAGCTCTGATGATGCCTAGGATGGACATGTGTGGCCCTCGTACTGACAATAAGGAAGTACGGTGCTCCAACTGTGGCAAATCCCCAACTTAAGTAAAGTTAGGCGAATCCAACTTACCTTAAGGCAAGGACTTGTCACCAAGTGCTATAACATTCATCAATATAAATATCAAAGTGGCAGAAGCAATATAAAAATAGGGTAACATCCACAAGCATACATAGTAGGAAAAGAAAATGCAATATAGTAACTCATCACAATGCAGAAAGTAAAGTACATCCAGAAAGTTTAATTATTACAAACTGAAATGAATAACTGAAAATGAAAGACTCTCGTCCTCACTGGAATAACAAGACAAAGCTAGCTAGACAGCAGCTGGAAGGTCCTCCTCCTGAACTGGCTCCTCCTCAGCGACACCTCCCACGAACACGTCTGAATCTGACATTTGTCGGTATCACAAATGCCATGGCCCTAGCCAACAAAATAAAAAGGTTACAGTTAGATAATTGTCTAAGTACATTTTAGGCTATTTAAAGTGAACTGAGTATTAAAGGATATCACATTTAAATTTAACTATACATGCAGCAGTAAAGGGTGTAATAAGCTATAAAAGAACTGGGATACTATAAACTATATATTTATAGCATGCAACATGTATGTAAAGTAACATACAGACTCAGAATAAGCAAGGTAAGGCTAAGAGCAAAAATAACTACAACTACTGAATAAACATGATCCTAACATGATTATGATCGAAGTAAAATATGCTGAGTATAAAAGAACATGAGTACTGAATATAATAAAATTCTAGCATCCTAAACATACCATTTATACATATATCTAAACCATGAAAGTATACATACAACATGCAGATTAATATGAAAAGAAAGACCACTAAGACATGTGGCAAAAGCAAAGCAATGTATAACATATAAAGCCACTGAGACATGCGGCAAAGCGAGCAAATACTGAAAATAAGGCCACTGAAGCATGTGGCAAAGCAAATCAAAAAAATAATACAATACAGCTAAAGTAGTAATAAGCCTAAGTTCTAGTACTGCCATACCAGCCAATAGGCCATACAGGGGCCTCCAATATCAATCAATCAATCAATCCCCAGCCTAGCCATCCAAATATGATAGGTCTGAGTCCAGTCTATACAATACTACTACTGAAGAGGCAAACTAAACTAGGTCATATTCTACTAACTGTGACAAAACAAAACTGAATGATATGTAAATTCAATACTAGCTTAGGATACATCATTCTAAGTTTTCCTATTATGCTCAAGGGCTAAAGCTCAAAATCCAAGGTATGCAAAGCAATCTTATCAAAGTAAGCAAGAGACTCAATCTAGACTTATGTGATATCTGTTGTTGCCAAATTTCTAAATCTAACTACTCTAAGAAGGTACAAGCTTAGGATCTCCAATATCCAGCTATCGAGTAGAATCTCAGATTTACATCCTTAAAGTCAAAAATTAGAACTTAACGAGTTCTAATCCAAAAATCATGTGACAACTATATGGTTTAAATAAGCAAATTAATGACCTAGTTTTATGAATACTTTACTCTCTTACCCAAATCCTGATCAAATAAATCAAGATTTAAGAATTTAGAACTTAAACCCTATAAAGGTTCAAATTTTAAATCCAAGGTGCTATTCTAAATAGGATCTAGGTTTCGCACTTAATCCCAAAGGTAAAGAATCCTATAAGTTGAAGGATTCATGAACTAAGATCTTAGTGAAAGGCTATTCTGCTAATTATAAGATAAAATAATCAATTAAGAACTTGAGAATCTAAGATCTATATTCATTCTTTAAGATAACTCCATTATCTTATTAATTGAATCATCCTATACCCACATAGAAGATTTCAAAAGATTAAACAATAAATCATTAAAGAATTTTAATTGGAGGTGGTTTGATTCAAATTGAAGATCTAAGTCTAAGATCTAAAGATCTAAAGTTTGATCACTTTGGACTTTTAATTAGAGTTTTGGCTTAAGGGTTTCCATTTGTGATTTTCTTTAGAATCTAATTTCATAATTAACTATAAGGAGCTTATTAATGTTAAGAACTGACAATTCCAAGTATTAGATTACCATTTAAACCCATTTATGACCTTCTTAGGCTACTCAAGACCTAAGGGTCTGAGTTTTGATCACTTTAGAACTTAAGCTAAGATTCTACTTAGACATTTCTAGTTCCCTTTTTCTTTTAACACTTAACTTTAATATTATCTTAACTGAACTTAATAATGAGGTAACTGACCATTTCAATTATTAGACTTAATTAAGTTAAGGTCCAATGATCTTTATAAGGAATGCTTAGATTTAAGTATCTTAATTAAGGAATTAATGAGACCTTATGGATTGGTGATTATTATTGTTCTAGGATTTCAGAGAACATTTCCAATCTATGTTATAGTGGCTTACTGAAATTTTCAATACTTAAAGAACACTAAATCACATTTTGGCCAAAATGACCAAAATGCCCCTCTTAAGGCTAAAATTAGGATTTTAGGGTTTTGTTGTCCAAATTTGTTCTAATCTGTTTTAAAGCATTTAATATGACTAAATGAAGTGGGAAACACCTTTACTTTAGATTTTGATGACCTAAATGGTCTTAATTAGCACTAATCACCTAATTAAGGCACTTTGGGTGATTAGTGAAATTATGGCACTTTAGGGTAATTCAACCTTACACTTAGGTCTTACTAGGTTTAATATGATATTAGGAACCATTCTCACCCAAATTAGAGGCTTAATTAGAGTTTAGTTTACTAATCCTTGATTAGAGTGATTATGGAGTGATTAAGAAAATTAATTATCCAAAATTAATTTTAAGAGTCTGGAATTATTCCTTAGGGTACAAGGAGCAATCAGAGCTCTTAAACTCATAAATTAGACAACTAATTGATTTTATATGATTTAATTAAAAATAAAGAAGGTTTGGCAAATATTTTTAAATTCAATCATTGGATCTGAAATTTTATTTTATATTCAGATTCCTTGAATTTTTCTGATTCAAATGGTATATTGGATCATACCATTTGGATCTGTATAACTAAAGTTATTTAATTAATTTATTCTGTATTTTTATTTAAATTAAAACTATAGTGTTTAATTAATTAAATTCAGAATCATTAAAAATGCATTCCTAAAATTATTCAATAATCGCGGCCCAAATTCTAAACCACGCGGGTCGGGGCTCAGCCCGGCCCATAATCCTCGTCTTCCTCCTCCCGATCGCTCTCGCAGCCCTAATCCCTGAGACGGGCTTCCAGCGCCAAATTCACCGCACTCCGGTCACGCCGCGCCGCGATTTCAACGGCTACACGTTCCCCAACCTCAGACGCGTCGATTGAACTAAGAAGCCATAACTGGGAAGCTCCGGACCGCTGGATGCATATTCGGCTGGGATCCTTCAGCTGGGGCACCTGTGATGAGATAATTCTCCTCACTGAGTCCACGAGTCACCGATATCGCGATCCTTACACGTTCAGGGATCGAAGAGGGAGCGATAGGACGCAACGAGAGATCCTGAGGTGGTCTAGATCGTCAGGGTGCTACTCGGCATTTTCTGCCATTTAAGCTCGTGACTGGATCGATCGATTCCAGTTGAATCGATCGATCTGGTCGAACCAAACCATCGATACCCATTTACAATCATTGCTGAGGGGTATCGATGCTAAATGGGTGCCTAATTGCTCGATGGGGACACGGCATTCGCGTGGATTAGTCCGACTGACAGTGCATTCTCAGAGGGTGCTTAGGCCATCTGGCGCACTGCCAAAGCTCACTAGAGGTCCAGGATGACCGCTAGGAGCTGAGGGAGGGTCCTAACACAGCATCTATAGCTTAAGGAGAGGCGAATCGAGCTGGATTTAGCTCGATAGAGAGGGAAGAAGGCTGTACCTCAGTTTGAAGAAACGCAGGGATGGAAGACAATGCGGCTGGGCTGGATTGATCCAGAAGGTTGCAGAAGCTCGGCAAGGGGGTCTGAACGCCAGACCACGCCCTCTATCAGCAGACGCGGCAGGACCAGTCGTCACGATCGCCGAGAGCTTCAATGGCTTCAGCTGGGGGGGGTTGGAGTGAAATTCAGTGAGCAAAGGAGCTCACTGAGAAGTTTGGAAGGTATTTATAGGCCGGGAGAGACCTGGGGAGTGGATGCCAGAGCTCTGGTTTGGAGCTTGGCTCGGCCCGAAGGTTCACTTGCCATTGTCTCTTAGGGACAGGCCCAGCCATCCCTACGGCTCGGCCATAAACGGGAGGGTGCTAATGGCTTTGGATGACCTGGCGGGAGAGTGGCAGACAACGCCGACGTGGCGAATTTTTGCTGTCGGCCGAATCTCTGCGAAGACGAAGATGAACAGCGACAGGGAGATCGGGAGCCGTCTGATGCGCGAAGTCGTTGGGAATGAATGGCTTGACGAAGATCCCAGGTAACGGCCGCGCGGATTTAATTCGAGGCGTTGGATCCCTGATGCCAATCATGCGTCTGAGATTCGATCACGGGACGGAGCGACGCGAGCCCTCGGATCCGGCGCTGAGATGCGTGCTAGCGCATCGGGTGACTCGTTGCTATGCGCAAGCTGTCGGGACCCTGCAGCGGATCTGCCGCGGTCCCGACAGCAAATCCCGCCGAATAATTTTTATTAAATAATTTAATTTAATTAATTAAAATCATTTAAATAATATTTAAATTATTCAAAAATTATTCAATTTCAATTTAAGGCTAAATGAGCTCCAAAATTCCCAAAAATTCACCCTTAGCTAATTTGGGTGTGAGGAATTCAAAAATGAAATCAGATTTTAATTTGGAGATCAAAATAATTTATGTATTTTTCAGGGCTTAAAAATAGCCAAAAATACTAAATTTTCCAATTTAGATCCGATAGATTTCAAACTTCTAGGTTTAGGTTTAAATGACCCATTGAATCCAATGGAATCAAAATCGAACCTTGGTTTAGCTTAATTAATCTAGTTTTAGTTAGGGTAACAACCTAGGGTTGTTATAGGACACATGTTGGACTTTCTATTCAAAGGCCCTATATGGCATGTTTCTGTTATGACAGTACTATTTCTTAGACCTACTTTTACTTCATTCAGTTTTGGTGCTTTCAGTTCCTTTGCCACATGTCTCAGTGGTTTTACTCTTTAGCTCATTTATGCTCTTTGCTTGATTTTGCCACATGCTTTAGTGGCCTTTTATATATATTAAATATGCATACTTGTATATATGTTCTTATTGAGTAGTTAATAATTATTGCCATATTTAGGATGCTAGTTTTATATGTTTATTTAGTACCTTTCAATACAATTTACTTTTATAAAATTAGCATGTCTTCATGTGATCATAAGCATATTGGTATCAGTTTATTTTAGTACTTGTAGTTTTTTTTGCTCTTTAGCCTCACCTTGTTTAGTTTCATGTTTTGTACATACTTGATGATCAATTATAAATAAATAGTTTATAGCCATCCTGTTCTTTATAGCTTGATGCACCCTATATTACTTGCATATTTAAAGTAGTTAATGTGATATCTTTAAATATTCAGTTCACTTAAATAGCCTAAAATATACTTAGACAATTTGTCTAACTGTAATATTTTTCTTTTGTTGGCTGGGGCCCTGACATTTGTGATACTGATAAATATCAAATTTCGAGCTATTCGTTGGTGGTTCTGTAGGAGAGGAGCCAGTGCAGGAGGAGGATCTTCGTACTACCATTTAGTTAGATCTTTCCTTTTTCTTGCAGTGAGATTGAGAGATATTTTCTTTCTTTTAATTCAGTCTATAATAATTAAATTCTGAATGTATTTACTTTCTACACTTGAGCTGAGTTACTGTTTTCTTTACTCTTGTATACTATGCTGTGATATGGATATTATGTTATACCATTTTCTGCTTCCGTTACTTTGATATATTGATGTATGTTTATAGTTCCAAGTGACAAGTCCTTGGCTTAAGGCGAGTTGGGTCTTACCTAACTCTACTTGAGTTGGGGATTTGCCACAGTTGGAGCACCGTACTCCCCATGTTGATGCTAATATCAGTATCAGTATGGCCATGAAGAGTATGGGCCCCACAGCTATTCTAAGGTTTTAAATACCTAAAACATGCAATTTAAGAAAAATATAAATTATCACAATAACATAATTAAGTAGCCAAAATCCTAAAATCAACATTTGTTATCCAATGGGAATGATTTACATAAATTTGGAGTCTTTATAACATACGGAGATAAATGACACTACATATGTCAATTTTGGACAATTTTGGAAAATTATGATTTTCGAAACTCCTAATTAGGATTAAAAAATGATTAAAAACATTAGGGTTTATATATTAAATTT
Source organism: Gastrodia elata (assembly GCA_016760335.1). Lineage (NCBI taxonomy): Eukaryota > Viridiplantae > Streptophyta > Magnoliopsida > Asparagales > Orchidaceae > Gastrodia > Gastrodia elata. The sequence continues at coordinate 35,185,915 of CM028682.1, forward strand.
GATTTTATTTTATTGTTCCGCATATTTTTGTGAGTGGAATGGACTATTTAAATATTTAATTTGGATTCCTAATTGTCAAGTTATGATACAAACAAGAATTGAGATTAATTGCAATTAATTAATTAATATAAAATAACAACTAATTAAAATATTCCCCAAAATATAAATTAAATTGCATATTATTAATCTACGTATTCTTACGATCAGAATGGTATATAATATCATGTATTGAATAAATAGTTTATAATTTTTGAATGAAATGAAATTCATATTAATTAAATTCTTAATTTCAATTAATGCATTCTGTTAAATTAATTAGCCATTTAATCCATTATTTTGGCTCTTTAATAATTACATAAGCCATGTTGGATTAAATTAGGCACGGTTCAATTATAAATTGAACCAGCCGATTCACAAAGACACGGTCCTAGATCGTCGTCTCCTTCAATGAGCAGCGCGACGTAGAGAAAAATTAGGGCATTGTCGAAAATGCAGATCTAGGCATCCCAGAATGAAGGTGAGGATATTAACTTAACAGTCATGAAGTGGGTTAAGATTAGAAAACAAAAGCCCCAAGTTGGTATTATCCTTAAGTCATAGCATCAGAACCTTAAATTTTTCTTTACAATAAAATCAAACAAATCAACCGGGATCTGATTGAGCCCTATCTTCATCAATCAAAATTCAACCCAATCGAATAAAAGCACTTATCAAATTTTAAAATACTTCTTAAGCTCAATCATTAAAAATTCAGATAACAGGGAAGAGATTCAGTAGAAATGGATAAAAAACAAATATTCAGATAAAAAGGAAAAAGAAAATCGATAATATGCGTATAAGAGGAGTTGAAGTGATTGTTTTATGAAATTTAAATAAAGATGAATTTTCAGTTTGAACTAATGGTATAATACTGAATGCATAGAAGAAGAACAAAATTATCAGAAATTAAGGTTTGAAGTTCAATCAACATATACTGAATGCATATTAATTAAATTCTTAATTTCAATTAATGCATTCTGTTAAATTAATTAGCCATTTAATCCATTATTTTGGCTCTTTAATAATTACATAAGCCATGTTGGATTAAATTAGGCACGGTTCAATTATAAATTGAACCAGCCGATTCACAAAGACACGGTCCTAGATCGTCGTCTCCTTCAATGAGCAGCGCGACGTAGAGAAAAATTAGGGCATTGTCGAAAATGCAGATCTAGGCATCCCAGAATGAAGGTGAGGATATTAACTTAACAGTCATGAAGTGGGTTAAGATTAGAAAACAAAAGCCCCAAGTTGGTATTATCCTTAAGTCATAGCATCAGAACCTTAAATTTTTCTTTACAATAAAATCAAACAAATCAACCGGGATCTGATTGAGCCCTATCTTCATCAATCAAAATTCAACCCAATCGAATAAAAGCACTTATCAAATTTTAAAATACTTCTTAAGCTCAATCATTAAAAATTCAGATAACAGGGAAGAGATTCAGTAGAAATGGATAAAAAACAAATATTCAGATAAAAAGGAAAAAGAAAATCGATAATATGCGTATAAGAGGAGTTGAAGTGATTGTTTTATGAAATTTAAATAAAGATGAATTTTCAGTTTGAACTAATGGTATAATACTGAATGCATAGAAGAAGAACAAAATTATCAGAAATTAAGGTTTGAAGTTCAATCAACATATAACGAGAACTTAATTATTTCATCAGATGAGTTTAATTTCATTAGCAGAAAGTTTTTCGAATGAAAAGAAGAGTCGGGGAGTGGTACCTTGCATAAGCGGAGAGTGAGGTAGATTGAGGCTTCACAGATAAGTTGCCGAGCAGCCCAGATGAATTCCCTAGGGTTCGACTTTTGCTAGAGCCTTAGGAGACGAAGTAAGGGGGAGAGGAATCCCTGGAGAATTAATCCAAAGAGGTGAAGGCCAGTTATACGGAGTCGTACTCCCATTACTTTTGGCGCTCTGCGATTGTACAAAAAGAGGATGAAGGCAAATAGGGTTTTAATCTTGACTGTTATATCATAGAGTTGATCCAATGATTGAATCCTAAATCCTTTGGATCGTCGTCTAATTTTAAAAGGATCCGATCAACTGCTCACGATTAGAAGGCTCGCTGTTTCGTGTTCTGCAGAATACAACGGATCTCCGTTGTTCGTTAATGACCGTTGGATAAAGATTTTTAATATTTATATTTTAGTTATTTAAAATATATTATTTAAATATTAAATTAAATTAATTTATTTACTCAATTTTAAATAATCAAACGCACTCCGAAAAATCTCAAAAATTCACCCTTACCTAACTGAGGTGTGAGGAACTCAAAAATGAAATCAAATATTTGATTGAAGGTTAATTTAATTATCTTATTTTTATGAGTATTAAATATTATTAATATATTCGAGGAAATTCGATGACTTCCAAACACTTCCAAGATACCACTCTTAGCTAATTTGGGTGTAGTGAGTCCAGTGGTCGACTCCGTTTCTGATTCCGAGGTCTAAATAAATTAGGCATTCTTAGAATTATTAGAAAACTAGAAAATACTGGAAATTGCTAAATGATCTCCAAATCGCACGAAAATTGAAATGGAGGCTCCTAATACTTTTATAAGACTAATAGAAAAAAATTATAGACAATTAAGTCACTAATTGATGGGTAACATACTAGGGTTATTATAGACTCCTCTCCTTAAAAAGAGTGTTGCCCACGAGACACAACAAATAAAAATAAGAAATTAAAAATACATGAAGGAGTCTAAAGAAACAACAATAAAAATATAAGACTTATAACTACCTGATTAAGAAAAGAATTTTGGGAACTTCTTCCGCATATCCTCTTCTTTCTCCCACATGGCTTCACTAGCTAGATGATTCTGCCAGTGAACTTTGATCATAAGAATGTCGCAGTTTCTTAATTGCTTAAGATCTTGTCCCAGAATCGCAACAGGTTTAACGACAAAAGTCAGATTAAGCTGCAACTTGATTGCTAGAATCTGAACTTGCTGAGTAGGATCTAACAAACACCTTCTTAATGATGAGACATGAAACACATTATGCATAGCTAAAAAGTCATCAGGTAACTCCAACTTATATGCAGAGGTTCTAACTTTTTCAATCACATCAAAGAGTCCCAGATACCTTAAACTCAGCTTACCAAAAATACCAAATCCTTGCACACCTCGCATCAGACTTACTTTCAAATAAGCACGATCTCCAACTTGAAACTCTAACGGATGATGATGAGCATCATGATACTTTTTCTATCGATACTGAGTTGTCATCATATTGTGCTTAATTAGAAGAATTTTTCTAGTAGTCTCCTCGATCAATTCAAAACCATAAAGCTGAGAGTCTCCTACTTCAGTCCAAGAAATAGAAGTTGTACACCTCCTACCATAAAGAGCTTCATAAGGAGCCATACCAATGCTGGATTGCAAACTGTTGGTATAGGCGAACTCAACTAAGTTAAGATGATCTTCCCATGATCCGCCAAAATCTAGAGCACAAAGACGAAGAAGATCCTCTAAGATCTGATTAATCCTCTCAGTTTGACCATCAGTCTGGGGATGAAAAGTAGTACTCAAAGCTAAATTCATCCCCAAGTCTCGCTGAACAGCAAACCAGAATCTAGAAGTAAATCTACTGTCTTTGTCCGAAACTATGCAATTCGGCGTACCGTGCAAACGAACGATTTTCTTAAGATAAAGCTTAGCTAACTTCTCTACAAGATCTATCTAACGAATTAGAAGGAAGTGAGCTGACTTTGTGAGTCTATCAACTATCACCCAAATTAAGTCAGAACTAGACCTACCCTTAGGCAGTCCCACAATAAATTCCATGGAAATATTAGACCATTTCCATTCAGGAATGTCTAAGGGTTTGAGAAGTTCATCAGGCTTCAGATGTTTCTATTTAACTAAAGAACAGGAATGGCACTTAGAAATTAAAATTACAATATCTCTCTTCATTTTAGACCACCAAAATAATTTTTCTCTACATCCTGATACATCGTACTGCTTCCAGGATGAATAATGTAACCAGAGTTATAGGTTTTTAACATTATTTGCAATTGTAAGCTCTTAGGAATTCATAATCTAGTCTTCTGAAAAATGACACCTTCAGCATCAAGACGTAATTCAGATCTCTTTCTACTAATGATATCAGAAACTAGAATTGAATAACTTGAATCTTCCTTCTGAGCTTTGACAATCTTAGACCTTAGAGAATCATTTGACTGAATAGCAAATAGTAGAGTGCCCAAATCAGCAAAACTGATCGGCTTAAGATTCAATTTGATAAAATATTTGATCAAAGATTTGTTGCAACAAAGGGAAGATAAAGTCGCTTTACGACTCAGGGAATCAGCTACAATATTAGCTTTACCCGGATGGTACTGGATTTCCAAGTTGTAATTGCAAAGTAACTCTAACCACCTACCCTGACGATAGTTAAGTTCCTTCTGAGTGAAGATGTACTTCAAACTTTGATGATCAGTAAACATCTCACATTTAACTCCATACAGGTAGTGTCTTCAGATCTTAAGAGCAAAAACTACCCCTACAAGTTCAAGATCATGCACAGGATAATTCTTCTCATTAGGCTTAAGTGTCTAGAGGCATAGGCTATTACACGACAATCTTGCATCAGAACACAACCAAGCCCTACCTTAGAGGCATTAATATAAAATATAAAATATTTATCCTCACGAGGTAGTACTAGAACAGGAGCAAAAGTTAAAAACTGTTTCAATTTCTGTAAAAATTCTTCATAGGCTATGCTCCAGATGAATGGAACTTCTTTTCTAGTTAACTGAGTTAACGATGAAGCGATTAGAGAAAATCTAGGAACAAACCTTTTGTAATAGCCAGCAAGTCCTAGGAAACTATGAAGATTTAGGTTGGACCCGCTGTTGAACAGCTTGGATTTTCTTTTGATCTACTCTAATGCCTTCATCATCAATCACGTGACCCATAAATACCACGGACTTGAGCCAAAACTCGCACTTTAAAAACTTAGCGAACAACTTATTTTCTCTTAGCAACTCAAGAACAACACACAAATGCTCTTCATGCTTAGCAGCTGACTTAGAATAGATTAGAATGTTATCGATGAAAACGATGACAAACTCATCGAGATACTGCTTAAGGATACACAGCATCGGGTCCATGAAGATGGAAGGAGTATTTGTCAGTCTAAAAGACATGACAAGAAACTCAAAATACTCATATCAAGTTCTGAATATAATTTTAAGAACATCTTCATCATTGACTCAAATCTAGTAGTAACTTAACCTTAAGCCAATCTTAGAGAAGACTTTTGCTCCGACGAGTTGATCAAACAAATCATCAATCCTTGATTCTTGATTCTTCACAGTCACTTTGTTAAGCTCATGGTAGTCTATACACATCCACATCGAACCATCTTTCTTCTTGATAAATAGGACATGAGCTCCCCAAGGTGACATACTAAGGCTAACGAATCCTTTCTCTAATAACTCTTGCAACTGCTCTCTAAGTTCTTGCAATTCTTTTGGTGCCATTCTATATAGAGCCTTAGATTTAGGTTGAGTCCCAGAAATAAGTTCAATAGAAATCCCTACCTCACGTAAAGGAGGTACTCCAGACAAACCTTTAGGGAACACATCCAGAAACTCTCTAATGATGATAGTCTCTTCTAGACTACTAACTTGCTTCTCTTCATCGATTAATTTTGCTAAGATTGCATGACAACCTTTACTAATGAAGCGCTTGGCTTCAGTTACATTAATTAAGGATGCAGTCAAGCCAAGCTTTCCTATGAAAACTTCAGGTATCTTTCCAACCTTAAGCGAAACTCTCTTTCTAAAGTAGTCTATAATGGTGTTAAACTTACTTAACCAATCCATACCTAAAATTATGTTGAAGTTTGTAAGTTACATAATAATAAATTTGGATTGAAAGAATTGGTTACTAATTGGGATGTCTACCAAATATAACTCACTAGCACACATTTCATCACCATATGGCATTTGCACTACCAAAGGATTATCTAGGCTGTAATGTTGAAGGTTAAGGGAAGAGGCATAACTCACAAACATAAAAGAGTGACTAGCACCAGTGTCAAAGAGTGTGTCACAAAATTGATTCTTAATAATTAGAGTTCCTATAGCAAGAAAAATATTACAACCAATGAAAACTAAAGCAAAAAATACTAAAAATAAAATGCAGAAGAAATAAAAGATAGAAAATATGAAATTAAATATAGAACGTACCGATAATAACACTGTTATCTTCTTGAGCAACTAAAGGAGATAAACCATAGACTCGTGGTACTGCAGGAGATTGAGCAACAAACTTGCCCTTATCCTTCTTGTTGTAGTGGCTTGCTTGAAAAGAGATGAAGGTGCACCCTTTTGATGTTGTGCACTTCCACTAGCAGGAGGAGGCATTAAGGTAAGTGCTTGTGCTTGGGAATTAAGAGGAGCAGGGTTTTACACAGAAGTTGGTGATTGATCTTCATTTTATCCACAATCCAATTGGCATGACAGTCCCAATAGCGATGATTGGTTCTGCCACAAATGTAACACATACCACCAGTGTGGTAGCACTTCCCATAAGGATGGGGTCTGTTACATCATGCATCTAGTCTTCCTTGCTAATTCTGCATCTAATTTCGATTAGAATTTTGCCTAGAGGTAAGCTAGAAGGCCTTAGGACAATGAGGATGATTCCTCTTGAAAGGTTCAGATTTAGAGGGTTGGGATGAGAACGCTTCTTCAATTCCATTTAAGCTTGATGGTATTCAACCATACAAGCACCTTCTAGAAGCTTAGAAAAATCATCGTGATGTTAAACCAGAAAGAAATCTAATACACCTTGCCACATCAATGTGGACTATATTAGGAGCAAAATGGCAAAGTTTGCGGAATTTCATTTCATAATCATGCATAGAACGATGTCCTTGAGTGAGTTGCATGAAGTCGTTCTCGATTATGGTTTGGGCAGATGGAGGAATAAATTCCTCATGGAAAACTTGCTCAAATTCATCCCATGGGATATCTTCCAGCTGAACACCTGATAAACAGGTCTTCAACTCACCATCCCACCAATACTCAGCTTTACCATGGAATAGGTAAGTTGCAAGACTAAGGCACTCACTTTCAAGATACTTTATACTGGCTAAGGTTTTCTCTATAGCCTTTAACCAGTCAATGGCTTCAAAGTGAGAAACAGAGCCATTGAATGTCGGAGAATTCAGACGAAGAAATGTTAGGAGATATGCATCTATCATAGGACCAGTAGATGGTTGTGGAGCTAAGGGAATTTTAGAAATAATTGGAGAAGAATCTTGAGGAGGAGTTTAATGATGAGATAAAGTAGGAGAAGGTTGGGAAGGATTACAAGATGATGCCATCCTTTCAGCAGCACAAATTTGAGCTTCAATCATTACTCACATCAACTCCAATAACTTCTACATCTGATCGGTATGGGAAGTTATAGTGGAAGTAGGTTCCTCCACTACAGGTTAAATAGGGATATTTGAATCTGGATTCATTCTAAAGAAAGGAAAGAAAACATAATTCAAAAATTGAAGAAAATAGGAAAAAAAATTCTCATTAAACTTGAAATATTTAGGAGATACAGCTTTGGAGGAAAGAGGAAAAAAAGCATAAGTAAAGTAGAAGCTATTTACAAAAAGTTACTAAATAAAAGAAATTAAAGCAAAAAGAACTAGTACTACTAGTTACAAAATTTTGTATAAAATATAAACTCAAAGTCCTCATAGGTAGGAGCATGGTGGAGACGTCTACTCCCACGAATTAGTACTTCATGAGCACGACACCACCAATTCATGGCATAGTCATCGAAGAGTTCGTACAAAATTTTAAAGCGTATGTGATTGGGGCAAGCTATGGCTTCAAAAGTCGTAGAGACTCGAAAAAGCCATTTTCTAGCCAACCGAGGGATGCAATTGCCTCGAAAAACACAATACTTTAAAATTTTGTTCAAAAATTCACCTCCGACTTGAGATACTCCAATGTACTCACGACCGTAGGTTGAACCAAATCAATGATCATCCTCCCAATATTAGAAGAATAATCTAGTAAAGGATCTTAGTTTATTTTAACTATTTGCCATCTAAAAATTAAATTATAGTTTAAGTTAGAAATTTAAATCAATTATTAGATTAGTAAGGCATTTACTATCCTAAGATGCTATTTGAATGCCTTTACTATTTTGTGTTGTTTATTTTTGGATAAATGTATATCTTTATCTTAACTTAAAGTTCTCAATTTGGCTCTGATACCAATTATGATGACCCCAATATTGAGTAGTAACTAAACTCAACATTAATATGTCACCACAACACCTAATACTGGATTAGAAGGAAAGTAACCCAAATCATTAGATGTTGTGTTTGGCCAAAGATTTAGAAAAGGGTCTTAAGTTAAGACGGGAAAATATTTATAGAAAAATGCATGGGATACAATATGAAATGTATGTACAATTAAATTCATATATGGAATCTTTCCTAAATAATTATACATTAGGATGAATTCAACATAAATGAGCATTATAATATTTATATTCATTACCTTTAGGGATATATAAGATATACACATCTTATTCAAGATTATAAGGGAGGAAAACATATGAAGTAATTTGATATTCTAGGATTCACACATCTTACATCATTTACCTTCATCACATTCATGGATAGTTAAGATCTAAACAAATAATTCATAATTATATGTGAGAAAAATCATATGAAGTAATTTTCTATCATATGATACACACTTCTTACATCATTTACATTAATTAAAAATGAGAAATTAATAGCTAAATTCCAGTTAAGTATGCAACTAGATTTTTTTTATTAAATATCCATTCAACCCAAACCAAACATTTAAGTAAAAAATTTAAATTCTAACATAAGCATAGTAAATATAAAACAAATGACTTTAGTTATTACAAGTTAAATTAAACAAAATAAAAAATAAAAAAACAAAAGTCTCTCTCTCACATCTAATACAAAGCAAGTAATTTAATTATTTAGACAGAAGCAGTTTATTTCTTTAAGTGCTTGGTCCAGCTCCACTAGCCTCCAAGTGCACCTGATCTATCATATTTTGGCATTTAAATGTGATAGGACAAAACCAATAAAAAAATGGTTATACTAAATAGTCTAAGTATAATTCAAGATTAGGCTAAATATTTTATTATTCAATTTGAATATCATAATTAGTTATAATCAAAGCATAAGCAAGGGTGCAAAAATGAAAGTATACAAGTATGGAAAAGAAAGTAAGGGAAGGTAAGGAAAACTAAGGAAAAGTAAAGTGAGTAAGAATACTCACATAATAGATATTCTAACTTGCAAGTAAAATAAGAGTAAAAGTATTCTAGATAGACTAGAAAAGTACTAAAGTGCATATAAAAGTAAATAAAATAAAGCATGTATATGTTTAATAAACTTATGCTAAGTAGAGAAAATAAGATAATAAAGCATTTAAATATAATATAACAACATTCACTATAATCTAAATGAACTGTAAATAAGTAAAGTACAATACTAAAAAATATGGAAAGTGCAAATCATAGTAATTGAAGGAATATCTTAGCATATTGGTCTAAGATACACATAACATAGGACTATGTAAAGTAACATAGCTAAAAGCTATGATAAGTCTTCACAATCAATAAGATTGCAGAAGATCTCACATTTTAAATGATTAAAGTTATTTTATGAAAATATTCATTCTACGGGCAAAAACAGAATGAAACGATGAGTTAAACACGTCTGTTGAACAAGTAAAAGAAATCGGGGTCAAAATAAATAACACTCACATTCACCCTCTGAGAATGTGAGGTCTCCTTATTACTCTTAATTAGCCTGCCCTTGTCTTAGCCATCAATATAAACCCCTATAGTTTTTAATATGAAAATTTTATTCATGCATAATGTCTTATATAAATGATTCAAATGAATAAGGCTCAAAGCTAACCAAGCATTCAAGAAAAAATTCAATAATTGCAACTATGTGATATCTAAAGTTATCTAAATTTAATGATCTACTTAAGGATTAGAGCTAATTGAGCTCCCAATTAACTTTGAGATATTGATCTCAAATTAATTATAAGTAGTAGTAGTAATTTGGGGTTTTAAAAATAGTAGTTTCATTTTATTTTATGAGATGGAAAAATAATTTATAAGTATAACAATACTAAAATAGAACTAATTTTATCCATATCCTAAATCATAAGATTTAAATGGGTTAACTAAATCAAGGCTTAGGAAAATAGTAGGGAAGGATGAGGTTAAGAAATTATCATATTTAAAAGAAATGGAAGTCAAGATCCAAATCACTAAAGTTCTCTAAATAAGTTGTAGTTTGAAGGATCCATCCAATCAAATACTAATCTAACTAGGTTAAGGTAAAAATGAAAGGTTTAAAGTAAAGGAATAAAGGAATGATGAACTGCAAGTTCTATATTTTCTAAAAGTTAAAGGTTAAGGAAATCAAAAGAATTCCTAAATTATTTTAACTGAATTTAAGGCTCTTATTATAAGTTCTTAAAGAACTTAAGTGAGAACTTAAGGACAAAGATGTAGTGAACTAAGCTCTAATTTAGTCACTTAAAGCTAATCCTAGTTGACTCATAATGTACAACTACAAAAGCATTAAAGTTAACTACACTTAATGGACGTAATAAGTAGCTCTAAGGATCATTTACAAATTAAGTTATAAATTAATCATATAGTTTCTATCTTAAGGTTGAAAGATGAATCAAGCATTTTGCAATTGATTCAAGTATCTAAAATTATGAGAACTATGCTCAATCACATGCAAATAAAATTGACATGGGAAGAATAAATGTGATATGTTAGCTATTCAAAGGTCTTAAATACCTAGAACATGCAATTTAAGAAAACTATAAATTATCACAATAACATTAATTAAGTAGCCAAAAACCTAAAATCAAAATTCGTTATCCAATGGGAATGGTGTACATAAATTTGGAATCCTTATAGCATAAGGAGAAAAATGATACTAAGCAGGTCAATTTTGGACATTGGAAAATTAGGGTTTTTGGGACTCCTAATTAGGATTAAAAAATAATTAAAAAATTATGGTTCAAATGTTAAATTTGATTTCATATTATTGTTCCACACATTTCTGTGAGTGAAATAGACTATTTAAATGTTAATTTTGGATTCCTATTTGTCAAGTTATGATACAAACAAGAATTGAGATTAATTGTAATTAATTAATTAATATAAAATAATGACTAATTAAAATATTCCCCAAAATATAAATTAAATTGCATATTATTAATCTATGTATTCTTGCGATCAGAATGGTATATAATATCATGTATTGAATAAATATTTTATAATTTTTGAATGAAATGAAATTTATATTAATTAAATTCTTAATTTCAATTAATGCATTCTGTTAAATTAATTAGCCGTTTAATCCATTATTTCGGCACCTTAATAATTACATAGGCCACATCAGATTAAATTAGGTGTGGTTCAATTATAAATTGAACCGGTCGGTTCACAAAGATACGGTCCTAGACCGTCATCTCCTTCAATGAGCGGCGCGACTTAGGGACAAATTAGGGCATCTTCGAAAATGCAGATTTAGGCATTTCAGAATGAAGGCGAGGATATTAACTTAACATTCATGAAGTGGGTTAAGATAAGAAAACAAAAGCCTCAAGTTGGTATTATCCTTAAGTCATAGCATCAGAACCTTAAATTTTTCCTTACGATAAATTGAACAAATCAACCGGGGATCAAATTGAGCTATATCTTCATCAATCAAAATTCTAACAAATCAAATAAAAGCACTTATCAAGTTTTAAAATACTTCTTAAGCTCAATCATTAAAAATTAGATAGTTGGAAAAAGATTCAGTAGAAATGGATTAAAAACAAATATTCAGATAAAAAGGCAAAAGAAAATCGATAATATGCGTATAAGAGGAGTTGAAGTGATTGATATACGAAATTAAAATAAAGATGCATTTTCAGTTTGAACTAATGGTATAATACTGAATGCATAGAAGAAGAATTGAATTATCAGAAATCAAGGTTTGAAGTTCAATCAACATATAACGAGAACTTAATCCTATCATCATATGAGTTTAATTTCATTAGCAGAAAGTTCTTCGAATGAAAAGAAGAGTTGTGGAGTGGTATCTTGCATATGCTGAGAGTGAGGAAGATTGAGGCTTCACAGGGAAGTTGCCGAGCAACCCGGATGAATTCCCTCAGGGTTCGACTTTCACTAGAGCTTTAGGAGATGAAGTAAGGGAGAGAGGAATCCTTGGAGAATTAATATAGAGAGGTGAAGGTCAGCTGTAAGGGGTTGTACTCCCATTACTTTTGGCGCTATGCGATCGTGCAAAAAGAGGATGAAGGCGAACATGGTTTTAATCTCAACCATTGGATCGTAGAGTTGATCCAACGATTGAATCCTAAATCCTTTGGATCGTCGTCTGAACTTAGAAGGATCTGATCAACGGCTCACAATTAGAAGGCTCAATGTTTATTGTCCTGCATAATATAGCGTATCTCCGCTGTTTGTTAATGACCGTTGGATAAAGATTTTTATTATTTATATTTAGTTATTTAAAATATATTATTTAAATATTAAATTAAATTATTTTATTTACTCAATTTTAAATAATAAAATGCACTCCAAAAAATTCTAAAAATTCACCCTTACCTAATTGAAGGGTTAAGAACTCAAAAATGAAATCAATTTTTTTGATCCGAGGCAATTTAATTATCTTAATTTTTTGAGTATTTAAATATTATTAAAATATTTGGGAAAAATTCGACGACTTCCAAACACTTTCAAAATATCACCCATAACTAATTTGGGTGTGGTGAGTCCAATGGTGGACTATGTTTTCAATATTGAGGTCTAAATAAATTAGACATTTTCATAATTATCAAAAAACTAGAAAATGCTGGAAATTGTCAAACGATCTCCAAATCATACGAAAATTGAAATGAAGGTTCCTAATACTACTATATGACAAATGAAAAAAGATTAGAGTTACTTAGGTTACTAATTGATAGGAAACAATACTATGATTGTTACAAATGAGCTTACAGGTTGTGTCACCATTCTTAAAATATGTATAAAAAATTGAAGATATCTCAAATCTATGTCAATTTGAGGGGTAGCTAATACATAATGCATAACAGTAATATCCGATTTCTTTAATGCTTCATCAACATCACTAGGCTCTTCACAAGGATTAGCTACAAATAATAATTTTCACACTCATTATAAAGTTTAATATATTTAAAATAAAAAATAATTAATACCTTGCATTAATAACAATTGTTAGAAATTTATAACTCATTTACTTACTCATTGTCATGGGGATTACCTTTTACCTCCTCATGGCATAACTATGATGGAATTTGTAGAAAAATACTGTGTGAATCTCAATTTTGCCACCTTTGGAGTAAAATAACAAATACAAGATGTGCAAATACAAGCACATAAATCACACATCGTAAATGCACATATTTTACATAGAGAATAAAAAATTGGGAAAAAAACTATATAACCACATTATAAGAAATCCACTATAAGACAAGAAGAAGATTATAATAGTTTACACGCTCTTCCCTTGAGTTCTTTGAACTTTTTTTACCTTAGTTCCACACATCAAGCTTCTCCTTTATAAAACTTTTAAGCTCTCACTCTTTCTTAGATCTCACAAACATCCCACGCATAGCCACCACAACACTTTAATCCCATATAAAATCATAAACATACAACGATATTTATAACTCAACATATCTCAATCCTTAAAAAAATGCTAAAATTATATTTTAAGCTTAATTTAATGTCCAAGAGTGTTTATGAAGGATTTTAGGCTTCGTCTGATGCGTGGGCACACCTAAGCATCGTCCCCATTATTTAGGCACCTGCTCAGGTGTCTTGCTCTTTAGCTGGGTGATCTTGCGTGCCCCTATGCACCCGACCTTTATTTATGGGTGCTTAGGTACTTGTTTGACACTGTTGGGCGCCCAAACTGGCTGTTGGGTGCGCCCAAGCGCTAGGCGAAAATCAGCCCAATGTTTGGGGCCCGTTTTGATCAAGTTTAACGCTAAGTTGATTCATGACCTACCTAAAGTCATATCAAAGCCTCCAAATGTCATGCGACTCATCTAAAATCTCTCAAAAATACACATGAAGTCTTCACCATCATTCCGGATTCTGCCCGCATGGACACAAGTTGTTGTGTTAGGTGCACACTCAACTTTAGCACACATTTTTGGGTTGCACTCAATGTTACAAAAATACAACAAAGCTAAAAAAATAAAAATTATTTAAGAGTAAAATTTGAACAAACTAAATACGCTTATTTAAATTATAAATAAAATATTATAAAATAGTATATAATATCATAGAGTTGTCTCTTTAAACTCGATAACAATTATGAGGTTTGAGCATTAAGAAGCTCTAGCCCGGTTCAAAGAAAATTCAAAAAATGGCCTAAACTCGCTCCGGCTCATTTTACACCCGTGGTTCACGGGCGGCGGGCATTCGGGCTTCTTATTTACTAATGAACGCACATAACCGACATAAATCGTGAGAAGCCGAAGTAACCTAGGTCGATCTTCAATGGCCCTTTCGGCTGTCTGCCGGTGGCTCGTGAACCCTCGGCGTAACCCTCTCGCGGCGATGCACCAGAGGGCCCTCTCCAAGCGCCTCAAGAAATACGGTAATTGATTGATTCTTCAATCTCCATCACCTCTAAGGATTCTGAATTAAATGCTTTATATATTAGCAAATGAATGACCTTGTCGGGTTATGTTACATTTAGGATTACGTTATGATGACCTGTATGATTCGAACTTCGATCTTGATATCATGGAGGCTCTGAAACGGCTACCGCTCGAGGTAGTCGACGCTAGGAACCAACGCCTGAAGCGCGCCATGGATCTTTCTATGAAGCATGAATACTTGTCTGAGGAGATGCAGGTCTTCTTTCGTTTGCTTTTTCCATATATAGTTTTTTTTTTCTGCTTACTTTGTAGTTCTATATTTAATGATTTTGGAAAGCTTTTTAGGTGATCTGACAATCCCCAAAATTGTATGTTTGATTAGAGCTTTAAATGTTTTGATTGGAGGTTTTGAAAGAGGTGATGCTGCTGCTTAAGACCGAAATTTGAAAATCAATAACATCAACAACTACACCAATTAACCGAAGGATAACATGATGACTTCGACAAGACATCACTAAGCTGAACTATAGCTTATTTTTGACCGACCTCGTATGAAGCTAATGATTTACAAGTGAATCAACTCGTGAGCCTCTGATTAGCAGCTACAAATTAAACAACCATTAAAAACTCCCTTATGATGTCATAAACCCCATCATGGCTATATGTAACACTAGAAACTTGAAACCAAATCGGAATCAAATCTAGAGATGTCACTTGTAAATATGGCGAATGCCATTATCACTCAATAGTCCTTTTTATCTCCTTGAGCTTTGCAAAAGTCAGCACTTATCTAATGGCAACTCACCAATGCTAACAATGCAACATTTTTTTTGGAATCTTGCGAGACCGGCTAGGCTTTGTCTCCTTGCAGCCCTTCAACTATAAAAGAAGTTATAGGATTATGAATTTTTTCTTCTCTTCCTCAATGCAGGAGCATACAAAACTAGGTTTGTTGCTTTTTATTTTCCCTTTTTGATAGTAATCCTTACTTTTCATGGCTAGGCTATATCGAACTTGTGTTGTAATCAACTCACAATACTATTGAACCTCATATTAGGGAAGACCAACAATGGATGTAAAATTTCATTGTTAAGTCATTCTAAAAGCTAGTCTCCTTTTTTTATTTGGCTAGATTATGGTCTGTGTCATATAGCTTGCTAATACATATTCTCTTACTTTTGTCTTTAAATGAAGTATTTTATTGACGTAGCCCATACCTTGTTCAAGTAGGATAGGGCATAGTTTTTTGCTTCCTCTATCCTTTCTTCGACAAGCCTTTGGCTATATGTTGGATTGTTGTTGGCCAACATTCTTGTTGATCTTATACCTTAATATCACCAGTTTTGTTATTAACAAATTTCAGTTGTTAACATTTTTGGAATCTTTATGGAATAAAAAGCTATACTATTTAATAATCAGTGATATCCAACACTTGTCGTTCCAACATTTCCCTTGAATGAGCGTACGTGCTCCCGATTTTAAAATGTCATTCTTGCCTCCAATACTATTGAACCTCATATTAGGGAAGACCAACAATGGATGTAAAACTTCATTGATCAAATAATTATATAAGCTAATCTACTTTTTTTATTTATTTGCTTGATTGTGATATGAGCCATCTAGCTTGGAAATAAATATTCTCTTACTTTTGTCTTTAAATGAAGTATTTTATTGACGTA
The DNA here is from genome assembly GCA_016760335.1 of Gastrodia elata. Lineage (NCBI taxonomy): Eukaryota > Viridiplantae > Streptophyta > Magnoliopsida > Asparagales > Orchidaceae > Gastrodia > Gastrodia elata. The sequence goes on from CM028682.1 coordinate 35,202,338, forward strand.
GCCCAAACTTTGTTCAATTATGCTAGGGCATAGTTTTTTGCATCATCTATCTTATCGTTGACAAGTTCTTTGCTAAATGTTGGATTGTTGCTGGACAGCATTCTTGTTGATCTTATACCTTAAAATGACCATCTTTGTCATTGGAAAATTTTAATTGATAGCATTTTTGGAATCATTTATGGAATAAAAAACTATACTATCCAAAAATCAATGATATCCAACACTTGCCGCTCTAACATTTCTCTTGATTGAGCGTATGTTCTCCCGATTTGAAATGTTATTCTTGCCCCCAAATGTTATCTCTTCTCTTCATTATAGGCAATGACACATTTCCCATAACACATTTCATTCATTGCCCAAACTGCATTGCAATATTAACCAATCATGACAACTTTGTCATTTGTTCTTAGGGAAATAAACTTTACCAAACCATTCTTGATGGTCAGCCGATAGTGCCGTGTTGTCTTACTATTGATGGATTACTTCAACAAATGTGCAGAAGCAATTGCATTTCTTAAGGCAAACATGCTATTAAACTCTGCTCGGACTAGTCGGTTTGACTTGATGGATTGTAAATTGGTGGCATGTCTAGCCAGTTTTTCTGGCTTTAAAGGTTGCTAGGTGACCCAAGCAAACTATTCGACCTGGCCAAACTTGATTAACTTGGTTGACCTAGGCGCTTAGTCAATTAACATTCCAACACATGCAAAAGTAAATAACTCAAACGCATCTATAGAAACACTATCAAGAATGCAACATTTACTTTCTTAAAAGTAGTACTATATGTAATGGCATATATAGATCAAAAGATGAACAAAACCTTAAGAAATGGATTGAAAGAATTTCATATTAGAATAGTTTAAAATTATTTAAAATATTTGATATCAAAATTTTATAGATTAATTTTCTATTTTTGATCGATATTAGCACTATATTATGTGTAATGGTAAGTCTGAAAATAAAGGTTATTGGCTCTTTTTTAGTGGATACAATCTTTCATTTTATTCTTTCTTTGTGCTAATAGCATTACTTGTACAAGTTTTTAGTAATATCCCCAACGTATGAACCTCATCACAGGGACATATTCACAAGCATTCAATATAGATATACTGTGTAACAATAAAGTGCAAAGTATAACAAGAAAAACTCGCTAACATGATCCAAAGAAAAGAACAACACTGCAAAATAGCTAAATGTCCAGCAAAGAGGAAAACAAATACATTCACAACCTTGAGGCTTTAATATGGAAATTTAAATAATTTTGGGAAAAATTAATATTTGTTAAGTGGAATAAAGTTTATTCATAAATGAGAATTTTTTATTTATTATACTTCAGTTTATTATTATTTAATAATCTTAAATTTTAATTTATGTATATTAATATATGAAATAATCATCTGATTCACTTTAAGATTGTATTATTAATTTATTAATCATTTTGTATAATTCCAAAATTTACTGATCTTGTCATTTGAGTAGGGTCTAAGCATTAGATCTTTTGAGTGCTAGTTCAAGAACTTAGTAGTCAAAGGGTTTTACTAGGTTAATAATCAATCTTAAGAGTCTACAAATCTCAATATTTTAAGATTTATACACTTTAAAAGAGAATTTATTGGTTAGTGGAGGTGATGGCTAGTAAGAAGGGTATGATACTGGCTAGTGAGTTAGCACTACGAAAACATAGATTTTTCACTTTCTCTTATTTGATACTCAATTTTAGGCTGTAATCAAAATATAATCCAGCAACTTATACATTTTCTATCTATTAATTTTACCTCATTTAAGCTTTACTAGATCATAATCGGGTTCTTAGAACTTGAAGTTCACTAATGAGTTATGATAAGATCTCATTGATTCCTTGATTAATAAGCACCAAAATATCTTTTTAATTTCTGCCCTAAAGAGTTTGAGTAAGTATTTGGTAAATAATTACCACTATTAATCATTCTTGATTAGTTTATAGTTAATCTAGATAAATAAAGGGATTGACCTACTTTCTTGGAATAATATTACTAATGTTTAATAAATTTTAAATCAGATTCCTAGACTTGTAATATGCTTATTAGAATCAAATTCATATAAGTTAACCATACAAATCTCTCAAGTCATGATTGGATTAATATTAATCAAGATTAGGGTTCAATATATCTAAGATCTATGATTGGCTAGATTTGCGTATAGATTTGATGATCTACCTTTCAAAGGATGCATTCAAATTTGAAAAAAAACCTGTGGTTAACATCAAGTGTTAATTTTAAGACTAATAATCACAATTATCAAATCTTTATTGGATTAAATTATATTAGATGTAGAATCATATTATCTAGACATCAATACACTTCGTCATAACTCTAACTTTTGGATTAGACACCATCAACATCAATTGCATAGAACAAGAATACCTCTATTAGTGCACAAGCATGAATTATACTTATGAGGAAAGTAGCCATACATAAATCTCTTTAATAAGGCTAATTAATCAACATTGATTTGACCTAATTCTAAATAGTTTTTACAAGATTATTTATATGCAATTAGAACTCCTTGTTACTTAATTTATGATGATAATATTATACGGAAGTGAATTGAATATTCGTTTAAATTCCTAATTTCCAAAGCATTCTACCATGTTACGAAAGAGAAAAAGGAAAGAAGTAAAACTTTCTTGGGTTGGGCTGTTTGCCCAAGCACTAAGGAGCTTGCTTCTGAATTCAATTAGATAGAAGCTCAGGTATTTGGGTGCATCCAAGCATTGGTGAAGATGTTCTGGAGTTAGTAGAACTCAAAGGCATGGGCTCTTAGGTGTGCCCAAGTGCTGGAAGCATTGAACTTATTTGACGGGTAGAACCTTAAGCGCTTCTGTGCGTCCCGACGTGGACATTTTTTCAGACAAAAGATCCATAGATAGAAACCTAGGCGCTTATGTGTGCTTCGGTGTTGAACCTGATTCAATAGACAATAGCCTAAGTGCTTAGGCATGCCATGGTGCCATGTGTATCTCTAGTTAGTTGAAGAAAATAGAAAGTTTGATGCCTAGCCTAGTCGAGAGCATGTGGTGACAAGGGCATACTCAAGGAGCTTGAAGGAGGCTATCGGGTCATGACGGAATACATTTATGGATCCGTCATTTTATATGTTTTATTTTCTTATGTTTGTTTTATTATTTTTTTAACATTTATGCTTTTATGATGTTTTTTTTGTGTGTTGGGAATGTAAAATGTTACTTAGGGAAATGTAACTGAACCTTATTGTCATTATTAGCACCGTTGGTTAGAATTAGGGGATGACTACTATATATATCTCATGTAAACCTTAATTTCGAGAATTTTGGCTTGAGAGCTTGTTTGGTGTGAATAATCAAGGGAATCCTCTTCAGTGTGCATAATCGAAGGACTTAAAGGTCTTCATAGCCATCAAGAACCCAAGGTGTGGATAATCTTGGGGTTGTCTTTTTTTTTTTGTTTTTTTTTTGTTTAAATCATAGTATTCTCTGTTAACTTTCATCTCTATTTTGTTTCTCTTAAATTTACTTTCGTTTCGACCTATAAACGTTCCTCCTTCGAAACCTATGTGTAATCCAACGTCATCTCACTTCGTCGTCCATAACTTTCCCAAACAACCATCAAATCTTACAAAACAACATATTATAGATTTCTAATATCCACCACAACATTCTTCTAAAGTTTTGTATCAATATGACATCATTTGGTTCACCAAAAGCCTTCAAGAAGTCATTAAAATCATATCTACAATCATACTACCCTAACCCTTATCATTTTTGGTATCAGAGCATGTTTCTTGGCTAGGATTGTAGAGAGTTTTGTGCAAAAAATTTACATATTTTATTGTGATTTTTGGAATTTTTTTAACATTGTTTCGACCCCAAAAACCCCAAGGGGGTCATTCCGGCCATCACCACCGCCGCCATTGCCGTCCGCCGAATCAACGCGATCCATATCACGACTGTTCGAGAATTGTCGACCCACTATTCCTAGCCTGCGCTGAACCTGTCTAGCCAGTCACACGCCCCCACGTGAGCGCTCGGTGAATGTCCAGTTCTGGAAGACGCAGATGAGGGATATGTTGTGCTAGAAAATGTTGTACCTTTCATTGGAGGGCATCGTGAAGAAGCCATAAGAGATGCGCGACGAAGATTGTGAATCTTTGACAAGACAACGTAAGGATGATTTGACTTTCCTTAACTTCATCTATGACGTTAAACATTATGAACAAAAAAACTACTGTGAACATGATGGCTACCTTGACGAGGATGTACGAAAAGCCATCGATATAGAACAAAGTGTTCTTAATGAAGAGGCTGTTTAATATGAAAATGGTAGACTATAGATTAGTGGTGGAGCATGTCAACTGCTTCAACACCATCACGAGCCAGTTGAGCTCGGTGAACGTTCAGTTTGACGACAAGGTCCGGGCATGACTGCTACTATCTTTATTGCCGAAAAATTGGGATTCTTTTGTAACGACGATAAGCAACTCAATAAGAGTTGACACTTGGAAGCTCGACGATGTGGTTGGGCTGATCTTAAACGAAGATGCGAGGAGATCCAGTGGCGAAGCCTCTACAACTATTGTCTTGAATGTTGAAAACAGAGGACGGAGCTGGAAGTGAGATTTAGAGTCGAGCCAGAGCAGTTCAAGGAAAGGGAAGTCAGTGAGCCGAGCCAAATGTTGGAACTGCGGCAAGGAGGGCCGGCCATCTCTCGATGGGATTGCGATCTGTGGAGAAGTGCTGGAGGCGCAAATCGGGGCAAGGCATCACAATGAGCATAACAACATCAGATCTTGAAGTGCACTGATCCAATCTCGAGACAAGACGAAGTCTTGGGTGGTGGACTCGGGAGCATCATACAATGCAATGCTTAGCAAGACGATGTTCATAAATTACATCGTAGACTAGCTAGAGTGCATGAGCATGATAGATGATATCTCACATGTAGAATAACAGGGTGAAGAGATGTGAACATTAGACTGCTCAACGATGTAACATGGCAGCTGAAGTATGTCCATCATATTTCGAGCATGATGAAGAACTTGACCTTTGTTGGCCATCTAATATTAGCTAGGTTTGCGACAATATTCACGGAGGACTTCTGGAAGGTGACCAAGGGAGCGTTGGTGGCATTTTGTGATGGGAAAGTTGGGTCACTGTGTGTGATGAACTTGACTCTAGCAACCACACTTTGGTTTGAAGGGGTACAAAGAGAGAGGGCTTGAATCTTCCCTCTCAAAAGAAGACGTTAACTGGTGACAAAGGCAAGTCAACTTTGCTCTTGATGAGGAATTTGGTGGTTGCATAGAGATCAAAGAGGAGGCTTTGTTGAGGTGGGTTGAGCCTCATACACTAAGGAGCCTAAGAAGTCTTATGGGTTGCGATGTGACCGAAGCAAGTCGGTGCAGCCACCGATGGCAAGTCTAGCGGGTGGCTGGAATGCTTCATCAATTGAGCAAGGAAGACTGCTCTTCGGAAGTGGGTGGAGAGGAGCACCACGAGCAGTAGGCTTTGAAAGGCGATTCATGCACAAGTGCCCGAGACAAACTAGGAGTTGATTATTTGAATCTATTTGATCCCATGGTTAGGTTCGGGGCGTGATTGGGAGGCGTTGTTGAGCTACACCATGCCTCAAGGATTATGAAGTTGTTGCCAAGATGAAGAAAAAAATTGCGAGCTGCACTCGAATCTCCAAGTGAGAGGTTGCTATATTTGTGATGACTCGAGTGCAGCATAAAGTGATGTGATTAAATTGGGTGCAACTAATTACAACTAGATAGACGTTAATGCAAGCACGAACCAAAATGGTGAAGCCTCAAGTGTAGCAGAATGGTCTTGGATTGGACCATGAAACTATTGCGGAGTTTGGAGTGGCTTCAAGTCAGCCACGGATCAACCGAGATCAAGATAGTCTGAAAGATGCTGAAGGAATTGAATCGGATAGTGGAGCTAACACTCGAGTGCGTCCAAACACTGGGACAATTCTTACAATAGAAAGTTCGGGCCCTTAGGCGCACTCAAGCGATGAGGAGTTTGCTCCTAAACTCAGTTATATTGAAGCTCGGGTGCCTAGGCGTGCCCAAGCATCGGTGAAGATGTTCGAAGGTTTGAGCACTTAGGTGCGCCATGCTTTGAAGGTATTGGACTTATCCAAGGGATTGAACCTTGGGTGCTTAGGCATACCAAGCATCGACAATTCTTCAGACAGCGGAGCCAGAGATAAAAACCATAGGCGTTTGGGCACTTAGGTGTGTCATGCGTTGGCATTGGACTTATCCAAGGGGCTGAATTTTGGGCGCTTAGGCGTCCCAAGCATCGACAATTCTTCATGCAACAGAGCCATAGACAGAAACCTGGGCATTTTGGCGTACACAGGTGTCAACAAGTTGGTTCAGTAGACAGTTGCTTGGGTTCGCCTTGGCGCCCTGTGTATTTCTAGTCAGCCAAAGGAATTAGAAAGCCTGGCGCCTAGGAGCACCTAGGAGACTAATGATGAATGCAAATTTCTGTAAAATAATTAGAACGCTGGGATTGTCTGATTGGACATGTGGCCAATCCAGATAATGCATGGGGACACATGGCCAAGATGAAATGCTTTTGAAATTTAGTTGGGGATGTGGACTATGGTGTGAGCGGGTTGCTGTGTGGGGGCTGTGCATTGTGAGGAAGGAGAAACTATGAGGAGGGCTGGGAAAGTTGCTAGCTCATGAAGTGAGTGAGATCTCTCTTGTATCTTTTTCTCTTGATCATAGTGAAATTTTCTTGGCGTCTCCTTGAATTTTCCTCTGCTCTTGTGGTTTTCAATGTAAAATTTGTGTGCTTGTGAATGCTTTGTTTTCTTCTTATTTTGCCATGTATGTCTTGCTTGTGCTCTCAAAGGCAATGAAGCCGAAGGATCCCTCAAAGCTTCCGCGATTTCCTCGTCTGTGCTTGACGAGGTGAATTGCTCTGGTTTGGGCGCTCAAAACATGGCATTTGGGAGTATTAGGAAGGCTTATAATCTTGGATTCCAAAAGTGGTCATAAGGGATCTCAGTGTTATTTAAGAAAAATATTTCTAAACTGGAAATTTAGATTCGAAAAGATTTATTAAATGTTCAATAATGTTTCAGGTTAAAAATCTAAGGATTTGATGGAGTAATTTTGGGAAAATTTCTCATTAATAATTGTTGAATTAGGCTAAAAAATTGGCTATTATGTGTAATTAAAGTGTATTTTCTGGTTCATAATTATCTAAAAAAAATATATTATGCTTACACAAGGATATACACCAAAAAGTATCCATGACCAATAAAAAAATTTCTTTTTTTTTTTTAATTTTTGCGTATAGGCCCTACAAAAAAGTATATTCAACCAATAATCTACTTATATATTGGATTAACACATTATCTATATATTTTAGTGTATATTAATGTGTAAGTGTAGCAATACTCTATTCTAAATAAAGTACCACTCTGTTAGGATATGATTTAGTGCTACTTGGTTAAGATTAAAATAAGTTTCCAAATTTGATTTTTTTATGTTGTGCTGAGAGGTTAGGGATGATCCTGTAGTTGCGGGTCATCTCATACCGGGTCAGAGGCTGGTTGGTCTGTAGCGGAGCGGATTAAATATGAACCATCAGATTTTAATAGACTTGCTGGATTGAATACGAATCATCCGATTAACTCTGCATTCTATATAAACTTTGAAAGGCAAGATTAATCCTAGCCTTTCGATTTAATAACGTTTCATGGGTTAATATTAGTCACCATATTTCGGTGGCTAATGATTATTAATTTGCGTAAATCGAAAACGGTTAAAACTTCTTTTAAGGAGTTTGAAATTGTCGAATTTGGGTGCTGAAATCTCAGATGTTCTATTCCTTCCGTGGCCTTAAGATTTTTGTGGCCATTGGATCTGGCGATGAATTATTTGCCGTTCGATCTGTTGCGCTGCCAAAAAATTAAATTATATAAATAAAATTTATATAAAACTCAATCTAAAGTTAGTTGTATTTTCACCTAATTTAAATAAAAATTTAAATTTTTACTCTGGCTATTTTCAAGATGTTGAATCCAAAAATAATTTTTTTTTTCAATTTTAATGAATAATTTATTTTATATAGCTTCTAAAAGTTTTTAATTTACCAAAATTATTAAAATAAATACGATTCAGAAAAGTACCAAAATTTTTTTATGTTGTGCTGAGAGGTTAGGGATGATCCTGTAGTTGCGGGTCATCTCATACCGGGTCAGAGGCTGGTTGGTCTGTAGCGGAGCGGATTAAATATGAACCATCAGATTTTAATAGACTTGCTGGATTGAATACGAATCATCCGATTAACTCTGCATTCTATATAAACTTTGAAAGGCAAGATTAATCCTAGCCTTTCGATTTAATAACGTTTCATGGGTTAATATTAGTCACCATATTTCGGTGGCTAATGATTATTAATTTGCGTAAATCGAAAACGGTTAAAACTTCTTTTAAGGAGTTTGAAATTGTCGAATTTGGGTGCTGAAATCTCAGATGTTCTATTCCTTCCGTGGCCTTAAGATTTTTGTGGCCATTGGATCTGGCGATGAATTATTTGCCGTTCGATCTGTTGCGCTGCCAAAAAATTAAATTATATAAATAAAATTTATATAAAACTCAATCTAAAGTTAATTGTATTTTCACCTAATTTAAATAAAAATTTAAATTTTTACTCTGGCTATTTTCAAGATGTTGAATCCAAAAATAATTTTTTTTTTCAATTTTAATGAATAATTTATTTTATATAGCTTCTAAAAGTTTTTAATTTACCAAAATTATTAAAATAAATACGATTCAGAAAAGTACCAAAATTTTATAGAAAATATATAAAGTGATTTTCTTATTTATGGTATTTTTATCTTATAATAATAATGGCTAATTTTAAAAATATTTGAAATTTTTAATTTTTGCAAAATATTTATTTTTTAGATTTTAAATTGGAAATAAAAGGTTTTGGATGGTCGACATGTGGTACAATCCTTACATGCGTACCTCCTCAGCACCTTTGTGTTCTATGGCTTAAACCATGGTTCATTAGGGTCCACCATGAGAGGAGATCTCCACCATCACATACTTAACTAGCTAGTTCTTGTTACTAGTTGGAAGGCCCCAAAGTTTCACATGCTTCAAATTATTTATACATGAAGTAGACATTGCCTAAGGAGTGCCTTGCTTGTAAGATGCGCTAGACAATTGACACCATTACCAAAACCAACATTCAACTTGATAGCACCACCATTGTCATCGCCATAGTACAATCGTTGGTGAGGAAATCCCTTAAGGCCGATCTCATGTTTTGCAAAGCGGGAAATGATGTCTATTTTTGGGGAGCGCAGACCAATCTTAGGATCTTGCCAACTTTTTATTACCAAAAAGTATCTTGGCCATGGAAGCCTTCATAAAGGTCATAATGTGTATCATCCTTTTAGCGTTCACAAGCAGGAGAGCTCAAATACAAGGAGACACATAGCATGCCTCGTGAAGTTTCGAATAGTTTAAATAAACCACCGCTTGATTCAAAATGTCACAATTTTCTCTCGTGGTATGCAAAAAAGACTTGCCTAACATTTTAGTGCTATTGATCAGGTAGACAATGTTGTGGACAATGGCATGCATGATGATGCTAAGGCTCTCATCTTGTCTTACATTAGTGGAGCACCTGGCTTGGTCTTAAAATGATCCATTTTGTGAACACGTTATTACATGATATCTGAAGACATTGAAGTCATGCATTTTCAACACAATAAAATTGTTTGATTATTACATCATAATCGACTATCATAACATCCAAAAGTTACATTGCAAAAAAAAAATCCTAAGCTTATAATGCCAGAAGGTTACATTGCAAGAATATCCTAATCTTATAAAGGGGGCTGGCATCCTCATCGGCACTACTTTTTTCTCAATGTTCTACCTCTGTGGTGTTTGCATCTCCTTGAGCCTCCATTTGTAGATCAACATAACGAGACATTGTTGAATGTGGATGCCCTCAAGTGACTCTTTTGTGGCCCTCTACACCGCATGCGTCTCCATACGCTACAGGAACATGTGTCTTGGAAAGATCATAATTGGCATTCTTCAACCACTAAGTTTGTAATGCTGAGTTAAAATGGAATTTAGACAGAACCTCCCATCAAATCAATATGGATATCTTTTCCAGAGCTACAAATCTATCTTTGCAATCAAGATACTCTCTAGTCATTAGGTTTTGTATTTAGTTATCCTTTGAAGGTGGATGACATGATTGTTGTTCACATTAGCCAGCCAATTTCCAAGGTTCTTTTTGAAGTAGACATTTCTGCTTTTTCCTATTGGAGGTTTGGATTTATTGTGAAAATCCTACGTTTTGGTAATCTGTTGAATTGAAAAAATGCCTAAATTTTACCCAGCTTGCTATATAGCCGTACACGACACATACTCCAATTTAAGTATTAACGCGGATCTTTGCTCTGCCCTAGTTACCTCAACCATGACTCCCTCAATCTCGACTCTTTCGGCTTTAATTTCTTTGATCCATCCATGCTTGCTCTGATCCAGTTGCCTCAAGTATGGCTTCCGTTGATCCAGATTCCATGGGTCTAGCTACCCCGACCATGACCTCGGTACTGTTGGATTCAAACCCGTTGGATTCAAACCCCTTGATCTCGAATGACATGGTACCTTTATCTAGGAACCACTTGATTTTTTCCTCAATTCTGATCTCACTTCCACTGGCCTCCTTAGCCCATGCTACCTCAGGCCTAGCCCTTCGACCTTAGATCCCTTGGCCACAGTTGGCTTGGATACCATGGCCCTAGCTTCCCCAGTTCCGAATTGCTTAGTTTCTCCCGCTACTGGGTTGGAGGTAACTCCACATTTTCCTTTCTTAGATACAGATTGGTACTGCAATGATAGAGTGCTGGACTGATGATATCTTCGATTGTGATCCTTATAATTCACTGTTCGATGGAATGTCTTGGTCAAATCCATTTGTGTAAGATATATCAAATTATCCAAGATTTAGTTGGGAACATTAAGGTTGTGAGTGCTTTTGTCTTGACCTTGCTCAAATCATAATCGAGTTCTTTACCAATAAGTGGATTGCTACCAAATCATTTTTTTTATTGAATAGATATTATGTTTTCATCCGGTCCCCATAATTGTAACATTCTAACTCTATAAATAAAAATTTCTTTTAAAAAGGATTCATATATATCAAAACTATCTTGTAGGGTTGTGGGGTGATCCAGGTTTTAGGTTTATCTAATTAACACATACTATTGCACCATATTCTTGCAACTTTTTTTGTTTATGACCAGCTTCACATCTTCTCCCTATATGTGAAGTATTTTTGGAAGATCACATCAATCATGAGGTGATATTATGCAAATCATGACATGCAACAAATGTTTAGATTAAATTTGCTACCTTAGCCATTTATTTTATTTGAATTTGACTCATATTTTAATCGATGCTACATTAATCATACACAGTGGTAATTTGGTGACATTGAAGAAGATTTTTTTATTTTTATTCTTTGTATTCTTTTTTGATCTCGAAGCAATTAATTTTAGACACAAAAAGTGGGTTCAATTTGTCATGCTAAGCTTATGCTTACTAATAGTGAAGGAGTGGGGAGTGAAGGAGTAACTCGCTTGATCATTGGGGTTTTTATTTATTTTCAAGGTCTAGGGCAAACTAGTAGGCATATACTATTCAACATGTCATTTTATTTTGATATATGTTTTAGGTCTAATTCAAATCTAGAAATGATGGACTAGTTATTCTCAATATATTCTTATCTAACCTTTTTTTGCTTATCTAATATCATAATTAATTAGTATTAGCATTTTTAATAACTTAATTAATAATTCATTAAAAAAATTGGTTTCCATTAGGATATTTAATTAATTAACTTAAAAATTAGTAGTTAGTTATTAATTTATATAATAATATAATTATTAAAAAAGAATTATAAATAACATAAATAATGTAATAAATGATTGTCATAATAAAAATGTTAGTTAATTAGTACTTAATGCATATAACATAAGTGTTAATTAGCTTTATTAGTAATTAACACAATTGATAGCATATTAATTAGTGATTAGAATAATTAAATAATTATTCTAATTAATTATTAATTTGCACATTAATTTTATATTTAATTTGTTACATAGTTTTTAATTAGAATTAGTGTATAAAGTAAATAACCTAATTGGCATAATTTAAGCATTAAGTAATTGTTAATTAATGATATTAATATAATTATTAATTAGCATAATTAATAGTTAATGTACTTCATATTTATCAATTAATAATTCATGTAATTAAGTATATACTATAATTAATTATTAACATAGTAATTATTAACTATTACATTTAATTAATTATTATAAAATTTATCAATGATTATGATAATAATTAATAATAATTAAACATGCTGATAAAGATATTCTTTTTAGGGATCAAGATGCTCAAGGTAGATGAATTTGTTGTTTTATTAAGGTTTTTAATGAAAATTGTACCAATACAATTAATATAAGTATTTAATAATTATAAAAATTGTATAAATTACACTTTTATTTGACGTGTCCGTAAATCTGAGATTTAAAATGCTTTTAAGAGGATAAAGAGCGTTAAAGTGGTAGGATCGGATGATATCCTTATTGATGTATAAAAATGTTTCTGTGAGGAAGGAATTTGTGGGTTACCTAGTTATTTAATATTATTTTAAACACAAAAGATATAGTTAAGTGGAGAATGAATTTTGTTGTACTTATTAGCAAAAATAAAGACAATGTTCAGATTGTGTAAATTATAGAGGAGAAATTTAGAGAAAGATGAGAAGATTTTCATTTAATTTCTATAGATTTTAAAAGGCTTATGATGGAGTACCAAGGGAAGCTCTTTGGAGAGCTTGGAGAGAAAGGGTTTGTGTTGCTTATATTGATGCTACTAGCATAAAGGGGCTATAATGTGCGTAATCATAAGTTAGCTTGTCTAATTATTTTTTGTGTTATTATTGGATTACATCAAAACTCGGCTCAACATATATTTTTTTGCTTTAATTTTAGATGTTCTTACTAAAGCACATTTAAGAGGAGGCTTCTTGGTGCGTACTATTTGCAGATGACATTCTATTAACTAATACGATTAAGGATGGAGTTAAAGCAAATTTGTGTTGTGGATGACTACTTTAGACTTAATGGTTTTTGCCTTAGATTTAAAACAATATATGGAAAATATAATTTTATTAGAGGTTCGAATCTCGATGACATAACTATTAAGGATTATGTGATCAAGAAGAGCGGGAGGTTTCAATACCTTGGTTCAATTTCTTAGAAATAATAGTGAAATAGAGAGCAATGTGATTAGTAGGATCTAAGCTGGTAGGATGAAATGGAGTTGCTTATTTGGAGTGCTTTGCGATTGAAAAATCTCACTCAAAATTAAGTGTAGCTTTTTGACCATCTGTGTTATATGGGGCTAAATGTTGGCCTACCAAGAAGAACATAATGATAAGATAAATGTTATAGAGACCGATGCTTAAATGGATGAGCATGTAAGGATAAAATGAGATGAATTTATCTGTGGCAAGGTTTGAGTGGCTGCAATAGTGGATAATGTTAGAGAATGTCGCCTTGGATGGTTTAAACATATTAAGCATATATTGTTCAATGCACCCGTTAGAAAAATTGAGTTTATGAATTTTGCCCATATTAAAAGAGGAAGTGGAAGACCAAAAAAAACATGGGTAGAAACTCTTAGAAAATATTTTCTCTGTTTGGAACTTAGGGAGAGGTGTCTATTTGATCGTGCACAATGGAAACAAAGGATTCATGTAGCGAAGCCCAACTAGTGGGATTAAGGTTTCATGTAGCGAAGCCCAACTAGTGGGATTAAGGTTTCATGTAGCGAAGCCCAACTAGTGAATTTAAGGCTTAACGGTGATATTGTTATTGTATGATTAGCATAGTTATAATTTTAATTAGCATGTTTTATGTAATTAATATAATTAGCATATTAATTTGTTAGTAATTACTGTAATTAATTAATCAGTAATTTTTAAAATAATTAATGTAATAATTATAGTAATAATGTTAACTTTTTAATTAATTTGTATAGTTAATAATACAATTTATAGTTAGTGTTTTTCATATTAATAATTATTAATATAAATATAATTTTAATCCTCGGTTGTACAACCAAGCATCTTAGTTTAGGTTAGATTAATTAAGCTACCCAATATAATCCCAAATTTAAAACCACTTATTGAAATTGTAAGCTCATATTTATCATTATGTATTCACTGACTGATTTGGTTCCTTGTTATAGTGCCACATACTCCTCTAAAAGTCATTCCCCGTCGTACAAAGAAAATATTTTTCAAATTTTTTTTCACTTTTACCCTAGTGGGGATTGGCTTTCCCATACGACCTTTTCTTTGTTTATCATTTAATAACATTAAATCTGCTCTTGTAAATTTAAGCAATAAAATCCTATCTCCTCTCGACATGGTAAGCGATTTGAAGAAACCTACGCTCAGGTTAACCAATCAATGAAAAGTTTCAGGTTACACAAGCCATCGTAGTTTGGTACATCTAAATTAATTTGTCATGCCTTCATTTATGTCATAGTGTTGATGTTGATAATTTTTATAAACCTTTTGATTATGTTCATGTAAATTCTTAGGTATGTATTCATTACATCCATTATAATTTCAATTATGGTAAATTGGCTCTTTTGAATGCTTTATTATACCATTTGTAATTCATAGTCATCTTAACATTGATAGTTTTATAAGATTTTTCTTGGATTTTATCCTCTTTTTAATTTTGCAAATTTGGCCTTTTAGAAAGGCAAAGGGCTGCCTAAAGTTAAATTGTTTTCGTGCTTGTTTCTCACTGTTGTGTTATTTTTATTTAACTTTATGGCTTATGTTTGAACTTATGTTTCCATGTTTGATGCAAGTTACGCCATGGTTATGATTTTCTTATACTTGCGTTTAAGAGAAGGGTTCACACTTAAATCTAGGGCTTTAATATCAGTTTGTTGCTGAGAAAACTAGGAGTAGAATTTCTTTTATGCTTAGCTATTTCTCCTTAATATCTCAGTTAAGAAAAGAATTCCTTTGATATTCCATTGCCCTCGCTACTCAAGAGCATCACATCCCATGAGCAAACAGAAGTTTGAAAAGGAATAATTTTCTTAAACATTGTGAACATATCAGTCCTTAAACGAAATGATTAAAGCCCATAATAATCCATTTATAGAATAAATATAGAAAAGAAAAAAAAAAAAGAAAATGTACTAAATCTGTTTTCTACTGATGAAACCCACAGTTTATGAAGGCTGCATCATGATTTGAGGCTCCATGAATTGAACTAGTGGCTGCTGGAAGTGTAACCTGATGGAATGTGGGCAAAACCAGATGAGGGAATGCTGTCTTCATGTGTGCGATTGCTGTTTGTGTGGCTTGCATGCAGGTGAATATATGCAGCAGTAGGGGAGAGCTTGAGCATGACGTCTGGAGATGAGTGGCAATGGGAGGTATGGTGTGATCCACTGGCGCACCGGGTGAAATTGAGAAAGTTTTGATCTAAGGGCTAATAGTAGGTATCTTAGGGATGCAATTTAGCATCTCAAAATCAGAACAAAACATCTCCCAAAACCGTCACACCCCTTCTGTCCAGCAAAGCACAAATCAAGTTCCGCAAAACAATTCTCTTCAATTTATAATTTCAAACTTTGGTGCAATGCTTGTATTGTGTGCACACAATTTTTTTTAGTAAGCTTAGCTGTTTTTTTTCTATTTCTATTTTAGATCAAGATGACACCACGTTTCCATTTTGCTTTATTTTTCATAAAATAAAATTTGAACTACCTTTTTGTTTTGCTTAACATATAAATTCCTTTTATTGATTTTATTAAATGATCTTGTATCTGTACATGTACACAAATTTTTCTTTGATAATAGACATCTTTTTGCTTATTATATGTATTTTCTTATCTGTTACAGAAGCTGCAGACACCTTTTAGAAGTTATCTTCAGGATATGTTGGCTCTTGTAAGTTTCAATTAATTAGTTTGCTTGTGTTGTTTTGCTTTGCACATGTAAGCTGCACTAAGGACGAACAGTGCACTTAATAAACTTCTGGGTTGTGTATTTCATATCAAACCTTTTTCAAGAGAATTGATCTAGTGCATTTTATGATGAAAACAACAATGGATCTTTAGTTGTCACTATTATATCTTTCACTGTGACCTCAATGAAACTTATTAAGGCCCAAGATGTAATTTTTGTTGTAGTTTGAGTTGCTAGTTATCATGTTCATTTTTTTTTTGTCTTGCCAAGTTTTGTGAATAATTTTTTGTACTATGCATTAATGGATCTCTACTTTGCATATGCATGTTCACACATGTAAATTTCCTTTTTAACTTATAGCTTATTTATGAAATATTTTGAAAAGAGTTTATAGTTGAACAAAGGTTTGAAATAGGGGCACATACCATTATGGTGTGTGTATATATGTTAAGGACATGGATGCCATAATTTTATGTTTTAAACTTGTACTCATGATTCAAATTGAAATTGTTATAGCAATGCTTTGGCAGAGTTTCGAATTTTGAACCGTTCTTTTAATCAAGTTTGTGTAAATCAAATTTTAAACTATTAATATAAGACTACTAGAGCAAATGATTTCTGTTGTTTTTTGCTAATCTGAATGATTTGAACCGATCAATGAGTTCATTTTCCAATTGATGGAACTCATTATATTAGCTTCTTCCAATGAATATGTGCATTCACTTGCGTCCTCTTTCACTCTTTACAGAATAGTTTGTTTACCATTTGGCCAAAACTGTGGTTTTTTATGTTCCCTTGAAAGCTTCAACATTTCAAATATGTAAATATCGTCACTTATTTTATCAATACAACCTTCTGTGAAGCATCAAATTTGCTATTATCGCAGGTCGAGAAGGAGAGGGAGGAGAGGGAGGCACTCGGTGCTCTCCCCCTTTATCAACGCACCATACCCTGAGATTTTCTTTCACAACAGTACGTCTTCTTCTGTTGTCCCGATGTCGGATTTATTTGAATTGTAGTAAATAATAGCAACGATGGATTTTTCTGCCTTACTCCGTTATGTTACGTTTTATTTGATCTATTTGGCCTATCAGAAAATTCAGTTGGCTTCTTATTGGAATGTCTTTCTTACCTGTTTATTTTGGCCTTTTCATTATCAAACTATGTTTTATAAGGATTTTCAACTTGTTAAATGTTTATCAACATTGTACTTATTGCCATAATGAGCTTTTGATTTGTTCTCAGTTCTTTTTTATTTTTACTTAATAAAAATTCTGTTGTCTTGGCGACAAGTTACTTTTGACGTATCTCGCTGTGTGAATCTATATTTAGTATGAAAATAACACTTGTGGATTGTTGCTGGTCATAAGGAGAGTAGTTTCACTTACCCAGTTTAGGATTTTGTGAATAGAATTTTTTTTTATTTTTATTTTTGTGTGTTCATTTCTGTTTGGGGTTGGGGGTGATTTGCTGTTTGCTATCATTTTTTACTAATCTAACACCCAAATTTTGATGCTTACAAATCTAATACATAATCATTTTCTATGCATGGAATCTTATCATCTTGCAAGTATGGGAAGATGCTAAGTATTTCAAATACTAATAAGTTTGTATTATGTACTTAGATTAGAACGAATTGTTATAAGTGCAAATGCTTTAGATATCAGCAGTTCAAACTTTAGATGATACTAGATATGAAACAAATCTGTATAATTTGAGTGCTGCATACATTTTAAATTATAGGGCTAAAGATATTACTACATACCTATCTTCTGAAAACTCATGATTAAGTTGCCTTGAATGGTGGGCAGCTGTAGGAAATGTTTTTTTTTTTCTATTTTTGAAAGCTATCGGTAATGTTTTTCAATTTGTGCAAATTTTTACTGGGCACGGTCATGGGGACCTGCTCAGCTCAGATGGGCGACCCGACTAAAAGTCGGCTTTGGAAGAAAAAATGGGCTCAGCATTATCGGGCCAGGTTAAACGCCACTTGATTGATTATTCGCCCGAGTTCGAGTTCGGGTTTGGGTCCAGGTCAGCTTCGAAAAAGCATGGCCTAACCCTACTTTCAATAATGAATGCGTGATTATTAAATCTTGGATCCATTATGAGCGTCTTTTTAACGAACGATCGATCGTGATCCTGGAAGTAGGGATAGGGTATATAAGAGATTTTCCTCTGTTTCTACTAACATCATTCACACTTTTTAAATTTCAAGGCACTCGTCTCGGCTCTCATTTGATTCTTGAGTTTTTGGCCGGGTATCTTAGTCTCTTTGGCTTTTGTCTTCCTCTATTGTTGGTTGGATCTGTGTTGTTGTGATAATTTGGTATTATTCTAATAATCTTATAATCTAATATTTTTTTTTAGGATTGAGCTTAAGGTGAATGATCAAGATTTTAAGTTTTTTTGTTTATTTGTTGCATGTGAAGTCATTTGTAAGCAAGGGAAAATTTTAAAATTTTAAGGGTTTTTGGCTATAATTCTTAGGATTTCTAGAATTTTAAATTTGTGTTATCTTTATTTTTAGTGAACAATTGATAAAATTCTGTACTGGTGAAAATCATCAAGATTCATGCTTATCTAGCTTCATCTTTTTTCATGTAGAAAGTCAATTTTTAGGGCATGTGTCTACATATTTTTAGGGCTTTTGCTAGATTGCTAGAATTGGTATATCATTTAGGGTTCTACTTCTTAGATTTTAATTTTATATATTTTTGCTATTTTCGGTAATCTTAAAATTCGAAAAATCTTTTTTTAGGGATAGAGTTTAGGGTGATTTTTCAAGATCCAAGATCTTAAGTATTTCTCTGTTTGATGCAAACATGCAGCCATGCAAAAAGCCAGTAAGGAAAAAAATAAATTTTTTTATGATTTCATTATTTTATGTTTTTGGAAGTTTGGAATTTGCATTATCTTTATTCTCAACGAACAATTGAAAAAAATTGTGTTATTTGTGAAATTATCAAGATTCATCATGCCTTTCTAGGTCACCCTTTTCATGTAGTAAGCCGATTTTTTGGGTTTTCTTTCATATTTGAGTTTCTGTCAGTGTCAGAGTTGGCTTCATTTAAGGTTTCTGTTTTATTTTATATTTTAAAATTCTAATTTTATATGTTTGTTGCACAAAGTGCACGTGTAGTTATGTAACATACCTTAGTATCTGTCTTTGTTTTTTAGTGTTTTTTGCAGATGAGATTTTTTATGGGTTTGGGTTTAGGTTGATGGATCATAATAGCTAGCTTCATTTATGGCTTCTTGTTTCAATTAAAAAGTATTATATTTATATTTGTTTTTTTGTTTGCACTCTGCCGAACATGCAGTTGGACAGTCTCATGTGAGCTCGTTTCATTTAGGCTTTCTGGCTTCAATCATGACATTAATATTTTCTGTTTCTATATATTTACAGTTAGGGGTTTTGACTTCATTTAGGGTTTTACAATTACAATTATGCAATTTACTTGCCTGCAATCCTATCATTACTATTTTCTGCTTACACTCATTGCACAGTGTCATATTATTATTTTTTATTTTTTTTTGTAATGTTCAATAGAATAAAATCTAGTGCATTGTTTTGTAATGTAATGTTATATGCAATATTCATTTGAATCATTTTCTATTTGCATTATAATGTAATCCTTTGTAAAATCCAGTTCATTATTATGTAATAATTTCTGTGATATAATATTAGATTAAATCCAGTGCAGTGCTGTGTTTCTATGTCATAATTTACAGTGTGACACTCACAAAATGTTGTCATATTCATTTTCTAAAATGTTGATGCAATGTTATGCACAATGATATTCATTGGCTCTTGCACTTTGCACATGCACTGTTATGCATAGTTGCACATTATTTGCACTTTGCACTTACGGTCATGTGAAGTTTATTTTTTGAATAATTAATATTCATGCGGTGTTAAAATTAATATTAATAGTATGCTAATATATTTGATTGAGTGCACATTCACTATTATATTCTATTTGTAATAATGCTATTGCATATTTGAATGAGTGTATTTTAGCATTGTTAGATTACTGCAAATTGAAATAGTTATTTTTATATTTTAGTTTAATTGACATCTAATGAGGCTATTATTAACACACCGTGTAGTGATAATACTTCTAAAGAGTATGAGCCAATTGTTAAGAAAATAAGGTATATTCTAAAGTGTGAGAAGACTTAAATAAACTGAAGAATGATATTAATAGTGAAATAATCTTATATTAAAAGCTCAATGTAAGCATACCATCTTATATTATCTAGCCAATCCAAGAATGATACTTCACATTTAAAGAGGCATTTAGATAGGAGTTTCAAGAAAAAATCAAGATATAAAATAAATGATGTTAGCTACACTGAACAACCATGTGAAGCCTTAATGGGGCTTGTGTTTGTAGAAAACATCCTGTCATTTAGATAGGCAATTTGTGCCTACAATTTAAAAATATATGCAGAAGAGCCTTCAAATGGAATGTAAATGCAAGGTACGTTAAGGAAAGTGATGCAATTAAAGATTTTTTAATAAAAATTCTAGGTAAAATTTATTTAACATCTGATAATTAGACTTCAGAGTATACTAGAGATGAAGATACATGCATAATTGCTCATTATATTAATGAATAATAGAAAATGTAAATAAAATATCAGGTGTAGAGCATTTTCTCATCCATTTGATAGTATGTTAGCAGTAAATTAGATATTTCTTTGTCCTATTCAATGGAATGTTGAGAATAAAATTGAGTCTTATACTTGATAATGCAACATAAATGATACTATGATGGCAATATTTAAATAAATAACAATTAAAAAAATAGATTATTAGGTGATAATATTTTTTTGATATTTGATATTATTGTCACATATTGAATTTGATGTTTAGAGTGCTTAAAATTGCTTGACAATAATATTGACATAACCCATAGCTCTCTATTAAGCATTTCTGAAAGCTCATGTCTAGGAGACACATATTCTATGAAGTTGTAACCGAGTTTAATTTTTATGTTAACAAAAGATTGAGACAAGAAATTTGTGTTCATTGTATTTTGACATACTTCATATTAGAAAGTGTTATTAATGTTAAGGAAGTTTTCTTATATATTTATATGAAATAGATCTTGTTATGAGGAGATACATATTATTAAAAAAGAATTTGCAAAAGGTTGTACTTATAAGTTATCTTGTTAATGAGATGCAAATAAAATTTGATAGGTGTTGGTGGGAGTTCAATCGGTTCTTATCATGTGCAGCAATGCTTGACCCTAGGTATAAGCTAAAATTTATAGATTATTGATATACTAAATTAAATGGTAACAAATCTGATGATTTTACTGATAACACTATAAAAGCATTTTATCATCTGTTTTATGAGTAAAAAGGATTAATGCAAATCTAACCTCACAGCATATTATTCTAACAAGTGGTATGATAGAAGTTGTTTGTTTGGTGAGGATGAAAACAATGCATTTTATGATTACAACACCTCTTAAAGCGATAAAATTAAATCATAAGAAGACAAGTTTGAGCTAGATCTGTATTTGGAAGGACCAAGTTATGATGTAAACTTTGAAATATACATATTAGATTTCTTGAATAAAAGTTTAGTTAGGTATTCTGTGCTTTATACATTTGGCAAGATAATTGTTGGCTGCACAAGTTTCCATAGTAGCATCTGAATCAAGTTTAATATTATAAAAAACATTATCAATCCATATTATAACTCCTTGAAGCAAAAAATCCAGGCTTTGTATCTTGTTGTTTGAATTTTAAGAGTAAATTATATGCATCTTTTTTTATTTTGCATCTTAATTTTGAATGACTCCTAATTTCTAACTTAAGTTCTTCATTGTTACGTGTTACTCATTATCATCACAATCTATTGGTGACAATGTTGACCAGTAACTTAATTTCTTCATATAATTATGTGAGTGAAGTCAATGATTTTGCTGAAACTAACGACATATTCTATTAAGCTATATTGTCTAGTTATTTTGTGGATATGTTCTATACTTAATATTTAATTGCCTATTTAACGGCTACTTGGATGTTTGTTATCTATTCACTATTGCCCACACGTGCTGTGAATTTATGATTTTGTTGGCTGCCTAATGTCTGTTGGCTGAGCTGTCTATTAGTTGCATAATTTATTGCAGATTTGTCAATTACATACTGTCTAGTGTTTAAGTTTATCCAGTTGTGCTATGCTAAACTTATATTACTGAAAACTGGAAAATGCAAGTTTCTTAGCTTTGTTATGTATATTGACTGTCAATATTTATCTGAAGATTTATTGGTCGTGCTAATATTTATCTGTGTCAATATTTGTCTGCAGTGCTATTGTGTCTGCTGTTTGCAATTAACTGTTATACTCTATTTTGTCCATTGTCTATTATGGTATTTGCTAGAAATTATAGAGACAGAATGCTCGTCTAATCTACAAACAACTGATGCAATCATGTTTTGTTGCTGAATGCAGTGCTCAACTATCTATTTTCTCATTCTTTAAGTATTACCTTTAATATAATTTTGTGAAATATGATGGTTGATAAGAAAATCTTAGTTGTTCCTAGGGTTCTTGAGATTGGATAGTTTTTTTTTTTAGAACTAGATACTATGCTTAGATGTTGCAATTAGTTACTATATTTTGGGAGATTAACCTCTCTGAGAACCTAAGTTATTGCTAAAAATATTTGAATTCAGGGTTTCTTAAATTTTTGATTCTTTGTTTTGCACATTATCTCTACAATTTGCTATTTAAATTTGAGGATTTTAGACTTTTATACTATTTGTATTTTATTCAGGGCTGTTCAAGTTATATCAAAAGTATTCAAATGAATTTTATTCAGGGCTGTTCAGTGTTTAAAGGATATTCAGAATTAATATACAATTCTGATTTAAAAATTATAATTCAGGCTAAAAATTTATTGTATTGTAAAATTTTAAATTTTTTTGTTTATATTTGCTTACTGTTCAAACTATGTAATATTGAGATATACGCTTGATGAAATATTGGACTCTAGTTTTTAGGGGATGTCCTCGACCATTTTCAATCATTTTCATAATATATAATTAGAGTACAAATAAATTTGGGAACCATGAATTCTTCAAGCTACATATTCTACATCAAATGAGTTGACCATTCCATAATCTTATGCCAATAATGAGGAGACTTGCAGGCTTTAGGAACTTGTGAGATTGTTTTCATTATGGTCATTTGGGTACTAATCATAATTATGAAATTTATGTATAAGAATTCATTGTGACAAAGGTTTCTTTAACTAAATATAATGATATTATAAAACATTGAAAGGTAATGACAGCCCAATATATTCAATTGTCAACTTAGATGACTTGTGTTGTAGGGGATATGACAAATCATCATCTAACCACCAATTCAACATTGGCAGTTCAATTGCTATTTCAAAATAACCAACTTGTTTAACTTCTATGTGTTCATTTTTCCTTGCTTTGAGCTCTTAATCAACTCTTGATTTAGAGCATTGACAATTAATGATGCTCAAAAGTTATTAAAAGTTGGTTGCATCGCAAGAAATTTCTCACGTGGCTAACTATTGCAGTCACGACAATGAAACCTAATGGAAAGTGGTATATGTGCATTGACCATTAGAAAGACCGAGGTTTGCCTTCAGAACTCTTACCCACTCCCAAACACAAATAACCTAGTTTACTCCATGGTTGGATACAATGTGTTTAGCCTATTTTGTACAAACTTGGGCTACCATCGATCCTGTGAGATAAAAATAAAATAGCATTCATCACCACCTTTGGGACCTTTTGCTACAATGTTACGCAATTTTGGCTAAATAATGCATAAACCACTTACCAATGCCTCATGGATAAAATATTTCATTCAACAACATTAGGAAAGTTGAGGTGCATGTGGATAATGCTATAATCCAGAGTCAAATTCTATCTTTCTTTTGATTTGATGAGACATCCAAGTGGCTAAATCCCAAGAATGACATGTGTACCACCTCTTTGGAAAACTTCCTTGGGTATTTGATCGTTACTAATGGGGCAAAGGTGAACCCAAGCAAAATCTAGGCTTAATGTGGTGACATTTAAAATTCTTGTTCTTTTCAATTTATTTGAGGGGATTTTAAAGCGGATGAAGGTATTGGAAGTGGTAGAACATAGTAAGAAATGAAGGAGCACGATGTTGAAAGCATAACAAACATAAAATGACTTGACGAAGACTTGGGGAGAATGGTTGAATAATTGTGAGGAAAACAATAAACAAATGGGAATAATACAAACATATTAGAATTACTAGGATTATACATCCATTGGTTACCTTACGGCTATTTGCACGCAAGACTTGAATATATTTATCCGCATTAGTTTGAAAAATACTTTCACAAGGGAAAAAATAAAGATAGTTACCAGGGTTATGCACACCTCGGTGGTATTGCCAGTATGCACATGCACAATGTTGAAATTTTTATCCACAATTTTGAAAAATGCTCTTTAAGAGTAAAATTCTCATAAAGGGAGGAAACTAGTTTTATCGTGTCATCTTTCAAATTCTCATATTTCCTATAGTCCCCCAAACCCTAGACAACTTACTAAAAGCATGCCACACAATGACTAATATAAACATAAATACAAAGAAACATAAAATAACATAAAGGATCAAGTGTAACTAACAACAATACTTGTGAAAGTACAAAATATTAAATTAAGCAACACACCATAATAATGGATAAAAAATAGTATGAAAAAAGTTACAAACAAGATACAATAAAACAATAACACAACTAGTAAAGATATAAATAATCTCATTCTCTAAATAAGCTCCATACAAATGCTCGAGTCATCCTTCTCCAAGTTTAGGAATAAGAAGCTTTAGCAAAAATTCTATTGGGATGCTTAGTTGCACAATATTTGGCCCTCAAAATTTGAGACCAAATGCTATTGGAGGTATGAAGGTTCCATCATAATTTCAATGAAAAGCAGAGTTAATATCTTTTAATTTCCTCATGTAACAGCACAAATTCTTAAGCATCAATGTATTGTCCGCTTTGGCCTGAAAGACCTCACAGTTTTGCTTTCAAGAAAATTTTCCAGCAGGTCATTCATCTTGAGAGTGCTCCCACATGAGCACGCTTAACTTTGGAGTTCTTATTAGAAATTTCATCGTTATCTGAAAAGACGCTTCGATGTTTAAGAGTTTCACTTATTGCTACCCTAAACCAAAGATACTTAATAATGTCACTACTAATCCTCACATTAGCTTTCTTGTTATTAAAAAAAAGGGATTTTTAGAAATTAATGCCCAACCTTATCTCCCTCTCCAACACAAGAAACATTCTAGCTAGTATTTTAATAGTTCAATTTAAACCATTAAAAAAAATTTTAAGGTCATCATCATAAGCAATGATGATAACATTAGTTTACCCCTCTAATTGTATATAAGAGAATGGTCCTCATTGAACATCATATCAAGTTTCATCGACTAAAGGTTCAACACGATAACAAAGAGCACACGAGACAACGGGTCCCCCTTGCCTCAGCACCCTTATGACTTAAAAAACCCTTAGAAAAGCCATTAAGCATTATAAAAAACCAAACATTCTCAGTGAGCATATCTTGATAAAATAGATAGAAGTGTGTGTATATATATATATATGAGAATTTATATCTATCATCCAAATCATACATAGCAAAAGAAGAAAAAAGCATTCATTATAGAAAAGAAAACTAATAACATCCAAAATTTAAGTTATCACAAACAGTTTAGAAAATGTTATAAAATTTTCTTAACCTTACAATAAATGAAAATGCAAGTCTTTAAGGGTTCTGCTGAAGGTCAGGATCAACTCTAACTCCAAGCTCCACAATATGCTCCTGATCTACCGTATCTCATTTTAAATATGATAGAACACAATCAATAAAATAAAAATAAATTATTAGACTTAAAAATTCTAAGTACATTTTAGGGTTGCACTAAGTTTTATTTAATTTTAAGTATATATCACATTAGCCATTTGCAATATTTAAGTAAGTGGTGCACTAAGCAACAAAAGAAAAATATGTACGAAAGTATGTAAAGATTGAAAGGTGAGTAAAAGAAAATAAAGGTACTCATAGGAGGTTGCTCTAACTTGCATATGTAAGGAAGAAACAATATCTAACAATTAAAAATACTAGCATGAAGGAACACATGTATATGTTGAATGAAAAATATGCTAAGTAATAGTAAAAGTAAAACAGTGTAAGGATAAATTAGAGTAAATAAGCAAACATACGCTGCAAGTAAACTAAAGTAAAATTGTAAAGAATGTAATACATAAATAGTAGGAAATACAGTACAATGAAGTAAAATTCAGTCTCAAAGACAGAGTAAATGTAATCATAAGACTGATAAATCATTCACAATCAATAAGATTGTGAGAAATTCAATGTTAAGTTATTTAAGATTTTGTTCTGCATGCACATTATTGAACAAATGTAGAGTTAAGTACGTCTGCTTAACCAAGAGTAGTAAGGTTTCTCATAACACAGACTCCCTATCTAGGATGTGTGTGGTCTCCAGATCACCCCATAGCCTGCTATGACTTTAATATCTACCACACGAAACCCCAATGTTTAATATTTTAGACTTTTATTTATGTATAATGTCTTAATAAATATTCAATGTTATAATCTCAAAGTGTTGCGGCATTTAAGGAGTTTAAAATAAATTATAAATCATGTGATATTTATTGTTGTCTAACTTAGTTATTTACCTTAATGATTAGGGCTAATCAAGCTCCCAATTGACTTAGGACATTATCAATCTCTAAGTCAATTGAAGTATGATATTATGTATAGTAATGTGATTTTGGAAGATAGTAGTTTGATTCAGTGTTACTTAGATGATAAAATAGTATATATGCAAGTTATAATTTAAAATACTATCTTACTTCTAAATCTACAAGTTACTATACATTCTAATTCATAAGCTATTAGGTTTAGACTAGTGCTAGGGTTTTCAATTAGAAGGCTAGTTTGGTATTTTACTAAGCTTTGAGTTTATTAGGGTATCTAAGGCTTAGACTTTTTTAACTCTATAGCTATACCAACTTGTTAACTACTCACTAACACTTTACTAAGAAGGGTTCTAAAGTGAAGATCTTACTTACATAAGCTTCCAAGTCCTAATCTTTCTAATTGGGAACCTTAAGGTTAGCTATGTGGTTTGATTTCTAATGAACTTCTATAGTTTCTAACAATTCATCTTTATGCTAGAATGGTTTAGGTCACTCCTATATCTAAGGAAAACATAGTGTTATACTTGGTTTAAATTAGCCTCTATGGGGCTTCTGTAGTTTAGTCTATCGGGTTTTAGTCATAGGACACTAATCATTCTATTTTCTACCTAAGGTTTAGAACAATAACAATAATCAATTACTAAATCCAATCCTAAAATTTCACATTTTCTTCTGATTTTAAAAGTTGAGGTTCTCTCCTAAGTTTACTAGAACTAAATCACTACAATACCAACCTAAGTGTTTCCCTACCAAAAACATGCCTTGGGGTTCAGTCAAGTCACATCCTAGGTCAAGGCTTGCTGTCATAGGGTTTAAAAAGCTAAAATGGGAAAATTCCCAATCATAAGAATTTTATATATAAATAGATGAAGTGCTAAAAATAAATATTCTCCAATTGATATCCAAATAACTTAAATTTAGCAAATATGGATTCCATATAACATAAGGATCAAAATGATAGTAAGTAGAGTCAAATTGGACAAAATTTGGCTTATTTAAGATTTAATTACTCCTAATCACAATTAAGGCGATTAGTAAAAACCAACAGTCAAAATTAAAATTAAATTAAATATTAATGTTCTACATATTTTTTGATCATTTTGGTATATAATTTTGCTATGTTTGGATGAGGAATTAAAAAGTTATGCAATCATTTTAGTTTGCATTAAATTCTCTAAGCTTAATTAATTAAATTCGGCATCTAAATCGAATATTCCCTCTGGCATTAACGGCGCGCCTAGTTCGAGCATGTCGGGTTAATGGGGCTCGACGGGCTGGGGTATATTCATACCCCAGCACGGTCTTGTGCGGGTCACGGGCTGACCCGCCCGGCACTGTACGCCTTCTCCGCGGGTAGTACAGTGAAGGGCTAGGAATTATGATTTCATAGAAATCCTAATTCCTCAGCATTCTAGTCATGCTAGACGGTTTGTAATAGCTCGATCGAAAACTAATGACGAGCCCTACCAAATGGAATAAAAAGCCCTAACCTAAACTACAACTATTAGCATTAATTAAACAAAGAGATAATTATGGTTAGGGTTTACTGTGGGGTTGAATTATGACCCCCTCAGTAAACCCCATTGCTTATGACTGGTCAGGTTGAACTCCTTAGCTCCTGGCCATTCTATAGACACCAAATGGGTTTACGGGAGCTAGTGGATAAGGAGTTATGGTTGATTGGGAAGCAGGCACTCTACATCACTGTACAAGACCGAGTTCAATTGGCCTAACCAGACTGTATTGAGTCATGATTAGCCCTCCAATCTAGTCCACAACAACAATAACTGGGAAATGAAATGCAATTGCAGCGAAATGGGAGGAGTTTGACAGGTAAATCGACGTATCTAAGGTCCGATGCGCACCTCCTTCTTCGCTTGATTCCACCGTCTGCATTCGATGCTAAGGCTCCCAAGAGTGCTTAATGGATCAGCAGTGAGAGAGGTGGCATTTGCAGGGATTTTGAAGGCACGAGGTGAGCTAGCCTGCACTAGCCAGTACAGGCCGTAGCACGGCTCTATGCCACGCCCCGCGATCGTGGCCCGTTGGCAAACATGACAAGGAATAGTTCTTTATTGTGTTCTGGTTGTTGGATCGTGACTCGATCCAATGGTCTGATCAAATCATCTTTCTATTTAATTTAAATTAAGCTATCAAATGAGCTCCGAAAAATCTCAAAAATTTATCCATAACTAATTCGAGGGTGAGGAATCAAAAATGAAGTTGAATTTTTAATCAGATGTCAATTTTATTTTCTTAAATTTTAGGTTAATTAAATTGCTCAAAATAAATGTCAAATTCAAACGATCTCCAAATTGCACCAAATTTCAGGGGTTGGCTCCTAATGTCACTAAGAGTCTAATAATAAAGTTTTTAAGCTATTTAGATTACCCAATAATGGGTAATAACACTTGGGTTGTTACAGTGACACTAAACTCAAATTCTCTGAGTTTGATGGGCCACAAAACGTAACTTTTGTTTACATACAAGTGCACGTGGTCTGAAGTAATAAAAGATTGGTGAGTTCTAGATTATCTTTCTCAAAGATTAAAGAAATGTTACTAGCTATTGATTTCTCTACTAATGTTTTAACACTCAAAACTTGGTTTTTATTGACAGACTGTAAATCTGTGCTTGCATGCAAGTGTATGTGTCTGAAGTAATAAGTGGAACGGTAAATTTCGAGAATTTATATCGTCATCAGGGAACAGTTGTTTTGATATTAAGTATTATCTTCTTTCACTAATGTTTAAAATAATTGATTTTTGGGTTTTTTGTTGGTTCCCAATTTAATAATACAACTTACTTGAGGTAAGATACTATTTGTTCAAGAAGAGAGAGTTGGGGTTTGGTTATGGGACTCATAAAGCCTTGGTGCTGTCATTTAGTCATTAAAATTCATAAAGTATTTCCTATGCCTAAACAATCAAGTGAACATTGCCTAAACTAGAGCAATCCTCTAATTCAACAAGTTTAAGTCTAGTGCAGCAAGGAGAACACCCTTAGGGTTCTACCTCAGCACATAGACCGTCATGAGATGTGTATTTACATCAATTCTGATTTCCTACGTCTAGGTTACCAAAATGTTACTTTTAGTTTATTGATCTCATAAGCATGATTTCCATCAATCTGCATCATGCACATACACACGCAGTTTAGTTAAATGAGAGAATGCATTGGACTTATTGGACTATGTCACTTCATCTAATGGGTGTCCAATGTTCTCTCGTTCCTTCTACCTTGCTGAGCCACATGGCATGATTGATGGGAACTTAGCTCACAAGCATCAATCTCTCGGATGAGCCTCAAGCAATGGTGCTAACGATCTTGAGAATTTGTCACATAGTTCTCAGCTCTAATTTGCACTCATTCCTTTCTCTAATCCAATTGATGAGCCTTGGAGCATAAGCCTTTATAATGATACTTTATTTCTAGTTTGATTTAATAAAAATTTTTATAAGATACATCTAGGCATTTTCATTAAACAAGGATAAGAGACAATTCAGCAAATAGTTTTTATTCATTTCAAGATAGCATACAACACCATAGACTGTTACATTATCCCACACTACATTCCAACACTCTCCAAGGAGGGTTTAGCCTTCCATTTCAGAATTAATACAAAAAGACAAGCAGAATAAAATGAACTTTGACATCATTTCACAACAAAGAAAATAAGATAGAGTTTAGAAGGGTACTAGGAAATAGCCCAAAGGTTTTCTAGGGTTCTCTGGGTATTTCTCATTTTCTTTCCTTTTTCTTCTCTTGAGATCTACTATCTTTTATTCTTAATCCTTTACGGTTCTCTTCACTTTCTCCTTGAAGAGTTATTTCATTTTCTTCTCACAACAGCCTCCCTTTTAGATGTTATATTCTAAAAATTTAGAACTCTTGCTTGGTTTGAATATAGCCCTTAAATAGGGAAGCTATCAGCTCTTAGGCATTAATCAAGTTGACCTTTCATCTCTATTTGATTAAATGCAAGAAATTTAAATTTTATTATATTATTCACTTGGGATTTATTAGAATTAATTGTTACTTCAAGTTTCAAGAGGCAGAGGAAGGCCAAAGGTCTGAAATTGTGGCATTCCCTATGCTGTATTAAATGCAAATTCTGGAGTTTTTCTGTATCGGGTGCTATGGTGCGCTGCAGCGATTGCATTTGATTCTGCTCCAGGTGGGCTATTCTGCTGAGGATCCGCCGTGGCGCGCTGTGGCAGCTTCGATTCAAATACTATTCCGCTGTAGCACGCTGTGGTAGCTAAAATCCAAATACTGTTCCGCTGTATTAATTTATATAGTTTTCCTTAGTGCCGCTGCTACCCGCTGTGGCGTGCTGTGGCGATTAGACTGCCGTGAATGCGGAATAGTTACTGTTCAATTAATTCCTATAAGATTTTCATGAATAATTTTGAAATGCCGTCGTGGCGCGCTGCGGTGGGCTAAAGCGGATTTTGTCCCAGGTCTGTATTAATCTTTATAGGGCATAGTGCGCTGTGGCACATTTGGAGTGCGCTGCAGTGGTTAATCTTTCGTGGAAGCGGAGAGTCACTGTTCGATTAGTTGTTCCAAAGTTTTAATATTACTCCCGGGAAATGATGCTGCGGCCCGCTGGAGCGCGCTGTAGTGGTCCTCCTTTCAGGCTTGCAAGTATGTTCTAGGTGAAGTAATTCAGTAGACCGCCATGGCCCGTTGTGGCGCGCTGCGGTGTGCCACAGCGGTTTTCTTTCATAATTCTCCAATTTAGTTCTAGCTTGCCATTTTCTCCATTTTTCCTAAAAATGCATAAATTTCACTCGAAGTATGCTGGTTTGTATGATATTTTAAATGTTTTCAACACCTTATTTTCTATAAATTATGGATATATCATACCCCCACACTTAAATTCTTGTTCGTTATCGAGTAAGCTCACAAATGATTTTTTGAATTTTAGTTAATGGATTCAATGTGAGATATCAATGTGAAATGTTTTAGTCACTGAATATCTCTCGAAGTTAAGGTGATTTCAGTGTTCCAACCTCTACTACCTTCCTCAATCAAGCTCCAAGTTCTAGTTACAATCTAGCTCTAATCTCAAATGTTCATGCTTATGTTTTCATTATGGGGGGGGCGGTAATTATCTTAGGACCTTCAAACATTAGCTAGGCATTTGGTGAGTGACAAGAGTTTTGTGCCATGTGTGCTCCTTCTCATGAATCACAAGGAATATTTATATTTTGATGAGACATTTTTCTTCATCCTAATTTCTCAATTTTGCACATTGGGAGATATTTTTTATCATCCTTATTTTTTTTTTTAAATTTAGCTCAACGGTGAGATATTTTTCTTTATCCTTGAATTAGTTCTTTGTGGTCATTAAGTCCTACAGGAGCCTAGCACAGTCAATTGTTCACTCACACATTACCATTTGTTGATTTTAATTTCCTAGGTTTCTCCATCCCCACCCTTAAACTTAAGCACATATTCATTTCAATTTATTGGAAATTGAATCTCACTAGAGCCCTTTACTTTATTAGGAGATGCATGATTGTAATGTTGATTTATCACCTTGAGTTTAAGCATACTAGTATCTTTAATATTACACATTTGAATTTATTATTGAATCCATGAAGTAAGTGTTCAGAAAATTTAACTTGTTAACACCATCACAACAATGATGAGGGTGCCAAAGATTCGAAATTTATTTAAATAAAAAGTAAGATTACAACTACTGAAAGAAAAACAAAAATTAAAACTAAAAGATTAAAATAGAAAAAATAGAAAATTAAAAAATAGTACAACCTTCTCAATCATTTTGCTCATCATCTTCTTCCTTGTCCATGTTCTGATAAATGTAATATGTCGGTCAGTCGCTGTTCGGGATGGGTTCTCCAACAGGGGGCGCGACAGCTTAGTCCGATCCTCCACGCAAGCTCCACTCTTGGAACATTGTACCAAGAGCATCGTGGAACTCCGTTTGGAATTCGCGTTGCTGAGAGACTTCGCCTTTGATAAAGCGCATGTCACGTGCCAAGGAGATTCCCAAATCCCGTTGATGCGCATACATACGCGACATCATTTTGTCCACCACAGTCCGGCTAGCAGAGGTTGAAGTTTCACCTTCCTTTCCCCTCCTCTTCTTGGCTCGCACCCCCTCGTGGGTGCGGGCGCTCAAGTTGGTCAGTTCTAGAGGAGCACGGGGCGGGATCGTGATGTCGGAAGAGAGGATCTTAACCCCTTGATCCTCACACATACCTGAGATAAGTGACTCAAAATCAAGAGCAGCGCACGGCTCGGTCAGGGGGTTCCAAAGCTGCTCCATATAATGCTGGAGATGTGAATATCTCCAGTCTGTTGTAAGGCACAAAGGAGCAGTGCCCATGACCGGGTCACTTCGTTGAGATGCCTAGAGGGCATGACGAAGCTGGAGACAAATACGTGCTAAGCATTACTTGACTCAGTTAGGAGTGCTCGAGGAATGTTTGCCAAATTTCCTCTCCACTCCGCATCAGTGCGGATGATCTCACTTGCAATTTCAGCTGGGTCGAATTGGGAGCCAATAAGTTGGAGGTAAGAATAGTCATGCACCACTCTTAATAAATAAAACCGTTTGATTTCCCGTCTCCCAAATTCCACGCTCTTACCCCTCACAATAATTTTATGCCCTACCGCGTTTATTATTATTAAACAACTCCTAAGTAAAAAAATCAAATAAAACTGAAATTTGGATTGCCTCCCAAAAAGCGCTTGGTTTAACGTCGACAGCCCGACGCATTTAAGTTCAATTTGGGTTAGAAGTTGTGTTTAGTTTCTTTTTCCAAATTTTTGATGTGTAAGGATGAGCACCAGCTTGAGATGCGCTCAAACCCCTGATTTCATTCATTTCCTCAACCTCTACCCCAATTTTTGACACCGGCGGAGGGACTTCCTTTTTCTTCTTTTCCCTCGCTTAGTCTTTTTTCTTCTTCTTTAAATCTTCCTTATCACTA
Source organism: Gastrodia elata (assembly GCA_016760335.1). Taxonomy (NCBI): domain Eukaryota; kingdom Viridiplantae; phylum Streptophyta; class Magnoliopsida; order Asparagales; family Orchidaceae; genus Gastrodia; species Gastrodia elata. Next base: position 35,236,171 of record CM028682.1, read on the forward strand.
CATCCAAATGAGGTCTCACAAGTATTCACAGAATTTGATTTACTATGATTCTCTCTATCCCCCTTTAGTTTCAATTCTGAAGATTTAATCAAATTTTTCTTTTTAAATTCAATTCTCGGAATTTTCTCTTTAAATATCATGGGCAAGAGATCTATTATTTCTTCCAAATCATTTACTCTCACAGTCATCACTCCCCTCTCCACATCAATTACAGCTCTGGAGCTAGTTAGGAAGGGTCTTCCAAAAATCACAGTAGAGTTCTCACTCCATCTATCCCATTCACACACAATAAAATTAGTAGAAATTGTAAAACTTTCTATCCCCATCCACACATTCCTTACTATTCCTACGAGGGTCATGGAGCTGAGATTGGCAAATTCAAGAATTATTGGGGTTTCCTCCATTCCTCTCACCCCAAGCCGGGAGTAAATGTGTAAAGGCATAACATTGACGAAAGCCCCAAGATCACATAAAGGATCTAAAAGGACTTCACCCTCAATGACACATGGAATGTTCATTCTCCCGGGATCAGCTCTCTTAACAGCCACACATATTTTATCTTCAGATTTATCTTCCCCTACTTCCATCTCGAATTCAATTTCGGATTCAGAATTTATACTCTCCTTATCTTGAGTGGTGTCCTCTCTCCCCTCAGTATGGATACTCACCGTCTCCCTAGGGTTTATTTCAGTGGAACTAGGCAATGCTCCTTGCTGAAGTGTGGTCAGCTGTTTTGAGATCTGCCCAAGCTGCACTTCAATATTTTTAAGGGATGCCTCTATCCAAGGGATAGAGGCATCATGATGGGTGATTGTTGCTTCAGTTCTTCTCATTAATTGGATAGTTTTTCCCTTAAATGCATTGAAAGCTCCTTCCAAATTCGAGGGTTGAGCTTGGTAGTTATTCCCCATGATGTACCCTTATTTGTTCACTGAATTTCCCCCACTAAAGTTTTTTGGATTATTATTATTGTTATTCCAAGAAAAGTTGGGGTGGTTCCTCCACCCGGGTTGTAAGTGTTGGAAAAGGGATTGTTCATTGAATTACTCTGATTTGCATTGTTGTTTCTCAGGAAATTTACTTGCTCAGTTTGCGAGGGAGCAAAAGGATTATTCAAATCGCAATTTTCACTCGTATGACTCCCTCCACAGAGTTCACAATAAATTTCTTGGACGTTAAACACAGTCATTTTTCAATTTTTTTTATTTAATGCCATTATTTCATTTTGTAGTGTTAGAATTTGGTTTGATTCATGAAGTTGGTTGGCTTCCACCTTCATAGGGTTGAGCCTATCAGTAAGCTATTGATATGCATTAGTTGCCATTTCCTCGAGAAGGTCAAAAGCCTCTTCTTGCGTCTTGCTATTTAAAGAACCCCCCGAGGCTGCATCTATGAGAGTCCTAGTGGGTGCATTTAAACCGTTATAGAATATTTGCACCTGCATCCACAATTCAAACTCATGATGCGGGCAATGTCTTAAGCAGCCATCATATAAATTCTCATCATTTTGTTGTGAGAAATTTGATATCTCATTTCTTAATTTAATTGTCTTAGCAGATGGGAAGTACTTAGCAAGGAATTTCCTAGCTAAATCATCCCAAGTCCTGATGGACTCGCTAGGCAAAGAAGTGAGCCAAATTTTAGCTCAGTCTGTGAAGGAAAACGGAAAGAGTCTTAGTCTATTCGCGTCATCGGACCCACCATTAAACCTGAAGGTATCACAGATTTCTAGAAAGTTCGAGATATGGGCATTTGGATCTTTTGAGGCTAGACCGCTAAATTGATTATTCTGGACTATGTTTAAAGTTGAAGGTTTAATCTCAAAATTATTAGCTTGAATAGGGGGTCTAACAATCGCATTAGGCAACCCTCCCAAAATTGGGAGTGCATAGTCTCTTAAGTGTCTACCTCTCACATTGACTAGTGGCTCTATAGGGTTTGCTTCCAGATTATCCATTTCAATTTGAGGTTGGTTCAGATTTACCTATTCTCTTCTAGCTCTTAAGTAAGTGCGCTCTATTTCAGGATCAAAGAGTAATTCAACACCTATTCTTCTACTTATGCAATTTAAAGATTTCAGCTAAGAAGAACTAAGCAATTTTAGCAATGTATTTAATCACAGAAATTCAGCAAACATAGATTCGAGCAGTGTAAATTTAGCAAGAGTAATGTTTGACTAAAATAGTTCAGCAATTAAGATCTTCACAGTTTTCAGCATGCAAGGATTTCACAATGTAATTTCAGAATTGATAGTAACTAAATTACACCCTAAGTTAGTTCTACAGGCTTAAGATTATATAATTACAGAAAAATAGGAAGAGTATATATGCAAATAAGATAAAGTCTAAATCACTAATTACTTGAAAATTTCACTTAATACAAAACAAAACTGTTCCCCGGCAATGGCGCCAAAAACTTGACAGAATATAAATCTGCGCTTGAACGCAAGTGTACGTGTCCGAAGTAATAAGTGGAACGGTAAGTTCTGCGAATTTATATCGTCCTCAGGGAACAGTGCTTTTGATACTAAGTCTTATCTTCTTTCACTAATATTTAGAATAATCGATTTTTGGGTTTTTTGTTAGTTCCCAAATTAACAATACAACTTAATTGAGTAAGATATTATTTGTTCAAGAGGAGAGAGTTGGGGTTCGGTTATGGGACTCATAAAGCCTTGGTGTTGTTATTTAGTCATTGAAACTCATAAAGTGTTTTCTTATGCCTAACGATAAAGTGAATATTGCCTAAACTAGTGCAATCCTCTAATTCAACAAGTTCAAGTGTAGTATTGCAAGGAGAATATCCTTAAGGTTCTACCTCAGCACATAGACCCTCATGCGATCTGTATTTACTTCAATTTTGATTTCCTATGTTTAGGTTACCAAAACGTTACTTTTAGTTTATTAATCTCATAAGCATGATTTTCATTAATTTGCAACATGCGCACGCACACGCAGTTTAGATAAATGAGAGAATGCATTGGACTCATTGGACTATGTCACTTTATCCAATGGGTGTCCAATGTTCTCTTGTTCCTTCTACCTTGCTGAGCCATATATTATAATTGATGGGAACTTAGCTCACAAGCATCAATCTCTCGTATGAGCCTCAAGGAATGGTGCTAATGAGCTTGAGAACTTGTCACATAGTTCTCAGCTCTAATTTGCGCTCATTCCTTGCTTTAATCCAATTGATGAGCCTTGGAGCATAAGTCCTTTATAATGATAATTTATTTCTAGTTTGGTTTAATAAAGATTTTTATAAGATACATATAGGCATTTTCATTAAACAAGGATAAGAGACAATTCAGCAAATAGTTTTTATTCATTTCAAGATAGCATACAACACCTTAGACCCTTACATTATCCCACACTACATCCCAACCCTCTCTAAGGAGGGTTTAGCCTTCCATTTTAGAATTAATACAAAAGAATAAAATGAACCTTGATATCGGTTCACAACAAATAAAATAAGACAGAGTTTAGAAGGGGTACTAGGAAACAACCCAAAGGTTTTCTAGGGTTCTCTGGGTATTCCTCCTTTTATTTCCTTTTTCTTCTCTTGAGATATTCTACTATCTTTTCTTCTTAATCCTTTATGGTTCTCCTCACTTTTTCCTTGGAGAGTTCTTTCCTTTTCTTCTCCCAGCAGCCTCCCTTTTAGATGTTATATTTTGAAAATTTGGAACCCTTGCATGATCTTCAAAGACTCCAGATTAGCAAATTCTAAAATTATAGAGGTGTACTCCATCCCTCCTACCTTGAGATGCTCATAAATATGGTAGTGCATGATATTTACAGAGGCACCAAGATCACACAAGGGATCTAAAAGTACCTCGTTCTTAATCACACAAGGGATCTAAAAGTACCTCGTTCTTAATCACACAAGGGATGCATAACATCCCAGGATCATCGCACTTAGGGGCGGTAAGCTTCTCATAATCAGTATTCCTACCTCCCTCTCTAGCCTCTAACTCCTTTTTGACAGCATTACTATTTTCAGTTTGGTCATCACCTCCCATCCCTTCAGAATGGATAACACTCACCAATTCCCTTGGATTCACTTATGTAGAACTAGGTAAGACTCCTTGCTGCCGAGTGGTCAGTTGCTTAGAGATCTGCCCTAATATTACTTTTATGTTTCTGTGGGATGCCTCAATTCCTTGGATTGATGCATCATGATGGGTGATTGCTGCTTCCGTCCTGTGCATAAATTGGACAGTTTCAGCTTTAAAAGTATTAAAGGCTCCTTCTATGTTTGATGGTTGATGACTAAAATTATTCATATTGTTATAATTTTGTTTGTTTGATGAACCTTCCCCATTAAGATTTCTATTATTATTATTGTTACTCCAAGAAAAATTAGGGTAATTTTTCCACTAGGGTTATAAGTGTTGGAGTAAAGGTTGTTCATGGCATTTTTGTTTCTCAAATAGTTAACTTGCTCGGTGTTTGATTACGCAAAAGGATTGTTTAGATTGCAGTTTTCGCTAGCATGCTTATCCCCACACAACTCACAATAAGTTTCTTGAACAAATTTAACATTCATCTTTTCAATTCCTTGATTCAATGCGAGGATTTCATTTTGTAGAGCTGTTATTTGGTTTGTTTTTGTTATCTGAATTGTTTCCTTTTTAAGCCGTTTAGAAGGCCATTGATAAGTATTGTTAGCCATTTCTTCAAGAAGGTTATAAGCATCCTCTTGGGTTTTACTACTAATTGAGCCTTTGGCGGCCGCATCTATGAGTGTCCTTGTTGGAGAGTTCAAACCATTATAGAAGGTTTGAACTTGCATCCACAAGGGGAACCCATGATGCGGGCATCACCTTAAGCATTCTTTAAAGTGATCCCAACCATCATACAACGTCTCCCCCTCAAACTAGTTGAAGTTGGTTATCTCAATTCTCAGACGAGCAGTTTTTGCCGTAGGAAAATATTTGGCTAGGAATTTCTAAGCCAAATTGTCCCAAGTACGGATTGAATCGCTCGGGAGAGAGCTGAGACAACTATTGGCTCTATCTCTTAGGAAAAATAGAAAAAGCTTGAGTTTAATGGCGTCTTCAGAAACACCATTAAATCTGAAGGCATCACAAATCTCAGGGAAGTTTGAAATGTATAATTTAGGGTCCTCCTTGGCTAATCCACTAAATTGATTATTTTGAACCATGCTAAGTGTTGAGGGTTTGATCTCGAAATTATTGGCTTTTATATTTGGTCTAACAATTGTATGCGGGATGCCCATAATAGTGGGTAAGGTATAGTCTCTTAGTGCTCTACCCCGTGATTCTTCTTAAGGCTCTCAAGGATTTGCTTAAAAATTTTCCATGACAGCTTGTTGATGATTTAAAATGATTTGTTCTCTTCTAGCTTATAGATAGGTTCTTTTAATTTCTAGATCAAAAAGATATTCAGTATAATTTTTTCTACTCATACAAATCAAAAATTAAGCTATCAAGAACAAGTATAGCAATAACGTTTAATAGTTTAACAAATAAAAGAAAAGTAAATTAGTCAGTCAAAGCTATAAATTAGTGCTGAAATAAATACAAGAAAAAAATAAAACTATATGCTAAGAGAGATTTGCTTAAATCACTATTTACTAGTAGATTGTCCTTAATACAGAATAGTTACCATTCCCCGGCAACGGTGCCAAAAACTTGATAGACGACGATTACACGTCTGCGCTTGCACGCAAGTGTACGTGGTCTAAAGTAATAATTGGAAGGTAAGTTCCAAGATTTATCATCCTCAGGGAACGATGTATTTTGATACTAAGGTATATCTATATTCAATAATGTTTAAATGGTATGTTTTAGTTTTTTAATTAGTTTCATTAACAAGCAAAATTCTAAGCTAAGATACTATTTAATTTAGAGAGGAGAGTTGGGATTCCTCCATGTGAATTGAAAGGGACTCATGTTGAAACACTTCTCAAGTATTTTTTTGTTCTTTCATTGTCATGCCAAGTTATCAAGTGAACATTGTATTCCTTAGATTGGTCATATAATTCCTACAAGTTCAAATCTTGTGCATGAGATGAACACATTAAGGTTCTATCTTAGCACAAAGATTCTCATGAGATCCACAGTTAGAGCATCTTAGTTTTCCTACATTTAGGTTGTCAAGATAATAGTTTTAATTAAGTAATCTCATGAGCATTGATTCCACTAACAAGCATCATATACGTCATGCACAGTTCAGATAAGGAAGTGATTTCATTGGGCTCCATGGACTATGTCACATCATCCATGAGCTCTCGACAAATCATCTTCCTCCTTTCACGTATGTTGAGCAACGAACCTCCGTTAGTGGGTCTTAGCTCACACACTTCGACCTCTTGATTGAGCTTAGAGCATGGTGCAGTTAAGCTCAAGAACTTCTCACATAATTCTAAGCACTGACACATACATGCCCAGCTCTAAATCAAGCTATGAGCTATGGAGCACAATACATTTATTTAGATGTTCATTTTTTATATTTATAATTTTTTAGAAGATTTTTCATTTAGTCCACAACATGATTTCTTAAGTAAATTCATAGAGTTATTTGAAAATAGATTTTTATTCACTGTTTGAGAAAGTTCTCCAACATTCATTTTATCCCTTTCATTTCACATTGGATTTAGCCCAACCCTCCCCAAGGGGGGTCTAGCCTTCCATTACAGCTGAGATACAAAGAAAAACATATAAGGATGAAGAGCCTTTCATGATCCATTAAAATAAAATCAAAAGAAAGATTAGGAATGTTTTAGGAATAACTTTTATTGGGGTTCTCTGGATTTTTCTTCTTCTTCCTCTCTTCTTTCCTTATAGCTCCCTAGTGTAGCTTTTACTCTTTCTCCTCTAGCAATGGCCTTTTCAACCTCCCTTGGAGAGGTCTCCTTCTTCATCTAATGCTGCCCCTAAAATCTAATATTTTGGAATGAAAATGGTAACCCTCATTTTGTCAAGAGAGGCTGCATTTATAGAGGAGTCTTTTTCCTTTCTATTGCATTCAAATTATACTTTTCCCTCCACCATTTTTACTGTAATGAGTGCATTTTCAACTTTATTCCTAGATTTTTGCATGAAATGATTTCCTCTTTTGCATTTTTAATTATTATAATCATTCAAAACCTTCATTTTCTCTTTACAGAACTCAATTGGCAGAGGATATGTCTGGTGGGAGATAGGCTACTGGCTGGGGGCTAAATCCCAGCAGCAATTAATGCCCTGAAAAGACAAAATACGACGCCCACTGTAGCGCGCTGTGGCACGCTGTAGCGGGTTGAGTTTTGAAAACTCATCCGCGGTAGCGCGCATTAGCGCCTTTAAGTTTCAAACTTGACCCATGGTAGCGCGCTGTGGCGCGCTGTAGTGAGATGTGGCACGCTGTAGCAAGTTAAGTTTTAAAAACTTACCCGCGGTAGCACGCTGCAGCGTCCTGTGGTGCACTGTAGCAGCTAAGTTTTGAAGTTTGAGTCAGCTGACCCTTAAGGTTTCATCCACGGTAGTGCGCTGCAGCGCGCTGTGATATGCTGTAGCGGGTTATGTTTTGAAAACTTACCCGCGGTAGCGCACTACAGTGGCTCAATTTCAAAGTATCATCCACTGTGGCACGCTGTAGCGATGTAGGTTTGAATCTTCCTACGCGGTAGTGCTCTATGGTGCGCTGTGGCGCGCTGTAGCAGTTAAAGTTTCGAACTTGTGCTCGCTATAGCACAACTGCTCCAGGCATCAGAAATCCCCTTTGGTCAGTGCTTTCTGCTTGCTAGTAGCCGGAGTGCGCTGTGGCGCGCTGCAGCGGTTTTCTCCAAGAATTTGTAGAAATGCTTCAGATTCCAGAATTTGTTGCGCTCTCATATTTTTACTGAAAATAAATAGAATTTGATCAAAGTAGGTTGTTTCCAATATTGACTTGTATGACATTTTCCTTTATTTATGATATAAATTATGGACTCATTAGTAATTTGCAATAAAATTTTAGATCCAATAGTTATATTTTCTAATCTATCCTAATCACTCTATAATCTTAATTGGTGAATAAATAATTCATTTAATGTTCAAATTTCATGGTTAAGGTCTTTGATCGTTCATAAGTTATAGGAGAACTCATCCCTACCTTCAAAAATATTTTATTAATTCTAAATATGCTAATCACCACTTAATTATCCTAGATCTTGATTAGTGCCTAATGACTTAGGTTAATCTCTGATTTTGGCAAACATAATGTTAATTCTTCCTTATGTGCATTAGAACTTATCGATGTGCTTGGAAACTTTTTATAAGCCCTAATTTCTTTAATCACTTTTCTTTATATTGGAAAGTGATTAGTGCTAATTAAGCTAGCCTTAAGTCTAAATTTGAATTTTTTGGTCTCATTCCTCTCTTTAGACAATTCTAAGCCTATTAGAATAGATTATAATCAATTTGGGTGTCTAAATCTTAAAATCTCAATTTTAATCTTAGGAAGGGCATTTTGGTCATTTAGGCTAAAAATTGGTTTAAGAGTCCTTAAACACTGAAAATATCATTAAATGTTTTAAAAATCAGTATTGAAATGATTTAGAATCATTTCCTAAGTTTTTGCAATCTATTATGGATCCTAATCATTTAACCTTAATTTCCTCTTATAAATTCACTTAAATGAATCAAGTAGAATCTCATGGATTTAGTTTTAGATAACCTAACTATCATTTAATCAAATTCTTATTATTATTCTTAAGTAAATATCTTAATGAAAATCTTAAGATTATCTTAATTAAGACCTTAAGCTCTTAGATCTAAGTTTTAGATCTTAGATCTTTAATAGTTGTTCATTAGGTAAACCTTCTTTAGAATGTAAAACCTTTCATTCTTGAAATCTTTATTGATTAAATCCTTTATAATTCTCTTAGTGGCCTTAGGTTTATTCAACATATAGAATAATGAAATTATTATATATATTGAATTTAATTCTTAGATTCATTAGTTGTTACCTGATTATTTTATCTTATAAATTTAGATTCAGCCTTTCTAATATGATCATATTTTCTTTGAATCTTTCATCTTTTTAAGATTTTCTATCTTTAGAGTAAGTTTTGGGTGTAAACCTTAGAAGTTAGTACATGGAGCTTAGAGTTTAAACCCCAATTTGGAGTTTAAACCTTAAATCCTTAAATCTTGATTTGCTTAAGTCAAGATTTGTGCCTGAGTCATCAAAACACATTAATTAAGTCGTTGATTAAATATTTAACCTTTGTAATTGTCATTTCTGATTATGAGTTAGAACTTGTTAAATTCTTGTTTTTACTCTTAAGGTCGTGAAATATGGGATTACACAGGATAGTTGGATATTGGAGATCCTAAACTTGTACTATCTCAGAATAGATAGAACGTATTAAATTAGATAACAATAGATATCACATATGTTTAGTAGAGTCTCTTGCTTACTTTGAATTTTATTGCTTTGCATACCTTATAGTTGAGTTTTATATCTTGAACATATTAGTTGAATATTAGATATTTGATGAGTATCCCAAGTACATTTGAATGCATAAATATTATTAAATTATAAATCAGTTCATTTAGTTTATTTTTAGTTCACAGTCCTCAGTTCAGTAGAGTGTGTTCTAATTAGTATGCCTATTTAGTTCAATTCTTTTGCAATAGAATATACTAGACCTATATCTGCAGCTGGCTATGATGATATATGTCTAATTATATAGTCTAACTAGACCTAGCTCTACGGTTGGATATGGTGATATATGTTAGACTTTTATGTTCAGTGGCTTTGTTTAGCTAGTTTCTATTATGACAGTACTAATTTATGCACATTTCTCATTTCTAATTCTTTGCCTGACTAGACCTAGCTCTATAGTTGGCGGGGGTGATATATGTTAGACTCTTTTAGTTCAGTGGCTTCATTTAGCCAAGTTATATATTATCAATTATGCATATATTTTACAATTTTCTGCATGCTTTTACAGTTCATATGAGCTCAGTATTTTCAGTTCAGTTTTACTCAGTTTTTGCCAGTACTAGGATGTTAGTTCTTACTTCAGTTCTTTTATGCTTCAGTTCAGACTTTCTTTTTTTGTAAATCAGCACATATTTAGATGATTATAAGCAAATTAGGATGTGTTTTCTTTTAGTATTTTCAATTATTATATATTTGCTGTCTAACATTGTTGCAGCTTCTGGTTGAAATATGGTGGTTTTACATAATTTGTTTTTCTTAGTTATAAATGCTTTGTTTATAAATATCCTGTTCTTTGTTGCTTATTGCACCTTTTTAAATTCTTGCACATTAGTAAAATGTGATATCTTAAAATATGTAGTACATTAAATCAGCTTAAAATATGCTTAGACAATTGTCTAATTGTAAGTTTTTCTTTTTGGCAAGGGTCCTGGCATTGTGATACCGATAATGTTAGATTCAGAGTTGTTCGTTGAGTTTGCAGCAAGAGAAAAGCTTATTCAGGAGGAGGACCTTCCTGCTGTCGAAGCTTAGCTAGTTTTCTTTCCAGCTTGTGAGAACGAGTGTTTTTTTCATTTAAATTAGTTTGTAATAATTAAATATTCTAGATGTATTTACTTTCTGTATTTTCATATTGAGTTGAATTACTACCTTTACTTTTCCTTACTGTGATGTGGATGTTGAAGTTGCATTTTACTTACTTCAGCTAGTTTGATATTTTGATGCATGAGTCCAGCTTCATGTGACAAGTCTTCCAATTAAGGCGGGTTAGGCTTAAACCTGACTTGACTATAGTTGGGAGGGTTGTCACATGGTGACCGTATTCACTGTAATCATGTTAACCTTAGTGTTAGCATGACCACAGATGGTACAGGGCACTAAGGTGCCGGTGGTTAATAGATTTAAATTAATTCAAATTAATTAGATTAAAGGTAATTTTTATTTTATTCATAACTTTAAATATACACATCCAAATGATATGAAATTATGTCATTTTATTATGAAAAATGAGATGAACACATTGGTATAATTTAATTTAGGATTTGAACCATAATTTTTATAATCACTTTTAACCCTAATTAGAAGTCCCGAAAATCCTAATTTTCCAATGTTGTCCGATTTTGACCTACTTAGTGTCATTCATCTCCTTATGCTATAAGGATTTTATATTTGCTATTATCATTGCAATTGGACATCATTTGGTTAAATGAGGTATTTGGCTCCTTAATTATTCAAATTATGTGATTTTTGATGACTTCATAAATTGCACATTTTGGGCTATTAAACTCAAGGACAACAAATATGTCTTATTTTATTTGACTCTTACATCATTTCAAATGTGAGTTTGAACTTGGATTAGTATAGATTAGATGCTAGTATACAAAGCAAAACTCTTGATTAAGCCTTCAACTCTATGGGAGATTGTAAAGGATTGAAAAGCCCTAGCTTATTTGATTTTCCATCTTGAGATAGTAGACTATTAGTATGCCTCTATTAGTATTATGAGAACCTAATAAGACTAGTTACTAGATAATCTAAGTTTAACTTAGTGAGCTTTACCTTTATAGAACAATCCCACTTTCACCTTTTCAACCTTTAAGTTAGTTCCTCTTAGCTCTTAAGAGTAACTTAATTCCTATTTAAGCCTTAGTTCCCTTAAAATTATGAGCAAACCTAGAGATAGTAATGGAAATCTTTCCTCTAGTATTGCTTTTAGAACCTCCCACTGGTGTAGCTAAGTAAGGTAGTGAGCCTTAAATTATGTTTCGATTAAACTTACATGGGCCTAGCTAGATTTCTTTAGTAAACCTGTAAGTATAGAATTCCTACAACTTTCAACTCATACCTTCCAAGAGTAGAGGACTTTGCAACCTAAATCTTCACTTATAACTTCTTAGACATTATGTTTAGAAAAATTTTGAAGATTTTGTAGCTCAGGAGTACTGTAGGATTTAGTGGCATGTTGCATGATTATATATATATAAATTATTTTGTCATTTAATTAAATCAAATCAAATTACTATTTTCCAAAACTTAACTACTTATAGTACTATCCTACAATTAGCTTAGAGTTTGCTAAAGTCTAAGCCAATTCGGAGCTTAATCATCTCCAATCATTAAGTTATATAATATAAATATTAGATAATTTGGGTATTACATAATTTACAATTATTTGAATTCCTTGAAACACTACTTTGCTTTGAGATTATAACATTGATCATTCATATAAGATATTGTGCATAAATAAATTATTCATAATTATAACTTAGGGGTTTCATGGAGGTGTAAGCTAGGGCAAGCTATGGATGTTATAAGGAGATCTCACATATCCTAGAGAGGGAATGTGAGTACTTATATTTTCTTGGAGACACCTTCTTTACTTAGTTAGACAGATGTGTCTAACACCTCACTTGTTCTGTAATCTATGCTCATAGAATAAAAAACTTAAAATAACTTAAACAATTTAATTATTGGGTTATCAAAATCTTATTGATTTTGAGAACTTGTCATAGCCCTTGAGCTATACTTAGTTTTCATAGTTTTTGACTGCATTTCTTAACCCATGAGGCTAAACTCTTTCTTACTTTACTTTACTATTCTACTCTTACTTGTTGTATTGTAGTTTACTTACTTACAGTCTCAATTTCATGTAGTGTATGTTGCTTTACTTATTTTTCCTGCTTCACTGCCTTAGTTTGCTTTTACTTAGCATAGTATTTATTGAACCTATCATGTATTCATTGTATACTTTCATATGCACATTAGTAGTTTCTAACCTTATTAGGATGCATTTTCTAATTACTACTTGTTGCAGGCTAGAGCAAACCTACTTATGTGTTTTACTCCTTACTTACTTGCTGTCTTCTTTATAGTTCTTTTACTCTTACTTTGATGCTTTAAATGCTCCACTTTTAGTACATAATTGTAAATCTGCATGTGTGATATCCAACTAAACTATAATTAAAAATTATTACAATCATAAAATGTACTTAGATTCTTTAGTCTAATCATTTATTTTCTCTTTTTTTGGACGTGTCCTATCATATTTATAAGCTGAAAATGTGATAGATCAGGAGCACTTTCTTGATAAAGGAACTAGTTTTAGTTATGGACATTAGTAGATTTGGAGATTTCTGCTTCCTCATATTTCCTTTACTGCTTTTGTGAGATTGAGAGAATTTACTTTACTTTAAATTTAGACTGTAATAACTAAATTTTTTTGTAATGTTTTTACTTTATTCTATGATGGATTTACTTCTATTATTATCTGCTTGGTTTGGATAGTGAATTAAATACAATTTATTATTGCATACTTCTTTACTTGTATATTTTATTGCTTAACTTGCACCCTCACAAAGATTATTGGCCACATAACACTTAATGTTGGATTGGTATCCTTCTAATTTGGTGTTAAGAGATGTGGTAACACCTTAGTTTTGGATTGGATCCCTAATCCATTATTAGGGATGTTACAGTCAGTATCAGAGCCATGGTTGAGAAAATTAAGTTAAGAAAATATCCACTTATCCAAAGTAAATGACACAGAAAGGAAAAAATATTTAAGAATGTCACAATAGGATAGTAAACGCCTCACTACTTCAATAATTAATCTAAATTTAAACTGAACTTTAAATTAACTCTCATATGGCAGATTGTGAATCATACCTAATATTCTATACTAGATTGTTCTTCCAATGCTGGATGAAGATCATTTGAATGGCTTGAAGTATGCCAGTCTGTATGTTGGAGTGTCGCAAGATTGAGGTTATGTCCTGAATAGGATTCTGAAGTATTCTGTGTTCTGTGGTGATTGTATTCTGGAGTTGGCAAGGGAATGGATATCCTGATTCACAGAGACATTTGAAGCAATCAATTTCCCTGATCATGTTCGCTTCAGAGTCTTGGACCAATTCGACAACTAAGCTGAGGAGTGGTGGGATCATACCTTCGACAAACTTGTATGAGAGAGTAGATGCTTCCATAGTGCCCCAAACTACTAGGAGCTTGAGAATATGTTCAAAGTTTTGTAGATGATTGTATTAGTTTCCTTTTATAGTAGTATTTATATCATTATTGCTTTCCTAGTATCTTTCATACTGTAACTCTTTAATATTTTAAATTATAATGAGAATCTTTTCAAATTTTTTTGTTCCTAAATTGTATCTCCCTTCTCTTCTTAGAATAAACCCTGAACTTGACACTCTTAAAAGAAGCTACTTACGCCACTTCGTCTCCAGCTGATGCATTGAATAACCTTATGGAGATGATGAAAATGAAGGTCGAAGCACAAACACACGCTGCTGAGAGAATGTCTGTAGCCTGTACTCCACCTCAACCATCTACTACTCTACCTCAGTCATCCCCTACTCCACCTCAAACTTCTGTCCCAACACCTCAGGGAATTCCTATTACTCCACAACTAATTCCTGGTCCTATAATGGACACCTTCCTTCTGCCCTTTTTACATTTAAACTCCCGATATTCAATGAATCAGCTTCCCATATTAAAGCCGCCAACTGGTTAAAGGAAATTGAGAAAAACTTAGCCTGCATCAAGTGTCTTGAGAGTGAATGCATTCGTCTTGCCACCCATCTATTTCAAGAAGAAACATAATATTAGTGGGACAGTGAGCTAAAGGCCCATTTCTCTGAAGTTCATGTGGATGATATTCCTTGGGATGAGTTTGAGGAAGTCTTTCGTGAGAAATTTATTCCTCCTTCTACCCAAACTATTATCAAGGATGAGTTCATGCATCTCGCTCAAGGGAATCAAGCTGTTCATGCCTACGAGATGGAATTTATAAAGCTATCTCATTTTGCTCCTGACCCATTCCATACTGAGATGGCTAGGTGCAGTAGGTTCCTTATGGTACTAAAGGACTCAATAAAGAGCCACTTGATATCCCAACACCATGATAACTTCCCTAAACTGTTGGAAGGAGCAAGGATGATCAAACACCATCAAGTTCAAATGGAGCTCAAAAAGTGATGGCATCCCCAAACTTCTAGATCTAAACCGTTCAAGGGGAATCATCCTCATGAACCAAAAGTATTTCAGCTTACTCCAAGCCAAAATCAATAAGGAAGACCTATTGCTCATTGTGCAAGGCCACATATGTATGGTAAATGATACCACTATGGAAATAGGTACTATACTTATGGTAGGATTGGTCACTACTATTGGGACTGTATCGTGGTCTGGACCGTGGATAAGGCAAGAACCAACCACCCATATGCTTTTCAAAACCCTTCTCTGGCAATTCACAAGCGCCAGCACTTGCTTTAATGCCTCCTCTAGCGGATAGAAATGCCAAACAGCTGTATAAAGCATCTAGAAGTGTCTTAAAGGGCAAGGTTGTTCCCTAATAATTGTACCCCACATATACGCACTATTTTCAACTGTCACTCAAGATGACAACAATGTCGTCACTGGTACATCATACGTTTAATTTTCTATAATCCATCTTTCATTTTGTGTGCATTTATTTTTCATACTTCATGATTTAAATTGCATTAGTTGTAAATAAAGTTTTATCTTTCATGCTATAGGAGCTATAATTATTAAAAATAAATTCTACGACACAATCTTCAATACGTGTGCTTATGTCCGAGAGTTGTGCTGCCTCTCTTAACCTTCAACATTTCAATTTGGGTAATGCCTTACGAGGTAGATGCCATATGGTGCTGAAATGTGCACAAACAAGTTATGTTTGGTAGACATTCCAATTAGTAACCAACTTTTCCAATCTAAGCTTATTGTTATGTGATGAACTTGAGAATTATAAAGAAATTAGTGCAGAATTTTTGTTCCTATAAGATTATTTGTCCTGTTATTTTGTATTTTTAATGCATTTTTAGGGAAAAGAACTCAATATTTAAAGTCCGAAAGAATATGGCCATATGACAAAATTTAGCACGCTACACCGTGCCGTAGCGTCTCACAAACAGTGAGCTCGGCGCTACAGCGCACCTTAGTGCCTTCTCGCCTGAGAGAACAGCGCTAGCGCGCACCGTAGTGGACCAAACCTGAGAGTTTCGTGCTACAGCACGCTACAGCGCCTCTTAACCCAAAAGCAAGTGCTCCCGTGTGCCATAGCGGGTAGCGGACCAAACTCAAGAAGTTCGCGCTACAGTGCACCGCAGTGCCTCTTGACCCAAAGTAAGGCGCTACCATGAGCCATAGCGAATCAAACCCGAGAGGTCTGTGCTACCATGCGCTACAACTGAATTATATTTGTACTCAAGATAGAGAGCCTGGCGCTATGGCGTGCCGTAGCACCCTCAAGACAGAGAGCCTGGCTCTACAGAGCGCCATAGCATCCACCGTATTTTTTTCTATTTAGAAGCATTCAAAGCAGCATATGGAAAGCCAAAGAACATAACTCCTCCTCTTCCCACAACAAGACATTATTGCAAATACGTTAAAGCTTCTTCATTTCCAAAAGCATAACAGTATGAAACTTAATGAAATCCAATTCTCAAGGAATAGGAAAAAGTGGCTACTTAAATGCTGAAGAAATAATAGGAGGAGTATAAAAGCACAGCTTCTAGACTAAAGACGATTCCATAATTCCAACAGCCTAAGATTTTTTGCCAAGGAGATTATTTTGGATCAAGGGTAAGGAGAACCCTTCCCCAAGGAGAGCGAGGCTGCAGTTAGAGAATAGAAGGAGCACAAAAGGAAGAAGGAGGACAAAGATCAAGCAAGGAAAATGCAAGGGGCTATTCCCTAGTATTGTACCTCTTCTTTTTCTTAATTCTTTTCCTAAACTAGCCATGCAAGTGGTGATCCTTTTTTCTAGTTGATATTGTTGTATTAAATTAACAATAGCCTAAACCCTCCTTAGGGTGGGTTGGGTCTTAAGTAGTAATGATGTAAGGATTGAAAAATAATGTGGGCTCTTCAATTTAAAATAATGTCACTTAGTTTATTTAATCGAATTCATGTAAATGAATGATTTTGAAAATATGAGCAAATTATAAAATTTATGTGATAATCAATTCATCTTGAACTCCATGTGCTCTCTAGTTCTCTTAAACATAATGACATGCACAATAGAGAGTGGACATCACGAATGCCTGTGACAACATTCGCTGTGTGAAAACGCTTAGTGCATGACCTTAGACTTGAGTAAATGATGTTAGTGGGATGCTTTTTTTTTGGTAAATTAGGTATTTAAATATTAAATGGATTGGTAGGATAATGTCTAAGGATGATTTTTGGAGTTTGTGGTGGATTGGTTATGGGTTTAGAGTGGACTATCTAAAAGAAAGCCAAGACTAGTCCAGATCGAGCCTAGTTTGGGCTGATTCAAAATATTCCTTTTGTAGGTGGGGTTTTAGTGGGTTAAAGGGCTGGAAATAAATTAACATAGGAAGCCTTAGATGTGTAGTTTGGATCTAGAGTAGATGGCTAGGTTTAATGGTGTTTAGATAGGTGTCGAGGGGTAGGGAAGAAGACTAGGTTGAGCTATTTTCAGATTTGGCTGTGGAGGTTGTGGTGGAGTTTGGAGAGAGTTTGAGACATTAGATAATGATTTAATAATTTTAAAAGATACTTAAGATATTAGAGAAGATGTGTGAATGGTTTAAGGTTATGATAATAAGAGTATAATTAAAAAATAAAATATAAATAAAATAACAACCTGACTCACTAAAGATAGGCAATAAACTTGACAACACCAAGCACCAAAAAAAATTCTTTCATTCAAGTTACTCTATTATATTACATTCCAGCTCATATTTTAGGCACTATAGGTCTATTGCCCTATGAGCTTTGGAGGGAAAATATGGAGGGAAATTTTGGATGGAAAGATGGGTTGTTGGCAATTAGTGAGGAAGTAACTCCAACTACTTACATTAAATATTTTCCTCATGACATGGCTGGCCAAATATGTTCCTTAATAAATAAAAAAAGTACAATATTAATAAAAATAAAATACAAATGGTAAGCCTAATATTTGGGCTCTTTATTGGGCTTTTGATTGGGATCTTGTAATCGGGCCCACCTTCAAATTCTTGCCTTGAACTTTAGCCATGGTTCTTATTATTAAGCCTTTGATAATATTCTTAGGATGTGCTACATCAGTAGATATATTGATCCTTGAAGCATTAAATTAACCTCTGAGCTCCATAGATCTCACTTGATATATACGAGGTTAATACTGCATGTTAAGCCTATGGCTCAGTGATAAGCCCTATTGAGCTTCATAGCATATTGACCTTTGATAAATCAAGAGGATGATGCATGTGAGCTGAGAGCCATAAATAGAACTCCGTAGCTCATTTTATGTTTACGCGAGGTTTTAGAGCATTGTGTGCTATATGGGTGATGTGACATAAACCCTTAAAGCCTAGCAGCTCAACTCCTTAGCTAAATATAAAAATAGACGCATGAGAGCCATAGACGGAGTCAAGTTCATGAGATGCTCAAGTAAACTTAATAATTCATAATTTAGACATAAGGAGTAAATTCATCAAATTCAGATCTCATGAATGTCGAAGTGCCGATAGTGAATGTGACAACTGTTCCTTTCTTAGCACTAGACAATATTTAAGCATATTTAGGAGATTCCTTGAGTGAGGTTAAATCTATTGATAATTAAATAAGATAATCCATCCAATTTGCTTGACATGAAATTGAAGCGCAGAGTACAAGCGTATAATCTTAATTGAATTGCATAACAAAACCCAACTCTCCCTATTTTAATCAAATACTATTCTCTAAATAAGAATCCTTAACTTGAGTAATTTAGAACAAAAAATTAACCAATTTAATCTCATTTAAACATTAGTGAACTCAGGTAAACTCTAGTAACAAAATGAACATCATTCCTAGAGGATGATAAATCTTAGGATCTCACCATCCCATATTACTTCATACAATGTGCAATTGCATGTAAGCATAGACATGTATTTATAGTCCGTCATTATGACGATCATAAACTTTGACATAATTCCAAGCATGAATTGGTTAAGTAAATTTAATGTCGTAATAGACTATTATCGAAAGAAAGTCTTGCTCAAGGTAGGAAAGAAACTCAAAGTCTTTATAGGAAAACTTGGCTTAACTGCATCGCTTATAAATGTGATTGAAGATGAGCGTCTCATTAGTAAGGGCTGTGATGCAATTATAATAACCTTAATTGGCAAGGATAAAGAAGATAGAAACCTGGAAGATACTATTATTGTTAGAGAGTTCCAGGATGTGTTTCTTGAGGACTTTCCTAGACTACCTCCATTGTGTAAGGTAGGGTTTTCTATAGAATTGATCCCTGGAACTCAACCCAAATTCAAAGCCTCTTATACAATGACACCTAAATAATTGTAAGAACTTCATGAGTAGTTGCAAGAATTGCTTGAAAAGGGCTTTGTTCATCCTAGTAGGTCAACTTGGGGAGCTCCCATTCTGTTCGTAAAAAAAGAATGATGGATCGATGTGAATGTGTATTAATTATCGTGAGTTTAATAAGGTGATAGTGAAGAATAAGTATCCTCTCCCTAGAATAGATGACTTATTTGATCAGCTCATTGGAGCAAAGGTCTTCTCTAAGATTAACTTAAGATCAGGTTACTACCAGATTCAAGTTACAGATGAAGATATTCCCAAGATTGCATTCAGGACTTGTTATGGACATTATGAGTTCCTTGTCATGTCTTTTGGACTAAC
The DNA here is from genome assembly GCA_016760335.1 of Gastrodia elata. Classification (NCBI taxonomy): domain Eukaryota; kingdom Viridiplantae; phylum Streptophyta; class Magnoliopsida; order Asparagales; family Orchidaceae; genus Gastrodia; species Gastrodia elata. The sequence continues at coordinate 35,255,775 of CM028682.1, forward strand.
GAATACTCCTTTTATTATTATGGACTTGATGCAGTGAATTCTGAAGCTGTATCTCGATGAGTTCATTAATATCATTGATAACATCCTAATCTACACTAAGTCAGCGATGGAGGATGAGATGCATCTATGTGCCATTTTAGAGTTGCTAAGAGAGTATATGCTATTTGCCAAGTTTTTGAAATGTGTATTTTGGCTTAATTTTGTGGCATTTCTAGGTCTTGTAATTGATGCTAAATGTATTAGGGTCAACTAGAGGAAAATCCAAGCTGTACAACAGTGGGTGCAACTTAAATTTGTAACTAAAATTTGTAGTTTTTTGGGACTCACTTGATATTATAGAAGGTTCATTCCAAGATTTTCTCAAATTTTTGCATTGTTAACTCAGTTAAATAGAAACAAAGTTTCGTACATTTGGAGCACAGCCAGTGAGGAAGCTTTTTAGAAGTTGAAATAGTTGTTAACTTCTGTGCCAGTTTTAGTACTACCTAAGAGGTTAAGAATTTTCATGTTTATACTGATGCCTCTAAGGTAGAACTAGGTTATGTTCTGATGTAAGGTCATCAAGTGATAGCCTATGCCTCTAGACAACTTAAACCCAATGAGAGAAACTATCATGTACAAGATGTTGAACTTGTAGGGGTAGTTTTCTCTCTTAAGATCTGGAGACACTACTTGTACAAAGTTAAGTGTGAGATATTTACTGATCACCAAAGGTTGAAGTATATCTTCACCCAAAAAGAACTTAACTATTGTCAGCATAGATGGATAGAGTTGATTTGTGACTATGAATTGGAAATCCAGTATCACCCGGGTAAATGTAACATAGTAGTTGATGCCCTTAGTCGTAAAGCAACTTTGTCTTCTCTTTGTAACAATGAATATTTGATTGAAGATTTTGAAAGATTGAATCTTGAGATGATCAGATCTACAAACTTACACATAGCGATGCTTACTATTCAGCTAGAATTATCTTTAAGGTCAAGGATTGTCGATGCTCAGAAAGAAGATGCTAGTTATTCAAATCTAGTTTTTGGTGTCGCTAGTGGGAAGAGATCTGAGTTACGTCATGATGCATGTGGTGTGATCTCTTAGAAAGATAGGTTATGGATTCTTAAGAGCGTGCAGTAGCAAATACTGTCAGAAGCCCACCATAACTCTGGTTACACTGTCCACCCTGAAAGCTATAAGATGTATCAGTATCTGAAGTAATCATTTTAGTGGTCTGGCATGAAGAAATACATTGTTGTTTTAATTTCTAAGTACCATTCATGTTCCTTAATTAAAGCTAAACATCAGAAGCCTAGTGAATTTCTCTAGCCCTTTGATATCTCTGAATGGAAGTGGTCTGACATTTATATGGATTTTGTTATGTGTTTACTTAAGAGTAGATCTGGTTTTGATTTAATCTGAGTGATTATCAACATACTCACTAAATCATCTCATTTCCTTCCAATTCATCAGGGTAATTCTGTAGAGAAGTTAGCTAAGCTCTACATCATGGAGATCATCTGTTTGTATGGTATGCTAAATTATATTACTTCACATAGAGGCATTAGATTTACTTTTAAATTCTAGTCCGTTGTTAAGCAAGACCTAGGGACGAACTTAGCCCTAAGTACTGCTTTTCATCCCCGGATTGATGGTCAAACTGAGGGAGTTAATTAGATCTTAAAAGATCTTCTACATCTTTGCGTTCTTGATTTCAGTGGATCATGGGAAGATCACCTTGCCTTAGTTGAGTTCTCCTACAACAATAGTTATCAGTTCAGTATTGGCATGGCTCCTTATGAAGCAATTTATGGTAGGAGGTATACTACTCCTGTTGCTTGGACCAAGGTAGGGGATTCTTAGCTTTATTGTTCTGAATTTATTGAGGAGACTAATATAAAAGTTCTTATGATTAAGCTTACTATGATGGAAACTCAGAATAGACAGAAGAAATATCATGATGTTCATCATCGTCTATTAGAATTCCAAGTTGGAGAGCGTATTATCTGAAAGTTACTCAAATGCGTAGTGTGCAAAGGTTCGGTGTGTCAGTAAAATTGAGTCCAAGTTATTTGGGACCCTACGAAGTGATTGTAAAGGTTGGAACATCTGCATATAGGATGAAGTTACCAAAATAGTTTTCAGCTGTGCATAATGTGTTTCACGTTTCATCAATGAGAAGGTGCTTGCTTGATCCAAGTCAATAAGTTCAGATTCCGGCAGTTGAACTACAACCCGATTTAACTTTCATTGTTAAACTTGTTGCAATTCTGGGACAAGACCTCAAGCAGTTGAGGAACTACAATATTCCTATGGTTAAAGTTCACTTTAAGAACCATTTACTTGAATAAGCCAAGTGAGAAAAATAGGAGGATATACGAAAGAAGTTCCCAGAGTTCTTTTCTTAATCAAGTAGTCTAATTTCTTTCATATTTATTTTGAGTGTGTTCGTATTTTTATTCGTTAGGTGTTGAGGGCGACACTGCTTTTAAGGAGGGCAGTCTATAATAACCTTATTATTATTACACTATAATTAGAAGCCTAGCCCCATTTCATTTCTAGTACTCTTATAATAGTATAAGGAGTTCACACTTCAAGTTTAGTGCAATTTGGAGATCATTTGCGATTGACAAATATTCTTAATTATTTTGATAATTCTGAAAATATCTATTTTATTTTGACCTCAAAATTAAAATCGAAGTTCGCCATTGGACTCCTCACCCCCAAATTAGCTAGAGATGATATTTTGGGAATGTTTGGAAGTCGTCGAATTTTTTCCAAATATTTTAATAATATTTAAATACTCAAAACATTTGGATAATTTAGTTGACATCCGATCAAAAATCTAATTTTATTTTTGAATTCCTATCCCCTCAATTTAGTAAGAGTGAATTTTTGGAAATTTTTATAGACCGTTTGATTATTTAAATTTGAGTAATTAAAAGAGTTAAATTAATTATATAATTAATTTATTTGAATGAGAATTTATTTATTAATTTAAGAAATATCCAACGACCAATTAATAAAAGGCGTGGATCCGCTGTATAGCACCGAACACGGAATGACGGGATCTTTAGATCCTGGTCATTTCACATTTTTGGAGACGGATCCAACAGGCGTGGAGCGACCTGATCCGATGGAACCCATTTGTCGTCTGATTGTATGATCGAACGAGCAGCTCAGATCCTCCCACTGTACATTGTCATCCCCATCAAGCACGGTCGTCTCGCCGCTGGTGTCTGTAGCACGATCTGTCACTTAGTCATTCCCAGCCTCCATTATCCCCCCCATTCGAAAGCTAGCACTCCATTAGTTTATTTGTGACCCTAAGGTGAGGCTGGGAGCTACCGAGGAGCCTACTAGAGATCGCCAAAAGTTCATTGGACCAAAAGATTTCAAGGCTTCCAGGTACTCATCCATCCATCTTTTCCTGAAATTGATTATTCCTATCTTATTCAGTGCACTTAATTATCGATTCGAGCTTCGATAGGGCTCGATCGAGCCAGGTTGAGCCTAAATGGATCAACTGGTACACAATAGACTCTAGGGTTTCATCCCATGTAACCTAGGGCACCATAATATCACCACTCCCATTGACCCCACGGGCCATTTTTCGATCTGTCGGGTTGGCCATTATGAGGGCTCTCTATTAGTGTGCGGGTCACATTGTGAGACCCCGAGTTCTATTTGGAGGTCCAACCCTAAGGCGCCCCTTATGGGCCTATGTTAGAGATGAAGCAGCTTAAGCCAGAACACATCGTAGTTCAGCCTTTCCTGCTGGACCAGTCCGGTCCATGTCTCGAACAGCTCCGTCACGCGCATGCCTTGGGTCGACACACATCGCCCGCCACGGCTGACGTGTGTGATTATGGCACGTGGTCTTCTGTGCCTAGCCCGAATCCTGCGTCAGCAGTCGTGTCGGTCAACGCAATTTTCCGCATTGCTAATTTTCGCGTCGTATGGCTTTTAGTGCTGGCAGTTAATGGATTTAAATTAATTCAAATTAATTAGATTAAATGTAAATTTATTTCATTCATAACTTTAAATATACATGTCCAAATAATATGAATAGGATTAGTTTCATTTTGCATTAATATACTTAAAATTATTTTGTCATTCCATAAATTAAATTAAACTACTACTTTCTAAGACTCCAATCACTTATATAATTACTTACAATTGACTTGAAATCATTATCTCTATATCAATTGGGAGCTCAATTAGTTCCAATCATTAAGTTAGATCATAAAAAAATTAGATCAAAATATATATCAAATAACTTAGAATTACTTATTTTTCCTTGAATCAAAGCCACGCATTAAGATTATATACTTGAACATTCATACATGATATTATGCATAAATAAAACATTCTTAATAAAATATAGAGGTCCTTATTGGTGATGGCCAAGGGCAGGCTTAGGGGATATAAGGAGACCTCAGAATCTCAAAGGAAGATTGTGAGTTTTATATTTGAGATTCCTAGTTAGGTTGATGTGCTTAACTCCTCGCTCGTTCTGTAATTTTGCCTGCATAACAAAAAATTAAAAATAACTTCAACATTTTACTTAATTGAGTCATCACAATCTTATTTATTATGTGTACTCGTCATAACCTTTGAGCTATGCTTTCCAATGTCACGAGACATTTGAAGCAATTGCTTGCCCCAACCACATTCTCTTCAAGATCATGAACCAATTCTTCAACAATTACGCTGGAGATTGGTGGGTTCATGCCTTTGGCGTACTAGTTCGAGCGAGTAGACATATCCATCATGCCTCTATCTATCAGGACTTTGAATTTTTGTTTTATGCAAAGTTTTGTAGATGATTGTACTAGTTTTCTTTTGTACTAGTTTTTTATAATAGCTTATTATTTATAACTTTTATCTTATTTTGTTTTCTCTTCTATCCTTTATATTGTATCTTCTAAATCTTCTAAGTTTAAATGAGAACCTTTTTTTATTTTTTAGTTCCTGAATTATATTTCTCTTTCTTTTCTTAGAATGAATCCTAATTTGGATAATCATATTCTGTTAGTGGTGAAAGAACCTATCTCTACCACAACATCTTGAACTTATGAGATGAAGAATTTGATGGAGTTTAGCATTCACAACATGTTGCTACATATGAAGAGAATAATACAAGGAAGAGTTTAGCAAAAGGGTATCTTGACCATAGGAATGGAAGAAGAAGACTCGGCTGGTTCCTTGAGAGCTTGAAGACATGAAGGATCCTTCAATAATAGCACAGCAAGAGAAGGAGGGGAGCTCAATTAATAGCAAGAGAGGGTTGAGCCTCCATTTAAAGGATAAGGAGAGCATGTGTGGAATACACCCCTTAATCCACAAGATTAAGCTAAGTGGTGGTGTGTCACTTTGGAAAACCCCTCTTATCATTAAATTAAGGTGTAATCTTCAATACACTAATAAGGGAAGGATGTGTCGTGAATAATGCAGTGGAATCATTCACTAAGTATATACATTCATCAGAGTGCGAAAGAAAAGAAAATAAAATATGCTACATCCAATCCACCACAATACAAGTAAGAAGTAAACATGCAGCTTGGAATAAAATTGTACAGTAAAAGAATATACATAAATATCTAAATTATTACAAATATTAAATAAGTTTAAATGAAAATGATAGAGCTCTCATTCTCACCAAAAATAAAAGAGAAGCTAAGCTAAGGATCTCCAACGAAAGCACACTGCTTCTTCTGAATTTGACCTTCAAAAGGCTTGACTACCTTGAATAATGATAGGGCCCCAACCAAAGAAAGAAAAATCAAGTTAGACATATTATCTAAGTACATTTTTTAAGCTGTTAAGTTCATCAATTTTATGCTATCACTATTTTACTTAGACTATAAAATAAACAAAATGTAAGGGTGCCACAAGCCTACAAAGGAAGGAATAAGCTATAAATAAAGGCATTTATAACTAGCAATATATGAGGTAAAAGAACATACATCAATTACAAAGCTGTAATAAGGTTATGTATATAAGTATAAGTAAAGTAAGAAAAATACTGAAGGAAAAGACTCATCCTAAACATACTTATGATCACTTGACATATGCTGGTTAAAAATAGATAATATGACTATGATATGTATAGTAAGCAGTAACAGAAAGTTGCATCCTATAAGTAAGTAAGCAAATAAAGTAAAGCTAGCTAAAATAAAATGTAATAGTAATCGGTGACAGTAAATAGTAGATAGATATGTAAGTACTACCATATCAGAAGAGGGCTAATCTAGCCTGATGATATCAAAAGGATTCTTAGCATCAATGCGGAGGCTAAGGCAGCAAAATATTTCTAGCGTCATCTGAGGCTAGGCTGGAATAACAGAACTAAAACTGAACTGAAAAGGCAGTAATCATAAATGCAAAAATATTTTAGTTATTTTACTTTTGCTTCTATGGATATGTCCAGAAGAAGCTGAGGAGTCAAGCACGTCTGCAAGACTATACGAGTTCTAAACTTAGCACAACACTCCTCAATGAGTAATGCCAAGTACTCCTTATTTTTTCTTACTCCTGTCCAGTAGGGTAAAATGCGTAAGATCAATAAGTAACTGAACCCAATACAAATGTTATCCTAATATTCTATATTTTTATTTCATGCAACAACACTATCTTGTATGACATGTTCAAGGAATAAGACAAAAAATACAAGGAATACGAAAGCACGAGTAAAATAATAGTGAGCAAGGGACTCTACTACACAATATGAATCAGTTATTATCTATTAAATCGTTCTAACTATTCTAAGTTACACAAGTTCAAGATCTCCAATTCCTACTATCGAGTGTAACTTAGAAGCACGACCTTATAAGTTAAGACAATTAGAACTAATCAGGTTCTAATATAATTCAATCAATAATGACTATAAATTGAAATAATAAATCATCATGTCCTTAATTGATGAATTTAGACATTCTAAACTAAGATCTTATAAATATCTATTAAGCTATGGATTATAAATTAAACACCATAAGATTGGAGTTAATCACATAATCCAAAGGGTAAGTCTTAAGGATTAAGGTTTGAGTCTAAATGTGAACTAAACAATCAAGGCAAATTTTATTAAGCAAAATTAAGGCTTAGTAGGATGAATCTCCTAATTTTAATCTAAGATTAAAAGATAAAATAATCATCATTAAAGTATGAAAATCTAGAAATTAATAAAACTAATGTTTCATTCATTGAATAACCCATTTACTCAATGAATGAATTTTAACATATGATTTATTCCTAATCTTAAAGGAAAAGGTCTTATGGTGCAAGTGAAGATCCTAAGGAAGCTCTTAATGAAAATACTTGAGGGATTTTAAGAGTTAATGATAGTTATTACAACTTATCTTTATTTGTTGTTTTTATTTAATTAGGGAAGTTAAGAGCAAATTTTAGCTAAGCAATATTATCCTTAGAGATTTTCAAGCCTAAATTAGAAGTTTGACAAATATTTCAAATTATAGGATTTAAGACTTAAATTAATACTAAATCAGTTTTATTATTATTTTTAATGATTTAAAAGATATTTTATGGGTTAAGAAGACTTAACCTTAATTTTGGGCAAAATAACCATTTGCCCTTACTTAAAGGTCTAAAAAGCTACTTTTTGATTTAGGGTTCCAAATTAGATTTTCTTACTGCCAAATGATTCCTTACTATTGAACATGAAGATATACAATAAGTACACCAAATTTGTAAAAGAAATAGGTCCTATAGGTCCAAACTAAGGAATTTAACCTATAAGGGCATTTTGGTAATTTCACTTAGTAAAGTCTAAACTTTTAATTAGTTTATTGTTGTATACTATCTAAGGATTTCATAGAGTCCAAGAACCTTAAATTCTAATATTTAATGGATTAGTTATGAGTGTTCTAAGTTTAAGGGTAAATGTATTATTTCTAGGATTAAGAGGGGTCAAAAACTTAGCTTTTCTATTTGAGATCCAAATTTAGCAAACTCAGTAGCTATAACTTCCCTATATCACACTGAGTACTTTAACTAGGAGTCGATCCAAATTAGACCTCATTTGGCCAAGTTATGACCTAATTAGGGTTAGGGGTATTTTGGTCAACATATAGTTTCTAGTGGTAAAAACCCAAATTTTATTTCAGTTTACTGTTGGCACTGAATTTCTAACCCAATTAACATCTTGAATTTCTTAATTTGGAGTCCAAAAGACCAAGTTATGGTCATTTCAATGTTATGGTCTATTTTCTTAAAGGGGGGTCAAAACTCAATCTTTTACATATTTAAAACTCATATACAATTTTATATAGTGCTCAATTTTACTTAAACTAGGTTCAAATTTGATATAATTCAGCTCCACTAGGGTCCTAGAGTCTTTAAGATTTAAAAATTGTGAAGTTTTGACTATTTCAAGCGGTTCTGAATCAATCCGGACAGTTCTAGGATACGCGCTGCAGCGCTTTCAGGCACTGCCACTATGGCGCGCTGTAGCGGATTTTGGCGCTATGGCGCTCTACAGCGCTTACAGCGCTTTCAGGAGCTGTGGCGCGCTATGGCAGGTAAATTTAATTTCATCAAAAATGTTTTTTATGCTTCACCAAATTATTATACAACGGCGGCGCGCCACGGCGGACTCGAATTTGAAACTTCGGACGCTGCGGCGCGCTACAGCGCTCGACTGTGATTTTGCCTGTGCGGAAACCGCAACGGGTCATCTTTCAGACTCAAATAATCTCAACCTAAAGCACTTCAGGTGTGGTAACATATACCAATGGAAAGGTATTTCCGAGACCTTTCCATTTGTATCTAAATCAGCACCAAATGATTATGTTATCAATACAAATAATGGAGTTAAGAGACTAGGTGTACAGAAGTTCATATTTGCAGATTTCTATATCTTTCCCTATCATTTGCAGATTTTAATGAGCTTCTATATCTTAAATACAGATTCATAGATATAAAACTAAGGTAACACAAATTCTCAAATATATAACTGAGCATAAGAATAAAATAGAATAGCCATTGGATTAACCAATGGAGGGAAAGGGGGGTACCTTGGATTTAATAATGGAAGATTTCCTAAGGGAGGCTTCAGAGCTTGAGAGATCCTTCCTTCAGCAAGCACTATAATGGAGGATTCAGATAGTCAAAAAGAATAGTGGAAATGGGGAACTAAGGGCTAAAGGCTCTTTTAATGGAGGGGAAGCCTGCCATGGGATGGGATGGGCCTGAGTTGTCCCATCCCACTTGGTCAGATAGGGGGGCTGGCAGAAGATAGAGGGGCAGGCTAGCTGAGCACAGCAGGGGGGCTGAAAGGAAAGGAGCTCATAATTGCAGCAGGGATTGGATGGCTATGGGTCCCAACTTGCCAAAGAAGAAGGAGGGAAAGAAGATAAAAATTCTCATTTTTAAAATTGCTTTATTTAATTAAATTAATCCTAAAGAAAAATTAGGTTTTATAAATGTGCTCTGAAATATCTTAAAAATTCTCCTCAAGCTAATTTGGGGGTGAGGAACGAAATGATGAAATTGGATTTTGATTTTGACGATAATTTATTTTTATTATTTTCTAATTAATTAAATATATTAAAATATTTGAAAAAATTCGACGACTTCCGAAAAATCTCAAAATTTCACCCTTAGCTAATTTGAGGGTGAGGATCACAACGGCGAAGTCAAATTTTGATTTCAAGGTCAAAATAGTTTGGTCAATTTTCAGGGTTCTTGAAATTTTCAAAATCAGGATTTGATCCATTTGACCCTTGATTTGGACTAGGTATGTCTTGGTGGCAAACTTTGATAACTTACTTAGTGTGCTAGAATCAAAATCAGGATTTGGACTAATCCTAATTGACTAAGATAACAACTTGGGTTATTACAGCATGGCTCTCCCTTGAATTCTCTCATCAATTATGAGAGAGAAGCTCTAGTCATGAGTCTTTTTTTTTAATTGTGTGCATTAGAGGAGAGGAAGAGAATTTTGGCAGAGACAAAAATAAATAGCTTGGTTTTGGCAAGTTATTAGGCATAGAAACTATTTAACAATCTATTTAAAGCTATAACCTAAATCAAGACAGCCATTAGATTAAAATCAGATAGCTGAAATTTCTCGAGCCATGATCTATATCCACACGAACTCCAAAAATTACAAATTTAATATCGAAAGGAGTGTCTCGATGAGACGAATGCACACATCTAAAAATCATTAAATTTGGATGAGTATTTTATTTTATATTAATTTTTAAGTGAAAAATTCAAAAATTTGTTACGTTTAATTCGGAGCTCAAAACTTTACAAAACTTAAACATAACATCCTCTTATGATGCTTAACTTAAATAAACAAAAATTTCTAAATTTTGACTTTTATTTTATCTATTGTCAACTCCAGAAGTTTAAACTTCATGAAATTATTTAGGATAATTTGAGATTCTAATTGTGCTCAAATTTTTGCAGGAGGATCCCATCATTATGCTTTGTTTGAAGATATTTTTATTTAATTTTTATTTGACTTAAAATTAGGATCTTGATTTTCAACTTAATTTGATCAATTTAGGTCAAATTGACTGGGTAAAAACATTGGGTAACAACATTGAGTTGTTACAAACTCCTCCACTTAAGAATGATGTAGTCCTCGACGTCATTGCTAGGAAAGGGAAAGTAACATGCAAAGAAATTAAGATCTGAAATTTGGAATTTTAAAGGTACTTGGATTCTCAAAGAGACTCAGATATTTTTGTTACATATTCGTCTCTTTTTCCCACGTGGATTCCTCAAGAGAGTGATTTCTCCACTGAACCTTTACCATAGGATTGAATGATTTCTCAAATGCTTCTGGTCATGAGCTAAAATTTTAATAAGTTCCTTTGCATAGGAAAGATCCAGCTGAAGAGATACTATTGGAAGTTGAACTAGGTGAGATGGATTACGAAGACACCTCCACCGTGAGGAGATATGTAATATGTTATGAACTGCAGAGAAATCTTCAGGGAGTTTCAATCTATAGGCTGTGAAATCGATCTTTTCTAGAACTTCAAATGGTTCGACGTAGCGAGGAATGAGCTTCCTAGCTACACCGAAGCGATATACACCTTTCATTGGGCTGACTTTAAGATACGCAAAATCTCCAATATTGAACTCCAGAGTGCGATGATGAGCATCATGATACTTACTCTGGCGATCTTGAGCTATTTTAATTTGCAGCTAAATTAACTGAACTTTTCTGTTTGTTTCTTCAACTAAATCTAAACCATATAGCTGAACACTGCCAGTTTTAGACCACGCTAAGGGGGTACTGCATTTTCTACCATATAATGCTTCATACGGAGCCATGCCAGTACTTGCTTGGAAAGTGTTATTATATGCAAATTCTATTAAAGGAATATGGTCTTCCCAGAAACCTTTGAAATCCAGAATACAGAGATGAAGGTCTTCGAGAATCTGATTAACTCGTTTTGTCTGACCATTTATTTGAGGGTGAAAGGTGGTACTCATGGCAAGGGTAGTTCCCAAGTCTTGATGCACTGCCTGCCAAAATTTTGAGGTGAATTTGATATCATGATCGGATATGATTAATCTAGGAATTCCATGAAGCATGACAATTTCCTTGATATACAGTTTTGCCAATTTCTCCACAGAATTGATTTGACACTTTGGAATAAATTGTGCTGATTTTGTTAGTCGATCGACTATGACCCAGATAAAATAAGCTATCAGATCTTGATTTAGGCAGACCCATAATGAAGTCCATAGAAATATCAAACCATTTCCATTCGGGAATGACCAGAGGATGGAGAAGCCCTCCAGGCTTTTGGTGTTCTACTTTGACTAGGTTACAGACATGACACTTTGCTATAAATTCAGCCACGCTCTTTTTCATTCCAGGCCACCAAAATGATTTTTTAGATCCTGATACATCTTGGTACTACTAGGGAGAAGTTGGTAACTAGAATTATGACCTTCCACCAAAATTTCTTAGTGAATAGATTTTGGAATCCATAAGCGATCTCTTTGATATATAATGCTACCTCACAGCAGCAAATCGAAAGGATGACCACTTTCGATCTCTATTTTAAAATTCAAATAGTCTTCATCTTTAGTTTGGGTGATGAAGATGTCTCAATGAAAATTTGGTTCTACTAAAGTCATAGAAACTGTCGAGCTTAGCACAACACCATGAACTGGCTGGATATCAAGTTTCCTGAATTCTTCTTCCAGAAAACTTGAAGCTATTAAGGATGAGAGTGTAGCAAGACGACTGAGCGCATCGACTACAACATTTGCTTTTCCGAGATGATATTGAATGTTCATATTATAATCGCTAATCAATTCCAGCAATCTCCACTGATGATAGTTGAGCTCATGCTGGGTGAAGATTTACTTTAGACTCTGATGATCAGTGAAGATGAAACATTGGAAGCCATAAAGATAATGATGCCAAATTTTCAGAGCAAAAACTATGGAATCTAAGTCAAGATCATGGATAGGATAATTCTTTTCATGAGGCTTTAACTGATGATACACATAGGCTATAACTTTTCCTTCTAGCATCAGCACATATCCCAATCCTATCCTAGATACATCAGTATAGACTTGGTAGTTAAGGCCCTCCTTAGGTAAGGCCAGTACAGGAGCAGAAGAAAGAGCATCTTTTAATGATTAAAATGCATTCTCACACTCAGGGCTCCAAACAAATGGCACTGCCTCAAGCCAAAATTCACACTTGGAATGTTTTGCATAAAGCTCGTGATTCCGGAGTTCTTGCAGAATTGTTCTCAAGGGTTTCTCATGATCAGCACTACTGCTCTTGGAATAAATCAGAATATCATCAATGAAGATGATGACAAATTTATCTAATTACACTTTCAGAACATGCTGCATTAAGTCCATGAAAATAGATGGTGCATTTGTTAAACCAAAAAACATCACCAGAAACTCATAGTGTCCATAACAAATTATGAAGGCGGTTTTCTCAATATCTGAATCTTTGACTTGCAATTGGTGATAGCCAGACCGCAAGTCAATTTTTGAGAATACTTTAGCTCTTGATAATTGGTCAAAAATATCATCTATGTGCGACAACGGGCATTTGTTCTTGATGGTTACTTTATTCAGCTCTCTATATTCGATGCACTTTCTCATCGATCCATCTTTCTTCTTCACAAATAGAACTGGCGCTCCCTAAGGAGATGAACTTGGTCCAATAAGACCCTTCTCTAGCAGCTCTTGAAGTTATTTGTTTAGCTCTTGAAGCTCCTTAGGCGCTATACGATATGGAACCTTAGATAATGGTTGAGTGCCTAGAATTAGTTCTATAGAAAATTTTACTTCTCTAACGGGAGGAAGACCAGGTAGGTCTTCAGGAAAGACATCGAGAAATTCACAAACTATTTGATTCTCAGAAATAGGAACGACTTTTTTCTTTTCTCCCAATATTGTTACGAGGTACGCATCGCATCCCTTTATGACTAGTTTTTTTACTTTCAATGCATTAATCAATGATGCCTGGGTACTGGATCTTCCGACCAAGGTTTTTAACTGACTTCCACTTCCTAAAGTGATTTTCTTATTTTGGCAATTTATGGAAGCACCGTATTTGCTTAACCAATTCATGCCCAAAATCATGTCAAAATTTGTGATTGGCAATATAATTAATTTAGTTCCATATTTGTGTTCACTAATAGGAATATCTATATTATAGAATTGTTGTGATTGCATACAGGCTCTGGAAGGTAACTCGATGCTCAACAAGTTTGCTAATCGATATGTTGGTAGCTTAAGAGTTTTAATCTAGCTCTCTGATACGAAGGAATGACTCACTCAGTATTGAAAAGAACATTACAAAGTCTATCGTTTATTGTTAATATGCCTAAGATTACAACAATTAATGAGAATCGCTACTCAGACATTCAAAAATACTGAAATAATAATGATTAAATAAAATTAATTTATGACATACCTGAAATGACATCATTGTCTTTGGGAGCAAATGCGGGAGTCAACATATAAGCTTTTGTATAAGCTATAGGTTCCTTACTCTGGGGCGACTGACCTTGGTGATTGTAGGCTAGCTTTGGAGAAAGTAGATCTGCTTTAGTAGAGACTGGCATCATAGTCAGGGCAGGTTCTCAGATGTTTGTTGGTTGTGTGCAGAATACTTGCTTACGATGGGAGTGGTCGATGAACACTCCATTGATTATTATTTTAGAATCATAACGATGGCCACTTTGACCACATGTAAAACATACACCACCAAAGTGGTAGCATTTCCCATACAGATGGATTCGCTTGCATTCAGAGTTCTTAGGTTGAGATTGTTCAACTTCAATGCTATAAACCTTCGCCATCTTGTGATGACCAAAGTGCTCCTTTCTTGGTTGCACGAACGCAGTCTTATGCTTACGGTCTATCTGACCTTGAAATCCTTTCTGAAGGCGAGTCTCCTCGATCAATTCTGTCAAATTCTTGATTTGGCGGGACATTAAATGAGCTTTTATTTTGTCCCTCAGCCCTTTCAAGAATTGGTGGCATATAGCTACCTCAGTTCTAACCAGATATGAAACAAAATGTGACAATCTCCAGAACTCCTGTTCATAATCGAACACAAATTTGTTTCCTTGAGTAAGATGTGGGAGTTCATCCTCCATAATTGCTTATGCCAAAGACGGAATGAATGCTTCGCGAAAGGCTTCCAAGAACATATCCCATGGGATATCTTCTAACTCATAATTAGCGAATTTATTATTTCATTCGTTCTCCCACTAATATTCTGCTTCCTATTGAAACAGGTGGGTGACTAAATGAATGGCTTCCAAATTAAGGCATTTGATGATATCTAGGTTTTTTCAGCTATCTTAAGACAATTCATAGTGTCTATTGGGTTTAGCGCTCCATTTAATGTGGGTATCCTAAGATGAAGGAAACTATGTAGGATCTTATCTCCTATATAATGTGAGGATGATGTAAATCCTGTTTGTGGTACAGACTGTTGACGAACACAGAGAATCAGAGCATGGGTCTCTTGCCCCTGTTGCGCATAACTTTTTATTAAGGCTCTCATCAAGTTAGCCATTGAATTCAATTCCTCGGGTTCGTTAGATGATGAGACTGTATTTTGGACAAGGGTAGGAGTAGAAGGAGATCCAAGATTCATGACTGTGAATAGAGTATAGAATCATCGAACAAAATAAAATTCCATTCAAATAATGGTTTTAGTTTTTTTTTTTAATTACAAATACCTTATTTGCATCTCTTTTCCTTAATGTACATTTCAAATCCTAGGATGTCCATTTCATGTTTGATTATCACTTTTCAATGATGTTATTTTGTTCATTCAATTCCTAGGATGTCCTCATTCTCGATATTTTCAATTTTTAATTCTGAGATTCAATTGATGAACATTGGATGTTGCTTTCCTTACACTTAGTGATTTGTGATCTTGTCTAACATAGTGAATAAATCATAAAGTAAATAGGAACAAACTCCGTATCTGACATTTTATGATATTTCTTTGAGACTAATTGTAGATCCCCGCCCCGTCGCCGAGCGCAACCGAAGTATATAATAACAAAATAGTCGGCGACGAAGTGGTGAACCACTCAAGAATGCATTACCCATCTCTCCGAATAGGCTAGAAATAAGCCCGTACAAAGGATTGCTGACTCATACCCCAAAGAGAAGGGTCATGAGCTAATACTTAAGATAAGAGTAGTATCCTTATCCCAAGTACTAGATAAATGCATACATTGGATTTACATACAAAATGAAGAATCCAACATATATATATATATATATATATATATATATATATAAGGTATCAGCATTTCTAGTATGCTGATCATATTATAATACTAAAGATAAGTAATATATAAACAGAGTGCAGAAGCTAAGCATACATTCAAAAATATTTATCACAGAAATAGAATAAAAATATTCATCTCAGAACAAAAAAAGTAAATACGTCCTGAATTAATACAAACGGTTAACTGAAATGATACTAAAATAAAATCTAAGCACTGAATTGAAATAACTAATCAAAAGAGGTAAAGCTGGAGGAGAGATCCGCCAAGGCTCCACAAACTCATACCGAACCTTCTGCACGTCCTCCTGATCTGGCTCAACAAAATGCTCAGAATCTAGCAAATTACCATATCCCAAAAGTACCACATGTTAGACAATAAGTCTAACATATTGAAACTAATCTAATAATTTTAATTGATTACTTAACATTTAAATAATATAAACCAAGCTGCAAAAAAACTGTAAAAGTAATCAAAAATTTAAAACTGTATAAAACTGAAGAAAAGTAAAGTTGATTGTATACTGAATATTGAAAATGAATGAAACTAAGTAAATAACATGTAAGACTATATGGTATGTCACTAAAATCATGCATCTGTATATGCTATGATATGAAATGCAACTGATATGCAATCGAAATATCACTGAACAGGTATGAATCGTATTGTCCAATGCCTACATATATTCAGTTGGGAATTTAGTACTAGTCATCCTGCAAATTCCTCGATTGATATATGCAACATTCTATAATCCATAAATCATCATTGATACTCATACATTATGCTCATGTTCATGCTCATGTCTTTACACTACATGCTTATAATCCAGAAATTCAAAAAATGATATAAAATAAAATAATGAATCAAATGTCTCCATTGTGCAGAATTCATCTAAATGGATTCTGACTCCTAGTTCTAATTCCAAAAATTTGTTTTACTTGAGATTTTACTTAAAATCATCAGTTAGAAAGATTGTATACACATATTTAGTATATTTCCAAGAAAGGTGGATTTAACACTTGGTTTGTTTGAAGCGACACCTATCAAAGGGTTCTTTGATAGGAGGCATCACCCATTGACAATTTTTAATTCACTCAAACTAAGCTGTTAAATACCTTAAATACAAGCACACTTAGTGTTCTAAGGAGGGTAACTTGAAATACTTAGATTGTTTGAGGCCACCACTATCAAAGCGCTCTTTGATACAAGGCATCACATGTTGGCAATTTTTATTTCACTCAAACTAAGGATTTAAGTCCCTAATAATAACACTCTTAGGATCAGAGGATTTACTCTAAGTGGACTGTATCCGCCTAAGCCCGTAGGATACAACAAAGATAAGTCTTACTTAGAGTGACTCAACTAATCTTGAATACTGCTAAATTGATCCTATACTATGGATATACACTACTATACTCAACTAATAATATGGGTTCAATGAATAATATTTAATCAATAAGGATCACCAAAGCTATAAATTTAAAAATCATTGGGATGAATCCTATACAAGGTTTCAAGGATGTGACCAAAAGGTCACCCAATATAGGCTACTACCACATGGAAGGAATTTCATGGTAAGTACTTTTGGCAATTCTACCACAAGGGTTAAAGATTAACTGCTAAGGTTAAGGGGAAAACATCTAAGTTCCTACATCAAGGTTCAGTGACAGACTATAAATACACGTCTGCGCTCACACGCAAGTGTACGTGGTTTGAAGTAATAAGTGGAAAGTGTTAATTTCCGGGATTTATCGAACCACAGAGAATTGGTTGTTGTGACACTAAGGTCTATCTATTCTCACTAATGTTTAAGCTACAATTGGTTGGTTGAGTTGGCCCTAGATTTATCACAATAATCACTATGTAAAGATAAGTTATATAAAAGAGAGAGGAGAGTTGGGTTAACCCCGCATGTGATGAGAAGTTTATTAATGCATGTTGAATTCTCAAGCTTTTTCTTTTATTCTTTTTGATTAAATCAAGTGCACATTGTGCTTCCTTGAGTTTTACCTCAAGGTTTCACAAGTTCAAATCTTGTGCTCAAAATGAACACACATTTGATTCTATTTTGGCACAAAGATTATTATAAGATTTTAGGTTTAGTGTTTTTGATCAAGGAGACATTCGATTTTTAAGTCTTTTAAATCTTATAAGCATTGATTCCACCACAAGCATCACTCACATCACACATAGTTGAGATGAGGGATTAATATGTTGGGCTCAATGACTATGTCACTTAGTTTATGAGCACTCAACTATTTCTTTCTCTACCTCAATTATGTTGAGCTAAGGAGCTCATTTAGTGAGTCTTAGCACCACATAAATCAATACTTTGGTTGAGCTTAGATTAAGGTACATTAAGCTTAAGAACTTTGTCACATAATTCTAAGCTTTCATGCACCCATAAACCTAGCATCCAACCTAAGGTGAGCTATGGAGCACAAGACAAGTTAGTTCTTGAGATTATGAGTTAATTTTACTTTCATCCACATTCAAGACTAAATAATAAAAGGGATTTCTTAACAAGGCATAGAGTTCTCACATTTTATTTGTGCTTGAGAAAAGAAACTTCATACATTAAAATTTACTCAAACACATGAGGGTTTTCCCAACCCTCCCCAAGGGAGAATTAGCTACTCATTATAAAGGAAATGAAGTAAAACACATACATGAATAAAGACTCTTTCATGATCAACTAAGAAAAGAAACTACAAAAGCAAAGTTTAGAAGATACTAGGAACATTCCTTGGAAGTTCTCTTGACTTCTTCTTCTCCTTCTTCAAGCTCCTCTCTTAGGTCGCTAGTGATGCCTTCTTTCTCCTCTTCCTTAGCAAGAGCTTCCTTTGCCACCCTTGGGGAGTTCCTCACTTACACTTATGCACCCCTCCTCCTTACTTAGTGAATTGAGCAAAATTGTGAACACTCCTCTAGTCAAGAGGAAGTGTATTTATAGGAGAGGGGCTGCATTCACCTTCATCCTCTCCATAACCAGCATTTGACAATTAAAAATTTTGATGTCATGATGGCAAATCCCAAATTAAGGGTGAAGTGACTAATATCCTTCTTTGTTTATCCTTCTTATCACATCAAGAGGCCACTTTCCATTAAAATCAGAGCTGCTTCAGAGAATGATGGCTGGGGACAAGATGCAGGTTGGGGGTCTTGTCCCAGCCATAATAAATGCTCCTGACTGGCAAAAATTACGGCGGTCGCTGCAGCGGCTGCAGTGCGCTGCGGCGTACTGTAGCGCGCAAAGGCACAAGCAAAAAAATAGCAAAGTATTCCGCTATCGCACGCTACCGCATACACGCACTGAAAAATTACTCACTGTAGCGCGTGGTAGCAGTTCCATTTGCAAATTATACTGCTGCAGCGCGCTGTGGGGGGAGTATTTCGCAAACAGGATCCGCTGCAGTGTGCTACCGCGCCCGCGGTTTGCAAATGAACCAACTGCAGCGTGCTACCGCACTCGCAGTTCGCAAATGAACCCACTGCAGCACGCTATCGCGCATGCGGTTCACAAATAAACTCGCTGCAGTGCGCTACTGCGCTCGCAGTTCGAAACAGGATCCGCTGCAGCGCGCTACCGCGCCCGTGGTTCGCAAATGAACTAGCTGCAGCGCATTCCTTTGAAAAATCTTGGAATTTTGTCAAAATGTCTCAGAACTTCATTGGAGAGGCTATTTTCTTAAAAAGATAAACAAAATCTAATTTAGGAGCAGTTTAAAGATTAGAATTGAATAAAATTTGTCTTTATTTTAAATATATTTTATGGATTCATCACACCCACACTTAAATTCTTGCTCGTTCTCGAGTAAGTTCAAAATGATATATTTTTTTCTATTTTGTAGGGATGATAGTCACAACAACATATTTAGAATAAATATAAGTCAAGGTGTGAGCATAATAATAATAAAACGAAACATTTAGCAATATTAATATTTTAATCGTGGCAATAAGTGGGTTAATCAATTCATCTCCAAATATTTGATTTTTCATGCTTGACACTAGGTGATGGGTAAAGTTCATTGTGGACCATAGACTAGAGTGGTAGTCAAAGACTCCAAGAATTTTTGCCATATGTGCTCCTTCTTATGAATTATAAAGATGAAGAGATTAAAGGAGAGATATTTTTCTTTATCCTTTCACATTTTGATCATTTAGGAGAGATATTTTTCATCATCTTTTTTTAAATATATATATATATATATATATATATATATATATATATATTTTTTCTTTTTAATCTTAGGGAGAGATATTTTTTTTCATCCCCAATATACATTTTTGTGGTCATGAAGTCCTACGGGAGCCTAACACACTCTTTTTAGAGTATTCACCAAATTTTCTAGTCTAAGTCCAATGCCTTCCCCCACACTTAGTTCAAGGCATTAAGTTAAATTTTTAAAGATTAGATTATCCTCCATTCATTCCTTAATTAAAATATTTTAGTGCTTATAATACATTTGGTCATTTTTTATAAACTCCCTTTTACTTATATCAAATTTCAACTTGACATTTTTGTGATTTTTATTTTTTTGAAAAATTCAGAAAAAATTAATGTCATTGAAAAATATCATAAACTGAGGGAAATATAAAGATTCATAAAATAAAATCTCAAAATAAGACAGAGAAAATACAAAGGAAAATCATAGAAAAGAACAAAAAAAAAATACAACCTATTCAATCATTGTCTTCCTCCTCTTCATCCACCTCCTCCACATATGCGGTTTTACAAGGATAGCGCGTCTCTGGAATGGGGGCACCAACAGGTGGCCTAGGCAACATGGATGGATCTGGTCCACCCTACAAGCTCCAATCCTCAAACATCATCTCTAGGGCTTCATAAAAGTTGGATTAAAACTGGCGCTACTGGATGAGTTCTTGTTTAAAGAACCCTATGTCCATGGCAAGAGCCTAGCTAAGCTCCGCTTGCTGATTATGGAGACGTATCAAGAGCTTGTTCGTGTGGTAAGGGTCGGGTTGCGCGGATGCTTCCCCCTGCGCGCCCCTTCTTTTCTTGGGCAGCTTTCGTTCGCTTGCCCGGATATTCAGGTTCGATGGGTTAAGGGCGCAACCGGGGGGAATGATGGTGTCTGAGGAGAGGATCTTGACCCCTTGGGTCTCGCACAACCCTGATATCAAAGACCTGAAGGCCAATGCAGCGCAGGGACCCTTGAGAGCTTTTCAAAGCTGCCCAAAAATAATATTGGAAATGCGGATCTCGCCCGGCCTAACCAACGAGCACAAGAGAAGTGCTCGAGCACGGGTCACTTCAATCAAGTGACTCGTAGGCATGATAAAGTTAGAAAAGAAGACTAGCCAAGCATTACACGTATCCATTAATTCAGAACGAGGAAAGTTGGCTAATCCTCCTTCTCCTTCGGTGTCCTCGTGGATGATTTCCACAACAAGATCAATGGGGGGTTGGCGAGATTCCAAGAGATCCAAGTAAGCGCAAGAATGTACCTCCTTAAGCCCATAGAATTGCTCGATTTGAGCAACTCCAAGGGTGACACCCTTATCTCGATAGAAAAACCGCTGCCCAGCCGCATCGATTGCATTTGCATAAATCTCTTGGACAATCGCCGGGTACGTCGGGGATCTCTTTGTCACCAACTCCTTCCATCCTCGAGGGATGACTTGCTCAACTGGAATGGGTAAGGTGGGGCTGAAACATCTCTCCGGAATTAACTTCTGCTGAGAAGTGGTTGAATAGAAACGCTGCTCGGCCTCTATGGAAGAGAAATTTTTCTTATTAAAAGTTCCCCCGGAGGAAGAGGCTTCGGCCTCCCTTCTTGGAATGGCTTTCTTTCCGGAAGATATAGCGAGAAATGAGAGCTAGAGATATCAAGAGTATGAGGAAGAAGGAGAGTAAAGCATGGTGCAAGGATAACCCCCCCCCCCCCCCCCCCATGCCTCCTATTTATAGTTAAGAGAATCCAAGGCAAGAGAGTATGGTCAATGGGTCTTCCCCATGTAATAAAGTGGTGATCCATGTGAAAGGGGGGCAACTTTTTCAGCCACACCTTTTGACTGCATGGGGAACCCAAATTGCATAACTTTTTGACTGCATGGTTCCCAATGCAGAGGAGAAAAAACAAATTTCTGCAGCTGGAGCAAACCACTGCAACGCACTGTAGCATGCGGTAGCGAAATTTTCGCTACGGCGCACTATCACGGAATTTCCACTACAGTGCGCTGTAGCAGAAAATTCACTACTGCGCGCCGTTGCGGGTTTTCTACAAATGCGGTTTACCCGTTGTAGCGCCAATTTTTTTTTTTTTTTTTATTTTAAAGTGGGTTTGCCTTCCATTAAGCGCTTAATTTAATGTCTTTAGCTAGACTCGCTAACGATCAATTAGTAGGATCCGGTGGTTTCCTCTTCCATAAGCTGAAAGTGCTAGAGTGAGTACAACTCTCATGGGTGCTTGAACTCCTACTATCTTCTACTTACATTAGCGAATCCATTATTTCCATTTCAAGCTTAGGGGGAGTTTTCTTTTTCCTTTTTCCACGTCTTATTTTTCTTTTTCTTTCTCCTTCCTTGCTCCCATTTTCTAAGGAAGGAGTTGAGCTATTATCAGAATTTCTTTCTTCTATCATTAGATCCTCTAGAATATCATCAATCCATAACCTTTCTTCTCTTACCCTTCTCTTCACGTCATTTTCCATTACTCTTTGCTTGAATAAAGTGGGTTTAAGATCAATTAATTCAGTTTTTCCTTTTACACTTACGCTCATAACCCCGCGACTTATATTAATAACAGCTTTCACACTCATTAGAAAGGGTCTCCCAAAGATAATCGTGGAATTCTTATTCTATTGATCCCATTCACAAACCACAAAATCAGTTGGAACTATAAAGTTTCCAATTTCGACTACAACATTTTTTATCATTCCAAGAGGGGTAAGGGATTCTAAATTGGCAAACTCCAAAGTAATAAAATGAAAAAGAATAATATTCTTTATTTTATTTTAAAAATATTAATATTAATATTATTTTGATTATTTATCTTTATATATAAATAATTTTTATTATTATAAATAATATATATATATATACACATATATATATAGAAAGAAATCGACAAAAAATGAATGTTGCAGAAATTAGGAAATATATTCATATATAAAAAAAAAAAGAAAATGACAGAAATGAAAGTTGCAAAAATTATTAAATATAAGCATATATAGAAAAAAAAATGACAAAAATGAAAGTTGTAGAAATTAGGAAATATATACCTATATAGAAAAAAAGAAAATGACAGAAATGAAAGTTAAAGAAATTAGGAAATGTATATATATATAGAAAAAAAGAAAATGACAGAAATAAAAGTTGTAGAAATTAGGAAATATATACATATATAGAAAAAAAAAATGACAGAAATGAAAGTTATAGAAATTAGAAAATATATACATATATAAAAAAAAAAAGAAAATGATAGAAATGAAAGTTGTAGAAATTAAGGCATATATACGTATATAAAAAAAAAGAATGACAAAAATGAAAGTTACAGAAATTAGGAAATATATACATATATAGAAAAAAAGAAAATTATACTAATGAAGGTTAAAGAAATTAAGAAATATATACATATATAGAAAAAAGAAAATAATAGAAATGAAAGTATATAATAGTAATAATATTAACATTAATTATAATAATATTTTTATTATTATTATTATTCAAAGAAGAAGAAAAAATGAAAAAATAAAAAATGTTTCATTTTTTTCTCCTTACACATTTCTTACCCTATATTGGCGTTAATGAGGCTTTACTGGAGGTTGACGAGGGGAACTGGTGGTGGGTGAGGAAGAAAAGGGGGGCATGGGAGGAGAAGAGAGGTGGGGGAAGATAGGAGTGTGGAAGGAGAGGAGGAATGGGGGAGGGGATGTGGAAGGGGGATGGGAAGTGTATTTATAAACTTTGATTTTTTTTTATTAATTAATTAATTTCTCTCTCATCTATTATTTGGATGAGATAGATGAGAGAGAATTTGTCATGATTATTGGAGTGTTAAATTTGATCTTTACTTCCTCCTTCTTATCTTCTTTTTTTATCTCCTTTTTCTCTCTCCTCTTTCTCTCTACTTTCTCTCTTTTCCATTTCTTTTCCAGAAAATAACAAAACTTAACATGGAAAAAATATACTATCGTAAAATTTTTTAATTTGGAGCAGAATTTTTAGTTTTCGTTAATTTTGAAGTCACTTGGGATCCTAATTTTTGAGTTGGGTTTAGTCCTAATTATCCTAATAATGACTTGGGTCGTTATAGACTCCCATACTTAAAAATGATGTCGTCCTCGACATCATGCAATCAAAATTATTTATGGGTGAGAATATTACTTGACATATTGAATAGCATTGGGTAATTCTTCCTCATGGAGTCTTCTCTTTTCCAAGTGGCTTCTTCTTCTAATGAATTTTTCTATTGTACTCTTACCATTGGGATGTGGCGACTCTGAAATTTTTGATTATCTGAACCCAATATTTTGAGTGGTTCTTCTTTGTAAGTTAGATTAGGTTGGAGATTGATTGAAGGGGTAGACACTTGCTGGAACAATTTCTGTAGACACCTTCGTAATGAAGAAATGTGAAATACATTGTGAACGGCAAAAAAATTATCTGGTAGTTTGAGCTTATATGCGGCATCTCCAATTTTGGCGATTATTTTGAAGGGTCCAATGTATCTTGAACTTAGCTTCCCTAATATGCCAAACCTATGAACTCCTCTTATTGGGCTTACCTTTAGAGAAAACTCTAAATACTTTGGATATCATTAATTATATTATATATATAAGCGAAAAGTATGGAATAGAATTTGCAATTTGTAGGAGAATAAGTAACAGGCATTTAAAATACAATTATTGTATGTTTCTCTATAAATTAAAATTGAATAATAATTAAAGTAATAATAAAATAAATTTGTCACCAGTAAGTAATACTACATAAAAAATTAAACATTTCTATTATTAATTGAACAAATGATAATAATAATACAATTCAAGTGGGCAATTCTCAAACTTTAAGGAATCAAGCATGTCTGCTTGATTATCATAATTTAGGTTCTAATATAACATATATATTTGTCAATGTTAGCCCTCCCGTAGGCATAGTAATAGTATCCTTATATCTTCAAGAGCAGAGTGACAACAAAATGGCCATGTTATAAACACAAAATTAAATTATGTACATATTATAAATAACTTCAGTGGAATCCCATTTTTATTCATTCAATTATGTTACATATTTATGATAATTTCTCAAATAGTGATAGTCTACTTAAACTATGAAATTTGCAAGGCTAATAAGTATGTGATTAAATCAATGAAATCTGCAAGTTTCAAAATGGAGCAAAGAGCTTGTAATTAAATTAGGATATATAAATGTACTTCATGATATCCAGAGTATATATTTTTATGTTTAGTTGATCTCTTGGAAATCTGTGTGAAAAAATATTTGGATTAGCAAAAAAAATAAAGAAATGCAAATTTTTATTATCTTCCCTTGCACTCAGTGTGTTTCAATATCAGTAAAACAAAATAGTAAGAAAAGGGGATAAGTGAGGTGGTGAAGAAACATTGTAGCATAGATAATGGTAAGAATGATGATGACAAAAAATCATGATAATAATGATAATAATAATAATAATAACATTGATATTATTATTATTACTGTTTATATTTATAAGATAAGAATGAAAATGAGAATGTTGGTGAAAGAAATATATATATATATATATGTATATATATATATATATAGAAAAGCTAGGATAATAATGATAATAATAATATTTTATTATTATGATCATCATCATCATTTATATGATAATTTACACGTAAAGTGTATTATTATTATTTATTCTAGTGAAAGAATATGATAATAGGAAGGAAATGATATTGTTATTTTTTAGGATAATTATATATGCATTTATTTATTTTAAAGAGAGAATTTTAGGATAATAATAATAATTATTATTACCTTTGCTATTATCATTATTATTACCTTTACTATTATCTTTATTATTTATGCAATGAAAATACTAATAATAAGTATAGTAGTATACTTATTATTATTTTTATTTGTTATTGATGAAAATAGAGATAGAATATTATAATAATATTATAAGTATTATACTTAATATACTATGATAATAATAATAATAAGTATTTATATATATTATTATTATTAACATTAAAAGATAATAGTAATGAGAGAATAACTTAATAATATAATATAAATGAGATAATTATTATTATAGTAATGTTTGATAACAATAATAATAATAATGTTATTATTATTATTATTATTATAGATATAATAATAAGTACTATAATTTTATTTACTTATTACTATTTATATTTATAATTATCATTTTGGTGATAATAATAAATATTATATTATTATTATTATCAAATGTTAATCATAATACTTATAATAATAATAATAATAATAATAATAATAATAATGACTATGATAATAATAATAATAACATATTAATATTATTATTATTATTATTATTATTATTATGGTTCTAGGAAATCAAGATGAAACTCCATGTAAGGTCATAAGCTTAGTCACATAATTTAGATGCATAAATCAAGTATGCATAACTATCATATTACAATTCAATCCAACACTCCAATTATGGGGTAAAATCAAAAAACTCATATGAATTGATTGCTTATAAATCAATCATGTTTTAAAGATTAATGTATGCTAATTGTCTTACTTAAGAGAAAATCAAAGATCTTAAGACATAATCAAGATGGTAAATCAAAATCCTTTCTTTTAGTTTACTATTCTAGAGTCAATGTCAAATCAGCAAGTATTAATTGAGTTCATGTAGATTATTGAATGCAAAATCAATATTTTTAATTTAGGTTAACTTACCTTTGAGCTTAATTAAGATTATTTAAGTTTGAAACCAATTATGACATAATTAAGGATATTTATACAAAATTTGACATACAAGATTATCATTAAGTTAAACTGTCAATTATTGAGGTTCAAATCAACAATAGGTTCTTCCTTGATTTATTCCAACACCTTTATTAAGTTAATTAGGGTTTTCTTCCTTGTTAAGGAAATTTAAGAAAGCTAAGTGTCCAATTCAGAAAGTAGGTTTTCTAATATGCATAATACTATATAAGAAACACATATAAGTATAATTAGCCAAATCAGAGAACATTAAGTGCTAGTTAATCGCTAATCATGTCCTAAGGAGTTTGGCGTATATTAGCAAAAAAAAAAATCAGAATTACTTGATACTTGGCAATTAAGTTCTACCTGAACATGTGATCAATCAAATACTAAAATCTTCAAATTTGGGTGATCAATCAAATACTAAGATCTGCAAATTTGGATAAGTACAAATCCTAAATTTCACTAATCATGCAAAACATGGATTAGGGCATAAATTATTAATCAAAAAATTATCCTACTTAGTACATGCATTCTATAAGACTTAAGTGACCAAATAAAACCATAGTCACCAGGCTCGAGGTGTACTCAAATGCTAGGTCCTTACTCAGACCCAGGCTCCTAAGGAAGTCTTAGCTTGATTGACCATATCAATCAATTGGGGCTACCCCTGACCTCGAGAGTGCGTGCATTAGGTTCACTTAGACTAGATGTGCAATTACAAATCAAAATGGAGTAGTGATGAGCCTACTCGACTCAGCACTAAGAGGGGGGGGGGAGTACCTGGCTTTGACGGGTTGGGACTGGTTCGAAAGATGGAATGACTACAAGGGTTAGGTGAGCTTCAGGAAGCAACTATGGGACTTGACTCCAAGTCTCTCCTTCTGATTGCCACTAGTTGGAGCTGGGGATCACCGAGGAGCTCGCAGAATAGCCAAAAATGAGAATTGGGGGAGGATTCCAATAAGGAAATCACAGTGAGAAAATATCCCACTGACATACTGTAAATACATGTTCGCACTCGCATGTAAGTCTACATGCTCTGAAGTATTATTTGGAAGGTAAGTTCCAATATTTATTGTCCTCAGGGAACGATGCATTTTGTTACTAAGGTTTATCTACTTTTATAAATGTTTAGACTAAAATATTTTTGGTTTAGTATGGTTCCTAATTAATAATTCAAAGATATCAAATTGAAGATACTATTTGAAAAGAAGGAAGAGTTGGGTTTCAATCATGCAATTTGTATTAGGATTAGTGTAAGTAATTAAATTAATTCAACTTTTAATGAAATTTGTTTTCATGCTAATCATAATCAAGTGAAGATAGCTTGCCTTAGATTGGTCCTCTAATTCTAACTATTTTATATCAAGTGCACAAGATGAACACACAAGATTCAATCTTGGCACATAGATCCTCATGTGATCGACAAGAGTTAGTTAAGATTCCTTACGTCTAAGTTATAAAAATAATCAATTTAATTTAGTAATCACATGAATTTGAATCCCACACAATTAGCGTCACATGCTACATGCACTATTTAGCTAAGGAAGTAAATTATTGGACTGCATGGATTATGTCACGATCATCCATGAGCACTCAATAATTATACTTCCTCCTTTAACGTCTGTTGAGCCACGGAGCTTGACTAACGGCTCTTGGCTCACATGCATCGACCTCTTGATTGAGCTCAAAGAATAGTGTTGTTAGGCTCAAGAGCTTTTCACTGAGTTCTAAGCACTAACTACATATCCCTAGCTTTACGCCAATTAGTGAGCTATGGAGCTCAAAGAGATTTAAGCTACCAAATCAAGCTATCATTCCAATCTCAAGGTGTTTACACCGAGAATCCTCGCACAACAAATATGTATTCATGGCGAGGACCTTTATGTGCAATCCCTTGAGCTTGGTATGACTGCTGATTTAATATTATTTTTGTTATAAAACTATTTAAAATAAAATAAACATTCATTCCACAAGCACGCATTCACAAGAAACATATCTAAATCAAAAAGACAAAGATTTAATTTATTGAAAAATATTTATACAAACACCATTTTGTCCCTTAACTCATTTCATGATTTCTGCCAAACCCATTACAAAAGATATGCAGAAAATAAAATACAAAGAAGTGAACCTTTGTATGGTTCTACTGAAAGTAAATCAAAGAAGAGTTTTTAGAGAAATACTAGGAACAACCCTTGGCATTCTTCGGATCTCTCCTTGCTCTCCAATTCTTCTCTTCTAGCTCCTTGAGTTGTCTTTCCTTTCTCTCCTTGAATGGATTATATTCTCTTTCCTTGGATAGGGTTCTCCTTTCCTTCTTGCTGTAG
This sequence comes from Gastrodia elata, assembly GCA_016760335.1. NCBI lineage: Eukaryota > Viridiplantae > Streptophyta > Magnoliopsida > Asparagales > Orchidaceae > Gastrodia > Gastrodia elata. Next base: position 35,284,799 of record CM028682.1, read on the forward strand.
TCTCAGAAATTATAACTTGGAATGTCAAAGAGGGAAAACCCTCTCTTAGTCTTTTTCTCTTCCTTTTATAGTGTAGCCTTCAACTCCCTCTCTTTAATGGCTTGTTCTTGATTATTCTGTTATTCCTCTTGAGAATGAAATATAAATTAGATTAGGAATTAAGGTAGCTATGGGAGGCCAAATATTTGAATTTGTGGCATACCCTATGCTGAATTTATTGCTTAGTCATGGCTTAAATTCTGGCGGGCGCTGCGGTGGTTTTGCTTCAAAATGGATGTTAAGTGTCTGCCCGCTGCAGTGCGCAATAGCGCCGAGCTCTCGAGTTTGGACCCACTACGGCACGTGGTAGCGGTCTTCCTAAAATATTTACTGAGTCTAGGTCTGATGAGTTCCGCTGCGGTGCGCGGTAGCTCCGAGCTCTCAGGTTTGGATGCGCTGTGGTGTGCGGTAGCGCCGAGCTCTCAGGTTTGGATGCGCTGTGATGCGCGGTAGCGCCGAGCTCTCGGGTTTGTACCCGCTTGAGCGCGCTATGACGCGCTTGGGCTCGTCGTGGCAGTTTCTTCCAGAATTTTTTGTTTTGTCCAGATTTTAGCTCAACTTGTATTTTTTCTTGAAACTATTGGAAAACCCATCAAAGTAAATCATTTTAACATAAAATTATTTGTATTTCTTCTTTCATTTTATTATAAACCTTGGACTTATCACACTCCCACACTTAGTTTCTTGCTCATCCTCAAGTAAGCCCATAATGATTTTTCTGAAATTTAGAATTATGGAATTCAATAATGGTTACAATGTGAAGTATTTTATCAACTCATTGTTTGCTTAATCAATATGATTTATACAAATTCAGCTTATAATAAATTCCAAACTCAAGCGTAGCTCCTTAATTTCTTCTAGTCTCTAATATTTAATTTGTGATGTTGTTTCTTAATTAGGGGGAAAGTTTTCTATGAATTCTTAGAGAAAATAAGTCGGAATGAGTGAATTAGATTTATGTGCCATATGTGCATTTTCTTATAAATCATAATGAATAATTCAAAATTTAGTAGAGATACTTTTCATTATCCTGTTTTTCTCAGTTTTTAAATTTTGGGAGAGATATTTTTCTTCATCCTGGGTTTTTATTTTATTTTCTTATACAGCTCAAGAGTGAGATATTTTTCTTCATCCTTATCTCAGTTCATTGTGATCATGAAGTTTTACAAAAGCCTAGAATAATTTTAGGTTCACCAATTTCTTACTATTCTTTGACTGAGTTCTTTAGATTCCTCACACTCATACTTAGATTCTAAGCATCATTCTCTATAATTTTTTTTTCTTGAGACTTGATGTAATCTTAGGAAGAATCACTTGGTTTGGAAGGCATTAGGGCTATCATTTGAGTTCAATTGCAATCAATTTTTTTTTATAGTAGAATATGAGGATAGAATATGGTGGAATCCCACAAGAAACAGGCAAAGTCCAATAAGAAGCAGGCCAAGAAGACCGCAGACGCTCAGGCTAAGCAAGCCTAGCAGATGGAATGGTTGCTGGTAGCTCAAATTAGCCAGAACCGTACTGCGGCAGAAGTTGCACCGACATTACAGTACTCCCATCAACACCACATTCAGTCTGCAGATGGACTACTGCACAGTTTCCTATGCTTGAGACCCCCCACCTTTAATGGGAGTCTCTTTGCAGTCGACACTGTCGCCTAGATAGAAATGGTGGAGAAGAACCTAACAAGCATAAAGTGCCCTGACTCAGAGGTGGTCTGTCTCGCTACCCACCTGCTACAAGATGAGGCCGAATACTGGTGGGACACCACCCGTAGCACGCAGTTTGTTGAGGTACTGTTAGAGGACATCACATGGGATGAATTCATTGAGGCCTTCCAGTCCCAATTCATCCCTCTATCTGCCAAACATCATCTAGGAGACATGTTTTTGAAGTTACAACAGGGTGACCGGTCAATATCTGCATATGAGGCAGAGTTTCGTCACCTTGCCAGGTTTTCCACTAGCTTGATTCCTACTAAGCCAGACCACTGCTACCATTTCCAGAGCAGCCTACGACCCTCCATCAGGAGCTAAGTAATCCCTTTCCGCATAATAGACTTCGCGGAGCTGCTTGAAACTACCAAAGTGATAGAACAGGACCATGCCAGGGAAGGACCCAAGAGGATTATTGAGTCCATGTCATTCCAGCAAATTCCCCCCAAACAAGGTAGGGTATACCGGCTCGAGGCCGAAGTCCCCCCTACTGATCCATTCAATGGTTGCACAAACCCACACTCCTATGGTCGGTGTTACCACAAAAAGTAGGTGTGCTTCATCTGCTGACGGCCAGGCCATGGTTATTATAAATGTGTGGCTACAAAGATGATTGATGGCGATCAGATCGACTGCTCCAAACGCCGCCAAGCCTTCGACCTATTTCAGAAGCCTGCTGCAGCTCATCCAGCACCACCATCTACTTCAGCTGTGAGGTGTGAGGCAGCTAATGGCCCTTGCCCAAATGCACCGCGACCACCTCCACGGCAGACCTATAATAACAGGCCTGCTGGTCCTGCACATGTGTACACCCTCACACCAATGGAGGCTACTGAGGATAACCATGTGGTATCAGGTATACGCTCTTGAACCTCTTTATCTTTACAATTATTACTTGCGTTACAAAGTTAGTAATTAATTACCTCTGTAATTAGGTTTAATTTGCATAAATAACAAACCTTGTAACATTCTGTTTGACACTAGAGCTAGTCATTCCTTTGTGTCTGATGGCTGTGCAAAATCACTTAACCTACCCTTGTATCACCTAGCCAATCCTCTTAATGTTGGGTTACCTTCTGGAACCCAATTACCAGCTCGCCAGTTCTGCAAGTTACAAATTCCAATTGAGAATAAGAAGTATGAAGCCAAGTTAGTAGTTCTCCCAATAGGCAACTTTGATATAATATTGGGCATGAATTGGCTAAGCCAACATAATGCCACTATCAACTGTACAAGGAAGAAGGTTACCTTAGGAAGTAGTAGTAAGGCCAGATCCTTTATTGGTAATCTTAGCACTCGAGGCTCGCTAATCAATGCTATAAAGGCAAAGAGATTAGTTCAGAAAGGTTGTGATGCCTTCATAGTAACAATACTAGGAGAAAAGAAAGAAGGCGTTTCCTTATCTGAGAACCCTGTCATTTGCAAATTTGCAGACGTATTCCCAGAAGACTTACTCGGTCTTCCTCCTATACGGGAAGTGGAATTTGCAATTGACACCACTTCAGGAACGCAGCCCATCTCTAAAGCTCCTTACTGTATGAAGCCCAAGGAATTGTAGGAGTTGAATAAACAGTTACAGGAACTACTAGAGAAAGGTCTCATTAGACCAAGCTCGTCCCCTTGGGGAGCACTAGTATTACTTGTAAAGAAGAACGATGGTTCTATGCGTATGTGTATTGACTACCGTGAACTGAATAAAGTCACGATAAAAAACAAGGATCCGTTAACACGCATAGATGTCTTATTTGATCAGTTGGCAGGAGCCAAGGTATTTTCTAAAATTGATTTGCGATTGGGCTATCATCAACTACAAGTCAAGAACTAAGATGTTGAGAAGATAGCCTTCAGGACTTGTTATGGATACTACGAGTTTTTAGTGATGTCATTTGGGTTGACAAATGCACCTTCAATATTCATGGACCTGATGCAGCGCATCCTTAGACCATATCTTGATAAATTCATAATCATTTTTATTGACGACATCTTAATCTACTCCAAGAACCAGAAAGAGCATGAAGAGCACTTAAGAATATTGCCAGAAGAACTGCATAACCATAAACTTTATGCTAAATATTCCAAATGTGAATTTTGGCTCGATTCAGTAGCTTTTTTGGGGCATATGGTAGACGCCCAAGGTATTAGAGTCAATCAGAACAAAGTCAGTGCTATCCAGGAATGAGTTCGACTCAAGACAGTGACCGACATCAGAAGTTTCTTAAGCTTAGCTGGTTACTACAAGAAATTTATAAAGAGCTTCTCCCAGATAGCCTCTCCACTAACTAAGCTAACCTAGAAAGTAGTGCCATTCGAATGGTCTCCAGCATGTGGGGAAGCCTTCCAAGCATTGAAGGACGCACTTTCCACTGCTCTAGTCCCAGTCCTTCCTAAGAAAGGTGTGAACTATCAAGTCTATACTGATGCCTCAGGTATAGGCTTAGGTGCTGCATTTTTGCAAGAAGGAAGAATCATCGCGTATGCTTCTCATCAGTTGAAGTCCCATGAGAGTAACTACGTAGTTCATGATCTTGAGTTAGCCGCTGTAGTGTTCGCCCTAAAAATCTAGCGTCACTATCTTTATGGGATTCAGTGCTCGATCTTTACAGATCACCAGAGTCTGGAATACATATTCACTCAACGAGAGCTAAATTGCAAATAGAGAAGGTGGCTTGAATTAATCAGTGACTACGACCTTGATATCTAGTATCACCCTAGAAAAGTGAATGTTGTAGCTGACGCTCTGAGCTGTCATGCCACTCTCAATGCTCTTATCTCCAAGAGTCCCCTAGAAGAGGAATTTCATAAATTAGACATCCAATCAGCACGTAGTGACCAAGTGAGTACGATGCTCTCAATGATTAATGTGGAGCCCACGTTCCACAGAGACATATCTATCACTCAAACTAAAGATGATGAGTACCTAAATTTCAAACAAGCCATCGAAAGTGGTCGTCGTACCGATATTCGATTCCATAAGGGTGCCATCTATCAAGGAGACCACTTATGGATCCCTAAGTTCATGCATTAGGAGGTGCTAGTTAAAAGTCATAATTTTGACAATCAGGTTCATCCGGGAAGTTCAAAAATTTACCAAGACTTGAAATAATTTTTTTGGTGGCCAGGGATGAAGAAAAATATAGCTGAGTTTGTCATGAAGTTCAACACTTGCAATTTAGTCAAGGTAGAGCATCAGAGACCCGCTGGTCTGCTTCATCTGCTTGAAATTCCTGAATGGAAGTGGCTAGATATATCAATGGACTTCGTTATGGGATTACCTCGTATAAATCTAGAACATACGCTATTTGGGTCATCGTTGACCGATTGACCAAGTCCGTCCATTTTATTCCTATCTGCCAAACAGATTCAGTTGAGAAACTTGTAAAACTCTACATTAAAGAGATAATCAGGCTCCATGGGATTCCTAAATCAATCGTATCTGATAGAGACATCAAATTTACCTCCAAGTTTTGGTAGGCCATATATCAAGACCTAGGCACAACCCTAGTAATGAGTACAACCTTTCATCCACAGACAGATGGTCAGACAGAATGAGTAAATCAAGTTCTCAAGGACCTACTCAGATTGTGCATACTTGATTTTGCTGGATCCTGGGAAGATCACCTCCCACTGGTGGAGTTCGCCTACAACAATAGTTTTCAAGATAATATCAAGATGGCTCCGTATGAAGTCTTGTATGGCAGGAAGTGTAGTACTCCGTTGGCATGGTCAGAGATAGGCAGTGTTCAGCTGTATGGATCTGAATTAGTAGAAGAGACAGACAAGAAAGTCAAGTTGATTCAACAGCGAATTCGTGCAGCCTAGGACTGCCAGAGTAAATACAACGACCTTCATCATCATCCTCTGGAGTTTAACATTAGAGACTTTGCATACCTAAAAGTTAGTCCAATGAAAGGAGTCTCCAAATTCGACATAACTGGGAAACTTAGTTCTGGCTATGTTGGCCCTTTCGAAGTAGCAGCCAAAATAGGTTCTTCTGCCTACAAACTCAATCTTCCAGATGACTTTGCTGCAGTTCATAATGTGTTTCACGTATCATCACTAAGGAAGTGCCTCAGAGATCCGTCTCACCACGTGCAGTTCCTAGAAATTCAGATCCAACCTGATCTATCATATGCCGAGGAGCTAATTCGAATTCTGGCCAGTGATCGCAAGCAACTTAGGAGTCGTACTATCAATATGATTAAAGTCTAATGGAAGAATCATTCTTGCAATGAAGCCACCTGGGAGAAGGAGTTAGATATGCCAGCCAAATATCCTAGACTCTTCGAAAATCTAGGTACTTTTCCTTAGCATTCTAAGCTTTCGAATTCAAGTCATATTTCATTTTTGCCTTATGATTTCCACTTGGGTGATGTTGAGGACAACATCATTCTTAAGTGGGGGAGTCTGTAACAACCCGAGTTGTTACCTTAGTCAATTAGGATTAATCTTAGTCTTAATCTTGATCCTAAGTGCTAATCAAGTCATTATGAGTCATCCACTGAGACCTAGTTCAAATCAGGGGTTAATTGGATCAAATCCTAATTCTTGGAAAATCTAGAAACCCTAAATTTTGACATATCTAAATAGATCTCAGATCGAAAAATGGACTTCACCATTGAGCTCGTTGCCCCCAAATTAGCTAGGGGTGATATTTTTGTGTCAATCGAAAGTCGTCAAAATTTTGATAAATATTTTAATAACATTTTAATACCCCAAAAATTGGGAAATTAAAACTCGTTAAATCAAAAATTTGACCTCACCGTTACATTCATCACCCCTCAATTAGCTAGGGGTAATGTATTGAAAATTTTTGGGATGCAATTAATTATTCACTTTTAATTAATGAAATTTAAATAAATTGATTAAAAAATATTATATTTTAAATAACTTTACGATGCTGTCAGCTCGGATTCCTGCTGTTACCTCCCAGCCGTCACATCTGACGGTTAATCCAAACCGTCGGATCACGGGATCCGACGGCTATGCCATCGTCTCCTTCGCGTGCCCGCACGTGGCACGAGTGGCCAACCGCTGCCTACGTTGCCCTGTTGCCGACGTCTACGCCTCGATAGCTCTGTCTCGGAGCCACTAAAGCTCCGTTTAACGCTCGAGGATGAAAACCTTTATCGAATCAAGCTCGGAGTCGACGGTGTCCCGAACCCTAACTCGACCACCGCTCATCTAAGGTACCTTCCTCTCCTCCTGATTTTTCATTCAATCCTCTCATATTAAGTTCGCTTTCATATTGCATGCGTTGGATTGTTCAAAGATCAAGTTCGATAGGGTTAGGTTGATCCCGATTTAGCCAAATCCATGCAAAGAGAGGGCAGTGGCGAACCAATCGCCTCTTCGTCCCAAGCCGTAGGACTTAGGGTTCGCTCATTCGCCACCATTAGGTCCCTTGTCGAGTCGGTGCACCCATGTGCGTGTAGGTCTTGGCGAGACCTAGACGATGCCGTGCGGGTTCAACCCTGCCACCGGCATTTGCATCTGCTAAATCTGAGCCTTAGCTCGGGTGCTCGGCGAAGGCGAGGGGCCTGCGGGTCAGGCCGGGTCGACCGGGCTAGACCCGTGTTGCTTCGAATCCCGCGTGGGAGGCCAGCCGAGTGAGCTAGCAAGCCCTCAGTAGGCCACGCATCACGTGGGGCCCACGGGCGTCTCATCCGTTACCCGTGGGACTCGCCTGCAGAGCTTCAGCCTCTCAGGCCTCGTCGTGTAGCACTGTGGGGCCCACTGCCTCTGCAGTGCCCAGCCAAAAGCCGCCACGTGGCATGCTGGTCCCGTGCCATTAAATCCTGCATAAATAAATAAATATATATATATATATATATATATATATATATATATATATATATATATATAAAGATGTAGATATATGCATATATATATATAATTAGAATTTAAAACTTTAGTTATATTAATGCCATTTAGTTAGTTAGTTAATATTAATCAGTATTTAGTAAGTAATTAATTAGTGATTTAATTTAATTAATAAATTAATACCTACTTAGTCATTAATTAACATTATTAATTTAGCTGGTTAATTAAAAATAGTAATTAATTTAAAGTAATTATTATAATTTAAATAATTAAACATTAATTAATGATTAATTAATTAGCTAAATTAAAATAATGGTTTAATGAATTAAATTAATTAATGTTATTTTAATTAAAGTTATTAAAAAATTAATTAGCTTAATTACTTAATATCATTTAATTAATTAAATTAAAAACAACAAGATTATTTATATGTATTTGAATAGTAAATTAATTTAAATTGTATAAATGAATAGTAAATAAAATTATATTAATTTAATTTAAATAAAATTTTAAAGTTTAATAAATTTTTATACAATGATCCAAATATAGCAAATATATAACTCATTTTACTCAGGAAAATAAAAGGAATCAAATGTCGTAATTCAAAAATTTGTTTTGGGGTACTATAGCAAAGTAATATTTTAGGACCTAATTTAACCCTCACAACTTTTAACATAGTCATCCAAATATAGGCAATATGTGTCTTAAAATACTGAGGAGAACAGCCCCAATACTATAGAAGTATTAGTTTCCCCATTTGGAGCTTAGTTTGAAAAGTAACATTTATGACCCTACTCTAAAAATGACCAAAATGCCCCTAGATTTCAATTAACAATAACTTGATCAATTTAACTCCAAATTCAAAAATTCAAAGTGCCAACTAGCTTAGAATTTCAATGTCATCAATAAATTAAGATAATATTTGGGATCTGAATTCTAGAAAATTAAAAAATAATCAAAATACTTTTAACCTTAGTTAGGTCATAACTTGATCATTTGAATTCCAAATTGGGTTTACTTTCTATCAACACACTCAGTATATCATTTGAATTCCAAATTGGGTTTGCTGAAATTGGACTTCAAGCAGAAAAGTTCAGTTTTTGACACCCGTTGACCAACCAAAATTACCGAGTTGCATTTAAAAATTGAAATAACTATAACTTAGTCATTTGACCTTGGAATACCTCTATGGAATTTTTGAATAGTAACCAACAGTAAACTGTACAAATATTTAGATTCCATCAGGTGTAAATTACAAGATTGCCCCTTAGGTCAAAAACCTTAGTTTGGACCTATAGGATCCATTTGTTATCCAAATTGAGTGTACTTACTGTCTATCTTCATATTAGACATTAAGAAATCAATTGGCAGTAAGAAATTTCAATTTGGAACCCTAATTCAAAAAGTATTCTTTTGGACCCTTAAGTAAGGGCAAAATAGTTATTTTGCTCAAAATTTAGGTTAAACATCTTTAACTCTTAAAATAACTTCTAAATGAGTTAAGCCAATGTTAGAACTCTAGTAGAACCATTTAAGTAATCAAAATCAGTAATTCAAGCAACTTAGTAAAATTCCTTAATTTTCTCCAAGTCCTTCCTTAGGAGTGTACACTTCACATTTGGTTCCTTCCCAAGATTAGGGTTAGATCATAGGATACATTTCATTTATTGAATAACGGGGTTATTCAATGAATGAATCCTTGGTTTTACTAGTTTTCTAGATTTTTACAACTTATTTTAATTATTTTGTCTTTTAATTATCTAATTTTGATTAAGTATAAATAAATTAAATATATTAATTCCATATTATCGATCAAATGGTGTCTGACCAACCATTTGATCAAACAACAGATCTGATTGCAGCTCTCATCTACATACCTGTTAGCAATCAGACGGATTCGAGTGTAAGGCATTACCATATGGGCTATTGTACATCTTCCAGCGCATAATCACGTGCATACACATGAGCTGCAGATCCGTGGTTTGGCCTCAACTCCCCATTGATTCCTGTAGCCATAAAACTTGAGCAACCATCCGGATCAACTCTTCTAATTGTACCCTAACAGTAGCTGACGCCAATTGGTGCTGAGGGCCAAGTCGTTGTCATTTGGAGCTCACCGAAGGTTCACCGTCGTGAAAGCTAGGTAAGCCATTTTCTCAATTTTAGAATAACTTTTTTCCAGTCCTTCAGTTTCGATAATGCATTGCTAGAGGTTAAGTATCATTTGGTTTGGTCAATTTAACCCTATCGAGCCTGTTGAGCTCACTATGGCTTGGGCATTTACAACGCCCAACAGTACCCGAGCCACCGCTGGGTTTGATACGTAATCGATGCGGGCTAAGCCAACTTGAGTGGGTCCTTTAAGTAGGTCTAATTACAACGAATCTTTTGGACTCGGTCGCTGATGCTGAAGTTCACTCTGGGGTTCAGAATTTGACCCCATAGTGAACCCTAACCCTAGAAATAGGGCAGCTAAAATTAGGATGTTAGGGTATAAATGGGATATGAGTTTTAGGGGCAGATGGAAGGTCTCACCGAGAGCTACAATTTGATGTGCGACACGCGTGTAACAACCCGATGTTGTTACCAGGTTGATTAGACCTAAATCTGATCGAATTAAGGCATAATTCAAGATCCTGATTTAAGTCGAATAAACATTAAATAAAAATATCCATAGATGAAGTGTAATGAGGGGATCCTACTTTAAGAATTTGAGCGTGATTGGGACCCCGGATCATCCTAAATTAATTTGTGAAATTTTAACTTTAAAAATAGATAATAAACAAAATATAAATCGAAATTTAGAAATTTTTGTATTTTTAGGTCAAGCATCAAATGAGAATATTATGTTTTAAGTTTCACTAATTTTTGAGCTACAGATAGATCATAGTGAATTTTCAAAGTTTTTCACTTAAAAATTAATATAAAATAGTTGTCCAAATTAAATAATTTTTGGAGATGTGCGTTCGTCTCATCGAGACGCTTGAAACAATTCTAATTTTTGGAGTTCAATTGACAATTGATCAAGCTTGGAAGTTTAAAGCGACTCATAGCCGCTCAAACACAAATCTAAGGCCCCTAAAAGATGGGGCTGTTTATTTAAAAACCCTCTTGGCTAAATCCCTTTCCTTATTATTGTAGCAGAAATCCTTACTTCCTTGTATGACCACATGTATAAGCCACCTTCACTTCATCCTTGCAGTTGAGCGCCTTTTCTTCTTCATAGTCGGTACCGACAGCTCCTCCTCCATGGACGAGCAGCATACCTCCTCCTTAACCTAGTAGTAGTCCTCCTTCTTTATGGACAAATCTTCTCTCTTTTCTCATGGCCAATCCCTCCTCTTGAGTTGCAGGCCACCAATCCCTTGCTACTTTAGCCGAGTCAAGCTGCAACCCTCTCCGTTCTCAAAGCCGACCAATCCTCTATAATATGTCAACCTTCTTATCATAGCCAAAACTCTTCTCCTTCCTTGGCCGAGATCAATAACTTCTTCCACGGCAATGTACAAACCTACCTATTTTATATATAGCTTTTTGAGACTTCTTACAATCTTCTTTTGTCCCACTATTTTTGGAACACAAACATTTGTATTTTTAAAATTTGTTAGTTTGCACATTCAATCATTCAACTAGCCGTATTTATTGAAGTTGCAGAAATAAATATATATTATCTTAGAATATTGTATATACATTTAAATCATGTTCAATAATATGTTTAGGCATACAAATATTTAGAATCACAATGCTATATTTTTTGCACTAAAATCTAAGGCATTTTCATAAATCATTTGTCATGTAAATATGAATTTCTTCTTGGATGAAGTATACATCTTAAAGCATGCATCTTCCAAGCCATAAATTATCCACAAACCAACATGCTCATGCCATTTGGAACCATGAATAAACATCTTTTTAGCTCACAAGTAAATAAAAAATATAGAAGATTTATTTTAATGAATCATAGAGATGTGTTCACTTGCACAAATTCAATTAAAGGATATATTAAAAAAAATGAGAGATAAAATAATCCTTGGTATTACTTAAAAAAAATAGTGTTGACATAGAGGCTAAAAAATGCTTAGATAAAATAAATATCACCGCATATTTGCCAATAATAAGGTTTAATGATAAATGCAAGAGATACTTTAATTGATAGAATAAATGAATGATTGACTATTGAATTATTATATTTTATGGATTTGACTATATGTTCATATGAATAATCAACTTCTTAGAAAATCTTGAAATTAACATTATTAATTATATGGATTTAATTGCTATTAAGTTGAATGCCTACTGTATGAGGAAATAATTGTATTGGTGGCTCATAAAAATGTTGCTTATAGCTTTTATTAGGTTGCTAGTGATTGTCATGATTGATCCGTATGTATGTAGCCCGCCTTATAGTGTTATATCAATCATGCAATAAAGATTTATTTGAATAAGCGTGCTTGCATTTCTTCTAAGGAAATGGACTAATTAGCTTGTGCTAGTAGGTTATAATATTTAAATTATTGCATAATTCATATCCTTGATTATTGGAAAATAGAGGAATTCAAGTTATGCTCATGTTATGTTGTTTAATCATTAGGATGAAGCAACTCTTGTATCATTTTTGATGAGATCTAAAATTAATGTCTCAATTAAATATTTAAGAAGTAATATTGATTAATATTTAATAATGATTTAATGTTGTTATTGAGTTTATCCTAAGGTATCATGTTCTTATACTTCCATCCAACTATAAGGAATTGATTGTTATCAAGCTATTATATTCCATCTTGTAATCCCTCTCTAACATGATATAGTTTAATCTTGTATCTTGGAATTATAGAGAACAAAATGAATAAAGTTCATGCTAGCTTAAAGTAAGCATCACTTATAAAAATAATTACCATGTGGCTGTATATTCGCCAATTATTACAGGTGCTGTGAATGATGCTTCATCTCAGCCAAACATTAAGCTGCAAATCCAAATCATCATAATGGTACATTAAGTTCTTAAAACTTTACTGAGTTTTGTATTTGTATAATTTTGCAAACTTTTCTTGAGTTCTATGTATAGTGCGTACATCACTTGCATAGATCTTAGCATCATTAATAATTGATTGTTATATTGAAAACCATGACATCAGGGCGTAGGAAACTCTTTGCTAATGTAGGAGAGTAATTACTACTTAGTGAATCTTTACTAAGTAGCATTATCACCTTGCTTGAAAATTATAACTATGCAAGCTTGAATTAAAATAAAGATTTTAGTGAGTAATTTTATTAATTACTCTTGCATTTAGTTTAGCTATTATTAGGACCGAAAGATGTCTAATTTGGATGTTTAAGCAGCTAATTTACTCCTTAGACAATAGCTATGTCATAGAATTAGAAATATTCCATTTAGAATATTTAATCTCAAAGTTACCTTATAGACCCTTAAAATATTATTATTTTAAGGGAATAATGTCAAACTGTGTAGAATATAGTTTGAGTCCACTAATTTCTCCCATGACATTTAAATCAATAAAATTAGAAGTTAGATATTTTATTGAGTCTAATTAGACTCAATGGAACTCCCTTTAGCTCAAAACTAAAAGATCATACGAAATTGAATACCTTAGACTTTAGATATTTAGAATCTTAAGTTAAGGGCCTTAAACCCCATGTTGGAGTTTAATCTCTTAACTTCTACTCTTGATAAGTTATATTAAGTTTAGTTATAGAAATGGAAAAATGTAAATTAGGTTGAGTGATTTATTCATTTAACTTTTGTAGGTGATATTGTTTGATTTTGATTTAGAACTTGTTAAGTTCTAATGTTTAACCTTTTTAGGGCTGTGAATCTAAAATTTTACACGATAGTAGGATATTGAGATCCTGAACCTTTATTCTCACATAATAGATGAAATAGATAAATTAGGTAATTACATATATCACATGTATTTTAGTAGAGTCTTGCTTACTTTTGACTTTGATGCTTTGCATTCCTTATTTTTGAGCATTTTTGCCTTATACATACCATATAAGATAAAATTGATGTATTAAATGAAAACATAGAAAATTAGGATAATGTTTGCATTAGTTTCATATCAAGATGAATGATTATGTAAACACATTAGTGATAATGGATAGGTGGCAAGTAGAAATAAGAATACTTGACACGTACTTATTGAGGAGAGTTGTGTCTAGTCCGAGAACCCACCTTAGTATTGTAGAAGTGCTTGACTCATCAGCTACTTTTGGATCTATCCATAGAAGTAAAGTAAAATAACTAAAATAAATTATACTGTATTTTTTCCTATTAAGTTCAGTTCAGTTTAGTTCAGTTCTGCTTTAGCTCTGAGTAGCTAAATGTTAGTATGACATTTTAAAGTTACGGCTACAATTACAATGGATTTATTAGTCAGGCTCTGATGTGGCAGTTTTACTCCTGCTACTTTCAATTTATCTATGCTTTTGCTTTGGCTCTAGTTTCTTATGCAGATACTATTACTTATATGCATATTAGGTTGCTAGTCTTGATTTCTATTTGACTTGGTCTATTTATATGTGTCACTATTCAGTTATGTTTACTGTTTGCTTAGCATACTTTTAATGATCAAATTCCTATTAGGATGTTTAGTTCAGTCATCATATATACTTTATATCTTTATATGTATTATTGCTTAAACTTGTTGCAGCTTCTGGTCTTGAGGCATGCTTACTTATCTAGTGTTGATAATTTATAAATATTTTATTTATAATTTTCTTATTCTGTTGTTGCTTTTTACTCTTATTGCTGGTGTAATGACGATATCATAAATTTAATTAAAATTATATTCGTACTTAGATTTATTAAAGTGTAACTAGATTTTCTTTTTTGGTTGTGCTCTATTATATATGTACATATGACAGATCAAAGATAAAGGTCAGACCCCGTGCTTGAGGATTAAGCTTATGATAGAAGGCCAAAGTAAAGTGTGCGGCTTGCAAAAGGAAATTGCTATTTTGAATTTTTTTTGCTAGAATTTAAATACATGCAATGAGCTTTCTTATTCTTATGCATTTACTGTATTGTATGTGAATGGATAAATGTGGAACTTGTCTGGATGTCTTTTTTTTTATTTGCTGCACTGTTGTACTATATATGTTTTTGATAGGATCTTGCTTATTTTATGATTAGTTTCATGGATATCTGTTTAATATATTTGATACTAATGATGACCACCACTTAATCTTAATTGAGTTAGTGATAGCTCAACGATGGTTAGGAGGCGATCGTCACAGTTGGTATCGGAGAGAATTGTAGGGTTGCAGATAGGGGCTATGTTTCTACCTACCTAAATGGTTAGTTCTTATAGTGAGTAAGATTAGGGAAAAAATTAGTATGGTAGTATTTGGATCCCCAGTTCTTTCAATAAAAAACTGAAATATTAGATTGATGAGAACATTATGAAAGAGCAACATAGAAATTTTAGGACTTTGTAAAGAGTCAATTTAAAGATGATTAAGAAAATAACATGTGAGAATGATAAAGAAACAAGTGCAATGGCATACTTAGCTTTAGAAAAACAAAGTAAAATGTGGAGAAAAATGTGAGCATAGGATCAGACGTATACATTCTGAGGTTCGCATATAAAGGTATGCATTTTAGTATTTTTGCACTATTGATTGTGGGTAATTTGCAAGGCGGATGTGCTACCAGGTGTGTGCCCACCTCCCCTTCCGTTATATTCTATTTTCATCTTCCCATGTTGTTAATTTGATGGGCGGAGGTGCTACCAAGTGTGTGCCCACCTCCCCCTCTTTTTTTTCTTTTTTTTTTCTTTTAATTTTATTTATTTTCTTATGTTGATTTACTTTGAGGCAGAGGTGCTACCAGGTGTGTGACTACCTCCACTTATTTTGATTTGAATGCTAAGTAATAAATTAACCTCAAACACCTCACTTATTCTGTTGATTCATTTCTTATGTCAGTATTAAATTCACTAAATAGTGTTTGCACCCAAATCTAGCTTACAACCTCATCTTATGGTTGCCAAGGCCTTAGGTTTCCTTAGTGAGCTGTGTAAATTTAGTAAGAATGTTCATACATGGAAAATAACTTAAATCAATTGTGGAGATAAGATTAAGAAGCCATGAATTAAGTTTGAGAGTATCTCTAAGTCAATGATTATATCACCAATAATAGAGAGGAAAGCAACAAATACAAAATTTGTAGATTCGAGTGTTGATAAAGTTACAAAAACTTCATTTGTATTTATTTCCTTGATGTTATTGGTAATTAAGTAATCTACCTTTCAGATCATTGTGGCAATTAACCTATAGTTAAGAATCCAAATTAATGTATTTAAATTATGTAAATGAATTCTACACTTTGATTTTCATTCTGTTCACTTTCCTAAGAAAATCTTTCATATTTATTATTTTTTGTTTAAATTCACAAATTGAAATGTGTAAGAGTGTTAACCTAAAGAACTTTAATGTTAGTGGGAGGAATCACTTCATGGACTTTATCAGGAATAAGGAAAGGTAGACTTAACACAGTATAATTTGAGAACACTCTTTGCTCCACCTCTTTCACATTGAATTGATCATACATAATTGAATTTCTAAATTTGAATATGTTCAAAATTTATTAGATTCTGAACCTTGGATCTGTTGTACTCAAATCTATTCAATTGTCATTAACTTCAAGTAATATCCATGGAAGGTTTTGAATCTTCAATTTGCTAATTAGATTTTCAATATGATTGCATATATGGCTTTAAATTTATTCATAATTGTATGTTCTGAATTTCCCTACATCATACAAAAATCAATTTAGGATCTGAACTTAAATTTCAAAATGAGCTTCAATTGGTTTGTTGTTACATCAGCTTGTATGAACTGTTAATTGTGGGGTATGGTTGGAATATTTAATTTGATAGAATTTTGACAGACTAGATCTAATCTAAACAAAGCTATTAATCAATTATATCTAGTAATTGCAGTTTAAGAGAACCTGAAATTACTTGAAATTCGACTGCACATTGGAATCCACTTAAATGCATACCAAAAGTTGCAATAGATTCTGTCTTATGGGATAATGGTTTGATGGATGGAGCATTTGATAGGTGCATCTCTACCCAATTGATTCCATTTCTCATATTGGTATCTCTTAAATCCTTAGAGGTGCCATTCTAATTTGGCCAAGTAATTTGCACTGTAGATGTTGCACTGGATAAATTTAGGAGAATCTAATAACCTATTGCTATCCTTGTTAGTGAGAAGAAGAGTACATTGAATTAAGGAGCAGTTGAAGCCAGCCATCTAGACTGCTTGAAAATTTAGACGAGGCTGGTTGAAACAATTTCAATTGCCGACCAACTAAAGAACTTAAACAGCTTGCTTAGTAATGGCTGCTGTGCATGTGGTATTTTGGAGCTAAGTTCGATCTATCAGAGTTTTTTTTAATTAAGTTCTATTGCTCTTGGGGCAGCAACAACGTCATCATGCAGTGGAAGGGTGAAATTTGCGACTAGACTGGCTCTTTCATTGCAAGTAATTTATATGGGTGCTCGATGGCAAAGTGTTGCTAGCTATTTTGCATCCTAGTAGGGGTGGTGCAGGGCATTAAATGCAAGGGCTCATTTCCTTGCAGCTGTTTGTTGACAGCAAGAATCGCTTAGTTATGAAAAAATCCAGGGAAGTAAACAGTAGATTTTAGATTTTCTGTTCCAATTATTAACTCGTTAAGACTGAAAATTCTAGCTGTAGTGATTGGTTAAATTTCAGTTGTTTGCAGATTTTTTTTAACCATAGAACATCATGGCTTAATGTCTCAATGCACTTAATATTTTAATAGGGTTATTTTTTCTTGGAAGTTCCATCTCTAATAAGAAAAAAATCTAAGCTTCTAAATCACACCTCAATTTTATTTTTTTTAATATTTGAGATTGTTGGGAGCATACTGCAGTGGAACTTATTGCCGAATGCGCGAGTTCTATAAGAGCTGATTTCTGTGGATTCTCTTGTAGTCCTTAGGATGTCTGAATTAATGGTTCAGTGAGTTCTAAATATACATTAAGTGTTCTGAAATTAAAATTTCAAAAAAATCTGCTACTTTTCCAAATGAGTCTTAATGGTTCAGTGAGTTCTAAATATACTCTATCATTTTATAAGTTCACATAAAGTTGATTATAGTAAGATGAAATCTTAGTAGATCAATGTAAAATGCAATCAAAGAATACGAATAAAAGAACTTTGTGGTTGGATGCTAAATCAAACCAGTGGTTGAGTTCTATTTTTTATCTATGAAGCCAAGTGATTTCCATGAACTATATTGATGGGTTTGTCAAAGAGCATAAAATATCAATGTCTCATGCATATGATTGTATGGAAGAAAAGTATATTGATTGAATATTATCAGAATCTAAAATTTGCATGTGTTGGACAATTTATCTTAAACTTATGTTGTTGGATTCACTTTTTCAAAGTAGCAAGTGATAGTGATTAAGAATTTTGGATAGTTGATCATGTGATTGAATAAAACGTTTGAGGCAAATGGATGAATCAACATATTCAAATTTCATGAGAAATTTTGGAGCTATGTTTTTGGCAAGTATTGGTGATGAGATTGATTGTGTAGGTCCTATCATTCTTTGCCAATATTGGTAAGGTTACGGAAGTTAAGAATCTTCTTGTATTCAATCGTCGATATCAAATTTGACTCTAGCCCGTATCAAATAAGCAGCGTTGTTGAGGACAACATCGTTCTTAAGTGAGGGAGTCTGTAACAACTCGATATTGTTACCAGGTCGATTAAACCAAAACATGATCGAATTAAGACATAAATCAAGAGTTTGATTTAAGTTGAATAAAAATTTAATAAAAATATCCCTAGATGAAGCGTAATGAGGGGATCCTACAGTCAAAGTTTAAGCGCGATTGGTATCTTGGATTGTCCTAAATTGATTCATGAAGTTTTAACTTCAAAAATTAATAATAAATAAAATATAAGGCGGAATCTAGAAATTCTTGTATTTTTAGATCAAGAATCAAATGAGGATGGCATGTTTTAAGTTTTGTTAATTTTCGAGCTCAGGATTCATTATAGTGATTTTTCAAAGTTTTTCACTTAAAAATTAATATAAAAAAAAATACTCATCCAAATTCAATAATTTTTAGATGTTTGTGTTCGTCTCAACTAGACGCTAGAAACGGTCCCAAGTTTGTTATTTTTGAAGTTCAATCGGTGATTGATCAAAGCTTGGAAGTTCTAGACGACTCGTAGCCGCTCGATCGCAAATCCAAGTCTCCTAAAAGATGGGGCTGCTTATTTAAATAACCTCTTGTCTAACACTAAGAAAGAAACCTAAATCACTATCCTTATTATCCCATCCAAAATCCTATCTCCCTTGTATGACCACATGTAGAAGCCGCCTCCTTCATCATGTAGTGGAGCGCCTCTTCTCCTCCATAACCGGTGCTAACAACTCCTCCTCCTTAGACGAGCAACATACCTCCTCCTTCATAGCTGAGCAGCAGTCCTCCTTCATCATGACTGAATATCCTCTCTCTTCTCATAGACAATCCCTCCACTTGAGCCGTGGGCCACCAATTCCTTCCTCCTTCAGCCAAGCCAAGCTGCAACTCTTTCTATTCCCATAGCCGACCCATCTTCTACAAGATGTCAACCTCCTTATCTTCGCTAAAACACTTCTCCTTCCTTGGCCAAGATCAGCAATGTAACAACCCAAGATTGTTACCCTAATTATGACTTAATTAGGTCATGATCTTGATTTTAACTTTCCTAGGAACAATCTCAACATTGAATTAAACAAGAGGAATTTCATCCCAGGTTGGAAATGCTTTGGTTGATCAGCTTGTCGTGCCACTTTTTGGTTTTCTTTTTATAGATTTTGGCACTTTCATAAGCATTAAGCAAAATTTCCTCAAGTTCACTCAGTTGTAGAATTCTTTGTTCTCCGACTTATTTAAAATCGAGATTTAGTTTTTTAATAGCCCAAAATGCTTGGTGTTCCAGTTCCATCGGTAAATGGTAGGATTTTCCATACATGAGTTTATACGTGGACATTCCTAGAGAAGTTTAAATTCTCTTCTATAGGCCCATAGGGCATCTTGTAGTTTGGAAGCCCAATCCTTTCTATTTTGACTCACAATTTTCTCTAAAATTTGTTTGAGCTCTTTATTAGAGACCTCAACTTGCCTGCTTATTTGTGGGTGATAGGTTGGTTGTCCCCACTTTATATTTCACCCCATAGTGTTTAAGTAGGGTTTCAAGATGTTTGTTATAAAAATGCCTTCCTCCATCATTTATTAGAACTCCAGGGGTGGTAAATCTTGCCAACACATACTCCTTATAAAATTTAATTATAGTTTTAACATCGTTGTTGACACATGCAATAGCCTCTACCCATTTTGATATATACTCAACTGCCACTAAAATATAGCTATTTTCTTGGGACATAGAAAATGTGCCCATGAAATCAATTCCCCATACATCAAAAAGCTCCACTTCAAAAATTCCATTCAAAGGTAATTCATCTCTTCTACTCATATTTCCTGTTATTTGGAATTTATTGCAGCTCTTAACGTAATCATCAACATTTTAAAATAAATTTGGCCAAAAGAAACCAGACTGAAGTACAAGTAGCAGTTCAATTAATCCCATGATGTCCTCCATAAGGAGAGGTGTGGCAATGATAAAGGATATTGTTGACATCAGTTTCAGGAACACATTTTCTTAGTAGTTGATCAGTATAACATTTATAGAGAAAAGAGTCATACCAAAAATAATTTTTTATGATAGAGAAATTTTTTTTCCTTTGTTGAAAATTGAGATCTTTTGGTATGACCCCTCACACAAGATAGTTCGTGAAATCTACAAACCACAGAGGGTTTGTAGAGGCAATAGCGTAAAGCTTTTCATTCGGGAAGGTCTCACTAATATCATCAACCTTGTCATGAGTAAGGTGAGTCAACCGTGATAAATGATCGGCCACCACATTGTCGCTACCCTTTTTGTCCCGGATCTCAAGATCAAGCTCTTGGCGAAGTAAAACCCAACGTATGAGGTTTGGCTTTTCTTCCTTCTTCTGAAGGAGATATTTTATAACCGCATGATCAGTGTTGACAATAGTCTTTGAACCGATTTAGTATGACTAGAATTTATCAAATGCAAACACAATTGCCTATAATTCCTTTTCCGTTGTAGTGTAATTCCTTTGAGCATCGTCCATGAGCTTGCTCACTTAATAAATTGAATGGAAGGTTATTTCCTTCTGTTGCCCTAGTATTGCCCCCATAGCAAGGTCGCTAGCATCACACATAACCTCAAATGGGAGATCCCAATTTTGAGCAGAAATTATAGGAGCAGAAATCAAAGTAGTCTTAATATTGTAGAATCCTCTTAAGTAATCAACATCAAATTTAAAATCCACATCTTTTCCTAGTAGCTTGCAAAGGGGTGAACTTATTTTGGTGAAAAATTTAATGAACCTCCTATAAAATCCAGCATGCCCTAAAAAGATTCTTATTCCTTTCATATTAATGGGTGGAAGGAGTCGTTCAATTACTTCAATTTTAGCTTTATTGACCTCAATCCCCTTTTTAGAAATTAGGTTCCCAAGGACGATTCCTTCTTCTACCATAAAATGACATTTCTCCCAATTTAAAATAAGATTTTTTTCTTCATGTTTCCTTAAAACCTTGCTCAAATTTGCTAAGCAATGGTCGAAGGACCTCCCAACTACAAAAAAATCATCAATGAATATTTTCAGAAAATTTCCTATCACGTCAGATAAAATTGTCATCATACAATGTTGAAACATGGCAGGATCATTACATGTACATGGTCCAAATGGCATTCTTCTAAAGGCAAAAGTGCCATAGGGGCAGGTAATATTTGTCTTCTCTTGGTTTTCTGAGGCTGATCAATTTGGGGTGTTTGCTCTGACGCTTTTATTTCCCTCTCCTTATTCGAATTTTGTTTGTTTCCCCTTTTTGTTCTTCCCTTACTATGTGTGGTGTAGTTTCAATTTTCAAAGTTATAGAATTTTTTTATTTCAGGCTCACATTCTCTTATGGCTCCCACTAAAATGGATTTTTTTAGTTGGTTCATGATATCTTTTAGTAGTTGTTCGATTCTTTTTACAATTTTTTTTTGTCTCAAAAGGGTATTTTATGTCTGTTAAGGGTTGCATCAGTTCTATTCATAAATTCAGTTGTGGAGGTCTTGAATTCCTTAAAGGAGTGCTCAAATCTCTCCCTATTCCCATTTAGATTATTTTCATAATTACCGATTGTGTTTACACATCCCATCTCTTACTCCTCTACTTGGATTGAATTGGCTTGCATGCTTTCTACCATTCTATTTAGTTGGAACATTTTGTTTTGAAGTTCAACAATTTTTTGAGAATCAGATAATATATTGCATTCATTTTTAGTTGTGTTAAGCCTCTCAATAGGCTATTGATAAGCACTATTTTCCATTTCTTCTTACAGATTGTAAGCTTTCTCTTAGGTCTTACTACTTAGTGACCCTCCGGTGATTGCATTGATTATGGTCCTGGTGGGTGCATTCAATCCATTATAAAATGTTTGAACCTGTATCCATTAAGGTAACCTATGATGCGGGTAGCGCCTCAGGCCCTCTTTAAATCTTTCCCAGCTATCATATAAAGTTTCTCCCTCAAATTGGTTATCTCAATTCTTAACCAGGCTATTTTCATAGATGGGAAGTTTTTGGCTAGGAATTTCCTAGCCAAATCATCTCACATGCAAATTGAATCACCAATAAAGAACTAAGCCAACTCTTGGCTCTATCTCTTAATGAAAAGTGGAATAGCTAAGTATAACAGCATTATCAAAAATACCGTTAAATCTAAAAATTTTGCATATCTCCAAAAAATTGGAGATATGAGAATTAGGGTCCTCAGTGGCTAATCCCCTGAATTGGCTGTTTTGAACCATATTCAGAGTTGAGGGTTTTATTTCAAAGTTGTTTACTTTGATAATTGGTCTTACAATGGCATGCGGGATACCTCTAACAGTGGGCAGTGCATAGTCTCTTAAAGTCCTTCCCTATTGTTCTCCTAAAGGATTTGCTTCTATCTTATCCTTTTAAACTTGATTTCTATTTATCAAGTTCTGTTCTCTTCTAAGCTCTAAGGTATGTGCGTTCAATTTCTAGGTCAAATAGTATATTCAAATTTTCTCTCCTACTCATGCAATTTAAGAACTTAGCTATAAAGAACAATTACAACATTCAATTTTAGTAATTCAAAAAATAAAATAAAAAATAAACTAAATTAATAAAACAAAAGCTAACAATTAACAACAATATAATTACAAAAAGATAGAAATTATAGGCAGAACAAAGATAATTCTAAATCACCATTTAATCGTAAATTATCCTTAAAACAAAACAAATCACCATCTCTTGGAAACGGAGCTAAAAATTTGACAGACTGTAAATACACGTCTGCGCTTGCACACAAGTGTACATGATCCGAAGTAATAATGGAATGTAAGTTCCGAGATTTATCGTCCACAGGGAACGGAGTGCTTTGCTACTAAGGTATATTTACTTTTAATAATATTTAGACAAATGATATTTGGTAGTTTTGCTGGCTCCTAATTAGCAGTACAAAGTTCTTAATTCAAAAATACTAGTTTGAGAAGACTGGAGAGTCGAGTTTTATCATGTAAGTTTTTATGGGATTGGTGTAAGTACTTGTATTTATCAATTTTTAATGAGACTTGTTCACATTCAAATTATAATCAAGTGCCAATAACGTTCCTTAGAGTGCCCTCTAATTTTAACTATGTCACGCCTAGTGCTCACGATGAACTCAAAAAGGTTCAATCTCGACACATAGACCCTTATGTGATCAGTGTTAGTTAAATCCAATTCTTATGTCTAAGTTATCAAATTCGTACTTTTAATTACAGCGATCACATAAACTTGATTCCACTCAATTAGCATCATGTGCTTCCCTCGCATTTTAGCTAAGGAAGTGAATTATTGGGCTAAGTGGATTATGTCACATTCATCCATAAACACACAATCCTTCCTCTTCCTCCTTTACCTTATGATGAGCTACGGAGCATAGTTGGTGGCTCTTGGCTCACATGCGTCACCCTCTCGACCAAGCTCAGAGAAAAGTGCTATTAGGCTCAAGAGCTTGTCACTGGGCTCTAAGCACTAATGCACATATTCTTAGCTTTATGCTAATCATTGAGCTATGGAGCTCTAAGAGAGTTAAGTTACCAAGTTAGTTCATTATATCAATCTTAAGATGTTTACACCGAGAGTTCTTGCATGACGAATATAAATTCAAGGCGAGAACCTTTATGTGCATTTCCCTAAACTTAATATGATTTGTTGGCTTGGCGTTTTCCTCTTTAATAACCATTTAATTTAATTATAAACATTCATTCACATAGCATGCATGCAAACAAGATTCATTTCTAAACCAATGAAATGATAAAAACTTTATTCATTAAGAGATTCAATACAAACACTATTTTATCCCATATTCTATTACATGACTTAACCCACCCTTCCCCAAGGAGGGTTTAACCTTTCATCACAAATGAAATGCAAAAAATATTAGACAAGGAAATGAACCATTGCATGGTTTTTACAGCAAGAAATAAAGATGGGATTAAGGAAAAATACTAGGAACAGCGTTTTGCATTTTCCTGATTTTTGCTTTGCTCTCCAACTCGCCTTCCTACCCGATCATTGAGTTTTATCTCCTGCTTCTCCTTAGTGGTCACCTTCTCCTTCCTTGGGTAGGGTTCTCCTTTCTCTCTTGCAGCAACTTCTGAATTTGGGAACTAGGAATGTTAAAGAGGGGAATAACCCTTCCTCTGTATTTCTTCTCAACTTTTATAAATGCTAAGTAAAGTGTCTTGCATTATTTTAGCCAACTTTTCATCTCCCAAAAATTAAGTGAATTAAACTGAATATTCCTTTGTTCTCTTGAAAATGAGGAGAAGTGATTGCATCTTAAGTAAATGGCTGCTATGGGAAGGCAAAGGATTTGAGATTTTTGGCATTCCCTATACTGATTTTAATGCTTATTCTTAGCTGAAATCACGTTGGGTGCTATGGCGCACTGCAGCGCGCTTGGGCGCGCTCCAGCGATTCTGCTTTAAAATTTTGCTAAGTAAATGCCTGCTGCGGCGCGCGGTAGCACCGGGCTCTCTGTTTGTACTGCTACGATGAGCGATAGCGCCGAGCTCTCGGGTTTATGTCCGCTGCGGTGCTCGGTAGCATTGAGCTCTTGGGTTTATGTTCGATACAGTGCACGGTAGCGCTGAGCTCTTTGTTTGTGCCCATTATGATGCGCGATAGCACCGAGCTCTCAGATTTATGTCTGTTGTGGCGTGCAATAGCGTCGAGCTCTTTGTTTGTGCCCACTGTGGCACGCGATAGCAAATCATTCCCAGATTATGCTAAGTGATCTTCAGATGCGGTGCACAGTAGTGCTAAGCTCTTGGCTTTGTGTTCGCTATGGCACACGATAGAGCTAAGCTCTTGGGTTTAGTATTCCCATAACTTAGGACCTAAGTCTAGCCTTCTCCGGTGACTTAGACCACCTCCCTCATTGGCCCACCTGCCATTGGGTAGATCTCAATGAGCCCTTTCTTGTGCTGTGTAGGCCGACTTCCGGTGAGGCTAGATTGACCTTCATTTTGAAACCCTAAAGCCTTATTGATTATTGGCAAAACCGACTCTCTGCTGGACAGACCAGGCCGGGTGTGATGACCCACTTAAGTAGTAATATGTGAAACTCTTAAATATCGAGGCACCTTTTCAGATAATGGTGGAGTTCTTGATAAGAACTCCAAAGTTAAGCGTGCTCAAGTAGGAGCACTCCCAGGATGGGTGACCTGCTGGGAAGTTATCTTCTGAGGGAAAAATTGTGAGGCCTTTCTGGCCAAAATGGACAATACCTTGGTGCTTAAGAGTTTGGACTGTTACAAATGGTATCAGAGCAAACCATAGGGTGTCAGATAGGAGCTAAGTGCCATACAGGGCAAAGTACCACTTCATGTGAGCAGCCTCTTGAACCCATGATGGTTAAGGTGCTATATGGTTGTGGGTACCTCTTACGCCTGTAGGGGTCACCTCTAGTCCTATCTACCCAGTGGATGGTTCTTGGATCTGTGTGTGGATACTGACGAGGGCGTCAGTTACTAAAGTTGGGGAAATTGTGATGACCCACTTAAGTAGTAATAAGTGAAACTCTTAAACATCGAGGCACCTTTTCATATAACGGTGGAATTCCTGATAAGAACTCCAAAGTTAAGCGTGCTCAGGTGGGAGCACTCCCAGGATGGGTGACTTGCTGGGAAATTATCTTCTGAGGGTAAAACCGTGTGAGGCTTTTCTGGCCAAAGCGAACAATACCTTGGTGCTTAAGAGTTTGGGCTGTTACACCGGGTCAGGCCCGACCCGTGGGCCCGCGCATCTGCAACTCTGCCGCTCTATCGAGTCATCCGTGAGGCTCTCTCATGTCACCTCTGCTCAATCAGTCATGGGGTTCGCTATTTGTTGCCAGCTCTATCGTGGGTCCCATCTGCTCAGTGCCGTTCTCTGTGTGTGGGCCCTGGTTGTCTATTGAAGCCATTAAATAAGGATGTATTAATTAGAATAAATTAAAATTAGTAAATTAATATAGTTTAATTGTAGAACTTTAGACATGCATAACTTTTAATCCATTAATCCAAACATAGCAAATAAATATCTCATTTTGCTCAGAAAATTATGACGAATTTTATGCTGGTATCCATTTTGCTATTAGGCCAATATTTAAACTAATGACTTTAGGACTTTCCCTAATTACCCCATTTAACCTAAAAATTTCAACAGGCTAAAACTTAGCTAATTAAGCTCCAAATTTAGTGATCCAATATACCATTGTGATTAAGAAAATGTGTAGATTAGTAAACTATAAAAATATTTAGGTTTTAATAATTAGTTTTCCTAATTAGCCCTAATCCCCCAAATCTTGATTAGTAAAGGTCAGCTTCACTAATTACTCAAATTGAGAAATTCAAGTTGCTGATAACTCCTATAGTAGGATAGAACTCAGTGGTGAAGTTAGTTTTGTAACTTTATGATTAATTTACTAATCACTTACTGATTACCGTAAATTCTAATTAGGGCATAACTTAGTCAAATGGAGTCCAAATTGGGTGAACTCATAATCTTTATACTCAATGTGCTATAGGGAGTCCATAGCCATTGAGTTTGCTAAACCATGAGGCCTTTTTGGCCAAAGCGGACAATACCTTGGTGCTTAAGAGTTTGGGCTGTTACACCGGGTCAGGCCCGACCCGTGGGCCCGCGCATCTGCAACTCTGCCGCTCTATCGAGTCATCCGTGGGGCTCTCTCATGTCACCTCTGCTCAATCAGTCATGGGGTTCGCTATTTGTTGCCAGCTCTATCGTGGGTCCCATCTGCTCAGTGCCGTTCTCTGTGTGTGGGCCCTGGTTGTCTATTGAAGCCATTAAATAAGGATGTATTAATTAGAATAAATTAAAATTAGTAAATTAATATAGTTTAATTGTAGAACTTTAGACATGCATAACTTTTAATCCATTAATCCAAACATAGCAAATAAATATCTCATTTTGCTCAGAAAATTATGACGAATTTTATGCTGGTATCCATTTTGCTATTAGGCCAATATTTAAACTAATGACTTTAGGACTTTCCCTAATTACCCCATTTAACCTAAAAATTTCAACAGGCTAAAACTTAGCTAATTAAGCTCCAAATTTAGTGATCCAATATACCATTGTGATTAAGAAAATGTGTAGATTAGTAAACTATAAAAATATTTAGGTTTTAATAATTAGTTTTCCTAATTAGCCCTAATCCCCCAAATCTTGATTAGTAAAGGTCAGCTTCACTAATTACTCAAATTGAGAAATTCAAGTTGCTGATAACTCCTATAGTAGGATAGAACTCAGTGGTGAAGTTAGTTTTGTAACTTTATGATTAATTTACTAATCACTTACTGATTACCGTAAATTCTAATTAGGGCATAACTTAGTCAAATGGAGTCCAAATTGGGTGAACTCATAATCTTTATACTCAATGTGCTATAGGGAGTCCATAGCCATTGAGTTTGCTAAACCATGAGGCCTTTTTGGCCAAAGCGGACAATACCTTGGTGCTTAAGAGTTTGGGCTGTTACACCGGGTCAGGCCCGACCCGTGGGCCCGCGCATCTGCAACTCTGCCGCTCTATCGAGTCATCCGTGGGGCTCTCTCATGTCACCTCTGCTCAATCAGTCATGGGGTTCGCTATTTATTGCCAGCTCTATCGTGGGTCCCATCTGCTCAGTGCCGTTCTTTGTGTGTGGGCCCTGGTTGTCTATTGAAGCCATTAAATAAGGATGCATTAATTAGAATAAATTAAAATTAGTAAATTAATATAGTTTAATTGTAGAACTTTAGACATGCATAACTTTTAATCCATTAATCCAAACATAGCAAATAAATATCTCATTTTGCTCAGAAAATTATGACGAATTTTATGCTGGTATCCATTTTGCTGTTAGACCAATATTTAAACTAATGACTTTAGGACTTTCCCTAATTACCCCATTTAACCTAGAAATTTCAATAGGCTAAAACTTAGCTAATTAAGCTCCAAATTTAGTGATCCAATATACCATTGTGATCAAGAAAATGTGTAGATCAGTAAACTACAAAAAATTTAGGTTTTAATAATTAGTTTTCTTAATTAGCCCTAATCCCCCAAATCTTGATTAGTAAAGGTCAGCTTCACTAATTACTCAAATTGAGAAATTCAAGTTGCTGATAACTCCTATAGTAGGATAGAACTAAGTGGTGAAGTTAGTTTTGTAACTTTATGATTAATTTACTAATCACTTACTAATCACCATAAATTCTAATTAGGGCATAACTTAGTCAAATGGAGTCCAAATTGGGTGAACTCATAATCTTTATACTCAATGTGCTATAAGGAGTCCATAGCCATTGAGTTTGCTAAATTTGGATGCTAAATAAGGAATTTAGCATTTTTGGACCTAATCCTTAATCTCCTAAATTACATATTTAAACCCTAATCTTATTTTGGCCATAACTTGGCCAAATGAATTCAAAATTTAGTGATCTTGGACTCTATGGTATCCTTAAGTAGTAAACAACATAAGTTTAATAAATTTCCCTAAGTAGAATTGCTAATCAACTATTAATGAGCTAAAATCCTAATTTTAGCTCGTTAGGCTTTATCCTTGGCCAATTTGGGTGTACTTTTGTCTATCTTCATATTAGATAGTAAATAATGATTTGGCATGGATAAATTTTAGTTTGAAAGCTTAATTCAAAAAGTTGCATTTTGACTCTTAAGTAGGGGCAAAGTAGTTATTTTGCCCAAAGTTAGGTTTATTTATATTTTTAAGCCTTAGAAACTTAAAATATTCAGTAAAATTAGTAAATTAAGTGATTTAGAGTCAAATATAGATCTCTTGGACTTATTTAATTGAATTATAAGTCAAACCTTAATCTTTCCCTTAAAAAATTCTTAAGTAACTTATAAGCTTCATAATGTGGAATCTAGTCCACATTATGTCATCCTTAAGTTCTTAGAATCAGTAAATACATATAGTAAGGCCATAAATATCTTTAATGCTTAATAATTGAATCGTTTCTTAAGCTCTATCTTTAAAAAATTTCTTTAAGTAGCTTCCTTCCTTAAAGCCTTCAGGAATCTTCCTTTGGGAAGAGTTGTAGACTTAGGTTAGAATTCATTCATTAGGTATATGGGTTACTCAATAGATGAAATATTAATTTTATTAGTTCTTAGATTTTATTCTTTATTATGATTATTTTGTATTTAAACTTTAGCTTATGACTAGAGATCCATCTTATTATGTTTAATTATGCTTAATAAGATAGCCTTAATATATAATCTATTAGAGTTGGGCTTAACCTTACACCCTTAATCCTTGATAATTTATGAAGGAATATTGATTAATATTTGATAATGATTTAATGTTGTTCTTGAGTTTATCATAAGAAATAATGTTCTTATACTTCCATCCATCTATAAGAAATTTATTGTTATCAAGCTATTATATTTCATCTTGTGATCCCTCTCTAGCATGCTATAGCTTAATCTTGTATCTTGGAATTATAAATAATGAAATGGGTAGAGTTCATGCTAGTTTAAAGTAAGCATCACTTATCAAAATAAATACCATGCAGCTGTATCTTGACCAATTGTTGTAGGTGCTATGAATGATGTTTCATCTCAACCAAACATTATGATGCAAATCCAAATCATCATAATGGCACATGAAGTACTTAGAACTTTATTAAGTTCTGTATTTATTCAATTATGCAAACTTTTCTTGAGTTCTATGTATAGTGCGTACATCACTTGCATATATCTTAACATCATTAGTAATTTATTGTTATATTGAAAACCATAAAATCAAGACTAAAAACTCTTTACTAATGTAGGAGAGTAACTACTTATTAGTGAATTTTCACTAAGTAGTATTATCACCTTGCTTGAAAATTATAATTATGCAAGCCTGATTTAAAACCTCGATTTTAGTGAGTAATTTTTTTAAATACTCTTGCATTTAGGTAAGTATTATTTAGTCATTATTAGTACCAATAGATGTCTAATTTGGATGTTTAAGGAGTTGATATACTCCTTAGACAGTAGCTATGTTATAGAATTAGAAAGATTCCATTTAGAATCTTAATTCTCGTAGTTACCTTTTAGACCCTTAAAAAATTATCATTTTAAGAGAATAAGATTAAATGTGTAGAACATAGTTCGAGCCCACTAATTTCTCCCATGATATTTAAATTAGTAAGAATAGAACTAAGATATTTCATTGAGTCTAAATAGACTCAATAGAACTCCCTTTAGCTTAAAACTTAAATATCATATAAAATTGAATAACTAAACTTTAGATACTTAAAATCCTAAGTTAAGGGACTTAAACCACATGTTAAAGTTTAATCTCTTAACTTCTAATAATTATAAATTATATCAAGATTAGTTGTAGAAATGGAAAAATGTAGATTAGGTTGATTAATTTATTCATTTAACTTTTGTAGGTGATACTATCTGATTTTGATTAAAAACTTGTTAAGTTTTTATGTTTAATCTTTTTAAGGCTGTGAAACTGAGAATTTACTAATATATAGTAGGATATTAGAGATCTTGAACTTGTATTATCTCAGAATAGATTAAACAAATAAATTATATTATAACAGATATCACATGTATTTTAGTAAAATTTTGCTTACTTCTGACTGTGATGCTTCACATTCCTTATTTTTGAGCCTTTTTGCCTTAAACATATCATATAAGATGGAACTATGTTTGAAATGAAAACATATAAAATTGGGATAATATTTGCATTGGGTTCATATCATGATAGGTGATTATGTATACACATTACTGCCAATGGATTGGTGGTAAGGAGAAATAAGGATATTTGTTATGCAACATTGGGGAGAGTTATGCCTAGTTCGGGAACCCACCTCAATTTTGCAGACGTGCTTGACTCCTCAACTACTAGACATGTCTATAAAAGTAAAATAAGATAACTAATATAAATTGGATTGTATTTTTGCCTCTACAGTTCAGTTCTACTTTAGCTGTGAGGAGCTAAATGATTATATGGCATTTTATAGTTATAGTTACTGTTACTGGGGCTTTATTAGCTGTGCTCTGATATAATAGTTTTACTTCTATTACTTTCATTATATGTATGCTTTTACTTTAGTTTTAGTTTTATATGTAGATCTGCTAGTACTTATATGCTTATTAGGATGCTAGTTTTGATTTTTATTTGACTCAGCCTATTTATATGATTCACTATTTAGTTATGTTTATTGTTTTCTCAGCATACTTTTAATGATCATATTCCTATTAGGATGTTTAGTTCAGTCATCATATATACTATATATCTTTATATGTATTATTGCTTAAACTTCCTTATTCTATTGTTCCTTATTGCTCCTATTGCTGGTGTAATGGTCAAATCTTAAATTTAATTAAAAACATATCTATCCTTAGACTTATTAAAATCTAACTAGATTTAACATTTTTGGCTATGCCTGTCATATATGTACATATCGCAGATTACGGATATAGGTCAAACTTGGTGGTTAAGGATTAAGCTTGTGATAGAAGGCTAAAGTAAAGTGTGTGGATTATAGAAGAAAATTAGTGTTTTGGATTTCTTTTTGCCAGCATTTAAATACATGTAATAAATGATTATTCTTATTCTCTTACATTTATTATATTGTATGTGAATGGATAGATGTGGAATTTGTTTGGATGTCTTTTTTTAATCTACTGCACTGCTATACTATATATGTTTTTGTTAGGATCTTACTCCTTTTATGATTAACATCATGGATTTATGTTTGATATATATGATACTAATGATGGCCACCACTTAATCTTAGTTGAGTTAGAGATAATTAAATAACAGTTAGGAGGCGACTGTCACAACGCATCCTAAGAAACTCGGTGCTGTGGAACAATGGTTCCCTAGGTCATCCTCCTTTGGTCCCAACCAAGGTGATGAACAGTGCATGGTAGTCATTTGACCCACGTCGCATTGTCATCGATCCATGCACGTGAGGCAACCAGTGTGCGTGTAAGCATTCGTGGCGTGCGTGCAGAAGGCCGAACGTGCGTGTAAATTATTTAAGGAATTAATTAGCTTATTTAATTAAATTAGTTTAATAAATCACTAAATATAGATCCAAATGCAATAAAATTATATATCAAAATGATCAAAAAACACACAAGACATTAATATGAAGTTAAATTTCCATTTTTATAATTAATTTTGCTAACCACTCTCTAATTATCATTAAATCTCATTAAGACTTAGATTAGCCATTTGATGTTCAATTTAATCGTACTTACTGTCATTCTAATAACTATGCTATAGGGTAGCTAAGCCAATATGTTTATATTATTTGTACATCAAATGGAAAATATAAGTTTTTGACCTTTAATTGATTTAATAATAAACTTGCATAATTAGGGTTTTCCCTATTTAAGCTTCATAAATCCTAAAACATCTTAAGGAACTTAGCTTATGAAATGATGCAACATTAGATGATGAATTAGAAAGGAAAAAAGCTAGAATGATCTAGTCTTGACTTAGTACTAATAAGTCTAGATTTAACCCTAACTCTTAAGAGAGAGGATTTTATGTAGAAATACTTGTCCTGATTTAGAGAGCAATTTAGGATAATAATGAGTAATCATTTGTGTCAAACATGTGACTAGTAGAAGAATTGTAAGGTCTTAAGATGGAACCACCTTAGGATGATTAGTGAATAATTGGTGTTTAGATTCCACTAAAACCTAGTAGTTAATATAAGTGACCAAGTGTAACTTACCTAGTATAGTGTATGCTATCTTATCATTTTAAGTGGAATTCTTTAAATCATCTAGAATGAAAGATTAGTAAGACCTAGAACCTTTAAGCATTGTCTATCAGATTGGAATAAGTAATAGTAACATTAGAACTTGGAATCCTAGGCTTAAGAGATGAGACTTGGTATTTAGATTAGTAAGCTGAAGAGAAGATATATTCAGATAGTTATATCCAAAGTAAGATCATCCCTTAAGTCTTATAATATTAGACTGTAGCCATGTAAAACCATTAAGTTTAAGGTTAGACTAGAATTGACTTACTAGTAACATATCCAAGAATGAGTGAGTCTTAACCCACTATTAAACACTATAGGGAGCCAAGGGTCTCTATAGAGAAAAACTAGATATATAACACTAAGTGAAATAAGACATTCTAGCCATCTAGAAAAGAAGGAAAAAACACAGTAAATAATAGTAGAGTAAAATATATATAATTAATTAAAGTGATACAAACATTCAAATGTAATGACACTCATCCTCACGAGATGCATAAAATAAAAGAAAGAATAACAAAAAGTAAAAGTCTTCAAAGTTGCAACTACTGGATATGATCTACCTCAAGTACAAGATCCACTCCAAGCTTCTAATCTATCTATTTAGTATTCAATACGGTAGGGCACAACCAATAAAAGAAAAATAAGTGATTAAACTTAAAAAGTCTAAGTATATTTTAGGGTAACTAATATATTTAAGTTTATAGTGGATACCACATTTAGATATTTACAATTGTTATTTAAGTTAAGCTCAATACAGTAAAAAGGGAAGTAAACTGAGTAAAGTAAAGTAAAGTAAGTACAATAAAGTAAATGACTATAAGCAATAATAAAAGACAATAAAGTAGTAAAAGAGAAAAAGCTGGTACAACCTGCATCATCTATGTAGGTAAAGAAAATAGGTGTAGCTATATTAATAAGTGTGCAATAAAAATAGTAAGGAAATATGTACAAATGGACATATGCTAAATAACATAATTGAAAGCAGTGTAAGCATAAATGTAAGTGATAACAATATATACTAAATGTAAGTAAGTAAGAAAAAAAAGTTGTAAATACATGTGAACTTGTAATATATGCAAGTAATGAAATCTCAATTTCAAGGATTGAGTATAAAGTAAAAGCAGTCATAAAGGACTGAGTATATATAGTCAAAAGACTATGATAAAGCATCCATAATTATAAAGAATGTGAGGAAAGTAAGAACAATCATAAAGGACTATAATATGTAAATTACTTATCTTAATTTAAGTGTTATGTTTTGTGAGAAAATATTTCAGAACAAGTGAAGAGTCAAGCATGTCTGCCCAACAAAGTAAGTAGGGTCTCCCATAACACACACTTTCCCCTTCATAGGATCTATGGGATCTTTTGATCTCTCCATAGACTACTCTGGCTCAGTAACAGTTGTATAATATCCTCCAAAAAACCCCAAAGTAAATGTTGTAAGTTTATTTTATGCATAATATTTTATGAATGTATTCAAGTATTTAGTCTCATTGCGAGCAGCATTCAGGGATGTTCAAAGCTAATTGTAAACCATATGATATCCATTGTTATCAAATTTAGTTATCTATCCTATGATTGGAGCTAATCAAGCTCCCAATTTGACTCAGACATTCATCAAATGTCTTCATTAATAGAAATATAATAATATATAATTAAATGAGTTTTAAAAGTAATAATTTGATTAAGGTCTTATTGATGTAACAAAATAATTTATTGATATAATTGAGTTGATACAAATAAGCATCATATCATATTTCTAATACTAAAATCATTTAAACTATGAAATGACAACTTCTACTATAATGAGACATTCTAAGCACATACTAAAGGATTCATCAGTACACTATTTAAGTTACTATAGATAGCGCCCCATCCCATCGCCGCGCGCAAATGGTTTAGTTTAATGAATAACAATTGGTGGCGAAATGATGCGTTACTCAGGAAGGGGAAATTGAACCTTTCTGAATACACATGTTGAGCACAAGAACTACTGAGACTCAACCTCAAAAGAAGAGAGCTGAGTATTAATCCTTAACATAAGTGTAGTTTCCCTATCTTAAGTATTAATTAGGGTACCTGTGTATATTAAATTATGAATAAAGGTAAGATCCAAGTTACATGAATACTAGCATTTTAATTATATCATAATCACATCACAATATTAAGTATAAGTAAGAGTAAATACAGAGTGTGGAAGCTAAAGCATATATCCAAAAACATCATCACAGAAGCAAAGTAAAAACTCACCTCATAAAAGAAAAGAAAATACATCCAAAATTATTACAACTATTTACTTAATAAAAATACAAAAAAGTCTTAGTACTGAACTAAAAGTAATTAGTGCAGAAAATAAAGGCTGGTGAAGAGTTCTCTAATGGTACACGAACTCCTCCTAGATCTCTTGTGAAGCCTCCAAGTCTGGCTCCACAAGCTGCTCTGGATCTAACAAATTGCTAAATCCTAAAAGTACCATATATTAGATAATAAGTCTAACACATTGAAATCTACTCTAACAGTTCTAGTTATCTACGATTTAACATTTAAATAGTTTAAGTATGACTGTAGAAAAGATAGTATAATAGCTGAAAGCTCAAAAGAGTAAAAATTTGAAAGTAAAGTAGAACTAAAATTATAAACTAATTACTAGATTATAGAGAAAATAGTAAGTGAACTGAAACTACAACTAACTGCTAAAATATAGGGAAAATAGTAAATAATCTGAAATTGAATAAATAATAATCTAAAACTATGATAGATGCCACTAAAACTCATAATTATGCATCTGAATATATCATAAAACTGTATGCCATTGATATGCTGACTTGGTGTCACATGACATTCCACAGATCCTAAGTGAGTGAACACTCCGCTAATTGAGTCCTTAAGTGAGCTCATTTGCTCTACTAATACTGACATGCTTATGCATTTCATGATATGCCAAGGCCTTGGAAATCCAAAAATTAATACAATATCAAGTGCTGATTCCATTTATCTCCATTATGCAGAATTCTTTTAAATGAATTCTAACTCTTAAGTCGAATCCACTACGTGTAATTAACTTTTGAACTTAAACTCATCAACTGAATAGGTTGTATACACATAGTTGGTATAATTTTGAGAAAGGTGAGTTTAACACTTAGTTTGTTTAACTGCACTTATCGAAACGTATGACGATAAGGGGCATGACCCTGTCACAATTTATTCTCTTAAACTAAGAAGTTAAATACCTTAGTTACAAATATTCTCTTAGTGTCCTAAGAAAGATAACTTGAAATACTTAGTTTATTTAACTGCACTTATCAAAACCCATGACAATAAGAGGCATGACCTGACCACAATTTATTCTCTCAAACAAAGTATTTCATTCCCCTACTTGTAACACTTTTGGACTTGGGATGTTTATCCTGAACCGAACTGTACTTATCTAATTACTTAAGATAAGACTGAGACTCTACAGTTCTATTCATGGTAAATCAACCAACTCTATTCTCTACTAAAATAATTCATTCTATAGATATACACTATCAACTCCAACTGATAATTCTACTGATTTTAATAATGCTATTTAATAATCAAGGAATATCAAAATAATGAATCCATTCTCCATTGTGGTGAATCCTATACAAAGCTTTTGTGACTTAAAGTCACTCAATTTAGAATACTACCACAAGGAAATAACCTCAATATAAATTATTAGGTTGTCCTACCACAAGGCTTTAGGATCAAGTATCTAAGGTTAAGAAGGTGCATCTAAACTTCTACCTCATAATTTAGACAATAAGTTCTTCCTACCTCAATAACTCATCTATTGATAAGGCTTAGCAATTATCACAGATCACAACATTAAAGCTTTAGTATTGAAATATACAATTTATAATCTAAGATCTAAGATTTATATTAAGCTTTTAGTTCTTAGTTCATTAAAATAAATTACACAAATCAGATGGGTAAACTAATCTGATCACAACCTATACTGCAATTATGGGATACTATCATGTAATTTTTTAAGAATTGATCATTTTATAAATCAATAACATCTTATGATTTATCTCATTCTAAGAGTCTTACTTAGGAGAAAATTAAAGAATTAAAGGTATATGTTTAGATGATCAATCACATAATTTAATTATAGATCTTAATATTTATAATTTAATGGATTAAGATCAATGTTAAGCCAGAATGTATTATTGAAATTATGCAAGTCCTTTAATTGTTCAAATAAAGTATTTTACTTAAGGTGATTAAGGTTTTAGACCTTAATCTAATCAAGTTAGAATACAATCCCTAACTTGACCAAGCCAAGATCAATTATTGAGTTAATGATGAATGACAGAATCAATGAATTATTAGTGCATTATGGAAGTCCATTTCCAGTTTAAGGTTATATTGATTATCTTAATCATTCTTTAAGATCCTTAGGGTTTAAGATTGAAAATTATCAAATCAACCATTTAAAGTGTCTAAATTAGGGTTTGAGGTCTCTAACATGCATACTACTGCTATTGAAGTAAATAAACATTTAATTAAGCAAAATAAAAATAATTAAAGCTAATTAAACCCTAAATCAAGCCAAAAAGGATTATCACTTAATTATAAATCTAACAATTCAAAATCCATGAAACTTGGCAAATAAATTCTACTTATTCATGTGAACAATCAGAAACTAAGTTTTCTAAATTTAGTTAAGTGTAAACCCTAATTTTTATTAATCATGCATTTCTAAGATTATAGCATAATTATTAAAATAATAATCAAAAAATTATTTCACTTAGCACATGCATTCTACAAAGAATAATAAAGCATAATAAAACTTGAATCAAGGAATTTGGCTAAGTATACTTGCTAATCCACCCTAATCAAATTTTGGAGTAATTAAGCTAAATCAGAGAATCCAACCACATAAAGTATGATTTTATTCTATATTTAGTTTCATTGTGATTTTTTGAATAAAATGATATACAATTTTATAGAGTTTCAATAGGTGGATCAAAAGATATGCAATTAATTTTCTTTATATTTTTCTATTTAGGGTTTTGATTTTTGAATTATTTTCCTTAAGGAAAATAATTCAATCTTTTTTAATTCATAACAAGTACCAGATTCCAAAACACGTAGGTCAATCGGGCCCACTGGCTCATTACTATTAGACAACATGGGTCACAAGTCGGCCCGACCCGCACGGTCGTCTCCTTCCCCGCGCCTAGCCTCCGACAATGGACGATTAAGGCCCAAATCGTCAAATTCACTATTCTCAGGCCACACCGATGGCTCAGGATGATCAACACACATTACTTGGACTAAGATCGATCGATTGTGCCCTATAGCTTCAATCAAGGTGGCTTAGATCATTGGGAGCTTATTATCCCCAAAATTGGCTAAATTCCCAATTGGGATTTCCTTATGATGAGAAATTTTCCTCACAGAGGCCAAGCCATGGATAGGGCTTGATCCTCACACCATGAGGGCACTTAGATGGATTGAAGCCCTATCTTGGCTAGGTCAGGGAGGGTCTAGATCCATGGGACCTTACTGGGGTCACAAGCTTCACATACAGGGTAGTCCGATTGATCGTTATAATTGATCGAACTAACCCAAAGTCTTAGAAACCCCTGTATTGAACTTGTCTAGACAAGGGGTGCAATAAAAAAAAGAGTGGAAGAGGAGCTGAGTCTACATGACTTAGTCAAGTGAAGAAGGGTACCTAGTTTTGCTCGAGAAGCTCACAGATGATGCTGAGGGAGACTTGAGGTTGATCTAAGCTGTTGAGAGGCTCTAGGGGTTTTGAACACCAGGACTATCCTCGATAAGTGGTTCACAAACAGTTGGAATGCTTGGGGGAAGCTCAAGCAGATCGATAATGATGAATTAGGGTAAAGCTGAATTGGACTTAATTAGCCAGCAAAAGAGCTCAAGGAAGAATTCTGAGATTATTTATAGCCTCAAGGAATGCTGGGGTGAGGATGGATGGGCTGGAAGAGACCCGAGAGGTCGGGCCATGGTCGAGCTCTCAGCTTTTCAACTTGAGCTCAGCCAGGTCTTGGGGCTCGATTGGGTTGATATGCTATTGAGGAAAGATCCCTCATGATCTGTAGAGGTGGAGAAGGTAGTGGGGTACAGGATCAGTAGCTAGCGTACGGGCAATGTTTTCTTATCGGGAGTGGGGCACATTTAGGATTAAGATCCACAATTATGGGACCCTTAGCAGCTTTCTGATTGATTAAAGGAGAAGACACAATGGCTCGAATGAATTGGATTCTAACAGCCGATCATGGAAGTGATCCAGACCATAGGATCCATGGGGTGGATCTAACAGTAGATCCGTGGCTTCGCGGATCTGAATCCTAGTCCTAAATTAACGGACGATGAGATGATGTGTGGCTCCGCTGTCACCTGGGCTTCACAGTGAATTGCCTACGGTTCACATAGCGGATCCCGGATGAGTAAATTGGTGATGGGTGGATTTGTAATTCTAAATTATTGGGATCCCTTTTATGCAATTATTCTAATTTGATATATACATAAATGACCTCCAAAAATTCCCAAACTTGCACCCCTAGCTAAATTGGGGGTGAGGAATTCAAAAATGAAATTAGAATTTTGATTGGAGATCAAAATATTTTAGCTATTATTTAGGATACCTAATTGGACCAAAATACCCTTTTTGACTTAGAGAGGTCCAATTGACCCCAAATTTTCAATTTTAGCTTATAATAACCTATTGAATGTAATGAAACTATAATTAGAATATGATTAAGCTTATTTTTAACTAGGTTACAACTTAAGAATGATGTCATCCTTAGCATCATCCTTAGAAGGAAAGAAAAAAAAAAGAATTTAATAACAGAACTTAGAATTTAAAGTTACCTAAAATTTCAAAAAGACTTGGATACTTTTGTTGCATATTGGTGGCCTCTCTTTCTCAAGTAGATTCTTCAAGAGAATGGTTCCTCCACTGAACCTTCACCATAGAAATTGTAACAACCCAAGTTGTTACTCAGGATTAATTAAGACTAATCTTAGTCTTAATTGGGGGTCTAGTACACTAAATAAGTTATTTAGAACTCATCTCTAGAATCTAGGTTAAATCTGGAATCAATTGAATCAAATCTGAAATTCTGGAAAATTCCAAAACCCTAGAATTTGACTTTTTATTTTGACCTCAAATTGAAAATCTGACTTTGTCATTGCATTCACCACCCCCAAATTAGCTAGGGGTGAAATTTTGGAGGCATTTGGAACTCGTTGATTTTTCATCGAATATTTTAATATTATTTAAATAACTCACAAAAATCAAATAATTAAATACTCATCGAAACAAAAATCTGAGTGCGCCGTTACACTCCTCACCCCTCAATTAGTTAAGGGTGAATCATTGGAATTTTTTTGAGTCTAATTTATAGTACACATTTTAATTAAGAAATTTGATTTTTATTTAAGTAGATTTAATTAAATTAATAAATTCGTTATTTAAGAAGGAGGGACCCACTATTTAATTGAAGCTGTCGTCATTAGTTTAACGGAGTCAGCTCATTAATTTGAACAGACGCATCTGTGCCGTTCGATCCGGGCGTCCGATCGGACGACCCCGATCCTTCTTCTCCGCGCAAGCACGCAGAGCCTACGCGTGGCGAGCGCCTTTGCTCGCAGCTGGATTGCTCTTACCCATGGAGCTGGCCACTTAGAAGCTTCCATTAAACACCTAGAAATCAAGACTTTAATCCTGGATGATCATTCAGCTCGACCTCCTACTCTGCAGGGAACCAAAAATCGAAGCTTATTGCAAACCTTCGGCGTTTCCTTGAGGTACCTCCGTACCCGAAACTTCCCATTTTTGTTCTCAATCAAAATGATCATCTATTGTTTAAACGGTCTTAATTATTCCATCAATATAATGTGTAGTTAGTATTAATGATTACATAGAGTCAATCGAGCTCATGATGTATTCTATAGATTGAATAACTGGATTCCTTCCTTAACTTTAGGAAATTAGGGCATCAAATTACCCATTTCATTTCATACGTTACAATAGAGATTTTTAATTGCGATGAAAGTTCTTCTTATTATCATTATTTTGGCATGAGTTTTGTGCATTAAGAAGCTCAGTGCGTTAAGCTAGGCAAAACTCTAATTCGCCCCATGCGAAGGAGCTCGGCGAGACGAAGGAGCCAGGCCTTCGGTCCTCGATGCCTCGTCACTACTGACGCCAATGCGTGGGGCCCACGTAAAGTTTTTCCTCTGCTGACTCAGCTCTGTGGAGCCCACCAGTATAAGTAGCAGCCGCTGAATAGAACTTATGTTTATAAATTTAAATTAAATTAATTAAAATAAATAAATATCAAAATAATTAAATCCCCATAATTCTCAAACCATAAATACAATCACAACAAAATTATATATCGTTGGAATCAAAAAACTAAGAAGAACACATTGGGATTGTCAAATCTCAGTTTGGATGAGTATTTAATTTAGTGACATTTAGGGTTCATTCGATGTGGCATAAATGATACAAAATTTCCTTTAGCCATAACTTTGTACCCTTAGATCCAAACATACCCAATATGGGTCTT
The DNA here is from genome assembly GCA_016760335.1 of Gastrodia elata. NCBI lineage: Eukaryota > Viridiplantae > Streptophyta > Magnoliopsida > Asparagales > Orchidaceae > Gastrodia > Gastrodia elata. The sequence continues at coordinate 35,326,393 of CM028682.1, forward strand.
AAAGTGATCCGCTCACCCTAAGGATTAACCTAGTAGTGTTCACTTTGCTGTTTGGATTAATTATAGACTAATCACATTTAGGACCGAACCATAATTACTTAAATAACCCTATAACTTCAATTGACCATAAGTTGGTCAATTGAACTCCAAATTAAGTGATCCAAATATCCATTTAGATCAGGAAAACCTAAATTATAGTAATCTACAAAAATATTTAGGATCTAATAGTTAGATTTGCTAATCACCCTTAATTACCCTAAAAATTGATTAATGAATATTAGAAAATCTAATGATCCAAATTGGACAATTTAAGTTTTAGAGAACTCATAGAGCTATTATAATCTAGCTGTAGGGTTGGATTAGTAAATTAGTGATTAATTTCACTAATCACTCACTAATCATCCTAAACCTTAATTAGACCATAACTTAGTCAAATGGAGTCCAAATTGAGCCTACCACTAGTCATTAGAATTAGTGGATCAATTGTGACATACAACCACTAAAGTTTTTCAATTTGGACACCAAATGATAAAATTAGGATTTTTGACCCTTAATTAAGAATCCTTAATTATCCTTTAAACCCTAGAACTTGTATTGCTATAACTTAGCCAATACACATCAGAATTCAATAATTTTAGGTTTTATGGAAACCTTAGGGCATAACCTATAGTAAACTAACATAAAATTTTGGTGTTATTATGATAAAATTACTAAATTGCCCTTATAGGTCAAACTCCTGAATTTGACCTTATAAGGCTTAATACTTAACAAAAATTAATGAACTTACTGTCGAAACTCATATTAGATAGTAAGTAATCATTCTACTTTAGAAAATTCAAATTATAAACCCTAATTCATAAAGTGAGTTTTAGACCCTTGATTAGGGGCAAGATAGTCTTTTTGCCCAAAACTAGGGTTTAATGAATTTAAGACCTGATTTCATTCTTAAATCATGATATATAGTAATTAAAATGATTTAAGCCTTGATTTAAATAATTCTAAGTCTCAAATTAGAAATTTAACGAAAATCTTAAGTTAAGTCTTAAGCAAAACTTAAGTGAATTATGAGAATTCTTTCTTTCCTTTGAACTTCTTAGATCAATCTTTAGGTCTTTTAACCTTAGTTAGGATATGTGTCTAAGTGATACTCTTAGCACTTAAGAGCTTTAATTCCTAAGATTAGGAATAAATCTTAGGTTAGAATTCATCTAATGAGTAAAGTGGGTTACTCAATAAGGTGAAACCTTGGTCTTACTAGTTTATTAGATTTTTCATAGTTTATTAATTGATTATTTGATCTTTTAACATTAGAATTAGGATTAGAAATTTATCCTATTGAACTTGATTTAATTCAATAGGATTTGCCTTAACCTTTAATTAGTAAGATGGGATTAAACTTTAGTCCTTAAGATGACCCTATAATTAAGAATTAAACTTCATTCTTTGAGTTTGATTCTTAATCCTTTAAATCTTGATTTGGCTAATCAAGGTTTATTTGGGAATTATAAAGTAATAACTTAGGACGCTTGATTTAATTATTTTAACATTTTAGGCGACTTTGATTCAGTTATAATTAGGATGTGGCCAATCCTAATTATGTGTAACTTATAGGTTCGTGATTTTAATTTACAAACAGTGTAGGAATTTATGATTCTGAATTTAATGTAACTTAGAATAGATAGAACAATTAAATTAGAAAATAGGTGATATCACAAAATTTGTGTAGTGCCATTTATTTCCTTGATTTGAATTTGCTATGCTTTCCGTGTTATTTAAGCCTTTTTACACCTTTGAACATACTTAAATACTTGATACATACTTTATAATATACTTTGAATTTCAATTCACATATCATATGCATAATTTTAAAAGAAACATTAATAAACAACATAATACTTGTGGTTTATATTTTACTTAGCCTGCCACTTAGTATGACTTTACTTTAGGGTAACTTTTGCCTAGGGAATTTCCCCTATGGTACTTTACTTTGGCATTGGGATGTTTCTCCTATATGCTCTTTAGATACTTTGTGGATTTTACTTTAGGATCTGGGATGTTTCTCCTAGATGCCTCTTTGGTGGACATTACTTTAATCTGGGATGTTTCTCCTAGATTATCAGATGGACTTTACTTTTTGGCAGACTAAGTAAGAATATCTCACACGTACAACACTTTAATCTACATTACTTACATTTACTTTTCAGTCTCATTACAGTTACTTTACATGTTTTCATTATACTTCAGACTTACTTTACTTTACCATTTCAGCACACTTTTCTTTCTTTCATATTTTTCATTTTCTACAGTTCCTTTAAATTTCAGAACTTTTTGTATATCAGCCGTTTTTCTCATTTGAGCACATGTTAGGATGCTAGTCTTTATATCTTCAGTACAGTACTTTTACTTATTCTATAACTAGCATGTTAGTTTGATCATATTCCTTAGGACTTTTCTTTGTACTTAGTAGATTTACCCTTGTAGTTTACTTACCTTATATTACAGCCTGAGTTGAGGTATGTTTCTACCTCATAGCTTGTTCTTTCCTTTCTTTGTGCTTTAACGCTATGTTTTGCTTAATTCCAATTGTGATATCATTAAAATACATTAAAATTCCTTACCTTAAAATGTACTTAGACATTTTGTCTAACTAGATTTTTCTTTTGTTGGTTGGGGCCCTACCATTATAAAATCGATAATGGTAGATTCTGAGCTTTTTAAGGAGGTTGAGCCTACAGAGGAGCAGATCTAGGAGGAGGTCCAGACTACTGAGGGACCTTAGTCCACTTATTAGATTGCTTTACTTTACTTTTATTTTGTGAGGATGAGAGACACTTTTCATTTCAGTTCTTAACTTTAAATATTTGTAATAATACAGGACTAAATTGTGCTTTACTTTCCTGCAGTGTATATGTTCTGAGCTGGATGTCTTTATTTTATAATATGGATGTCTACTTCAGTTGCTACTTTTTTTCCGCACTCTGATACTCATTAAGTGATTGTTAATCTTTACCTTATTATGAAAAGTACATCTTTTCCTTAAGATTGGATTGGAGTCTTAAATTCCAACCTAATGTTAAGTATAATATGTGCTTAGTGACGACCACTCCTTAAGCCTTATGATTAGAAGGGGCGACTGCCACAGTTGGTATCAGAGAACTTCATAAGATGTCAGATTGGAATTTGTATTCCTATCTACCTAATGGATAGTTCTTCTGCCAGACAATCACTAAATGAATACTACAGTAACATCCATATTACTATCTACTCAGAATAAAAGGCATGGAATGGAAAAGTACTTTCATAATTAGTAAAAATTAATGACCAAATTGGAGAATGATGAATAGTTTAAAAAACTTAGAGGAATGTTTATAAAATCCCTAAGATCAGAGGAACTGAATAAGTTAAACCCTGACTTTTATACTAAAAGATATTAAGAATTCTAATAGATCAAAGAGATAGAAATTCAAGATTATATAATAGATAAACTCTTCAGAATACCACCTTATCTTCAGAAGATTAGATCTTTATCATTTAACTAAAATATGAATCAAAGAGCATAGAATCCATCTTAAGAGGAAATTAAATATCTCGATCACATCTTTTGTTTCACTTATAGCTTCTCTTTTATAAGTAAGGTGAGAAACTAATAAAATATTACTCCTTTGAAATTCTCCTAGAATTGTAAAATTAAACCATGGACAAATCATTTTTTTTTTACTCCTGTTGTATCTAGCAAAATGTAGAGATCCCAATTTAGAACATAGACTCTTCTTTTAATAAATTAAAGACATCAAATCTCTTATAGATTTAGTTGGAGTTTGGCTTGAAATGCCAGGCTTAGCAATCTCAGAAGAACTTATAGAATCTCAAACTATATTAATAATTATGATTCTATCAATAGTCTTAAACTGTAATTAGTAAGTAACCTTTAAATTTAGAACCATATGATTCAAACATAAGTTTTATGTTTTGAGAATTATTTCACTCTTTAGATTAAAGTAAAGCTAGTTCCTATAGTTTAGTTTTTGATTCCTAACTATTTATAAGCTTTGATGTTGGATCAGTTTGACCTAACCTAAATATTATAGTGTAGATAATTCTACCTTATCTTGGTAGTATAAATCCTTAGTTGTGGATATGTTAAAAGTACTATTTGTAAGCCTAGTATAGTGTTTAAAGTGTCTAGGTAATTACCTCTTCCTTGATTTAAATCAATTAAACCTTAGATTCTTTTAGCAAAAACATACCTTTGTACCTTATAGAAATAATTCTTCTTCAGAGAAGTGATTTACCCAAATTGGGTGAATAACTTCTAGTTTCTTAAAATAGATTGATTCATATCTTTGAATCTATGGTCAAGAAAATAATAATTGTGACTCAACATATATGCCTAAATTATTCCTTAAATTTCAAGCACCTCATTTCCTTGGAATGAGTATTTCCATTTCTTTTGGAATGAGAAATTTTAATTATAGAACCATATATAGTTAAATTAAAACTCTTAGTAATAACCAATGATTGTATTTTATCATAAATGATAAGCAATCGATTGTTTGATTTATTAAAGTATCAAGTCATCTTATGTGACTGGATGCTCTTGTAACATTAAATAACCAAGTTGAATAATCACCCTCTTTACCTAAGTATCATTCCTTAACCAAGTACAATCACTTGGTTAATAATAGAAGCCTTAGAGTGAATTAGTTGTATAATTAGTTCACCCTATATTCCTTAAGGAAAGATTACATAATGGTTAGATTATTCTAACTTGTATGTGTACACTCATAAGTTAGCTATAATGAACCTCGTTTCATTCTTAAGTCCTAGCTTTATGAGGATATTCTATTTAGTTATAAACATAGAACTCGTTCTAAGTCAAAGAGCCTATGTTCTTTTAAGAATTAGACCTTCCTTTAAATTGCAAAACCCTTTGAATTCCAATTTTTGGATTTAAAATTTGTAGTTAATCTGTTGAAAACCTCTTCTTAGTTAAGTTACTTGTAGTAACTTAATGAATTAATTGTGTAATTTCCTGTCTATCTGAATTGGATAGAAATTCTATCTCCTTACTATAATCAAGTGATGAATGTCACTTAAATACACAATCTAATTTTAGAAAATCCAATCCCTTTTTAATAAGAAAAATTTACTTCTCGATTAGTTTGAGTTCAATCTTTGAATATGTGCATAAGTCGTGATATGCCTTGAGCATTTATTGATTCTTCCCTTGAAATGAATTCTCATTCAAGATGAATTAAATATAACCATTAGATTTCTAAGCCACATATTGTGGCTTGGATTTTAACAGCCAGATCTAGAAACTCTAACATAAGTCATAGAATGTGATCTATGATCGTAGCCTTAGTTCTTATTGAATCTCCTAACACTTATCTGTATGGATAAGTGAATTCCTTGCCATTATCAAGATAAAGATTATGACTTATGTTAATATTAATTTCTCTAAATCTTGGGTGTTAAGTCATCATGTGTGACTAAAACAACCTAAGTCCTCCTATAAAACCTTAAAGATTATGTATCCTAATTAGATATTGACCCTTTTTGCTTAACCAAAACTTTTCAAATAAGAGATAAATATCTCTTTATTAGTTCGAACCTAATATGGACTAATTCATACAACTAGTCCATCCTCATCATATCCTTAGATAGAAATTATAAGCCAAACTGTTTGGATTCATTATTAGACTTAGATTCTAATGCTGGATCTTTTCCTAAAATTCTAAAGAATAAGTGATCAAAGAATGCTAGTTCTTGGATGCTAAATCTTTGGATTCCAATTCATTGAATTAGAATCATTCGTATCTTTTAATCTTTGTTAAGTGTTATATTAGCATGACTAGTTACTAAGCTTTCTAGATAGTAAATATAACTTAAAAATTAAACTTTTAAGATCCTGACCCATAAATGCATACTATGCTTAGTAAGTGATGTCACATGCTAAGTTATAATTATTGACAAATCATAAATTATGACTTAAGAATTAATTATAGATCCTTAAAGTTATATCTTTGCTTAGGTAAACCCTAACTTGCTATCCTTATTAAGTGATGGTTATCACTTAGCCAATTAGTTCCTTTAAACACAAAATTTTGGGATAAAATTTTTCTATCATCAGTTATAAGATAAGATTATGCAGATTGGATTTTAGTTGGATAATCTTCAAACCTTCAATTCCTTTTAGCTCTCTACTTATTTGGATAGTTTTGTATTCTTAAAACTTATGATGATTATGGAATGTAATCATCAATCGAATCTTTAATTCCTAAAAGCAATTCATTCGTCTAGGGCATAATTATTGTTGATGTGCCATAATTACAATTCATTTTTGTAGGACCTTAAGTGCCTACAAATCTCTTCTACCTTTTTAATTCCAAAATGAGAGTAACTTAATACTTTCACAATCTATATCTTCTTATCTCTAGTAAGAATTCAACCAAAATTATCGATTGATATAATACCTTTGAAAAATATTGAATAACGATCAAAATTGATTATTTGATATGAGTTCTAAAATCTGATTATGAGCCTTCATGTTTCTTCCACCTTTACCAAATTATTCTACATTCATTTAAACTCTTGAAATCGTATTATTCAACTATAAGTAATTTTAAATTTTAATATTCCGCTATATTTATTTTCCACTTGAGTGATGTCGAGGACGACATCATTCTTAAGTGGGGGAGTCTGTAACAACCCAAGTTGTTACTCAGGATTAATTAAGACTAATCTTAGTCTTAATTGGGGTTCTAGTATACTAAATAAATTATTTAGAATTCATCTCTAGGATCTAGGTTAAATCTGGAATCAATTGAATCAAATCTGAAATTCTAGAAAATTCCAAAACCCTAGAATTTGACTTTTTATTTTGACCTCAAATTGAAAATCTAACTTCGTCATTGCATTCACCACCCCCAAATTAGCTAGGGGTGAAATTTTGGATGCATTTGGAAGTCGTTGATTTTTCATCGAATATTTAATATTATTTAAATACCTCGGAAAAATTAAATAATTAAATACTCGTCGAAACAAAAATTCGAGTGCGTCATTGCACTCCTCACCCCTCAATTAGTTAAGGGTGAATCATTGGAATTTTTCTGAGTCTAATTTATAGTACAAATTTAATTAAGAAATTTGATTTTTATTTAAGTAGATTTAATTAAATTAATAAATTCGTTATTTAAGAAGGTGGGACCCTCAATATAATTGAAACTGCCATCATTAGTTTAATGGACTCAGCCCGTTAATTTGAATAGACGCATCTGCGCCGTTCGATTGGGGCGTCCGATCGGACGACCCCGATCCTTCTTCTCCGCGCAAGCACGCAGAGCCTACGCGTGGCGAGCGCCTTTGCTCGCAGTTGGATTGCTCTTACGCGTGGAGCTGGCCGCTTAGAAGCTTCCATTAAACACCTAGAAATCAAGACTTCAATCTTGGATGATCATTCAGCTCGACCTCCTACTCTGCAGGGAACAAAAAATTGAAGCTTATCGCAAACCTTCGGCGTTTCCTTGAGGTACCTCCGTACCCCGAAACTTCCCATTTTTGTTCTTAATCAAAATGGTCATCTATTGTTTAAACGGTCTCAATTATTCCATCAATATAATGTGTAGTTAGTATTAATGATTAGATAGAGTCAATCGAGCTCATGATGTCTTCTATCGATTGAATAACTAGATTCCTTCCTTAACTTTAGGAAATTAGGGCATCAAATTACCCATTCGATTTCATACGTTAGAATAGAGATTTTTAGTTGCGATGAAAGTTCTTCTTATTATCATTATTTTGGCATGAGTTTTGTGCAATAAGAAGCTCGGTGCGTTAAGCTAGGCGAAACCCTAATTCTCCCCATGCGAAGGAGCCAGGCCTTCAGTCTTCGATGCCTCGTCACTGCTGACGCCAATGTGTGGGGCCCACGTAAAGTTTTTCCTCTGCCGTCTCAGCTCTGTGGAGCCCACCCGTATAAGTAGCAGCCGCTGAATAGAACTTAGGTTTATAAATTTAAATTAAATTAATTAAAATAAATAAATATCAAAATAATTAAATCCCCATAATTCTCAAACCATAAATCCAATCACAACAAAATTATATATCATTGAAATCAAAAAACTAAGAAGAACACATTGGGATTGTTAAATCTCAGTTTGGATGAGTATTTAATTTAGTGACATTTAGGGTTCATTGGATGTGGCATAAATGATACAAATTTTCCTTTAGCCATAACTTTGTACCCTTAGATCCAAACATACCCAATATGGGTCTTAAAGTGATCCACTCACCCTAAGGATTAACCTAGTAGTGTTCACTTTACTGTTTGGATTAATTATAGACTAATCATATTTAGGACCTAACAATAATTAGCTTAATTAGCCCTAGAACTTCAATTGACCATAAGTTGGTCAATTGAACTCCAAATTAAGTAATCCAAATATCCATTTAGATCAAGAAAACCTAAATTACAGTAATTTATAAAAATATTTAGGGTCCAACGGTTAGGTTTGCTAATCACCCTTAATTACCCTAAAAATTGATTAATGAATATTAGAAAATCTAATGATCCAAATTGGGCAATTTAAGTTTCAGAGAACTCATAGAGTCTATTAGAATCTAGCTGCAGAATTGGATTAGTAAATTGGTGATTAATTTCACTAATCACTCACTAATCACCTTAAACCTTAATTAGACCATAACTTAGTCAAATGGAGTCCAAATTGAGCCTACCACTAGTCATAGAATCAGTGGATCAATTGTGACATACAACCACTAAAATGTTTCAATTTGGACACCAAATGACAAAGTTAGGATTTTTGACCCTTAATTAAGAATCCTTGATTATCCTTTAAACCCTAGAACTTGTTTTGGCTATAACTTAGCCGATACACATCAGAATTCAATAATTTTAGGTTCTATGGAAACTTTAGGGCATAACCTACAGTAAACTAATATAAAATTTAGGTGTCATTAAAGTAAAATTACTAAATTTCCCTTATAGGTCAAACTCCTTAATTTGACCTTATAAGGCTTAAACTTAACAAAAATTAATGAACTTACTGTCGAAACTCATATTAGATAGTAAGTAATCATTCTACTTTAGAAAATTCTAATTATAAACTCTAATTCATAAAGATGAGTTTTAGACCCTTGATTAGGGGCAAAATGGTCTTTTTGCCCAAAATTAGGGTTTAATGAATTTAAGACCTGATTTCATTCCTAAATCATGATATATAGTAATTAAAATGATTTAAGCCTTGATTTAGATAATTCTAAGTCTCAAATTAGAAATTTAATGAAAATCTTAAGTTAAGTCTTAAGCAAAACTTAAGTGAATTATGAGAATCCTTTCTTTCCTTTGAACTTCTTAGATCAATCTTTAGGTCTTTTAACCTTAGTTAGGATATATGTCTGAGTGATACTCTTAGCACTTAAGAGCTTTAATTCCTAAGATTAGGAATAAATCTTAGGTTATAATTCATCTAATGAGTAAAGTGGGTTACTCATTAAGGTTATACCTTGGTCTTACTAGTTTATTAGATTTTTCATAATTTGTTAATTGATTATTTGATCTTTTAACATTAGAATTAGGATTAGAAATATATCATATTGAACTTGATTTAATTCAATAGGATTTGCCTTAACCTTTAATTAGTAAGATGGGATTAAACCTTAGTCCTTAAGATGACCCTGTGATTAAGAATTAAACTTCATTCTTTGAGTTTGATTCTTAATCCTTTAAATCTTGATTTGGCTAATCAAGGTTTATTTGAGAATTATAAAGTAATAACTTAGGATGATTGATTTAATTATTTTAACATTTTAGGCGACTTTGATTCAGTTATAATTAGGATGTGGCCAATCCTAATTATGTTTGACTTATAGATTCATGATTTTAAGTTACAGACAGTGTAGGAATTTATGATTCTGAATCTAATGTAACTTAGAGTAGATAGAATGATTAAATTAGAAAATAGGTGATATCACAAAGTTTGTGTAGTGCCATTTATTTCCTTGATTTGAAATTGCTATGATTTCCATATTATTTAAGCCTTTTTACACCTTTGGACATACTTAAATACTTGATACATACTTTATAATATACTTTAAATTTCATTCACATATCATATGCATAATTTTAAAAGAAATATTAATAAATAACATAATACTTGTGGTTTATATTTTACTTAGCCTGCCACTTAGTATGACTTTACTTTAGGACAGCTTTTGCCTAGGGAATTTTCCCTATGGTACTTTACTTTGGTATTAGGATGTTTCTCCTATATGCTCTTTAGATACTTTGTGGATTTTACTTTAGGATCTGGGATGTTTCTCCTAGATGCCTCTTTGGTGGACATTACTTTAATCTGGGATGTTTCTCCTAAATTATTAGATGGACTTTACTTTTTGGCAGACTAAGTAAGAATATCTCACACATACAGCACTTTAATCTACATTACTTACATTTACTTTTCAGTCTCGTTACAGTTAGTTTATATGTTTTCATTATACTTCAGAGTTACTTTACTTTACCATTTCAGCACACTTTTCTTTCTTTCATATTTTTCATTTTCTGCAGTTCCTTTACATTTCAAAACTTTTTGTATGTCAGTCGTTTTACTCATTTGAGCACATGTTAGGATGCTAGTCTTTATATTTTCAGTATAGTACTTTTACTTATTCTATAACTGGCACATTAGTTTGATCATATTCCTTAGGACTTTTCTTTGTACTTAGTAGATTTACCCTTACACTTTACTTACCTTCTATTGCAGCCTGAGTTGAGGTATGTTTCTACCTCATAGCTTGTTCTTTCCTTTCTTTGTGCTTTAACGCTATGTTTTGCTTAATTCCAGTTGTGATATCATTAAAATACATTAAAATTTCTTACCTTAGAATGTACTTAGACATTTTGTCTAACTAGACTTTTCTTTTGTTAGCTGAGGCCCTACCATTATGAAACCGATAATGGTAGATTCTGAGCTTTTTGAGGAGATTAAGCCTACAGAGGAGTAGATCCAGGAGGAGGTCCAGACTACTGAGGGACCTTAGTCCACTTATTAGATTGCTTTACTTTACTTTTATATTGTGATGATGAGAGACACTTTTCATTTTAGTTCTTAACTTTAAATGTTTGTAATAATACAGGACTAAATTGTGCTTTATTTTCCTGTATTGTTTGTTCTGAGCTGGATGTCTTTATTTTATAATATGGATGTTTACTTCAGTTGCTACTTTTCTTCCACACTCTGATACTCATTAAGTGATTGTTAATCTTTACCTTATTATGAAAAGTACATCTTTTCCTTAAGATTGGATTGGAGTCTTAAATTCCAACCTAATGTTAAGTATAAGATGTGCTTAGTGACGACCACTCCTTAAGCCTTATTATTAGAAGGGTCGGCCACCACAGAAATGGAGTGATTTCTTAGTTGCTTTTGATCACGAGCTAAGATCTTGATAGACTCCTCTGCATAAGAAAGGTTTGTCTTGAGCAATACTGCTGGGAGTTGAACTAAGTGAGATGGATCATGAAGACATCTCCATAGTGAAAAAAATATGAAACACACTATTGAGTGCAGAGAAATCCTCCGGGAGCTTCAATCTATAGGTCGCAGGGCTATCTTTTCTAATACTTCAAAAGGTCCGACGTAGCAAGGACTAAGCTTCCCAGCTACACCGAAATGAAATGCTCCTTTCATATGACTGACCTTGAGATAAGACAAATCTCCAACATTGAAATCCAGAGGACGATGATGGGCATCGTGATATTTACTCTGGTGATCTTGCGCTACTTTAATTCTCTGCTAAATTATTTGCACTTTTCTATTTGTTTCTTCCACTAGATTTGATCCATATAACTGGACACTGCCTATTTTAGACCATGATAATGGAGTACTGCATTTTCTTTTGTATAAGGCTTCATATGGTGCCGTGCCAATACTCACTTGGAAATTATTCTTATAAGCGAACTCAACTAGGGAGATGTGATCCACCTAGAAACCTCCAAAATCTAAAATGCATAAACATAGATGGTATTTGAGAACCTATTTGACTTGTTCTTTTGTCCATTAGTTTTTGAATGAAAGGCAGTACCTATGGCCAAGGTAGTTCCAAGGTCTTGTTGCATAGTCTACCAAAATTTTGAGGTGAATATGCTATCATGATTGGAAATAATAGATATTTAAATATCATAAAGATTGACAATTTCTCTAATGTACAGTTTTTCTAATTTCTCCATGGAATTTATTTGATGCATTAGAATAAAATGTGCTGACTTGATCAGTCAATCGACTATGACCCAGATAGTATTAGCACTAGACCTTGACTTGGGTAAGCCCATGATGAAGTCCATGGAAATGTTAAACCATTTCCATTCAGGGATAGCCAGAGGATAAAGTAGTCCTCTGGGCTTTTGTTGTTCTGCTTTAACGAGGCTACAAGCATGACATTTTGCAACAAACTTTGCCACACTTTTCTTCATTCCAGGCCACCATAATTACTTCTTCAGATCTTGATACCTCTTGGAACTGTTGGGGTGAACCTGATATCATGAATTGTGTCCTTCAATGAGAATCTCTTGGTGCATGGATTTGGGGATCCATAAACAATTCTCTTGATAGATTACATTACCATGCAACTACAAATCAAAATGATGAGCTCCTTCAATTTTGACTTTGGACTTCAAATAATCCTCATCTTTAGTTTGCAAAATGAAGACATCTCGGTGGAATGTTGGTTCCATAATGATATTCGTGAACATCGAGCTTAGCATATCCCCATGAGCTAGGGAGATTTCGAGTTTACAAAATTCTTCATCTAGCAAAATTGCCAAAATCATGGCATATAATGTAGAAGGACGACTGAGTGCAGTTGCCACCACATTTGCTTTGCCAGGATGATACTAGATTGATAAATTATAATCGCATATCAGCTCAGGACATCTACGCTGACGATAATTAAGCTCTCACTGACTGATGATGTACTTCAGACTCTGATGATCGGTGAAGACATCACATTAGATGCCATACAGATAATGACGTAAAATCTTCAAGGAAAAAACTACAGCAGCTAATTCAAGATTGCGGGCTAGATAATTCTCTCATGCTATTTTAATTGATGAGAAGCATAGCGATAACTTTCCTTCTTGCATTCAAACACAACCCAAGATTATGCCTGAAGCATAATTATAGACTTGGTAGTTCATACCTTCTTTAGGTAAGGCAAGAACTAGGGCAGAAGAAAGAGCATTTTTAGTGACTAAAATGTGTTCTTGCTCTCGGGGCTCCAGATACAGGTATTGCATTCTGAGTTAACTTTGTTAAAGGCGATGCTATCTGAGAAAAGCATTTTACAAACTTTTGGTAAGAGTTTGATAATCCCAAAAAGCTTCTCATGTCAGTCACAGATTTTGGCTGTGACTAATCTTTAATGGCATTGACCTTATTCCAGTCTACCCTAATTCCTTGGGCATCTACCACATGACCTAGAAATGCTACCGATTCAAGCCAAAATTCACACTTGGAATATTTGGCATAGACCTCATGGTTTTGTAGTTTTTCTAACATTGCTCTTAAGTGGTTTTCATATTCTGCTTTACTTTTCAATTACATCAGAATATCATTGATAAAGACGATAACGAATTTAGCTAAGTTTACATTTAGCACACACTGCATTAGGTCCATAAAAATAGACGAAACATTTGTTAGACCAAACAACATTACCAAAAACTTGTAATATCCATATTGAGTTTTGAATGTTGTCTTCTCTATATCAAAATCCTTGACTCTTAGCTGATGATAGCCTGATCACAAATCAATCTTGGAGAACATCTTGGCTCCATATATTTGATCAAAGAGATCATCAATTTGAGGCAATGGGTATTTATTCTTGATGGTTACCAAGTTCAGCTCATGATAATCGATACACATGCACATCAATCCATCTTTCTTCTTTGCAATCTATACTGGCGCTCCCCAAGAAGATGAACTTGGTAGAATGAGACCCTTTTAGAGTAGCTCTTGAAGTTGCTTATTCAACTCTTATAACTCCTGTGGTGCCATGCAATAGGGAACCATTCATAGCAGTTGCATTCCTGGAATTAATTTTATCACAAATTCTACTTCTCGTATAGGAGGAAGACCTGGTAGGTCTACAGAAAATGCATCAAGGAAATCACACACTACTTGATTTTCTGCAATATGAATTTTTTCTGTGATACAAATACTAGCATTTTAAGTATATCCCGATCACATCATAATATTAAGTATAAGTAGAAGTTAGTACAGAGTGCGGAAGCTAAAGCACACATTCAAAAATATTCATCACAGAAGCTAAGTAAAACATTCACCGCAAAAAAGAAAAGAAAACACATCCAGAATTATTACAACTACTTATTTAATAAAAATAAGAAATTAGACTAAATATTAAACTGAAAGCAATTAGTGTAGAAGGTAAAGGCTGGTGAAGAGTCCTCTAATAGTCCACGAACTCCTCCTGGAACTCTTGTGAAGGCTCTGGGTCTGGCTCCACAAACTGCTTGGGATTTAGCAAATTGCTGGATCCCAAAAGTACCACGTGTTAGACAATAAGTCTAACACATCAAAAACTACTATAATAGTTCTAGCTATCTACTATTTAGCATTTAAATAGTTTAAGTTTAAACTGTAGAAAAGATAGTAAAATAGCTGAAAGCTCAAAATAGTACAAATATGAAAGTAAAGTAGAACTAAAATTATAAACTGAATACTGGAATATAGAAAAAATAGTAAGTGAATTGAAATTGCAACTCACTACTAAAATGTAGAGAAAATTGTAAATAATCAGAAACTGAATAAATAATGATCTAAAATTATGTTGTATGCCACTAAAATTAATAATTATGCATTTGAATATGTCACAGAGCTGTATGCCACTAATATGCTAACTTGGTGTCACATGACACTCCACAGATCCTAGGTGAGCAAACGCTCCAGTAACAGAGTCCTTAGGTGAGTTTATTCACTCTACCAATGTTGACATGACTTATGTATTTCATGATATGCTAAGGCTTTTATGACTATATGCTTTAATTCATCAAAATTTAGAAATCAATACAATATAAAGTGCTAATTCCATTTGTCTCCATTGTGCAGAAATCTTTTAAATGAATTCTGATTCCTATGTCTAATCCACTATGTGTAATTAGCTAAGATTTGAACTTAAAAGTATCTCATTCTCAATCTAGATTCAATAATGGACTTACAGTACACTTCCTAAGAAAGGTGATTTTAACATATAGTTTGTTTAACTGCACTTATCAAAATGTATGATGATAAGGGGCATGACCCGGTCACACTTTATTATCTCTAACTAAGATGTTAAATACCCTAATTATAAACATACTCTTAGTGTCCTAAGAAAGGTAACTTAAAATACTTAGTTTATTTACCTACACTTATCGATATGCATGATGATGAGGGGCATAACTTGGTCGCCGTTTATTTTCTCAAACTAAGTATTGAATCCCCTACTTGTAACACTTTTGGACTTGGAATGTTTATCATGAATTGAATAGTACTTATATAATTACCTAAATAAGACTAAGACTTTACAGTTCTATTCAGGGTAAATCAACCAACTCTGTTCTCTATTAAAATAATTTAGTTTTATGGATATACACTATCACCTCTAGCTAATAGTTCTAATAATTTTAACAATGCTATTTAATAATCATGGAATATCAAACTAATGAATCCATTCTCCATTGTAGTGAATCTTATACAAGGTTCTAAAGTTGGACTTAAAAGTCACTCAATTTAGGATACTACCCCAAGGAAATAACCTCAATCTAAGTCATTAGGTTATCATACCACAAGGTTTTAGGATCAAGTATCTAAGGTTAAAAAAGTGCATCTAAGCTTTTACTTCAAGATTTAGACAATAAGTTCCTCTTGCCTCAATAACTCATCTATTGATAAGGCTTAACAAATATCACAAAATCACAACATTAAAGCTCTAGTACTTAAATAAACAATTTATAACCTAAGATCTAAGATTTATATTAAGATTTCAATTCTTAGTTCAATAAATTGAATAACATAAATCAAATGGGTAAGCCCATCTGATCATAACCTATACTACAATTATGGGATACAATCATGTAATTCTTTAAGAATTGATCATTTTGTAAATTAATAATATTTTATGATTTATCTCATGCTAAGAGTCTTACTTAGGTGAAAATTAAAGATTTAAAGGTATATGTTCAGGTGATCAATCACATCGTTTAATTATAGATCTTAATCTATCTATTTTAATGGCTTAAGATCAATGTCAAATTAGAATTTATTATTGAAATCATGGAAGTCCCTTAATTGTTCAAATCAAGTGTTTTACTTAAGGTGATTAAGGTTTTAGACCTCAATCTATTCAAGTTAGAATATAATCCCTAACTTGACCAAACTAAGATCAATTATTGAGTTAATGATCAATGACTGAATCAATGAATTATTAGTGCATTATTGATTTCCATTTCTAGTTTAAGGTTATATTGATTATCTTAATCATTCCTTAAGATCCTTAGGGTTTAAGATTGAAAATTATCAAATCAATCATTTAAAGTGTCCAAATTAGAGTTTGAGTTCTCTAACATGCAAACTACTGCCATTGAAGCAAATAAACATTTAATTAAGCAAAATAGAAAGTAATTAAAGCTAATTAAACACTAAATCAAGCCAAAAAAGATTAGCACTTAATTAGAAATTGAACCATTCAAAAATCTATGAAACTTGGCAAATATCTATTTATCCATGTGAATAATCAGAGACTTAATTTGCTAAATTTAGTTTAGTGTAAACCCTAATTTTCATTCATCATGCATTTCTAAGATTATGGCATAATTATTGAAATAATAATCAAAAACTTATTTCACTTAGCACATGCATTCTACAAAGCTTAAGCAGCATAATGAAACTTGAATTAAGGAATTTGGCTAAGTATACAAGCTAATCCACCCTAATCAAATTATAGAGTGATTAAGCTAAATCAGGGAATCCAACCACAAAAAGTATGATTTTGTTTTATATTTAGATTCCTTATGATTTTCTGAACAAAATGATATATAATTTTATAAGGTTTGAATAAAAGGATCAAATGTTATGCAATTAATTTAATTTGTATTTTTCTATTTAGGGTTTTAATTTGAATTATTTTCCTTAAGGAAAATAATTCATAAATCCTTTTTAATTATTAACGGGTATCGGCCCGATTCCAAAAATACATAGGCTGATCGGGCCCACTGGCCAATTACTATTAAACAGCGTGGGTCACGAGTTAGCCATACCCGCGCAGTCGTCTCCTTCACTGTGCCTGGCCTCCGACAGTGGACGATAAGGGTTAACCATAATCATCAAATTCCCTGTCCTCAGGCCACGCCAATGGCTCAGGATGATCGACACACATTTCTTGGACTGAGACCGATTGATTGAGCTCTATAGCTTCTATTAAGGTGGCTTAGATCCTCACACCATGAGGGCACTGAGACAGATCAAAGCCCTATCTTGGCTAGGTAAGGGAAGGTCAAGATCCATGGGACCTTACTCAGGTCCCAAGCTTCACAGGCGGGGCAGTCCGATCAATCGATATGATTGATTAGACTAACCCAAAGTCATAGAACACCTGTATTGAACACATCTAGACTAGGAGTGCAATCAGTAATAGAGTGGGAGAGGAGCTGAGCCTACATGACTCAGTTCAGTAAATAAGGGTACTTGGTTTTGCTCGGGAAGCTCACAGATGCTACTGAGGGAGACTTGAGGTCGAGCTGAGCTGCATAGAGGCTCTAGGGGTCCTAAACACCAGGACTACCCTTGATCAGTAGTTCACAAGCAGTCGAAATGCATGGGGGAAGCTTAGGTAGACGGATCACCACTTGATTGTAGTTGAGTTAGTGTTACTCGATGACGGTCTAGAGGTGACCATTACAGGGTTGCACTCAACTACTTAGATAAATATCTAAGTTCTACACTTAGTATGCTATGGCTACTAATATAATTATAGTTAGGTTACACTAGCCAATTAGGTTACTCTTTAAGTCTAAGTAGAAGCTACTAAACTTCCTAAGAAGTCTCCATTTTAGTTATCTCCTTAGTTCTCATTTAGTTGCAAGAGCTAGATTAAGGGCTACTTACAATATTCTAAGTAGTTTATAAGATCTAAGTGTGATCTATAATTCTCTATCCTACAAGTTATGATTCATTTAAAGTTATATAAATGGCAATAAAGGTGTAAGTTCTAATCTAAGTTGAATTGGAAGCTTATCTCATTGCTAATTTTCTAATCTCTTCAAGTTACTAGCCTTAGCTTAGTACTAATATCCTTAGCTAGAAGATTAGCTTAGGAGTTCTTCTAACCTTAAGTTCATTAAGGAATCTTAGGGCTGGAAGATCCTAATTAATAACCAAATAAATTGGCTAACTACAATCTAATGCAAGCTTAATAGTAAAGTGCTTAAGTGAAAGCATTCAAATCCATAACATCTAAGTTCATGTCAAGGCACTAGGAATCTTAGGGTTTAGCTAAGTATATGGGCCACTAAAGTGAGCTAATGTCATTATGTAACATAATAGGTCGACAAAAGTAAATCCTACACTTAGGGAATATGAGGAATAGGATTAAATTCAATCTAGACATTAAGGTACTTATTAATAGTTCATATAATCATAAGGAACTAACTAATCTAATCCACCCTAGATTTTAGGACTACCACAATCTTTAAGTACTAAATCAAGCATTAGGACCATAGATGGTCAATTCACTTACATGCTTCCTGAAAGATGGTCATAGCCTAAGCATATATATCTATATATATATATATATATATATATATATATATATATATATATATATATATATATATATATATTTTAAAGAAAAGTTCTTTCCATTATATATCTCAAAAGAAACATTTTTACAAACTGACACAAAGTCCTGACCTGGCATAAAGGACTCTGACCAAAAATCTACCCAACTTACCCCAGGTAGACTTCCAATCGAGTATGAAAACAACAAAATAAAGCTAAGTACAAAAGATATCCAAACATGGAACCACAAAAAACCCAAAAACAACCCAGGAAGAGACCAACAGGGAACCGCAAAAAACACAAAAAGACTAAATACAAACGAAAACCAGCATTGAATTTAAAAGTCACAGAAAACTAGTAAAGATTAAATCTAGCAGCAGAACCACAATGCGCAGGCCACCGGCAGAGAGGGAGAATAGCATAACAACGCAGAATCCAGGGACTGGCCTATCACCAACAGCATCAAAGCATGTAGCCAAAAGGACTCAACAATGCCGAAAAGTAGAGGGTTCAGACGAGCAGATATAGCCAATTTGCAGAACCGAATAAAGGTTTCAAGCATCCAGCCTAACAAAACACCACCTGCCACCTTCCTGAAAAACAAGTGAATACAAAATCTACCAGGTTCCGACAAAAGCGAGGTCAGGGTCCCAATCTGAATGTTCAGACTTCCTGCCATTTAAAGGGAAAGTACTATCCAGAAAGAACCTCCAAAAAGAAAAGAAGACTACCTTAATCGCAAAAGAAACTATTTTATAAAGTCAGGACAGTGCCTCAGACCTCAGAATACCAACCGACAGAAAGAAAATTCAGAGATCTTCCAGAACAGTGACTATATATATATATTTATATATATATATATATATAGCCTCAGTACATCATCAACTAGGATCAAACTCCATGATATCATCAGCAAGGACGTTCAAAAGCCTCCCAGTGAGCACATCTCCTTTAACAAAAGAAAAATCTCCCTATTGGCATACATAGTGCTAAAATCAGCCACCTGATTCACATCATGGGATTGGTGAACCAAAATAACATGAGGAAGATCTAATAAGAAAATCTAGGTGATTGTCGTGACACTCTCCACCTCCTAAATAGAGAGTCCTCCCCTAATGTTGTCTGAGCCTCTACATCACTCCAAAGTAGTCACCCTCAATGATGACTCCCTTCATATTCACCTCAGTATTCTGAAGAGCTTGACGTAGAATTTTAATCGCTTGCATCTCCACCTGAAGAGGAGACAAGGTTGGGACACAAGATCTAGTAGTAGCAAGGAAGTGGCATCCACAGTCCCGGACCATAGCACCACTAAATGCAGCAAGCTTTTTATAGCTATAAGAAGCGTCAATGTTTACCTTCAGCTAACGGGTCGGGGGGGGGGGGGGGGGAGGGCACCATCTGAAGATGGTGGAGGGGCCCTAATAGGCCATGAAACCCCATGATTCAGACTCATCGTGCATCCCAGGCCTAACCAACATAGAGAGAATTGAACGCACACAACTTAACAAAGTCGTGGGTGGGAGGCCATTAGAGTGCTCAGTCCTAATCCTCCAAGCTTGGTAAAGAGAGCAGGCCACCATCTGGCAGCTGAAGCGGTGCCAGTGATTTACAATGTCAATTGTAAACATGGCAGTAATCTATTCCCAAAAAGTCAGAGGGTCCAGAAGCAAGCCCCAAGGCATAAATATCTCCATAATAGCCCTTGTGTAACTGTTGTAAACCACAAAGTGCCCCCTATCCTCCTCAGTGTCACAGCCCCAAATACAGGTTGATGATTTAGTGAGCCTTCTATTAAACAGCCAACATCCAGTTAGAATAGCATCATTGAGTAACCTTCATAGAAAATAAGCCTCCCTCTATCCTAGGGCCATCTCCCACATGGGCACAAACTGTTAGGACTAAACTCCTCTCTCAACTCTATAAATTTTGGTTGGCTTGACTCTCTATAAAGTCATCAACCTGCCACTGCAATCTCCCCTCCATTAGCAGAGTGTGGCGCTAAATAATTGGCCATTTGTAATCCAAAATCCTTTAGATTTCAGAGTCAGCATACTGAAAAGTAAAATCATCACCACACCGGCAATAGCAAAACTCTACCGCTCTCACCCAGAGGAGAGCCTCTCTGAGGACGCAGTTAAAAACGTGGTAGTAGACTAGTATCATCCTCTAGAGCCACAAAACTCTGATCCCAAATCCACCAAATTTAAGCAATTGACAGACCTCCTGCCATCTCATGTAATGTATACCGCTACCTCTTTCTCCTTCCCAAAGGAGCTTATAAAGGATAGCCTCAATGTCATAGAGGCTGGAGTCCGGTATCAGAGCCACCAGCATCTGGTTGAGGGGGATCGTAGCAAGCAATAACATGATAAGGCACAATTTACTGGCGAGATAGAGGTGGGGACTACTCCAAGAACTTATTTTGCCTCAGACCTACTCTGTAACAGCTGAGAAATCTGCCCTCCATGGAGGTCTGCTCGTAACAGTGTAACAACCCTAAGGTGTTACCCTAGCTAATTTAGGCTTAACCAACCCTTAATTTGCTTTCCATTAGTTTTATCAAGTCATTAGGACCTAACCCTAAAAATTTTGGGTAAATTGGACCTCAATAGGTTGAAATGGCAATTTTGCCAATTTTGGAACACTAAATTATAGCTAAAATAATTTGATCTTCAAACCCAAATCAGATTGCATTTTTGAATTATCACCCCCAAATTAACTAGGAGTGTAAGCTTAAGAATTTTTGGATGTCATTTAGGCCATAATTCAATTTATTTTAAATAGCAAAAATTGCAATTAAGAGTTTTAAATAATTAACATTTGCATATTTAACCTTCTAACTGTCAGTATCCGCTATCAGGATCGCGACAGATCCGCTGCAGAGCCCCGACAGTGGCTCATCTTTTGTGCCCACTATGCATATTCGCACATATCTTGAAGCACCAATTGTGTGGTGCTCACCTCCTGCACCCACGTCCCTCTCTAGCCGCAGGATTGCACCCCTCCAGCTAATGACTGATAATGCTTCTGTATTTAGTCGCTACAGGAGATCGCAACAGAGTCATTTAACCCCAATTACTGATGGATCAGATGGCCGAGAGCATGTTTTCGATAGTTCTCCTTTGTCTCTACTTTGCCCAGTGGCCCAACAGGTGAATCTATTGTATGTCCATGCCAGGACTGTCCCCTCCATTACTCCACAACGGTCACTATCGACTTGCCTTTGCAACCCCAGTTCTCCCATTGGATCGCCTCGACCTGACTCTGCCAATTCTGGCAATGGAGCCTTATGGTTCTCAGGTTTGAGCTGATGCCATGGCCTCTCATCCCTAAGCTCCCCTAGCTATAAATAGCCCGGGAACACTCTCTTAATGTTTATTTGAATTTTCTAAGCTAGCTCCCCCTATAACAATCCTAAGTTATTACTTAGCTTAATTATAAGCTAATCATGTTCATATCTTAATTCCATTGCATTAAATAGATCCTTAGAAGCTAATACTGCAAATTCAGAATCAATCGGATCTCTCTAGGTCAAATGGGCATTTTTGTAAATTTAGGTGCTCTAATAAATAGCCTTTTACTTTGATCTTCATTCTAAAATCTGATTGTATTTTTGAATTCTTCAACACCAAATTAGTTAAGAGTGCAAGTTTAGGAATTTTTAGAAGTCATTTAAGCATTAATTGAATTTAATTAAAATTAGGAAAATTGCATATTAGAGTTTCAAATAATTTAGATTTGCATTTATACCTTCTAACAGTTGGGATCCGCTGTCGGGACCATGGTAAATCCACTGTGAGGCCCCGACAGCAACTCAGCCTTCCATGTTCGCTAGATCCCTTAGCACGCATCTTGGCACCTTTATCCCTCGATCCTCAGCGCTCTGTGTTTTGATCGCCCATCAGCCACTGAATCACTCATAAGGATCCGATAGCTGGTGATCTCCCCATGACCGTCTGTTAAGTAGGCCGCATCAAAGTTATTTATCACCAATGATTGATGCATCAGAAGGGTCCTGCTTCTCTGTCCCTATTCATCTTTGTCCCAGATTTCACAAAAGTGGCCTGACAACTTTGCATGGGCTGCTAACATGGTAGTACGGGGATCCTATCTACTCCCCACTATCACCCCCAAATCCTAACGGTCTGGCGACCCCAAGTTACGGGTTTACCCTTTCCTGGCCCCAACCCGATCACTCAAGCCTCGGGCTAGCCATGGGTGGTTTCCTGAGCTCCCTCTTGATCCCCTAGGCTATAAATAGCCTGGGAATTCCATTGGTGACTCTTTTGCTAACTTAGAAATTATCCCATAAGCCCAATTTCTCACTCATCTTTTCCTTACTCTACTGCGACTTGCCGGTAAACCAACTCTAATCCCAGTCAGTTCAGAGGGCTAAACTTGGCGTTCAAGCTCCTTATTGCTTCGTTAGATTCTGAGGAGATCAGCAGCAATTATCCCAGCTCCTGGTTCATTCCCGGTCACCTGCAGCTTGCTGATTTAGCTCCTTCCCGTATGATCAGGTACCCACCTTTGTTGATATGAGCTAATTATGCTCAAGGTTTCTCTCCATTTAATTTGTAATTTCTCTTCTAACCTAATCAAGCTCAATGCAATTATTATTGAGGCTCGGGCTAGCCTCAATTAATCGAATCGATCGATCGGGCTGCCATCTTCTCTGGAAGCTGGGCTGAGTAAGGTCTCGGGCTTTTAGGCACCAAACACTGCTAGTAGAGGGCTCAGGTGTGCCTTACCTTCTAGAAGGTGAAGCTAATGAGCCCTTAGCCTAGCATGGCCTTTGTGGGAGTATTTACTCCCCACAATAAAGCCTGTAGGGTGTATTTAGGCATAGTAGCCTTCCAAAAACCCAGGTACTCCCAATTAGGGCTTTAGGTCTTTATCGGTGCATATAGTTGTGGTAATCGTGATGCAATTTTTGGAAGGGTGAACAATGGCCTGGATGTTTATGAATTGGGAGATTAGGGTTTTCTAATCAACCAAATGTCGGGGACGTCTCGGGGAAGAAGATGCCATGAGTCAGGCCAAATTTGACCCGTGCAGTGCGACAGTGGTGGGTCCTCTGGTCGAGCTGACCCTAGCCTTTTTGAAATGGGCCAAGCCCATTTAATAAATATTTGAATAATTAGAATTATTTTCTGTAAGGAAAATAATCTAATTTTTCAAATCATAAGGAAATTTAATTAGAAAAATGCAGATTTAATTGAATAACTTTTGATCTACTTATCCAAACCCTAAGAAATTATGTGTCATTTTATTCATAAAATCACGAGGAATAAGAACATGTAAGAATATTTAGGTTTCTGTGAATGGAATTTTTCATTTTGCCTAATTACTCCAAAACTTAATTAGGGAATATTAGCTTGTATACTTGGCCAAATTGCATGATTCAAATTTCATTTTGCTCCTTATGCCTTGTAGAATGCATGTGCTAGGTGAATTAATTTTTTGTTTATATTATGTTAATTATCCCCTAATTTTAGAAATGCATGATTAGCAAAAATTAGAGTTTGTAGATATCTAAAATATAAAATTAAAATCTCTGATTGCTTGCATGACTAAGTAGAACTTAATGGTCATGTTCATGAATTTTTGGATAATTAAATTTGAAATTCAATGCTAAAACATTTGGGTTTGATTTAAGGTTTGATTGGCTTTTATTACTCTTAGTTTTAATCAATGTGATGTTTTTATGCTTCAATAACTATAGTATGCATGATAGAAACCTTATACTCTGAATTGGACACTTAAATAATTGATTTGATATTAATCAACACCTAAACCCTAAGATCTTAAGGAAATGTATAATTGAGTTATAACATGGAATTGAACATCAATAATGAACCATAGGCTTACTGATTTTTTTATGGATCAATTTATATGCAAACAAACTTAATTTGGTTAAGTTAGGGTTTAAACCTTAACTTGATTAGATTGAGTTTTAAACCTAATTAACTTAACTAAGACACTTGATTGGGACATTTAGAGCTTGCGTAATTCCAAATAATCATTATTGATTTGCCATTGATCTTAAATTATTAAATTAGAAGACTTAAAATCTATAACAAACTCTTATGATTGATCATTTGAATCTAACCTTTAGATATTTGATTTTTTTATAAGAAAGATCATTAGCACAAACTGAATTATAAAATAATAATGATCTGTAAGATGATCAATTCCTAATAATTCATATGATTGTATACCATAATTGTAGTATAGGTTGTGATCAGATGGGTTACCCATTTGATTTGTATAATTTAGCTTAATGTATTAAGGTTTGTAGTTTTAAAAAGAATCTTAGAACTTAGACTATACTGGTATATGTCATTACTTATAATTTCAAGATAGAGAATATAGTGGTTAAATTCAATCAATTGCTAGACCTTATAAATAGATAAATTATTGAGGTATGAAGAGCTTATTATCTGATTTTGAGGTAAAAGCTTAGATGAACCCTTAATACCCTTAGATTCTGATATTAAACACTTGTGGCAGAATAACCTAAGGATTTTAGAATGAGATTCTTCCTTGTGATAGTATTCTATGTTGAGTGACATTCATGTCACATCCATGGAACCCTTGTGTAGGACTCGCTACAATGGAATGTGAATTCATTAGCTTATATTCCTTTATTTATAAATGAGATTGTTAGAATATGATTCGATACATTTATCATATGGAGTTTATAGTGCATATCCATAGAACTGAATCATTATGTATAAATAATAGAATTGGTTGATTTCCTCTGAATAGAATTGTAGAGTATCGGTTTTATCTTATGTGACTAGATAAATACAGCTCGGTTCAGGATAAACATCCAAAGGTCAAGAGTATTATAAGTATGGGATTGAACAACTTAGTTTGAGAAAATAAACTATAAAAGGATTCTATCCCTTTTTGTTATGCTTTTTGATAAGTGCAGTTAAACAAACTAAGAGTTTCAAGTTACCTTTCTTTGGATACTATAAGTATGCTTATAATTAGGGTATTTAACAACTTAGTTTGAGAGAATAAATTATAAAATAATTATGTCCCTTATCATTATGCATTTGGATAAGTGCAGTTAAGCAAACTATATGTTAAATTCACCTTTCTTATAAACATATCAATCATGCATATACAACTCTTCCCATCTGGTGATTTAGGGTGCAATTATACTGAGAAACCCTAATAATTTAGTAGACTTAAATCATGATTCGGAATTCATTTAGGTGAATTCTACACAATAGAGATAAATGGAATCATTACTGAATTTTAATCAATTTCTAGATTCTGATGATTGAAAGAATATAATCATTAAATATTTGACATATCATAAATAAATAAGTCAAGTCAATATTAGTGGAGTACTTGGGTCACCTAAGGACTCTGTTAGCGGAGCGTTCACTCACCTAGGATCTGTGGGGTGTCTTGTGACACCAAGTCAGCATATTTGTGACATACAGTTCTTTGGCATATTTAGATTCATTTGTATAAATTAAGTGGCATACAATATAATTTTAATTCATTATTTACTTAGTTATAGTTTCATTACTATTTTTCTACTTTCAGTACTTAGTTTTTAATTTTAATTTTACTTTACTTCAGATTTGTATTGTTTTGGACTCTTTCAGCTATTTTTTTATACTTTCTGCAATTTTATTTAAATGTTAAATATAAGATAACCATAACTGTTTAGAATAGCTTTCGATGTGTTAGAGTTATTGTCTAACACATGGTACTTTTGGGATTCGATAATTTGTTAGATCCATAGCAGTTCTTGGAGCAAGATCAGGTGGATACACTGGGAATCCAATAGAAGTTCGTGAAGCAATAGAGGACTCTTCTTCAGCATTACTTTTCCTTACCTTAGTTTACTTTCAGTTCAATATTTAGACTATTATTTGTATTTCATTAAGTAAGCCATCTATAATAACTTTATTCTCTTGATGTATTTTCTTTTCCTTTATTAGATGAATGCTTTTTTTAGCTTATGTGATGAATGATTGGGATGCATGCTTTAGCTTCTGTACTCTGTGTTTACTATTTCTTATACTTAGTGTTGAGATATGATCAGCATAAATGAAATGCTAATACTCATGTGTATTGGATCCTATTTCCCTTTATAATCCAGTGCACATCAGTACCTTACATAACACTTAAGATAAAGATCTTACACCTATCTTAAGGATTAGTAATCAACTCCTTCTCTCTCTCTCTCTTCTTTTGGTGTTTAGCTTTAGTAGCTCTTTATACAATAGTTTATTCGGGGAGGTTCTATAGTCCTTCCCGAGAAATGCACCATCCTGCCACCAATTGCAAACTCTTTTACGCGTGGCGATGGGGCAGGATGTTATAGTTGGTATCAGAGATATATCATAAAGTGTCAGAGAAGGAAATGTTCATATCTGCTTTATGATCCATTCTCTAGATCAGATATGATCACAATCACTAAGTGTAAGAAAAACATCATCCATAGTTCATCCAATTGAAATCTCAAAAATGAAACTAAGAATATCTGGAAAAGACACCCTTGAACTTGAACGAACTTTAATGAAGTAAAATATAACATAAGACAAGTGAAATGTATATAAATGAAACAAGTGAAAAATTAGAACTAATATTTGAATAAAATTTAAGGAATGGAATGTCAACAATACAGGTTCAGCCACTATCTTAGATTGTTCAACAAGTATTGGGTGGATCATTACCAGGATGGCAAGGTTTACGGTAGAGCCATAGAAGGAGTATCTCTTAAAGGAATAGAAGTGCTAGATAAAATCTTATTCCACTCAACTTTCTGAGGGACTAGTCTTCCAATTCTTTCCAAGGAGTGTCTAAATCATTCAACCACCACATTTAGAGAGACTACATGTCCGGATGGCTATCATCTTCAGATTCTAGGAACCCAACTTGCAGGATCAGCTGAATGATGATGGTTCTGGATGTATCGAAGGCTTGTATGGAAGCATCTCAGAGAAAACTGTGTAGTTTCCTATGATGACTTTTGTACTGCTTTTATTACAGAATTTTATAGTTGATCTTATTTATAGATTTCTTTTGCAATCATCCTTTATATATTAGTTTACCATTCATTCATATCCTTGTAACTTCTCCTTTGAGAAGTAATGATTGAAAGAAATAGTGGATTTTGTTTTGTCTCTAAATTTGTATCTTTATATAATGCAGTCATGAATCTAGGATCTTCTTTCGTTCCTACTCCTATTAAGAATATAGTCTCATCATCTGGAGAACCTGAAGATGTTAACTCCTTAGTTGATTTGATGAAGGCCTTAAAATTATGCGCAACAGGCGCAAGAAACTCGTGCTCTTATCTTGAACTCACAGCAATTGCCTGTCATCCAGATGACAGTTGCATATGCACCACACCTTTATGTAGATGGTTTTTGACATAGTTTTCTATATCTCATGACACCTACCTTTAATAGGGCACTAAACCCTATGGACATGATTAGTTAGCTTAAGTTAGCTGAGAAGAACTTAGCAAGCATCAAGTGCCTAAACTCTGAAGCCATTCATCTTGTTACCCACTTGTTCCAAAATGATGCCAAATATTGGTGGGAGAATGAACGCAACACTAAGTTTGTAGATTGCAAACTCAAGGACATCCCTTGGGATCTATTTATTGAAACTTTCAGTGAAGCCTTCATTACAATATCTGCTCAAGTGATACTCAAAATTAAACTTCTCCATCTTACTTAAGGTGGAACATCTGTGGCTGATTAGGAACTTGAATTTTGTTAACTATCCTGCTTCACTCTAGATCTAGTCATATCTGAAGCTTCAAGGTGCCACCGGTTCCTAAAAGGGCAAAGAGACTCATTCAAGGCTCACTTAATCTCTCGAAAGATCAAAAGTTTCTCTAAATTAGTCAAAGCTGCTCATCTGCAAGAGCATTTTCATGGACAAATGGATCATAAAAGAAAAGCCAACTTTGTACTATCAAGAAGGGAAAACTTCGGTCATCGAAAAGTGGCGAAGGTATTTAATCTCTAAGCAGAACACCAGCAAGAATAACCCTTTGAATGTAAGCACCATCATCCATATGGGAAGTGTTACCACCAGTGTAACATGTGTTACACCTGTGGCTGACAGGGCCATCATTTATACCACTGTGTCTCCAAGATCACTATTGACAAAGTACCCATCACTCATTCTCGATGTGATCAAGTGTTCCGTCCCGAACTGCTGAACAGCCGAGAGCTCCTGCCTTGGCTGTAATGCCAGCCCTCACTCCTTTTAAAACTCTAAAAGCATCAGCACCTGCTCCTAAGCCAGCTTACAATCATTAAAGCCAAAAACCTTAGAACCGTCAACTCACTGCTCCAGCAAGAGTTTATATGCTAACTCCTGATTCAGCTCCCGAAGATATTGACGCTATATTGGGTATGTCTTAAATTTATTTTAAATTCCTGTTTGGTTACTCCCGCATTTCATGAATGCTTAGAGTAGAATTTTTATTATTGTTGTAATCATAAGCACTTTAACAATTAACGAAAAAGCATGCAATATTACTTTTGATACTGGAGCAAATCACTCCTTTGTATTAGAAAATTGGGTTAAAGCTCATAATTTTCCTTTCTATCATCTAGCAAGTTTGTTAAGCATAGAGTTACCTTCTAGAGCCTGTATGCAAGCATAACAATTTAGTAGCAAAATAATTCTAATTGGAGAACAAAACTTTGAAGCAAGGTTGATCATGTGGCTGATAGCAAATTTCAATATATTCTTGGGAATGAATTGGTTAAGCCAGCATGGTGCTATTATTAACTATCAAAAGAAGAACATAACATTAGGCAATGAAAGTCAAGCTAAGACTTTTGTTGGCAAATTCAGTACTCATGCTTCATTAAATAATGCCATGAAAGCTGAGAAGCTAGTTAGGAAATGATGTGATGCCTACCTGGTAACAATGCAAGATGAAAAGAAGTAAAATATCTCTATCACTGAGAATTGTATAATATGTGAATTCCCCGACATTTTTCCTGAAAACCTACCCAGTCTTCCACCTGTCCAAGAAGTTGAATTCTCAGTAGAAGTAATTCCAGAAACACAACCATTATCAAAAGTTCCTTATCGTATGGTGCTTGAGGAGCTACAAGAATTGAATAAGCAACTTCAAGAATTGCTCGAGAAGGATCTCATTCGACCAAGTTCATCTCTTTGGGGAGCACCAGTATTGTTCATAAAGAAGAAGGATGGTACAATGTGCATGTGTATCAATTACCGTAAGCTTAACAAGGTAATGATCAAGAATAAGTATATATTTCTGCGAATCGATGATCTTTTCGATCAATTATCCAAAGCTAATGTATTTTCCATGATTGGCTTGCAATCAGGTTACCACCAATTACGAGCCAATGATTCTGATATTCAAAAGATAGCATTCAGAACTTGTTATGGATACTACAAGTTTCTGGTAATGTCATTCAGTCTAGTGAATGTGCCATCTATTTTTATGAACTTAATGCAGCGTGTGCTTAAGGCGTTCTTAGATAAATTTGTCATCATCTTTATCGACAATATTTTGATTTATTCAAAAAGTAAGGCTAAACATGAGGGCCACTTAAGGGCAGTGCTAGAGGAACTGTGTGATCACAAACTCTATGCCAAGTATTATAAGCGTGAATTCTAACTTAGCTCAGTTTCTTTTCTGGGTCATGTTGTAGATGCCCAAGGTATTATGGTAGATCATAACAAAGTACGTGTTGTGCAAGATTGGTCACAGTCAAAATTGGTGACCAATATCATAAGCTTTTTGGGTTTAACTTGTTATTACAGAAAGTTTATGAAAGGCGTTTCTCAAATAGCCTCTCTTCTAACAAAGCTTACTCAGAAGGCTGTGCCTTTTATCTTGAGCCTCGAGTGTGAAAATGCCTTCTAGTCATTAAGAGATGCTCTTTCTTTTACTCCAGTACTTGCCTTACTCAAGGAAGGCCTAAACTACCAAGTCTACACTGACACTTCTAGAATAGGCTTGGGTTGGGTGCTGATGCAAGAAGGAAAAGTTATTTCCTATGCTTCTCATTGGTTAAAGCCGCATGAGAAGGGTTATCCAGTCCACGATCTTGAACTCATCGCTGTAGTATTCACTCTAATATCTGGCATCATTATCTCTATGGAGTTCAATGCTCAATATTCACTAATCATCAGAGCTTGAAGTACATCATCACTTAATGAGAGCTTAATTGCTGCCAATGTAGATGGCTTGAATTAATAAGCAATTATGATTTAAGTATCCAATATCATCTCGGCAAGGCAAATATCATTACTGATGCCATCAGTCGTCATGATACCCTTAGTGCTAAGATCGCTGAGAGTTCGATCGAGGAAGCATTCCGTAAACTCAAAATTGTTCTAGTGCATGGAGATATGCTAAGCTCAATGCTAACCAATATGACTGTAGAATCAACATTCCATCAAGATGTCTCCATCTCGCAAACTAAAGATGTTGATTATTAGAAGTTCAAAGTAGAGATTGAAGAAGGTCACTGTCGTGATCGGAAGTTGCGCGGTAATGTAATCTATCAAGGTAATCGTTTATGGATTCCCAAATCCATGCACCAATAAAATTATTATTCAAGGCCACAACTCAGGATAGCAGGTTCACCCCGACAGTTCCAAAATGTATCAGTATTTAAAAAATTCATTCTGGTGGCCTGGAATGGAGAAGAGTGTGGCAGAGTTTGTTGCAAAATGTCATGCGTGTAATCTCATTAAAGTAGAACATCAAAGGCCAGGAGAAGTTCTCCATCCTCTAGCTATCCCCAAATGGAAATGGTTTGATATTTCTATGGACAATGTCATGGGCTTGCCCAAGTCAAGATCTTGTGCTGATTCTATCTAGGTTATAGTCCATCGACTGACCAAGTCAGCACATTTTATTCCAATGTGTCAAACCAATTCTGTGGAAAAATTAGCAAAACTATACATTAAAGAAATTGTCATACTCCATGGTATCCCGAGATCTATCATTTCCGATTGTGATAGCAGATTCACATCCAAGTTCTAGCAAGCAGTGCATCAAAACTTGGGAACTACCCTACCCATGAGCACCACCTTCCATCCTCAAACTAATGGAGAAATAGAATGAGTCAATCAGTTTTTTGATGACCTTCTGCATTTATGTATTCTGGATTTTGAAGGTTTCTGGGAAGATCACATAACTCTGGTGGAGTTCACCAATAATAATAGTTTCCAAGCAAGTATAGGCATAACACCGTATGAAGCCTTGCATGGTTGAAAGTGCAGCACTCCATTAGCATGGCTTGAAATAGGCAATGTGCAGAGCTATATGGGTCTAATTTGGTAGAAGAAACAAACTGGAAGGTGCAAATAATCCAACAAAGATATAAAGTAGTGCAAGATCTCCAGAATAAATATCATGATGCTCATCATCATCCTCTGGAATTCAACAGTGGAGATTTTGCTTATCTCAAAGTCAATTCTAAGAAAGGAGTATTCTGTTTTGGTGTAGCTGGGAAGCTCAGTCCTTGCTACGTCAGGCCATTCAAAGTATTAGAAAAGAGAGGCTCTGCAGCGTTTAGATTAAAGCTTCCTAAGGATTTCTCTGCAGCCCACAATGTATTCTATATCTCCTCATTGTGGAGATTTCTTCATGATCCATCTCACTTAGTTCAACTTCATGCAGCATCTCTCTAGCTGAACCTTTCTTATGTGGAGGAGCCTATCAAGATCTTATCTCATGATTAAAAGCAGTTGAGAAATCACTCCATCCATATGGTGAAGGTTCAGTGGAGGAATCACTCTCTCGAAGAATTCACTTGGGAGAAAGCAGCTGATATGCAACGGAAATATCCACGTCTCATTGAAAATTCAAGTACCTTTAAATTCTAAATCATGTTTCTAAATTTTTTGCATTTTCTTTTCCATTATTAGGATGACATCGAGGATGACATCATTCTTAAGTGGGAGTCTATAACAACCCTAAGTTGTTACTTAGCTTAATTATAAGCTAATCATGTTCTTATCTTAACTCAATTATATTTAATAGATCATTAGAAGTTAATCATAAAAATTTGGAATCAATCGGACCTTTCTAAGTCAAATAGGAATTTTGGACAATTTAGGTGCCCTAATTAATAGCCAAAATATTTTGATTTCCAATCCAAAATCTAATTGCATTTTTGAATTCCTCAACCTCAAATTAGCTAGGGGTGCAAGTTTGGGAATTTTTGAAAGTCATTTAGGCATTAATTGAATTTAATTAAAATAGGGAAAATTGCATATTAGGGTTTTCAACAATATAGAATTGCATTTATACCTTCTAACGGTCAGGATTTGCTATCAGGACCGCAGCAGATCCACTGCGAGGCCTCAACGACGGCTCAGCCTTCCGTGTCTGCTAGATTGCTTAGCACACATCATGGCGCATCTATCCCTCGATCCTCAGTGATCCGTGTTTTGATCGCCCATCAGCCATTGGATCACTCTCAAAAATTTGATGGATGGTGATCTCCCCGCGACTGTATGTTTAGTAAGCTACATCATAGTCATTTATCTCCAATGGCTGATGCATCAGACGGCTCCTGCTTCTGTGTCCCTGTTCATTTTTATCCCAGATTTCCTTGAAATGGCCTGAAAACTCTGTGTGGGCTGCTAGCATGGCAGTACGAGGATCCCTTTTGCTACTCACTACTACCCCCAAATCCTAAAGCTCTAGCAACCCCAAGCTATGGGTCTACCCTCGTCTAGCTTCAACTAGACAACTCAAGCCTCGGGCCAGCCATGGGTGGTAGCCCAAGCTCCCTCTCGATCCCCCTAGAAAAATAGCCTGGAAATTCCATTAGTGACTCCTTTGCTCACTTAGAAATTTCCCATAAGCCCAATTGCTCACTCATCTTCTCCTAGCTCTGCTGCGACCTGCTGGTGAACCAGCTCCAATCCCAATTAGTTCTAAGGGCTAGGCTTGGCGTTCAAGCTCCCTATTGCTTCATTAGATCCTGAGGAGATTAGCAGCAATTATTCCAACTCCTGGTTCAGTCCTAATCACATGCAACTTGCCAATTTATCAACATCCCATTTGACTAGGTACCTTTTTTGTTGTAATGAGATAATTAGGCTCAATGATCTCTCCATTTGATTTGTAATTCCTCTCCTAACCTAACCAAACTCAATGCAAATATTATTGAAGCTCGGGCTAGCCTCAATCAATCGAATCGATGGATCGGGCTGTCATCCTCTCTGGAAGCTGGGCTGAGTAACATGTTGGGCTTCCAGCCACTACCAGACCTGATAGTAAAGGGCTTAGCCAATGAGCCCTTAGCTTGGCATGGCCTCTATGGGGAGTATTTACTCCCCATAGTAAGGCCCATAGGGTGGATTTAGGCATAGTAGCCTTCCAGCAACCCAGGTACTCCCAATTACGGCTTTAGTACTCTATCATCATGTATGTTCATAGTGATAGTGATGCAATTACTAGGAGGGCATGTCATGGTCTGGATGTTTGTGAATTAGGAGATTAGGGTTTCGCTAATCGACCCAATGTCGGGGACAGCTCAAGGAAGAAGACCCCACAGGTCGGGTGAACCCTTGACCCTTGCGGTTCGACAGTGGCGGGTCCTAGGGTTGAGCCGACTCACACCTTTTTGAAAAAGGCCCATTTAATAAATATCTGAATAATCAGAATAATTTTCCTTAAGAAAATAATCTGAATATTCAAATCATAGAGAAATTTAATTAGATAAATGCATATTTAATTAATTGAAGAACTTTTGATCTACTTATCCAAACCCTATAAAATTATAAGCCATTTTATTCAAAAAATCATGAGGAATAAGAATATGTAAGAATATTTAAGAATTTGTAAATGGATTTTCTAATTATGCCTAATTACTCCATAACTTAATTAAGGAAAATCATCTTGTATACTTAGCTAAATGCATGATTCAAAATTCATT
The DNA here is from genome assembly GCA_016760335.1 of Gastrodia elata. Lineage (NCBI taxonomy): Eukaryota > Viridiplantae > Streptophyta > Magnoliopsida > Asparagales > Orchidaceae > Gastrodia > Gastrodia elata. Next base: position 35,361,182 of record CM028682.1, read on the forward strand.
TTGCTCCTTATGCCTTGTAGAATGCATGTGTTAAGTGAATTATTTTTCTAATTTATATTCTATCAATTATGCTCTAATATTAGAAATCTATAATTGGTGAAAATTAGAGTTTGTAGCTATCCAAAATATAAAATTAAAATCTCTAATTGCTTGTATGACTAAGTAAAACTTAATGGTCAAGTTTTAAAAATTTTGGCTAATTAAATTTGTAGTTAAGTGCTAATACATTTGGGTTTTATTTAGGGTTTGATTGGCCTTAATTACTCTTTATTTTGATCAGTGTGATATTTTTATGCTTCAATAATAGTACTATGCATGTTAGAAACCTTATACTCTGAATTGGACACTTAAATAATTAATTTGACATTAATCAACACATAAACCCTAAGATCTCAAAGAAATGTGTAAATAAATTAATAATTGAGTTATAACATGGAATTGAACATTAATAGTGAATCATAACCTTACTGATTTTCTTATTGATCAATTTATATGCAAACAAACTTAATTTGGTTAAGTTGGGGTTTAATCCTTAACATTATTAGATTGAGTATTAAACCTAATTAACTTGACTAAGACACTTGATTTGGACATTTAGATCTTGCATAATTCCAAATAATCATTATTGATTTGCCATTGATCTTAAATTATTAAATTAGAAGAACTAAGATGTATAATAAACTCATATGATTAATCATCTGAATCTAATATTTAGATTTTTTATTTTCTCATAAGAAAGATTATTAGCATAAACTGAATTATAAAATAATAATGATTTGTAAAATGATCAATTCTTAATAATTCATACAATTATATACCATAATTGTAGTATAGGTTGTGATCAGATGGGTTTCCCATTTGATTTGTATAATCCAGCTTAATTTATTAAGGATTGTAGTTTTAAAAAGAATCTTAGAACTTAGATTTTAGTTGTATATGTCATTGCTTAAAATTTCAAGATAGAGAATATAGTGGTTTAATTCAATCAATTATTAGACCTTATAAATAGATAAATTATTTAGGTAGGAAGAGCATATTGCCTAATTTTGAGGTAAAAGCTTAGAGGAACCCTTAATATCCTTAGATTCTAATATTAAGCCCTTGTGGTAGAATAACTTAAAGATTTTAGAATAAGATTCTTCCTTGTGGTAGTATCTTAAGTTGAGTGACTTTTATGTCACATCCATGGAAAATTTGTGTATGACTTGCTACAATGGAATGTGGATTCAGTAGTTTGTATTCCTTGATTTATAAATAGATTTGTTAGAATAATATTCAGTATATTTATCAGATAGAGTTGATAGTGTATATCCATAGAGCTGAATCATTCAGTCTAAATAATAGAATTGGTTGATTTACTCTGAATAGAACTGTAGATTCTTGGTCTTATTCTATGTAATTGAATAAGTACAGTTTGGTTCAGAATAATCCTCCCAAGTCTAAGAGTATTATAAGTAGGGGATTAAACAACTTAGTTTGAGAAAATAAATTGTAAGAAGATTTTGTCGCTTATAATTAAGCTTTTTGGTAAGTGTAGTTAAACAAACTAAGAGTTTCAAGTTACCTTTATTAGGATACTACAAGTATGCTTATAATTAGGGTATTTAACAACTCAATCTAAGAGAATAAAATATAAAAGGAATATATTTCTTATCACTATGCATTTTGAAAAGTACAATTAAACAAACTAAGTGTTAAATTCACCTTTCTTATAAACATATTGATCAAATATATAAAACTCTTCCCATCTAGTGATTAAGGGTGTAACTATACTTAGAAATCCTATTAATTTAGTAGACTTAAATCAGGAGTCAGAATTCATTTAGGTAAATTCTATACAAAGGAGATAAATGGAATCATTACTGGATTTTAATCAAATTCTAGATTTTGATGATTTAAAGCATATAGTCATTATATCCTTGGCATATCATAAATGCATAAGTCAAGCCAGTATTAGCATAGTACTTGTCACACCTAAGGACTCTGTTAGCGGAGCGTTCGCTCACCTAGGATTAGAGGGGTGTCATGTGACACCAAATCAACATATTTTTGGCATACAGTTTTGTGTCATATTCAGATGCATTTGAATAAATTTAGTAGCATACAGCATAAATTTAATTCATTATTTACTAAGTTATAATTTCTTTAGTGTTATTTCTACTTTTTGTACTCAGTTTTCAATTTCAGTTTTACATTACTTCTGATTTGTATTGTTTTGAACTCTTTCAACTATTTTTGTATACTTTCTATAGTTTTATTTAAATGTTAAATATTATACAACTAGAACTATATAAAATAGCTTTTGATGTGTTAGACTTATTGTCTAACATATGATAATTTTGGGATCCGGTAATTTGCTTGATCTAGAGTAGTTCGTGGAGCAAGATCAGGCGGATACGCAAGAAATCTAGGTGGAGTTCATGGAGCAATAGAGGACTCTCCTTTAGCATTACTTTTCCTTGCCTTAGTTTACTTTAGTTTAATGTTTATACTATTATCTATATTTCTTTAAGTAAACTGTCTATTATAACTTTAATCTCTGGATGTATTTTCTTTTCCTTTTTAAGATGAATGCTTTATTTAGCTTCTGTGATGAATGATTGAGATGTATGCCTTAGCTTCTGTATTTTTTGTTTACTATTACTTGTACTTAGCATTGTTATGTGATCAACATGAATAAAATGCTAATACTCACGTGTATTAGATCCTGTTTCACTTTGTAATCTAATGCACATAAGTACCTTACCTAATACTTAAGATAAGGATCTTACACTTATCTTAAGGATTAGTACTCAGCTCCTCTCTCTCTTCTTTTGGAGTTAAGCCTTAGTAGCTCTTTATTCAATAGTGTATTCAGGGAGATTTTGTAGTCCTTCCAGAGTAACGCACTATTCTGCCACCAATTGTTAACTTTTTTGCACGTGGCTAAGAGACGGGGCATTACACGCCCTCTCCACTACCTGACTTCCCCTGTTCTCCAGTCTATTCAATGATCGAAGCTACAGCTACTGGCATTTCTTGATCCAATCTGAGGATGAGACTTAGAGTTAGTGTCCCCTAGCGATTGCCGTCAGCTGAAGGAGCCTATTGGGAACCATGCTTGCTCCCCAGTCGTTCAAATCTTCACAAACCCCTAGAACCAGGTACTTCTCTTCCCTTGCAGTGAGCTGAGTGAGCTCACTGCCTATTCAATTGACATTGATTGAGGGTAGATGCCTGTCAACTAGGATCTAATAGAATTTGGAATTGGTCATTAGGAAGTCGATGAGAGTTCAGACAGTATGAATCACTGTCTAAATGAGGTCATGGCTTAGTGATGATGTTCTCATCTCTTCACTGATAATTGGCTTCCAATTGATTCGTCAATTGCCAGGTGAACCAATTGTGTATAGATCCTCATTGATCAATATGGTTGGGCTAGCTTGGGAAGGGTGGATTCGGTAGCTCTCTGCTCAAGCCCGCACAGTGCTGCACAGTGCAAGGCTCGAGTAAGGACCCGCTAGCCCAGCTATGCCTGAGCCCACCTATCATGGGGCTTAGCTCCGCTGTGGTCTGGTGAAGGTGTAAAGAGTGGGAGTCAGCTCTCTAGTGGCCTATGTTGGGAGAATTATTTTCCCATAGTAAACTTTAGAGGTCTTGTAGATATGAAATTAGGGCTGGTATCATCCCATCAATCCTTGCCTTCCCGCTTAGGGAATTCAGGTGTATTTGATGCATCTTGGCTCAAGGAAGCTACTACGATCATTTGGAGGTGATGACACTGCATGGAGATCAAAGATTTGACGATTAGGTCAGCCGTAATCGTTGAGTGTAGGGGAAGATGCGCAGAGGACGAAGGTGTACATTAGTGGGCTAAGTCCGACCCCGACCTGCACTATTTTTTTTCTGGCTAATTTAATCAACCGAATAAATGGAATTATCTTTCTTAAGGAAAAATTTGGCAGCAAATAATTAATCCTATGATTCAATAATTAAAAATGTTCTAAATGTATTAATTCAATAACTTTTTCAATTCCAATCCAAATGGTATGATCAAACATACCATTTTGATCAGAAAAATGCAAGGAATATTAATATGCAATAAAATTTTATATCTTATAGTTAGAGTTTCCAAATTTACATAATTACTTTGAAAACTTGTTTAGGGTATATTAAGATCAATTCTTACCTAATTTGCATAATTTTAGTCTCTATTATTTCATTATGTCATGTTGAACCTAATTGAAATAATTAGAATTAATTTCTGTGATTCATTTTGCTAATGATGTCTTGCATATCCAAATACATGATTAGTAAGAATTAGTAAAATTACTTAACCAATTGGCATGCTTATAATTTTTGATTACTCCTTATGATATATGGAATTAGTTGGTTAGGTTAGAATTATTTTCTATAATTAATTTAGTGCTTATTACCTTAGAACTTAATTAGTAATTATTAGCCTCATTTGAACTCTAATTTTGGCAAATTTAATATTCATAGAATCATTAGACAGTAAATAACATGTTTGAAATTTTATATTTCAATTTTAGCAAGTGTGGTTTCTAAATTGCTTAATTGACCTAAAACTTCAACTAGCCTTCAAATGAGTTCACTAGTGAACTAAGCTTGATAATAATCTTTGATTTTTGTAATCTTCAATTAGCATGAATTAATTTAGTAATTATTGATCTCATCATTTAACATTAAAAATGGCATGTTAGAACTTAAAGGCTTAAGTGATTTATATGAATCCTTATCTTAACCTAATACTTAAACTCCTAATTTTCTCTTAAGTAATAGACTAGCATAAATTAATCCTTAACCAACAAATAAAAGATATTTAGTTTATCAATCAATCATATCTTAAGTTATTAATGATTTGCTTCATGACTTGAGTGCTTAAGATGGAGTTAGAATTCAAAGAGGTTAGTATACTTGATTTTCTTCATTTCAACTAAATGGTCGATCCTTTGACTTTGGATATAGTTTCATTATATTGGATTAGTAGAATTAATCCTTAATTATAGAAGTGAGTGTTAAGAGTTCTTAGCCCTTTTTATGAGAATAGTGTTAGTCTTAAGTCTAAGAGATTTGCATATTTGATCAATGACTAAGCTTATAGCCTTGCATGAAGTCATTTCCTCTCTTGATTTAGATCCAACCCTAGTAATTATAAATTATAAAAATGCAAGTGTAAAGTATTAGTATTATGTTACATGAATACTATAAATTTGGCTATGTTAACTTTGAGGTAGGACAACCTTATTTGTGATACATCAAGGTTGGACCTTAGATGAGCCTTTTCAATTGTATATAATTAATCTTATGCCTTGTGATGAAATAACCTAAAGAGACTTAGATTGAGTTATCTTTTGTGGTAGTCAATCTAAATTGAATGACTAATATGTCACTTCCTTAGAGCCATTTGAGTAGGACCTACTACAATAGAGATTGGATTCTATAGCTTGAATTTCCTTGCTTCTAAATTAATTTACTTAGAACAATTAGTGATGAAAATATTAATATTATCATATAGAGATTATAGTGCATATTCATAGAGCTGACCTGATTCAGTAGGATATGAAATTAGGTTGATTCATCCTGAATATAATTGCGAAGTTCAAGTCGTATATTAGGTTAATATATAAGTACAGTTCAGGATAAATTTCCAATTTCCAAAGTATGCTATAAGTTGGGGATTGAATAGCTTAGTTTGAGAGAATAAACTGTAAAAGGATTTTGTCCCTTATCTTTGTGCATATTGATAAGTTCAGTTAAATAAACTAAGTGCTCTAAGCTACCTTACGTAGAAGTATACTTAATATATATATATATATATATATATATATATATATATATGCATTCTTAACATGTGGTAACTTAGGATAATATAAAAGTGTAGCTAGAATAATGCTGACTTCAATTAAGTGAATCTAGATTAAGGTAACGTATGTGCTTAAGTATTCTAATTTATATGGCATTTAAAGTAAAAATGCATATTAGGGAAAAATAGGTTAAGTAGTTAGATAATAAGAAGGGATGTTTACTTTTGTTTTTTGGTTTTCTAATGATCCTTAAATATTCAACATAAATTACATAAGCATAAGCATCAAGATCATTTGTGAATTACATGATGCAACGTGCATCAAGGTTAAGTAGGAGCTACATAATGTAATGAACATTAAGATATCTAGGATTTCTTTGGATGCAGCATGGAATCAATTGCATATTTTAGCATAAATTCACTGGCATATTTAGATATATATACAATGACATATATCACAATTCTATTATTCAGTTTGGTTTAGTTTATCATTTCCTTTCAGCTAATTTACTCATAATATTTTGTTTAGTTACACTTTTCCTTCTTTTAGTTTTAGTTTACTTTAGTTTTCTGTGATTTAGTTTTTATTTTATTGAATGTTCAGTAAAATTCCTTAAATGTAATAAAATACTATTTGCAACCTAAAATGTGCTTAGACTTATTGTATAACAAAATTTTCTCTTTTTTAGTGGGGACCTGACATTATGAAACTGACAATGTCAGATCCTGAGTAGTTGGTAGAGCAAACTTTGGAGGCATCTCAGGATATCCATGAGGAGCAAGAGGAGCAGCATCCAGCAAAGCTCTTACTTACTTGCTTAATTTACCATTCTACTGTGAGATGAGAGACTTTTATTGCTCATTTTATTTTAAGCTATGGTTTGTATTATTAACTCTGGATCTATTATCCTTTCTTTTCTAAGATGAATATTTTTACTCAACTTCTGTGATGAATGTTATGGACAAATGTGTTGGTATTGAGAACTTAGAATTTTCACCGAGCACACCGCAACAGAAGCAGTTTTGGAGCACAATCAATCAAGGGATAGAATTATGTTTATGGTTACCAAGCAAAAAACGAAATCTCAAAATAACAAGAAATAGAATCACAGCACATGCATGCAGCACAATCACAAGCACATCCAAATAATCACAAATTTTTACATGGAAAACCCATAAATGGGAAAATTTATGGAGATACACCACATAGAAATTTCCACTATGTAAAATAAAGAGTATAGAGTTATAAAGAGCTTAACCTCCTCAAGGAATACTAGCTCTTACTCTAGGATGAAAGGCAGAAGTAGCAACCACCCCCTGAAGTATCTTCTCCAATATAAAAGAGCTCTCTTGCATAGCAGCTATCTCTTAGGATTCCTTCTTGGTATCATCTCCCACAATAGTCAAAGCCTCACAAACTGAATGCCAACACCTTGGAAACTCCAATATGTTTTCTTAAGTATCCAGCTTAATTTTGAACCCCAAATAGTTCAAAATTCCCTCCAATATACTTAATGCAAAATCTAAATCGAAGAAGAATTCTGCCAGACATTACGAGGCAGCATAGCTCCTGGGCTTTGAGTAGCCAGGCACCAGGGCGCGCTGTAGCGCCTAGTCTCCATTTGCCTACCACTGCGGCGCACTGCAATACATGTTTTCGCTGTAGCATGCTGCATCATCCATTTTTGTTGTGGCATGCAACAACTCCAAATTTTGTTATGGCGCGCAATAGCGCCTTCTTCTCATTCTACTGGCGCTGAGGCGCACGATAGGGCCTCCTTCTTGGGTGTGGGGTACCACAGCACACCGTCGTGCCTGTACTGTTGCTAGACTTTACACTTTATTCTGAATTGCCTTGAAACCTCCCAAAAGCTTAGCGGAGCACCAATAGCATCTCCAAGATGAACTAAATGGTCTCTAAAACATAATAATCTCCCACTTGGATACCTTTGGTATTATCCCTCTCCAATCATTAATTCTTCATTATATTCTTCAATCTCTATAAGAACGTAGTGTGGCTCACCCTACTCTCTTATCACATACCAAAGACAACTGGAGCTGCACATAGCTTCAATTTCTCCATTATTACTACTTTTGTAAGCATATCAGCTGGATTCTTAGAAGTGTGAATCTTTTTCAATCTGAGCTGCCCTTCTCCTATTAGTGTCTGATGAAATGATGCCAGAGTTGTATGTGCTTTGTCCTAGTATGAAATGCTGCATTTTTTGCTACATGAATCATACTCAAACTATCACTATAGATCTTCACCTTCTCATGCTCCTTGCCCAATCCCACCATAAAACCCTTCAACCAGATCATTTTGTTAATTGCCTCAGTAATGGCAACACACTCTGCCTCCATGGTAGATAGTGCCATAATGTTTTGTAGCTTAGAGATCAAGCTCACTATTGCACTTTCTAATAAACACACATATATAGTTATGCTTCTCTGATTATCAACATCTTCTACAAGATATGAGTCTACATAGCCTAGTAAAATAATGTCAGATCTTCTGAAGCATAGAGCTTTTCCTGTTGTACCTTTCAAATACTTTAAAATCACTTGACCACATCCCAATGGTGTTTTCTTGGGTTTCCCATGAATTTGCTAACCACTCCCACTGCATGGGCAATATTCTGTCTTATGCAGATCATCGCATACATCAAGCTCCCAACTGCTAAAGCTTAAGGAACTTTTAGCATGTGTTCTTTTTCCTCTTCAGACTTCAGCATTTGCCTTCGATAAGCTGATGTGACTTGCTAGGGAAATGCTCACCAGCTTTGCCTCACTCATATTAAATTTTTTCAGTACTTTTTCAATATAGGCTTTCTGAGATAACTTCAAAATCCCTACACATCTTTCCTTATTGAGTTTTATTCCAAGAATCAACTTGGTTGGCCCCAAGCCCTTCAAGTCAAACTCCTTTGACATCAGCTCTTTCAGCATCCTTATCTCCTTTATGTATAATTCTATGATCAACATATAGTCCACATATAGTAATAGAATGATATAAGAGAATTTACACTATTTTATGTAACAATAATGATCCTCTTTGCATCTTTTATACCCAGATTCTTACATGAACTATCAAATCTCTTGTACCACTACCTTAGTGCTTGCTTTAAGCTATAGAGGCTCATCTTGAGCTTACACACTAGCTCAACTTTTCCTTTTTCTTGAGCCTTGTACCCTTTATATTGTTGCACGTATAGCTCCTCTTCCAAGCTTTCTAGTTCACCACCAACCATTAGTAACAGGTAAAACAAGGAATGAAAGTACCTCTATGGTGGTCTTGTGACTCTTGTAGATCTCCTCAACATAGGTGTTTGTGGTTCAACATTGACACTCTTCTGAGCATCTTCACGTACAACTACATCTAGCTCAATATTGTCATCAATTTTTATATGTTGGGGCTCACCATCTGAAGCATTCTTGGAATCAGTCTTGACTACAATACAGTTCTTATATATTTCACTTTCTTTAAAAGTGACATCCTTGCTTTTGATGACTTTCTGGTTCTAATTGTCTTAGAATCTGTAACCGAACTTGCCCGTATCATATCCAATGAATATACACTTGATCACCTTAGCATCAATCTTGCTCCTTAATTATGCATCAATGTGCACATATAATAAGCAGCCAAATACCTTGAGGTTGTTCAGTTTTACCTCCTTTTTGATCCAAACCTCCTTAGGAATCCCTTCATTTAGGGGTACGGAAGGTCCCCAATTTATCAGAAAAATAGCCATCATAACAGCTTCAGCTTAAAACTGCTTTGGGAGACCCACATGCAATATCATGCTCCTAACTATTTATGTGATTATTGTGTTCATTCATTTTACAACACCATTTTATTATGGTGCTCTTGGAATAGTAAATTCCCTCTTGATGCCTCTCAAGGCACAGAAGTCCTTGAACTCCCTATCACAGTACTCGTCGTCATTATAGGACTTCAAGAACTTAAGCTTCAATTTATCTCATTCTCCACTAAAGCTAACCACTTTCCAAACACATTAAACACATCATATTTATATTTTAGAAAGCAAACTGATACCTTCCATGTATGGTAATCAATGAAGGTGACGAAATATGTGGCTCTACCTATGGAAGAAGTAAGAGTTCGCCCCCATATGTCTGTATGCACCAACTCGAGTTTTTTGCCTTCCAGCACTCTTCCAACTTTGGAGAGCAAAACCATATTCTATTTTCCTAGCACATAGCCTTCACAGAAATCCAAGTCTACTGACTTTAGTCCTTGGAGCTTCCCCTTTGACTGTAAGGATTTCAACCCTCACTCACTCATATGGCCAAGCCTCCGATGCCATAGACCTGGATCTATTTGTTTGCAGCTGCAATAAAATCAAACACTTTATTGATCAGGTAAGGTGTGTCTTCCATATTGCCCGGTGCAACAAGTGCACCATTGGTGACCTTCTATAAGTCTCCAGTGAAACATGTGTTGTATCCCTCTCTGGCTAACTGGCTAACTAAAATAAGATTCCTCTTTAGACATGGCACATATTTAGCATCTCTTAGCTTCAAAATGGTGCCGCTTGGTAGCTGAACATCCACATAACCTTTTCCTATGATGTCACATGCCTTATCATCACCAAGATACACCTTACCCAAGTCACCCTTGATGTAAGTCTTGAATGTACCTCAAGTAGGACTGGCATGAAAGGATGCGCCCGAGTCCACCACCCAGGACTCCATGTTGATAAGTGAGAGGATCAATGCATCCTAATCCTTCTCAGCTGAAACGTTCACAATGGGGCACATAACTTTACTTCCATCACTTGGCTTTTTTAGGGTAGTGCAGTCCCTCTTGACATGACCTGCCTTCCCATAGTTCTAGTAATCTAGCTTTGCTTTTTTGGATCTTGATTTTCCTCGTCAAGATATTGACCTATTTCTGTTATGTCTTCTTTGTGTATGACTTCTTCTACTTTCAGCATTCAATGCTGAGGTGGATGCCTTTTCATGGGATTTCTTCAACACCTCCTCATTTAATACAAGCCTGATAATATCATCGAATCTCAACAATGCATTTCATGATAAGTTACTAATGATTATAACTAGCCCATCCCAGCTATTTGACAATGAAGAGAGGAACAATAAAGCTCAGACCTCATCATCAAAACTGATGCCCACCGAACTTAACTGACTAATAATCATGTTGAACCCATTGAGGTGTTCAATCACTGAATAGCCATCCATCATCTTCATGTTGAATAGTCTCTTCATAAAAAAAACCTTATTTGAAGTTGAGGGCTTCTCGTACCTTCTTATCAGGGCATTCATGAGATCTACAGTATTTTTCTCATTAACGATGTTAAAATGTTAAACGCAATAGAAGAAGATAATGATAAATGAATCAAACCTAATGCAATTCTATTGAGAACTTTCCATTCTTCGTTAGTCATAGTAGCATGTTTTATGTCTGCACCTTTCAATGGAAGATACAACTTCTTTTGGTAAAGCAAATTCTCAATTTGCATTTTCTAGAACGCAAAGTTCATACCACAAAATTTCTCCTTCTTGTGTCTCATCTCATCAGCCATTTCTACTTATCAAATAGCAAACCCTAGAACCAACAAGGTAGTCTCACTCTGATACCACTTATTGGTACTGAGAACTAAGAACTTTCACTGAGTACACCATAATGGAAGTGGTTTTGGAGCACACAGGTTAAAAACCAGGATTGTATTAACGGTTACCAAGCAAATAATAAAATCTCAAAATAATATGAAATAGAATCACAAGTTCGTACATAAAAAACCCAGTAATGGAAAAAACCACATTGACACACCACATAGAAATTTTCACTAAGTAAAATGAAGAGTATAGAATTACAAAGAGCCTATTGTCCTCAAGGAACACTAACTCTTACTCTAGGATGACAGGAGAAGTAGCAGCCACCACCTGGAGCGTCTCCTCCAACATGCAAGAGCTCCCTTGCACAACTGCTCTCTCTTAGGGTATCTTCTTGGAAACTTCTCCCACAACAGGCAAAGCCTTTCAAATTAAAATGCCAACACATTAGAAACTCCTCCAACTTATTCCCTTAAGTATCTAGTTCAATTTCAACTCCAAATAGTCCAAAATACCCCCCCAATTTACTTAGAGCAAGACCGTAATCAGAGCAGAATTCTGCTAGGCGCTATGATGCGCCGTAGCACTTGGGCACACTATAGCACCTTGGTCTCTATTTTTTATCACTGAGGAGCATTGTAGTGCCTACTTCTGCTGTGGCATGTTGTAGCGCCTTCTTCTCAATTTGCTGGCGCTAAGGTGCATGATAGTGCCTCCTTTTTGGGTGTTGGGCGCCACAGCGCTGCAACACCTATTGTGTTGCTGAACTTCACACCTTATTCTGAATCAACTTGAAATCTCCTGGAAGCTCATTGGAGCACCATTATCATCTCCATGATGAACTAAATGGTCTCCACAATATAATAGAATGCTAAAGCTTCCGCACTCTATATTACTACTACTTATACTGATTTTTGTGATGTTATTAGCAGTAAATTCACATGGAATACTCATATATATTGGATATTTACACCTTATCTTTTTAAAATAAAATATGTATAAGTGCCTCAACTAATGCTTAGGATAAAGATAATACACTAAACTTAAGAATTAGTAACCCAGTAATAGGCGAGTTAGGGGAAGTTTTGCCTTCCCATGTAACGCACCATTCTGTTGCTAATTATATTGTCATTATCTTTTTGTTATGCACAGCAATGGATGGAGCATTACAAATAGTAACACCAAGGTATTTAAGGGACAATCCTCTCCAGAAGCCCAGCTGAATTGCTACCCTATGCTGACAAGATGCTGGAGTCTGGTGGTTGTAAATTGCCAAAATCTGTTGAACCTCATTCCCTGCATCCTCAGAGGCTGGTGCAAAAAAAATCAAATCATCAGCATACATGAGGTGGGAAAAAGTAGGCTCACCATGATCCAACCTGATGCTAATCAAGCGACCAATCTACTGCTGCTGGCCGACAAGAAGGGAGAAGAGCTCCGAGCACAAGAAGAATATATAAGAAGTGAGTGGAATTTCTGCCTGAAGCCTCTCCGCCCCACTATTCAGGAAAAATAGTGATCATCAACCAATACCAAGGACTAGGCAGACTCCACGCACTACATGGCCCAATTCGTTCAATGCGGTAAGAATCCAAATCTCTACAGGACCAAATGTAAGCACCCCCACTCCATCTGATCGTACGCTTGCTCCATCTCTACCTTGATGGCCCTATGATTAGCCATTAAGGTGGAATATGAGAGATGCATGAGGATCCCCTGGACCATGTGACAGTTCTCACTAATTACTCTCTTAGAAACAAAGGCACCCTGTTCTTAGAAGATTAGAGAAGGCAGTACTATCTTAAGGCGCATGACCAAGATTTTAGCCACCACCTTATAGATAGTATTGCACAAGCTAATGGGGTGGAACTACCTTAGAGTGGAGGCCCCCTTCCATTTTAGAATGAGAACTATTAGAGTATCATTCCAGTACTGTAGCATCTGCCCATCATCAAGGAAATGGTGAAGGGCTGCCAGGGTGTCATCTTGGGTAATCCTCCAATAGCCAATGAAGAAAGAGAGGGTAATTCTATCAATCTTAGGGGAGAGGTTGGGGCCAAGGTTCCTCAAGGCTGCCTATATTTATGCATCCATGATTGCACATATTGGAGAAAAACTTCATATGCATCTCCAAGGATATAATCTGGAATTAGATCGTTTGGGCAATCTCTTATGGTACTAGAAGTGCTCCACTTTCCTTAGAAATACTCAAATATTACCTGAAAAATTTGCAGTGGGTCAAAAGATAACTTCCCGAACACCTCCTGTAGTGCAAGCACGATGTTCAACTTACGATGCTATGTTGTAAGATACTGAAATGACACGGTGCACCAGTCACCATGAGAGAGCTATTGTGCCTTGGCATGTTGCTGCCATTAGCTCACCAATCATGCCTTTACCAGAGTGCATTCTTGTGTGGTGTCCCAAAGTAGCTGGATGAGCTCCGAGTCACCACCCCTATCTGAGATCATGTCCTCCACCTAAAGTTAAGTCAAAGATGATGTGAGCTCTGCCTCCCTCTCCCTTAGATCTAGGTGCATGTCACATTCTCATCTCCACAGGTTGAGGAATAAGTATGGCGAGTCATGAGATGGCCACCCCCAAGTCCTCTCCACCACAGAAAAAGCCTCTAGGTACATAGGCCACGTGTCCTCAAATTTTTATCTTTCCTCGGTACTATAAAACCTAAGACAATCATCCATCAAGAAAATTGGGCAGTGATCGGAAGCTGCCCAAGGAAAGTGGTGCACAACTGCACCTAGCAGAAGGTCCATCGTCTACGTACTGAAAAGGAATTGATCCAAGTGCTCTTAGATTCATTGAGCTCCATCTCTAATGTTGTTCCACATGTAAGGTGGAGCAACAAAACCTGGGTTGTGCATCCAAAACCTTTTGGAAGTATGCCTGAGCAGCAGTGATGTTGAATGGATTCCCACCATATTTCTCCTCATGAGAGAGAATGCAATTAAAGTCTCCACCAAGTACAAGCGGGCACCCCTTTACCCACATAGCTAGTATCATCTGCTACAACTCCCTCCTTGTATACAGATCAGTCAATGCGTAGACGGCACCAAACTGGAATCTGGTCCCCGATTGCAAGGTGATAGTGGTGAGGATCATCTAGCTACAGAAAAAGTGAACTTCACACTACAAACAATTGCCCTGCCAGGCTAGAATAATACCTCTGGAGTGACCCGCGGAAGGTTGAATGATGAAGCTCCAATACCTCCAATCCATTTCCATGTTTAGGCTCTATTTTAATTCACTGGCATGAATCTAAGAGTATATTATTCTAGGTATTTTCTTACTCAAAAAGTCATCAAATGTTAAAATATGAATTAATATATGTTTTCTAAAGTGTCCTAGCCATTAGGAGGCCTAAATATGCAAAAGCCTAAATTTGGGAATTTAATATTATTTTATTCAAGAGTTAAGAACTCATATTTTTTATTTGATGTTCAAATCATCTAAACAAAGTGGCTATAATTTCCATATATCATAATGAATAAAATGACACTATGTATGGTCAAATGGGACATCAAATGGTTAATTGAGATTTTAATGACTCTTAATGGCACTTAAAAAGTCATTAGCAAAATTAGTTATCAAATTGGAAATTTGACATCTTATTATTGTCCTACACATTTTTGTGATAGAAATGAACTATTGGATCATCGAATTTATATGAGAATTGGCTAAGTTACATTGCTTGCAAAATTAGGTAAAATATTTATTTAATTAATTACATTAAATAGTGATTAATGAAAAATATCATTAAATTAAAAATATAATGCCATATTATTATTCCCCATATTTTTTGGTCAAAATGGTATATAATTTCATTCTAATAATATAATTATTTTTGAAGTTATTTAAGTTATAAAATTTAAATTAATTAAACTAAGGTTTAATTTAACTTAAGTTTCCAAAGCCACTGCTGCCCCCACGCGTACGTTGGTGCCCACTGGATGTGCATGCACCAAAGCTTTGGGCCACACGTGAGCTGCAGCAGCGAGCTTGCTCATAGGATCCAGTGCTAGAGCGGGTCGGGCTGGGCCTGCGGGCCGGGTTGCTAGGGTCGAACGACCCGAGTCTCAGCCCAATCCATGAAACTTAGACAGTGGGAGTTAGGGCATCAAAATTAAAGGGGTTCTGGTGGTAGCCGAAGGTCAGCCCACCCACCTTTGGAAAGGTCTCAGAGAGCCTTTCCAATGGTACCCTAGTCATCACCAGAGGGCAACCCTAGCGCTGGTGAGGTTTAGCCCTAGGTGCTAAGAGGCGAACGGGCATGGAGTAAGTGCGGGTTACTGTATATAATTGTTTGATTAAGCTAGATTGAGATCGATTCTATGCCAATTGAAATAAGTAGTCAAATTCATTGAGGGTTGATTGCATGATTGTAGAGGAGGTATTGGAAGATACCGGTTATTTGACTTCGCCAAGTGGGTTCTAGGGTTAGGTCAAAGTAGCCGTCCGCAAAGCTCGATCAACCCCCCCCCCCCCTTTAGACTCGTAACCTGCCTCTGTCGAATGCCATCTTGTTAGAGCTTCATAGATTGGAGGAGCAGTATAGAAGAGGGCCGAGGCGTACAAACCTGTAACAGCTCGATCATAGCCAACAAGTGCGAGGATGTACAGTAGTACAGTGCTCTCGTGCCCACTATCGTCTGATTAAGATCTGATGGCTTGTAGAAATTTCCCAAGTGATCAGATGGCGAGCAAACAGTGTCTAAGCTCGTTGTTTAGGGAAATTTGGTTTAAATTAAAAATATATTTAATTATTATTTTCATTTTCAAATTAATCAAAATTAATCAACTAAATGAGCTCCCAAAAGTCCCAAAAATTTACTTTTTTTTAATATAGGGTGAGGATCTCAAAAATGCAATTGGATTTTATATCGGAGATTAATTTAATTATGTTAATTTTTTATGCATTAAAATATATGAATATATTCGAGGAAAATTTGACGACTTCCAAATATTCTTAGAATATCGCCACTAACTAATTTGGGGGTGACGAGTTCAATGACAAACTCCAATTTTGTTTCAGAGGTCAAATTAATTAAGGTAAATTATAGGATATTCAAAATATCTCAAAATACGCATCAAAAACAAATGATCTTCAATTCGCACTAAATTTCAGGTGCCGACTCTTAAGGCTATTAGGAGTCTACTGGCGATAGTTTTAGCCAAATTTGAATGTTTAAAACTAAGTAACAACAATCGGGTTGTTACAGAGTTAACCCTTGATATTAGATGGATGAATTTAGAATAGGACATCAAAGATATTAGTGAAACATAAAAATTAGAGAGCAACTTAACTTCGCATCTTGAATGGTCTAAGCCATAAGAATCCCACAACTTAAGATGTGCATTAGTGAAACCTATAGATTGTGAGTTAGGTTGTTTAGATAATTATAGTACTAGCATTAGGATAGGATATTAATTTATAATATTGCACTAAATTTATAAATTATTTTTTCACCTAAATAAAACTTTAATCAAATCATTATTTTCAAAATCTCATTTATATATATATATATATATTATGTATCAATTAATTGAAACATTTGATAAATGTATAAGTCAATTGAGGGGATTGATTATCCCCAATCATAGGATAGATAATTAAAGTATATAATAATAGATATCACACAGTTTACAATTAGCTTTAAAATCCTTGAAAGTTACAACGCATTGAGACTATATTCTTGAAAACATTCATTAAAGACAATGTACATAAATTAAACATATAAATATTTTACATATGAGTTTCATGTAGTGGATTATTAAGTCAGAGTAGGCTATATAGTGATTTGGAAACCACACATACCCTAGAGGGGGAGTGTGTGTGTTATTGGAAAACCTCGCTTACTTAGTTAAGCAGACATGCTTGACTCCTCATTTGTTATGTTATTTTACCTGCATAACAAAACACATTTAATCAAGATTAATAAATAACATTTACACTTTACAGTCTTTATGACTATATTTAAATTTTATTCAGTCCTTGAGACTGAGATCTCCTTACTTTCATAAATTATAACTTACTTGTAATTAAAATTCTCTTACTTACATTTCTACAACATATTTTAGTTTATATTTTCTTTTCTTTACACTGCTATGTTGAATTAGCATATATTATATTGTACATATTTTTACTTATTTTGATGCACCCTTATATATATATATATATATATATATATATATATATATATATATATATATATATATATTAATGTACCTGCTTTTTACTTACATATTTGATGCAGGTTGTGATAAGCTTTTCTTATTTACTGAATTTACCCATTTTACTTGTTAATTTATAGTCATTTCCTTACTTTTCTTTTTTACTACATTGTGCTCTACTTATAAAAATTATAAATAGCTAATGTGATATTCGCTTAATTTAAAATAAATTAGTTGCCCTAAAATGTAATTAGATTTTTTAAGACTAATTACTTGTTTTTTTTTGTTGGATGTCATATTATATTAAAAACTAAATACGATAAATCAAAAGCTTAGAGTGGATCTTGAATCTAAGGTAAATCATGTCCAGTAGTTGCAGCCTGAAGTCTTTTCTCTTTATTATTATTTTACCTTTTTATCCTATGAGAATGAGTGTCATTATGACATAAATATTTGCATAATATTAATTAAACTCTAAATGTTTTACTTTACTATTCTATGATGAATGGATTTTCTTTCTTTTCTAGATGGCTAGAATGGTAAGTATTAATATATTATTATGCATCTAATTTTTCATTTTAGAGATTCTTAGCTCCCAGTGGTGCTTAATAGTGAGTTAAGACTCACTAACCTAGTATTAAGTACTATAGTAACACCTAATATTAGATTATATTAATTAATCTAGCATCAGGGCATTATAAAAATTACACTATTTGACTGGCCAATAAAGCCAAAATTGAACTATACTATAAAATATCTAGTTACTCATACTAGACCTGAACTATATTGAATTGAATTGAAATGAATGGGAAGTAATGCAAATGCAATGTTTATTTTAGTTATATTACTCTTCTATTGCAATCACATGTAGAAGCGACTAAGGAGTTAAGCATGTATGCGAGACAAAGTGTGTGTTCTTGAACTTAACACAACTCTCCTCTATGTGTAAGTATCCTTATTACTCCTTACATACTACCCGTTGGCCGTAATGTACTTGCATAATCACCTGTCCTGAACTAAACCAATGCCATGTGTTCTCCTAAAATATTAAATTTTTATTTATGCACAAAAATCTTATACTGACATGTTACAAGGAATTGGCCCGAATGTAAATTAACAATCAAGGTTAATTTAAATTAACTCAACTTAAACTTATGTGGCATCTATTGTTGTCTAATTATTCATTATAAACATTCTGAAGATGTAACAAACTTAAGATCTTCAATAACCTACTATGTAGTACATTCTTAAATTTTGCCGCCCTAAGAATAAAATATTAAAATAGAACATATATTTAATTAAATCTAATAGATTTACCTACTTATGTAAACTTATTAAATTAAATCATACATCATAATATTTGATTTAACATGCCTAATTAACTATATTACTATCCACCATATTTAATGTCTAAGAGATTGAGTTTTGGCAATAGGGATTAGATCCCTTAACTTAGGACTCACTCTTTATGTTTTAGATCTAGCTACTCAAACTTAGACTCTAAATAGAGTTTAAAATTAATAATTTCCTTTAAATTGAATTAGACATTATAAGCTATCTAATCTCTAAAGATAATGCTTTAGAATATATTAAGGTGATTAAGGAGTTTATGGTTCAATTCTCATTATTTCTTAATGTTGGAAATCAAGATATTATCATTTAAGGTTAAAAAATTGACTAAAAGAATTAAACATCCATTTATTATTATTATCTATATTTCTAAGAGAAGCTTACTGGTTCAGGAGTCAAATGACACATTAATCACAAAAATTGGGTTATTAGTTATAACAACCCTAAGTTGTTACAAAGCTTAATCATAACCTTAACCACAATCTACTTTTAATCCCATTGCATTCATATAGTCATTAGAAGCCAACCCTAAAAAATTGGGGTCAATCGAACCTTATTAGATCAAATTGACAATTTTGGTAAATTAGGAACCATAAATAATAGCCAAAATATTCTGATCTCAAATCCAAAAGTTGATTATATTTTTGAATTCCTCACCCCCAAATTAACAAGGGGTGCAAATTTAGGAATTTTTGGAAGTCATTTAGTTCATAATTGAATTTAATTAAATTATAGAAATTGCATAAAAGGGTTCTGTAGCGCCCCATCCAGTCATCGTGCGCAAAAGATAAGTAGTAAATCAGATCGGCGACGGAGCGGTGCGCTACTCGGGACGATGAGAACAAGCAAAACTCATCTTCCTGAATAGGCTAGAAGATTGAGCCATATTGAAGGTCGCTGACTCAAACCTAAGAGTAGGATCAAGAGCCAATATTTAAGATAAGAGTAGAATACTTATCTTAAGTATTAGGCTAATACGTATATTGGATTTAAAGAAACAAGTAAGGATCCAATATACATTGTCAATATATCAACATTTCCAATATACTGATCACATTATAATACTAAGTATAGTAGTATAACAGAGTGCGGAAGCTAAAGCATATCATCCAGAATATATTCATCACAGAGAAGTATGTAAACATTCGTCTCAGAGAAGAAAAGAAAAGTACATCCAAAGTTATTACAAACTGATTTAACATATGAAAAGTAAAGTCTACTGAAATAAAGCAAAAGTAAATAGGAGGCAGACAGATCCTCTATGGCTCCACGTACTCCTCCTAGATCTCCTGCAGGTCCTCCTGTCCTGTCTCCACAAGCTGCTCGAGATCTAGCAAATTGCTAGATCCCAAAAGTACCCCTATTAGACAAGAAGTCTAACACATTGCAACTAACTATACAATAGGAAAGTAAATGCAGTAGACAGTAAAGTAAAGAAAACTGAAGAAAAGCTGAGAAAAATGCTAGGTAACTGCAACTGTAAAGACTAAACAGAGTAAAACTGCATCAAAAGCTAAATACTAAATGTAACTGAAAACATTAAATACTCAGAAATCGATGTGAAAGGAATGTCAAATAATGTACTATATGTCACTGTAAAGATGTACCAAATATGCCAGAGTATGGTATATCACGGATATGCAATAGAACTATCACTGAAAGGTTATGAGTAGTACAGTCCAATGTACACATATAGCCAGTTGGAAAGACAATATGGTGACGCAGATGCACCCTGAAATTCCCTAGTCTATGTATGTAACATTCCGTAACCCATAAATCATCACTGATACTCATGCGTCACTGCTGAAATGATGCTTCAAGCTCATGCATATGCTTTTGCCCATGCTTCTATTCTATATGGGCAAAATCCAGAAATCCATGAAAACTTGGAATGCAGGTAATGAATTCTAAGTCTCCACTATGCAGAATCTTGCTAAAAGGATTCTGTCTCCTAGCTTCTAGAACGATAATATGTTAAAGTTGCAGATTTAATTAAAGATCACTAGATGGGATGATCATATACACATATTCAGCATATCTGTAAGAAAAGTGATTCTCATCACTTACTCACCACCATACTTAGTATCTTAAAGAAGGTGAATCTCACTACTTAGTTTGTTTGAGCCACACCTATTGAAGCGGTCTTCGCTATGAGGCATTGCGCCGTTGGCAATTTGTATTTCAATCAAACTAAGGAATGAATACCCATTTAATACACTCTTAGGTTTGAATGATATATTCTAAAGGGACTGTATTCGTCTAATCCCGCAGGATAGAACCTGCTCATAAGTCCCCATTAGAGTGAATCAACCAATCCTGAATATTACTGAAGAATCAGTAGTATGGGTATACTATACTACACCGCCCAATAATCGGGGTTCAAACATGTCTACTTAATAAATCAAGGAATGATCAAGACTATAAAGGCCTATTCTAAATAGGTAAGTTATATACAAGGTTTCACTAAAATATGATCAAGGATCACTCAACATGGATTATACCATAAGGAGAAGTATCATTCTAAGGTCTTAAGGGGTTTCTATCACAAGAGATTAAGATCAATTCTAAGGTTAAAGGATCATCTAAGCTTCTACCTAAATGAGTCAGACAAGTTCTCCTACCTCAAGGTATATGTAATTTAGGTCTGTTAAATATTTCAAGGCGATCTTATAAAGAGGTGCTTAAGGTCTCCCATTCTAAATTCTAATATTAACATTTTAAGTTCTATTTCATAGTTAGGTTTAGAATGATTAGATCAGATGATTAAGTCATCTGATCACAACTTAATTTAAGATTATAGGATCTAAATCAAGAATGTTTTTAAGGTTTTAGATCACTTGTTCAATCATTATGATTTTATTAATCTTCTTATGCTAAATAGTCTTATTTAGGAGAAAATCCAGGATCTATAGATTTAATTCAGATTAAGCAATCATATGGCTTTATTAATAACCTTATCAGGTCTAATTCAAATGTTTAAGGTCAATATAAAATCAGATGTATTATTGAAGAGATGTCAAGCTAATTGTCTTATAATCAAACCACTTTAGTTAAGGTTCTTAAGGGTTTGGACCTTAATTAAGTAGATTAAGGTTTGACCCCTATTCTTATTCATTTAAGATCATGTGTTTGATAAATGATTAATGTCAAATTAGTGAGTTAAGAGTGTGTTATTGGTGGCAATCTCAGACCTAGATCAGGTCTTAAAAGATTGATCAAAGTCTTAAGATTTCTTAAGATTAATTATGACGGTTAAGTTCTCATTTCTTTGATTTGTTCAATTTACACATCATGAGTTTGTATAATTGATTTCAATACATCTAGCTTACTGTTATGCATCAAATTAATAAGAATTTTTTATAGAAAATAGAGAACACTCAGTGTTAATCAAACCCTAATTCAATTAAAAGGGATTAGCACATAAGTTTAAATCCAACCATCATAATTCCATATAAGTTGGCATATAAGTTCTACATTACCATACAATTAATTAGAGACTAAGTTTGCTAAGATCTAGTGATTACAAACCCTAATATTCACTAATCATGGTTTAACAAAATTAGGGCATAATTTAAAATACAGATATAAGAAAAATAATTCACTTAGCACATGCATTCTACTCATCATAAACAAATTAATGGCACCCTAAATATGCAATTTAGTTAAGTATAATTTCTAAATCACCCTAATTAAGTTCTACTATAATTAGGTAATAATGGAAAATCTAACCTCAGATGTGAAATATTTTATTTTATATTCAGATTTCTGATGATTTTTTGATCATTTTCATATATAATATTAAAGGATTTGGACTATTGGATTAAAAGTTATTCTAAAAATACATTCGGTATTTTTCTGATTTAATTAGGCTATTTTCCTTAAGAAAAATAAATATTAATCGAATTAATATTTATATGAATGGTGCCAGCCCGTTCCCAAAACACGCGGGCCGTGTGTGTCTAAAGGCCCATTACTGTTAGCCAGCGCGGGTCACGGGTCGGCCAGACCTGCGCTATCGTCTTCTTCCTCCCTTCCTGGCCCCGACTGAGGGCATATCAGGCTAACCCTAAACGCTGAATTCCTCAGCCAATGAGCCATGCCAGGGCGTAGGAATGATAGCTGCGCATTATTGGGACTAGGACCAACCTCTAGATCCCTAAAAATTTATATGGGGTGGACTAATTCCTCGGATATCCATTTTCCCAAATTTGTGTGGAAGCCCCTCACTGTGAGGAGAAATTCTCCTCACAGGGAGCTCGCCTAGCCTAGGGATTGATCTCTTCACCATCAGGGTGCACCGATGGAGCGAAGCCCTACCTTGGCGTGACTTGGGAGGCTCTAGATCACTGAGACCTTACTCAGTCCCAAGCTCCATAGGGCGAGTGGTTTGTTCGATCGATACTATCAATCGAACCACACCCAAGCCATCAATTCAATTGCACTGGATTCGCCAAAGCTAGAGACGAGTTCAACAATTAAAGCTGGGAAGGATCTGAGCCTGTGTGACTCAGGCCAGATTGGGGGGTACCTGATTTTGCTGGACAGAGCTTGGACCGGGAGACAGAATGTGATCCACTGCAGCAGAGAGGCTCTTAGGGGTCCTTAACTCTAGGAGTAGCCCTCTATCAGCGTTACGCAAGCTCGGGAATGCCTGGAAGAAGCTCGGCAGACCAACAATGGCGAGCGGAGGAAGAACTCCAATTGAACTCAATCGAGCAGCAAAAACCTTTTAAGGTGAAACCTGAGGCTATTTATAGCCTCAGGGAAGCATTGAGAGTAAGTCCGAGGCTTGGCTTGACTCAAGAGCTCAGGCCATGGAGAGCTCTTAGAGTTTCCATTCTAAGGCGTATCAGGCCAAAGAGCTCGACCCAGAGGTTTCACAGCATTAGGGAAACCTCTAACGACTATGCTGAGCTGGCTAGGGGAGTGGGGGGGATAGACTCTGCTTGTCGGGGATGCAAATCTCCCTGTCGGGAATGCGAGCGAAGGGGGGGAGACGATGAGCAGTGAGGGATCCATGGCAGTCGTCTGATTGATCGGTCATTACAGCAGGACAGCTCAGATCTTCAGACAGCTAATGGCCGATTGTGGGGAGCAGATCGTCCATTGGATTAAATCTTCAGATCCGACGGACGATCTAAGCTACTTACGGGGCATGGTTAGATGCCGTCCGATCCCATCGTCGAACCGCGGAACGGTAGGGATGGATTGCTTCTAAACTAAGGCGTCGACCGCACAATTTGATTTAAGGAATGGATGGCTCAGATCGCGCCCGCTATTTTGAAAACAACCGGCTGAAGGAATAGGGTATTTTGTAAATAAGGATTGTTAGGAACCCTAGAATGCAATTAGACCATTTTAATTAAATGTGAATTATGACCCAAATGATTTCCAAATTGCACCAAACTTTTACCCTTAGCTAATTTGGGGGTGAGGAATTCAAAAATGCAATTAAAATTTAATTTTGAGATCAAAATATTTTGGGTCTAGACTAGGGCATCCAGAATGATCAATTTATCATTTTGAACTTAGAGAAGTCCTATGGACTTCAAATTTTTAGGATATGTTTCATTTGATGTTCTAAAAGTAATGGGATCAAAATAAATGATTACTTATACTATAAAAAGTTAGGGTAACAACCTAGGGTTGTTACATATTCATATAAATTTGAATTTAGAAATATATCCCTAGAATGTATTGAATTGCATTGAATTTCTGCTCCTCCCAAATCCTCCATTTCTCTGAAATTGCAAGCTCTCCCAGCTGTCCCAATTCCTCCCAGCTACAATCTGAGGGCGTGTCCTGGAGTTCAGGACCCTTGGTGCCTGCCTACAGCTCAACCAAACCTTTGGATCATTTGTAGCGATGATAGCAGGTTTCCCTAGAGCTCTTCAGGTACCCTCCTTCTCATAGTGAGTTGTGTGAGCTGACTGCTTCAATTGTTGCCACTGCCTATGAATGTTGCCTATATGCTTGCAAATCATGGTTGCATATGATAGTATTGGTCCCATCTATGAGCGACAAAGACTCGGCAATGCGGAGGATAGCTAAGTAAAGCAGTCGTTTGGGATGGTGACCTAGTCCATGTCCCTGGCAATTGGCACACAATTGTATTTCCAATTGCTAGATTATTTTATCCCACATCGATCACAGATCAATCAAAGCGGTGGGTGCAACCCGAGATCATCGGGGTGGCCGATCCATACTCGATCCGGTTCAGTCATGGCTCAAGTAAGAACCCATCGATTGGGCCACTCCTGAGCCTAGCCAATGGAGGGGCTTAAACTCTCCATTCTCTGGGGATGGTGTAGTGCTTGGATTGGACCTGAATGGTAACCTATGGAGGGAGAATTGCTCCTCCACAATGAATGCCAGAGGCCAGAAAAATTGAATTGAGTTCCCCGCGATTGGTGATAAATCTAAGATTTATAGTAAACTAAGTGAATACAAACAAACCCTTTTCTGCTAGAAATGTATACTTTGATGTGTTTCCCCTACTTTTTAGGATAAAGTTGAGCAAATTAAAATCTGGCTTAAAAATAAAATTTTAGAAGAGAATAGCCTCAGCGGGCCCCAACGCGCCACAGCACACCGCAGTGGGCACAAGGCCGAGAGCTCGGCACTACAGCGCCCCCAAGCGGTCAAAAATAGAGATCTCAGTGCTACCACACACTGTAACACCCACAAGACCAAGAGCTCAGTGCTACAGTGCACCTAAGCAATCACAGACAAGGAGCTCTGCGCTACTGCGCATCGCAGCTGGCACAAGACAAAGAGCTCGGTGCTACAGCACGCCCAAGCACTCATAAACAAAGAGCTCGGCGCTGCCGTGTGCCGCATAGGGAACAAGACCGAGAGCCCAGTGCTACAGCACGCCCAAGCAGTCACAAATATAGAACTCAGCGCTACCATGTGCCACAGTGGCCACAAGATCGAGAGCTCGGCACTACATCATGCCCAAGAAGTCATAGACAGAGAGCTCGATGCTACAGTGCACCAAAGCAGGCATAAAATAGAGAGCTCGATGCTCTAGCATGCCACAGTGAGAATTTATTTTGCAAAAATTCTACGGCAAAACCACTGCACGGTGCCCAAGCTCGCTGCAGTGTGCCGTAGCGCCCACCGTAAAACTGCTCTAGAATAGGCAATCAAATTTACATTAGGGAGAAGAATAGACTTAATCTTTCCCCTTCCCACAACAAAATTAATGACAAATTAATTAAACCTCCTCATTTTTAATGAAATAAATAAATAAATCTTAATTGCAATACAACTCTCAAGAAGAGGAAAAGGTTGGCTGCACAAATGCTTAGAAGGATTTCAAGGATTATAAAATCTAGGAGAAAGGCTAAAGGGGGGTTCCCCATTTTAACATTGAAGCTCTTAAATATTTGGAGGTGCAAAAAGCTAATGGAAAGGGAGAAGATTTGCCCAAGAAAGGAACAAGATACCACCAAAGGAAAGAGGAATCAAGCTCAGGAAACAAAAAAGAGGAAGAGATCGATGATTGAGAGAAGATCCGGGTGAATGAATTTCTTTTCCTTTGCTTCTTTTGTAACGAAATCATAAACCCTCTTTGGGGAGGTTTGGGCCTAAGCATATTACAATTTGAAGTAATTAAAAGTGTTTGTACTCGAATTGTCAATGAATAAATTTCTTTAGTCATTTTTGATTATTGATATGCAAAATTGCTTGGATGAATGATATGTCATGAATGTATATATATTTAAGTTAATCTTTTAAACTATGAAATTATCAAGCTAGTTTATCTTCTTAAAACTAATGACAAACACATAGAGCATCCTACTGTGGATATCTGTGACAATATTTGCTAAGTAATGATGATCAATGCAAATCCTTAAAGTTTGAAATGATGAACAGAGCAATAAGAAATTAAATAATCTTAGAGCTCCACCGCTCACCATTAGCCTAAGCTAGGAACATGTGCACAATTGCCAAGAGCCTAGTGACAAGAGTTTGAGCATTGTAGCATTGTTCCTCTAGCTAAGTTGAGAAGTTGATGTGTGCGAGCCGAGAACCACCAAATGTGCTCCATGGCTCGTTCTATTTAACGGAGGAAGATGAAGTGTTGAGTGCTTACTGGTGATGTGGCATAACTCGCTTGGATCAATGACTCTCTCCCTTAGCTAAATTAAAGCCAATGCATGTGATGCTATTTGGTGGATTCAAATTTGTATGATCCCATAATTAAAATATAGATTTGAAAACTTAGATATAAGAATTATATTTAACTAATATTAATCACGTGAGGGTCTATGTGTCAGGATTGAACCTTCTTGAGTTCATCTCTAAGCATCAGACATAACTTAATCTGAATTAGCGGACACTCTAAAGAAGACTACAGTTTCTTGATTATAACTAAAACATTTAAGTAATTCACATTTAAAATTGACAACAAAGAGTACTCACATTAGACCCTTAAAGGAATTGCATGTTAAACCCAACTCTCCCTACTATCTCAATTTGTAGTTTCTAATCAAATGAAACTTTGATTGCTAAATTGGAACCAAAAACACAACTTAAACCATTGTTCAAACATTAGTGAAAGCAAATATACTTTAGTAACGTAACACTCCATTCACTATGGATGATAAATCTCGGGACTTCAAATCCCTTATTACTTCAAACCATGCGCACTTGCGTGTGAGCGCAGACAGGTATCTTCAGTCTGTCAACTGGGCCGACCTCGAATAGGGTTTTAGGTCTCAGTCAATGCGCCTAGTCATGGTGATGGAGTGGCGATCATTTGTAGGCAACAACGTGGTCAGGAAGTGAAGGAATTCGGCGATTAGGGTTAACCTTAATCGTCTACTGTCAAGGAAGAGGCGTGGGGAAGACGACGACTATGCGGGTCGGGCCGACCCGTGACCCACGCGGTTCTATAGTAGCGGGTCATCGGGTCAGGCCGACCCGTGCCTTTTGTAATTGGGCCATCCCGTTTAACAGATATAAATGGAATATTATAATTATTTTTCTTAAGAAAAATTATCGGATTAATGGAAATATAATTAGAAAAATACAGAATAAATTAATGGAATAACTCTTTAAATACTTATCCAAATTATATAAAATTATATACTATTTTATTAATAAAAATGCAAGGAGTAAGAATATATAAAATTATTTCAATTTCTGCAAAAGCATTTTCAAATGTTTCCTAATTACTTCAGTAGCTTGATTAGGGAAGATTAGAATGTATACTTAGCCAAATTTTGTGATTTTAGTTTCATTTGATTCCTTATGCGGCTGTCGGAGGGTCACTCAGTTGCAAGACCCAGGAAGAAGCTTATGATCTCTTAGAAGAGATGGTCAGCAATGCTTACCAATGGCCCACTGAGAGACTTAACTCTAATAAGAGGGAAGCGAACCAAGTTAATGAAACCAATCAAATCTTAACTCTTCAAAATGAGATTAATGCCCTGAATAACAAGATAGAGAACATGACTATCAACTATGTTCAAGAAGCCTACTGTGAGCTGTGTGGAGGGAAGCACGTGAGTGAAAAATGCAACCTGAATAACCCATTTGCACCCTCTAACACTGAGCAAGTCAATTACATAAGAAATAATAATGCTGAGCAGAACAATGCACAGAATCCATGCTCTAATACCTACAACCCTGGATGGAAGCAGCACCTTAACTTTTCCTGGAATAACAATCACAACAACAATGGAAATTTTAATGTAGAAAATAATATAATAAACTAGGGTACAATCAAATTAACAACAATCCAACCCAACAGTCCAACCTTGAGGGAGCTTTTAATTTCTGTAAGGTGGAACTCTTCAGTTCATGAGAAGAACTGAATTAACACTCAATAGGCATGAGGCCTCTATCCAAGGGATAGAGGCATCCCTCGGGAATATTGAAGTTCAGTTAGGACAAATTTCTCAGCAGTAGTCCACTCGGCAGCAAGGAACTTTACCCAGCTCGACTGAAATTAATCCAAGGGAAACAGTGAGTGTCATTCATTCAGATGAGACTAAAGAGGACTGCCTTAATGTCAAAATAAAAGTAAGTAAATCTAAATGAGGGTTAAAAAGTGAACTAGGGAAGAGTATAATTGATAGATTAGAGGCAAAAAAGAAGGAGGATCCAGGAAGGTTAAATATCCTTTGCGTGATAGGGGACAAGGTTCTTCTAGATCCTTTATGTGATCTTAGAGCCTCGGTCAATATCATGCCATACCATGTATATAAGAAACTAAAATTAGGAGGGATGGAGACTACCTCAATGATCATAGAATTTGCAAACCTTGATTCAAGAATTCCTTTAGGAATGATTAGAAATGTACCCATTGGTTTAAGAAAGTTCATCATTCCCACAGATTTTACTATTTGCGAATGGGATACGTGGAATAAAAATTCTACTATCATATTTGGGCGACCTTTCCTAGCTAGCACTAATGCCATAATCGATGTAGTCAAGAGTATAATGAGCATCAAGGTCAAGGGTAAGGCTGCTGTCATCGATCTTAAACTCACTATGTTAAAAGAAAAATTATTGAATTTGCATGGAAAATAAATTTGAGTGAAGCAGACATGTGCAAAGTGTTGCATCTTAAAAGCCTGGTCTTGAGTGAGAAAAATTTTGAAAATGGTATGAGCTCCCCATCAAGAGGGGAGGCTGAGAAATAGGTGATTAAAAGAAAGAAAAAGACAATGAGAGGAAAAAAGAAAAAGAAGGGAATTCCTAATAAAAATGCTGAGAATAGGGGAGATGGGAAGGAAACTAGTGAGTCTATGAGTTGGAGCACAGTCAGTGCTAGTGCTCACTCATACAATTCTAAGGTGTGTAAAAGAAAGCCCCCAAATAAAGAATCCACTTAGAATGATCCTAAATGTGTCGGGCCGATGATATTAAACCAAGCGCTTCTTGGGAGGCCACCTAACTATTGTTTTGTCGAATTTTGATCTTAGAAGTAGATTAGTTAAATGAAACAACCTCATTTTTGTGAGTTAAAGGGTTTTGTGGAAGCCCTATGAAGAAAAAATTGCTTTTGAAGACGCTGTCGCAGAATTTTCTGCCACAGCGCGCCGCAGCGAATTCAGCCCCCACAGCACGCTGCAGCAAATTTTATGCTCATTAAATGTTGTTGTCCCAAGGTGCTATAGCGCGTTGCAGCGCACCACGGTGATAGATGCCCAACTATAAGTTGCTTTAACTGCTTGGGAATCCCCAAGCAGTTTAAGGCGCTATAGCGCATCTTGGAACTCAAAACCTGACATAGAGCTACAAAAGCTATTTTTCCCACTCAATTAAGACTGAATTTTTATCACATTTACATGACATTTAAACAACTTTGACTATCCCTAATCATGCTTTGAATGTGATTACATATATAAAAAACTTCCACAATTTTACTTGGCTATAAATACCTTGGTGGAAATGGAGAGAATTCACCTTTGCCTTAAACTAAAATTAAGATTTCAATTTGCAAGACCTTTCAACTCTCCTCTCCAAAATGTCTTCTCAAAAGAAGAAGGTCGCAAGAAAGGAGGCAGAGGCCTCAACTTTAGGAGGCCCCTAAATAAGAAAAGATTCACCTCGGTTGAAGTCGAGCAAAGGTTCAACCAGGTGACATTTAGGCGTAAACCAATTCTCGAACGAGGATTCAGAACCACTTTCCTTGTGAACCCGGACCAAATAATGAATAGGGGATAGGAGCACCTAGTAAGCCCACTAATTGAAACCTACCCCACCTTAGTTCAAGAGGTTTATGCCAATGCAATTAATGCATCTAAGCGTAAAATCTTTGTCCGGGGAAAGGGTGTGAATTTTGGGCACACCCAAATAAAAAAAATTTATATATTAAGTGAGGTAGATGAGTGCGCCTACCTCAACCTCACAGGTTCTCAATATGACCCAACTACTGTTAGCGAAGCGTCTACTCACCTAGGATCTGTTAGCGGAGCGTCTGCTCACTTAGGATTTTGTGGGATGTTATGTGACAACGAGTTATGCATACTTGTGGCATTCAGTTCTATGGCATATTCAGATACACACACACACACATAAACAGATATATATATATATATATATTCAGTGACATACAGCACATATTTGTCTCAGCATTTATTTTGTTTCAACATGTTACAATTTTCTATTTTTAGTACTTAGTATTTTAATAATTGTTTTGCCTTAATTCAGTTTTGTTTAATTTTATACTTTTCAGCTATTTTAGTGCTTTTATAAAGTGTTGTTTTATTTATTTAAAATATTAAACTTTAGATAATTATAAATGCATATAGTAACTTTAGATGTGCTAGACTTATTGTCTAACACATGGTACTCTTGGGATCCAGTAATTTTCCAGATCTATAGCAGTTTGTGAAGCAAATTTAGGAGGCTTCACAGGAGATCCAAGAGAAGTTCATGGAGCATTAACAGACTCAGCTTCAGCTTTAACTTTTCTGTATTTGTTTATTTTCTGTTCGAGTGAGAGACTCTTTTTGCTGTCATTTTAATTAAAGTAAACAATCTATACTAATTAAATTTTGGATGTATTTTTTTTTTCTTTTCTGAGACGAATGCTTCTTACTTAGCTTCTGTGATGAATGATCTGGATAAATGCTTTTAGCTTCCGCACTATGTATTTATTACTATTTATAATTGGTATTGTGATATGATCAGCATGTATGAAATGCTATTACTCATATATATTGGATTCCTATTAAAATAACTTTTATAATCCAATGTATATAAGTACTATGTCTAATACTTAAGATAAAATTTTTATACTTATCTTAAGGATTAGTCATCACTCTCTTTTAGGATTGAGCCTTAGCAGTTTATTTAGCTGTATTTGTGGGGGGCCCCGTACTGATAATAGGAAGTACGGTGCTCCAACTGTGGCAAATCCCCAGCTTAAAGTAAAATCAGGTGAAAACCCAACTTGCCTTAAGCCAAGAACTTGTCACCAGAATACTATAGACATTCATCAATATACATACAAATATCAAAGTGGCGGAAGCAATAGGTGTACAGTAACATCCATAAGCATAACATAGTAGAGAAAAAGGAAAACATGTAGTAACTCATCACAATGCAGAAATAAAATACATCCAAAATTAATTATTATAAATTGAATGTAAAGAAAAATACAAAGGTCTCTCAATCTCACTGAAAAATAGAAATGCAAAATCTATCTAAGCAGCAGCAGCATGATCCTCCTCCCGAACCTGCTCCTTTTCTCCAACACTGCCCACGTACAAGTTTGAATCTGACATTTGTCGGTATCACAAATGCCAGGGCCTCAGCCAACAAAACAAAAATGTTACAGTTAGATAATTGTCTAAGTACATTTTAGGCTATTTTAATGAACTAAGTATATAAGATATCAAATTTAAATTACAAAGCATGCAAGCTAATTATGGGAGCAACAAGCCATGTAAAAATAGGTTAACTATAAATTGTTCAATTATAACAAGCAACTAGTATGTAAAATAGCATATAACATAGAATAAATAAGGTGAGGCTAAAAGCTAAAAATAACAGCATCTATAATACAATTCTGAACCTAACATATTTATGATTACATTAAAATATGTTGATTATAAAAGGAGACAATTGCTGAATATAACATGAAATTCTAACATCCTAAGCATGCCAATATATATAAGTAAGCCATAGGAATATACATACAACATGCTAATTAATGCCAAAGAAAAGAAAAGGCCACTGAGATATGTGGCAAAAGTAGAGCAAGCTATGTAACGTAAAGCCACTGAGACATGTGGCAAAGCAAGCAAGTACTATAAGTAAGGTTACTGAAGTATCTGGCAAGGCAAAAAGAAAACAAGATTGAAAAAAAAAATCAAACTATAGAAACAATAAGCCTAAGACATAGTACTATCATACCATCCAATAGGCCATACAGGGCCTCCAAGATCAAACAATCACCAGCCTAGACATCCAAATCTGCTAGGCCTGGGTCCATCCTATACAATACTAATACTAAAGAGGCAGACTAAGCTAGGTCATATTCTATTAATTGAAAGTACTGCAAGAACCAGATGAATGATATGCTTTACAAACACTAACTTAGGATGTATCATCCATATCCTAAGTTCTCATATTATGCTCAAGGAATAAGGCTCAATACCCAAGGTATGCCAAGCAAATATAGTCAAGGTAAGCAAGAGACTCAATCTAGACTTATATGATATCTGTTGTTGTTTATTTACCCAATCTAGCTACTCTGAGAATGTACAAGTTTAGGATCTCCAATATCCAGCTATCGAGTAGAATCTCATATTTACATCCTTAAAATTAATACTAGAACTTAACAAGCTCTAATCCAAAATTAGGTGATGACTATAAGGTTTAAGTAAATAAATCAATGATCTAATTTATTAATATTTTACTCTCTTACCCAAATCTTGATTAAGTAAATCAAGGTTTAAGGATTTTGGACTTAAACCCCACTTTGGTGTTCAAATCCTAAATCCAAGGTGGTGTCCTGACTAGGATCTATGGTTCACACTTTATCCCTAAGTTAAGGATAAAGAATCCTATAAGCTGAAAAGATCCAGGAACTAAGAACTTAATGAAAAGTTATTCTATAAATCATAAGATAAAATAATTAACTAAGAACTTGAGAATATAAGATCTATATTCAACCTTTAAGATAATTTCATTATCTTATAGACTGAATCATCCTATACCCACATGGAAGGTTTTAAAGGGATTAAATAATGAATCATTTAAGGAATTTCAAGTGGAGATAGTTTGATTCAAGTAGAAGATCTAAAGTCTAAGATCTAAAATCTAAGATCTGATTGTTTGATCACTTTAGACTTAGGCTAGGTTTTTATCTTAGACTTTACTAATTGTGCTTTCTTTAGAATTTAAGCTCATAAGTTAACTTAATTAAACTTATTAAATTGAGATTTAACATCTAAAATTATTGGATTCAATTGTTAAGGCAAAGTGACCCCTTTATGATTACTTAAGATCTAAGTATTTTAATTAAGACTAAATGAAGGTTTCTTAATTTAATATGAATATTATTAACATTATCAACTTAAGAGTTCAGAGGATATTAATAATCTAAATAAGGATAATTTACTAAATTTTCCAAGGTTTACGGGGCACTTAAACACATTTTGGTCAAAATGACCAAGATACCCCTCTTAAGGCTAAAATTAGGATTTTAGGGTTTAGTTATCTAAATTAAATATAATATGTTTTAATATGTTTCATATTGATTAATAAATTGGAAAACACATTTAGCTTAAGTTTTGACAACTTAATTTAGCCAATTAACACTAATCACTCATTTAAGCCAGTTAGGGTGATTAGTGAATTTAAGGCATTTTAGGGTAATCCAGCCTTACCCATAAGTTGCAATGGATTTAGGATAGCATTAGGGATTACATTACCCAAAATCAGAGACTAAATTAGGGTTTAATTCACTAATCTTTAACTTGGGTGAATAAGGAGTGATTAAGAAAATTAAGTGTCCAAAATTGGTCTTAAGGGTCTGAAATTATTCTCTAGGGTTTACTGAGCAATCAAAGTCCTTAATCAATTAATTTGGTTATTAATTGAATTTATTATGATTTAATTAAAAATAGAAAATGTTTAATCAATTATTTTAAATCTAACTATTGGATCTGTGATTTTATTATATATTTAGATTCCTTGTATTTTTCTGATTCAAATGGTATATTGGATCATACCATTTGGATCAATATAGCTAAAGTTATTGAGTTAATTTATTCTGCATTTTTGTTTAAATTAAGACTATAGGAATGTAATTATTAATAATTCAACCATTGAAAATGCCATCCTATAATTTTCTAATAGCTGCGGCCCGAAATAAAAAGGCGCGGGTCATGGGTCGGCCTGACCCGTGACTTTGTCTCCTACCTTTCGACGGGTACCAAATTAAGGCAGACTCCCTTTGCTGAATTCATCGCGCTCCATCCACGCCACGCCACCAATTTGATGGCTACAGGTTCAGGATTCGAAGGTGCATCGAATGAACCACAAACCCCTATCTGGGAGGCGCTGAATCGCTAGAGTACTACTCGACCGAGGCGCCTTCTGAGGCGGGAGTGGAGAGGACAAATTCTCCTAATGGACTAAACGTCATGAGCTAAGGATTAACCCTACACATTCAGGGATCTACTGAGGAGTGATAGGGTGAGTCGAGAGGCCTTGGTGAGGTCTAGATCACCATAGTGCTACTCGAGGGGACGTCCCATACTCTGGCTACAATAAGTCGATCGATCCTAATCGTATCGAGGGACTTGATCGACTCCCAGACACACAATGGTTTAGCAATTATTGGTTGAGGGGTTCGGATGCCCACTGTGGACTCGCAAGCATGCTGAAGCACTGCGATTCACTGGCCCAAGGACCCGCTGCTAGTGCACTTTCAGATGAGGATTTCACCGTCTGGTCCACTGCCAGCCTCTTCCAATGTGAAGACTACCTACAGGAACACTAATGGCGATCCTAGCACAGCACTTAAGACAGGGTGAGCTACTAGTCGAGCTGAACCCAGCTCGATAGCGAAGAGGGCCAAGGGTTGTACCTGAAGGAAGGGCGAATAGAGCACGATGGAAAACACTGTGGCAGCTGAGCTCCAAACAGGTACCTGGGGGTTTGAACACCAAACCACGCCCACTATCAGCAGATTGCAGCCCTGGGAGTCGCCTAGAATGGCAGCACCTTTAATGGAGATCAACCGAAAGGGAGGGGAGAGTTCAAGAAATTTCAATGAGAAAACGAGCTCACTGGGCCGGAGGACGGCTATTTATAGGCCGAGGGAGTTTAGGGGTGGAAACCATGGCTGAGGCTCGAGCATTAGGCTCGGGCTGAGGGGTTCACTCAGCTTCCTCCCTTTGGATTGGCCTGGCCATCCTACCCTACTCCCAAGGTTCGGCCATTAATGGGAAGATGCTAATGGCCTGCAGAAATGGGTAGACGAGTGGCAGACAACCCTGACGTGGCGAATATCTGCGAATCTTCTCGGTCGGACTGGGGGCGAGCGGGGACATAGATGAATAGCTGGGATTCTTCCTCAGCCATCTGATCTACGAAGCCATTGGGTTTGGACGGCTCGATGGTGATCTTAACTAACAGACAGCGAGTGCGCTACCGATCGTGGGATCATCTATCTGATCTGACGGGCGACGTGAAATCTTGGCGATACGATCCAGCGCCGTTTGATCTTGTACTGCAATTCGTGCGCACACATCCATTGGCTACTATGGCTACGCCACTGTTGGGACCCCACAGCGGATCTATCGCGGTCCCGACAGCAAATCCCGCCTTATTAAATAATTTAATTTAAAATAAAATAAATTCAATTAATTAATATATAACTAAATCCTAATTATTCTAAATCCAATTTATGGCTAAATGAGCTCCAAAAATTCACCTTAAGCTAATTAGGGTATGGGGAATTCAAAAATGAAATCAGATTTTGATTTGGGAATCAAATTAATTTAGCTATTTTTCAGGGCTTAAAAATAAACAAAAATACCAAATTTGTTATTTTAGCTCTGATTGATTCCAAGCTTCTAGGGTTAGATTTAAATGACCCATTGAGTCTAATGGAATTAAAGTTAAAGCATAGTTTGGCTTAGTTAACCCAAATTTAACTAGGAAAACAACTAGGGTTGTTATAGACTCCCCCACTTAGGAACGATGTCGTCCCCAGCATCACTTAAGTGAAGAAAATTCTACCGGGATTTATCAAATTCTAAAAATGCAGAAGATGGTAAAGAGAGAAGAACAATACATGGGTTTGCAAAGAGCTATGGATATTTATTGCGCATATCCACCTCTTTTTCTCAAGTAGATTCTTCCAAGGTTTGGTTCTTCCACTGAATTTTGACCATAGGGATTGAACGATTTCTTAGCTGCTTCTGATCACGAGCTAAGATTTTGATAGGTTCTTTGACGTAAGAAATATCAGGTTGGATCTCTACTATTGGAAGTTGAACGAGATGAGAAGGGTCTCAAAGACATCTTCTCAATGATGATACGTGGAATACGTTATGAACGGCTGCAAAATCATCGGGAAGATTCAATCGGTAGGCAGATGATCCTACTTTGGCCAAAACCTTGAAAGGTCCAACGTAGCGGGGACTGAGTTTTCTTGCTACACCAAATCTGAAGACACCTTTCATTGGGCTAACCCTTAGATAAGCAAAATCTCCCACATTGAATTCTAGGAGACGGTGATGAGAATCATGATACTTGCTTTGACGATCTTGAGCTGAACGAATTCTCTGATGAATTAATTTGATCTTACTACTGGTTTCTTCAACTAATTCTAAACCAAAGAACTGAACGCTTCCTATTTCTGACCAAGCTAGTGGAGTACTATATTTTCTACCATACAGCACTTCATAAGGAGCCATTTTAATACTAGCTTGGCAACTATTATTGTAGTCAAACTCCACTAACAGGATGTGATCTTCCCAGGAACTGGCAAAATCAAGAATACAAAGCCTAAGCAAATATTCCAAAACTTGGTTTACTCTTTCAGTTTGACCATCCGTTTGAGGATGAAAAGCTGTACTCATGGCTAGAGTAGTACCCAGATCTTGTTACAAAGTTTGCTAAAACTTGGAAGTAAATCTGCTATCTCTATCGGATACGATTAATTTTGGAATCCCATGCAATCTGACAATTTCTCTGATGTAGAGTTTTGCTAACTTATCTATAGAATCAGTTTGACGGATATGAAGAAAATGTGCTGATTTAGTTAAGCGGTCTACTATCACCCAGATTGCATCGGCACCAGATTTTGCACGAGGCAATCATATGATGAAATCCATAGATATATCGAACCATTTCTATTCAAGGATATATAATGGATGCAGAAGACCACCAGGTCTTTGGTGTTTGGCTTTTACTATATTACAGGCATGACATTTAGCCATGAATTCGGCCATATCTTTCTTCATACCTGGCCACCAAAATGCTTGTTTTAGGTCCTGGTACATCTTAGTACTGCCTGGATGAATATGGTACCCAGAATTATGGCCTTCAATTAATACTTCACGATGCATGGACTTAGGAATTCACAATCGATTATCTTGATAAATTACACCATTCTGCAACTGTAGATCATGACGAAGACCACCTTCAATATCTACTTTGAATTTTAGATACTCGTCATCTTTGGTTTGTGAGATAGAGACATCTCGATGGAAAGTGGGTTCCACATTAATATTTGCTAAAAGCAAGCTTAGCACGTCATCACTAATCGGAGAAATATCGAGCTTACAAAATTCATGTTCTAAAGAATTGGATGCGATCATAGAGGTTAAAGTAGTACGATAGCTAAGAGCATCGGCCACTACATTCGCCTTCCTGGGATGATACTGAATACTGAGATCATAATCGCTGATGAGCTCCAACCATCTTCTCTAGTGGCAATTCAATTCTCTCTGGGTGAAGATGTACTTCAAACTTTGATGATCGGTAAAAATTGAACATTGCACTCTGTACAGATAGTGATGCCATATTTTCAAGGCAAATATCACGTCTGCAAGTTCAAGATCATGAACCGAATAATTTCGCTTGTGGGGTTTTAACTGATGAGAGGCGTAAGAAATTACCTTACCCTCTTGCATTAGCACACAACCTAGACTGATTCTAGAGGCATCAGTATATACTTGATAGTTCAAACCTTCTTTAGGTAAAACAAGAACTGGAGCGGTAGAAAGTG
The DNA here is from genome assembly GCA_016760335.1 of Gastrodia elata. Lineage (NCBI taxonomy): Eukaryota > Viridiplantae > Streptophyta > Magnoliopsida > Asparagales > Orchidaceae > Gastrodia > Gastrodia elata. The sequence goes on from CM028682.1 coordinate 35,399,836, forward strand.
CATCTTTTAGAGTTTGAAATGTTTCCTCGCATTCAGGACTCTAAATGAACGGAATGCCCTTTTGAGTCAATTTAGTCAACGGTGAAGCAATCTGGGAAAAGCCTTTGACAAACTTCCTGTAATATCTTGCTAATCCCAGGAAACTTCTAATGTCGGTGACAGACTTAGGTTGAGCCCAGTCTTGAATAGCACTTCCTTTACTCTGATCTACCCGAATACCTTGAGCATCGACTACGTGCCCCAAGAATGCAATGGAATTAAGCCAGAACTTGCACTTGGAGAACTTGGCATACAGTTGATGCTCACGCAGAGTTTTTAATACTAACCTCAGATGTTCTTCATGATCTCTTAGAGTTTTGGAATAAATGAGGATATCATCAATGAAGACGATCATGAACTTGTCCAAATACGATTTTAGCACTCACTGCATCAAATCCATAAAGATTGATGGCACATTGGTGAGTCCGAATACAATCACCAAAAACTCAAAGTGGCCATAACAAGTACGGAAAGCAGTCTTCCCTACATCGTCTTCTTTTACTCGCATTTGATGGTATCCAGACCTTAAATCGATCTTGGAAAGTATAACGGCTCCGGATAACTGGTCGAACAAAACATCAATTCTATGCAGTGGGTATTTGTTCTTTATGGTGACCCTATTCAGTTCACAATAATCTATACACATGCATAGATCCATCCTTCTTTTTCACAAACAAAACTAGCGCTCCCCAAGGAGACATACTTGGCCTGATGAAGCATTTATTCAAGAGCTCTTGCAACTGCTTGTTGAGCTCTTGAAGCTCCTTAGGTGCCATTTTATAAGGTGCTTTGGATATTAGCTGGGTACCAGGGATCAATTCAATAGAGAATTATACTTCTCTGAAAGGAGGTACACCAAGAAAATCTTCTAGAAACACATCGGCAAATTCTTTGACTACCTTACAATTAGAAAGAGAGATACTCTCTTTTGTTGCGCCCATCATGGTAACTAGGTAATCAATACAACCCTTAACAATCAACTGTTCAGCTTTAATTGCATTTATCAAGGATAACTGCGTGCTAGTTTTTCCTACAAATGCTTCAGGCTTACCCTGGGAATGGAGAGTGACTTTCTTGTTATGGCAGTTTATCACGGCATTATTGTCACTGAGCCAATTCATCCCAAGGATGATATCAAAGTTTGCTATTGGCAGGATGATTAGTTTGGCATAGAATTCTTGATCATTTATTGGGACTTTAATATTACAAAATGTATGGGTACTTAGTTGGGTTCCAGATGGAAGTCCAACACTCAACTTTTGTGCTAAGTTGTATGCATGAAGTTTAAGGTTATTGGCAAATTGTTCAGAGATAAACGAGTGACTAGCACCAGTATCGAATAATATATTACAAGGTTGGTTGTTGAAATAAAGTGTGCCTAATTCATATGAATTGTATTAATGACTTGCAAGAGTTTAGAGTATAGCAATGCAATTATCAAAGGAAAAGATCAGAGATGTGTACCTAAAACCACATTATTATCTTCTGTGGCCTCAATAGGAGTTAAGGCATATACTCATGCATGACCAGTAGGACGATTATTCATTTGCCTTCGAAGATAGTTCTGAGAGTTAGGAGCTGGTGACTGCGCAGGAGTAACTTCAGAAGCAGGTGCTGGCATTATAGCCAGATTTGGTTCTCTTCGGTTCAGCGGAGTTGCTCTGAACACTTGCTTCTTCTGATAGGGCTTCATTGGAACCCCATCCACTATTTCCATGTGGTTGCACTGGTAGAACCTGTGGCCTGTACGCCCACAATTGAAACACCTTTGGCCAGTGTGGTAACACTTGCCGTATGGGTGAGGCCTATCGCAACCTTGAATGGGTTCCAAGGTTGGTGTAGCTTCCAGTTGGTAGACCTTTGCAGGATTAGACCTGTGCCTCTTGAAGGTTTCCTATGGTTTCTGAGTTGTTTGTGCCAGCCGCCTGAGATTACCCTCAGATTAGTGATGCTCAATTACTTTAGCTGTCTCCACCAGCTTGAAGAAGCTAATTAAGCAGAGTGGTATGATTTGATTTTTCAGCGAATCTCGAAGTCCACAGAGAAAGCGGTGGCACTTAGCTGATTCAGATTGAGTGACTTCTGGCGCAAAGCAAATCAATCTACGAAACTCCCTTTCATATTCAGTGACTGAATGACTCCCTTGAGTCAACCTTATGATCGTGTCTGTGATAATGTTTTGTGCAGATGGGGGAATAAATTCACTCTTGAAGGCTTCAACAAATGCATCCCAAGGATGTCTTCTAGTTCATAATCAATGAACTGAGTGTTCCTGACTTCCTCCGACCAATACTCTGCCTCGGCATGGAATAGATGGGTGGTGAGACGGACAGCTTCGGAGTTCGGGATCTTCAGACTAATCAGATCTTTTTCCACAGCCTTCAGCCAGTCGGCTGTATCCATTGGCGACAGATTCCCACCAAAGGTTGGAGGTCTTAACCTCAGGAAATTGTGAAGGAGATTATCCGCCAGGTGATGTGAAGAAGAAGCAGCTTGTGGAGCATGAACTATTGGAGCAGCAACAGTGACTGGAGTTGCACGATCATTTAGTAATTTTTCTATGATGATCGCTTGTTGAGCTTGATTTTCTAACAGAATTGCCACCATGGCTCGCAAATGAGCCACCTCATCATTAGAACTACTAGAGGTGACAATGTTCTTGATAGGAGTAATGGTAGGTGGTGATCCAGAATCCATTCTAATTCAATAATTACAAAACCTAACTCAGAATTTACTTTAACGAAGAAAAAGTCAAAAACCTTTCATTAATTATAGAAGTAAAGGATTATAATGCCAAGAACTAAAATTCTACTAGGATTGTTTGAGATTAAGATGACAATTATCCTAACTAGCACTAGACATTATCGATATATTCTGCCCTAAAGGCTATACAAAAATCCTCAAAAGTTATTTCCTGATGTTTTCTCTTACGCTCCTTCTCGAGCCCTGCAATGGTGTCATACCACCAGACTCTGGCATAATCCAACATCAGATCTGTCACAATATCTACATAAAGTGACTCGGGACACTCTATGTGTATCAGTATATACTCCACTCAGCTCAACCATTCTTTTACGCATATGGGAAAGTTGAGCCCTCGGTATACTACTTGCTGTAGAAGCTTATCCAGGACTAAGGTTCCGTTTTTGAAACTCCTTCAATCTGCCAGTTGCTTTCCTACCTCCACTTGAAACTATAGTTCCAAGCTGTCTTGAAAGGATGCAGGTAGTAGTCTATATCGGACTCTCCATAATTCATTGACTCTGAGGACAAAATTTTATTAAGTTTTTGTTAGACTCAAGATGACTAAATTATGAGGATGGGAGTATTCTCCTTCTACATTTTACAGAGAGTTACTGATACTACTATATTATAGATGTCACCTATATTGATGTTTATATTTCAAAAGAATGGTCCATTAGGTAGAAAGGAATCATGGATCCATTCTGACACCTTATGGTGATCTCTGATACCAACTGTAGGGCCCCTGTACTGACAATAGGAAGTACAGTGCTCCAACTGTGGCAAATCCCCAGCTTAAAGTAAAATCAGGTGAAAACCCAACTTACCTTAAGCCAAGAACTTGTCACCAGAATACTATAGACATTCATCAATATACATACAAATATCAAAGTGGCGGAAGCAATAGGTGTACAGTAACATCCACAAGCATAATATAGTAGAGAAAAAGGAAAACAATATAGTAACTCATCACAATGCAGAAATGAAATACATCCATAATTAATTATTACAAACTGAATTTAAAGGAAAATGCAAAGGTCTCTCAATCTTACTGAAAAATGGAAATGCAAAATCTATCTAAGCAGCAGCAGCACGATCCTCCTCCCGAACCTGCTCCTTTTCTGCAACACTACCCACGAACAAGTCTGAATTTGACATTTATCGGTATCACAAATGCCAGGGCCCCAGCCAATAAAACAAAAAAGTTACAGTTAGACAATTGTCTAAGTACATTTTAGGCTATTTTAATGAACTGAGTATATAAGATATCACATTTAAATTTACAAAGCATGTAAGCTAATTATGGGAGCAACAAGCCATGAAGAAACGGGGTAACTATAAATTTTTTATTTATAGCAAGCAATTAGTATGTAAAATAGCATTCAATACACAATAAACAAGGTGAGGCTAAAAGCTAAAAGTAACAGTAGCTATAATACAATTTTGAACCTAACATGCTTATGATCACATTGAAACATGCTGATTATAAAAGGAGACAATTGCTGAATATAACATGAAATTCTAACATCCTAAACATGCCAATATACATAAGCCATAGGAATATACATACAACAAGCTAATTAATGCCAAAGAAAAGAAAAGGCCACTGAGATATGTGGCAAAAGCAGAGCAAGCTATGTAACGTAGAGCCACTGAGACATGTGGCAAAGCAAGCAAGTACTGTAAGTAACACCACTAAAGCATGTGGCAAGGCAAAAAGAAAACAAGACTAAAAAAAAAAATCAAACTATAGTAGCAATAAGCCTAAGACATAGTACTGTCATACCAGCTAATAGGCCATACAATCCTCCAAGATCAATCAATCCCCAGTCTAGACATCCAAATCTGCTAGGCCTAGGTCCATCCTATACAATACTAATACTGAAGAGGTAGACTAAGCTAGGTCATATTCTATTAACTGAAAGCACTGCAAGTAACCAAATGAATGGTATACTTTACAAACACTAACTTAGGATGTATCATCCATATCCTAAGATCTTCTATTATGCTCAAGGAATAAGGCTGAATATCCAAGGTATGCTAAGCAAATCTAGTCAAAGTAAGCAAAAGACTCAATCTAGACTTATGTGATATCTGTTGTTATCTATTTACCCAATCTAGCTACTCTGAGAAGGTACAAGTTTAGGATCTCCAATATCCAGCTATCGAGTAGAATCTCAGATTTACGTCCTTAAAATTAATATCAGAACTTAACAAGCTCTAATCCAAAATCAAGTGACGACTACAAGGTTTAAGTAAATATATCAATGACCTAATTTATTAATATTTTACTCTCTTACACAAATCTTGATTAAGTCAATCAAGATTTAAGGATTTTGGACTTAAACCCCACTTTGGTGTTCAAATCCTAAATATAAGGTGGTGTCCTGACTAGGATCTATGGTTCACACTTTATCCCTAAGTTAAGGATAAAGAATCCAATAATCTGAAAAGATCCAGGAACTAAGAACTAAGTGAAAGATTATTCTACTGATCATAAGATAAAATAATTAATTAAGAACTTGAGAATCTAAGATCTATATTCAACATTTAAGATAATTTCATTATCTTATTGACTGGATCATCCTATACCCACATGGAAAGTTTCAAAGGGATTAAAAAATGAATCATTTAAATAATTTCAATTGGAGATAGTTTGATTCAAGTAGAAGATCTAAAGTCTATGATCTAAGATCTGATTGTTTGATCACTTTAGACTTAGGCTAGGTTTTTATCTTTGACTTTACTAATTGTGCTTTCTTTAGAATTGAAGTTCATAAGTTAACTTAATTGAACTTATTAAATTGAGATTTAACATCTAAAATTATTGAATTCAATTGTTAAGGCAAAGTGACCCCTTTATGATCACTCAAAATCTAAGTATTTTAATTAAAACTAAATGAAGGTTTCTTAATTTAATATGAATATTATTAACATTATCCACTTAAGAGTTCAGAGGATATTAATAATCTAAATAAGGATAATTTACTGAATTTCCCAATATTTAAGGGGCACTTAAACACAATTTGGTCAAAATGACCAAAATATCTCTCTTAAGGCTAAAATTGGGATTTTAGGGTTTAGCTATCTAAATTAAATCTAATCTGCTTTAATATGTTTCATATTGATTAATAAAGTGGGAAACACACTTAGCTTAGGTTTTGACAACTTAATTAAGCCAATTAGCAATAATCACTCATTTAAGCCAATTAGGGTGATTAGTCAATTTAAGGCATTTTAGGGCAATCCAGCCTTACCCATAGGTTGCAATGGATTTAGGATAGCATTAGGGATTACATTACCCAAAATCAGAGACTAAATTAGGGTTTAAATCACTAATCCCTAACTTGGGTGATTAAGGAGTGATTAAGAAAATTAAGTGTCCAAAACTAGTCTTAAGGGTCTAAAATTATTCTCTAAGATTTACTGAGCAATCAGAGCCCTTAATCAATTATTTTGGTTATTAATTAAATTTATTATTATTTAATTAAAAACAAAAAAATTTTAATCAATTATTTTAAATCCAACCATTGGATCTATGATTTTATTTTATATTTAGATTCCTTGTATTTTTTTTGATTCAAATAATATATTAGATCATACCATTTGGATCAGTATAACTAAAGTTATTAAGTTAATTTATTCTGTATATTTATTTAAATTGAAACTATATGAATGTAATTATTAATAATTCAACCTTTGAAAATGCCATCCTATAATTTTCTAATAGTCGCGGCCCAGAATAAAAAGGCGCGGGTCACTGGTCGGTCCGACCCGTGCCTTCGTCTCCTACCTTTCGACGGGTACCAAATTAAGGCAGACTCCCTTTGATGAATTCACTGTGCTACCAATTTGATGGCTACATGTTCAAGCTTCGAACGCGCATCGAATGAACCATAAACCCCTATCTGGTAGGCTCCGGATCGCTGGAGTACTACTCGGCCGAGGCGCCTTCTGAGGCGGGAGTGGAGAGGACAAATTCTCCTAACTAACTAAACGTCCTGAGCTAAGGATTAACCCTACACATTCAGGGATCGACTGAGGAGCGAGGGTGAGTCGAGAGGCCTTGGGGAGGTCTGGATCATCATAGTGCTACTCGAGGGGACATCCCAAACTTGGCTACACTAAGTCGATCGATCCTAATCATATCGAGGGACTTGATCGACTCCCAGACACCAATGGTTTAGCAATTATTGGTTGAGGGGTTCAGGCACCCACTGGGGACTCACAAACACGCTGAAGCACTACGATTCACTGGTCCAAGGACCTGCTGTCAGTGCACTTTCAGACAGGGATTTCACCGTCTGGTCCACTGCCAGCCTCTTCCAATGTGATGACTACCTACTGGAACACTAATGGCGATCCTAGCACAGCACCTAAGATAGGGAGAGCTACTAGTCAAGCTGAACCCAGCTCGATAGCAAAGAGGGCAAAGGGTTGTACCTTAAGGAAGGGCGAATAGAGCATGACGGAAGACACTGGGGCAACTGAGCTCCAAACAGGTACCTGGGGGTTTGAACACCAAACCACACCCACTATCAGTAGATTGTAGCCCTGGGATTCACCTAGAATGGCAGCACCTTTAATGGAGATCAACAGAGAGGGAGGGGAGAGTTCAAGAAATTTCAGTGAGCAAATGAGCTCACTGGGCTGGGGGACGGCTATTTATAGGCTGAGGGAGTTTAGGGGTGGAAACCATGGCTGAGGCTCGAGCATTAGGCTCGGGCCGAGGGGTTCACTCAGCTTCCTCCCTTTGGATTGGCCCGACCATCCTACCCTGCTCCCAAGGTTCGGCCATTGATGGAAAGATGCTAACGGCCTGCAGAAATGGGTAGACGAGTGGCAGACAACCCTGACGTGGCGAATATCTGCAAATCTTCTTGGTCGGGCTGGGGGTGAGCGGGGACGAAGATGAACAGCTGGGATCCTTCCTTAGCCGTCTGATCTACAAAGCCGTTGGGTTTGGACGGCTCGATGGTGATCTTAACTAACAGATAGCGGGTGCTCTACTAATTGTTGGATCATCTATCTAATCCGATGGGCGACGTGAAATCTTGGCGATACAATCTAGCGCCGTTTGATCTTGTGCCGCAATTCGTGCTCACACATCCATTGGCTACTAAGGCTATGCCGCTGTCGGGACCTCGCAGCTAATTTGCCGCGGTCCCGACAGCAAATCCCGCCTTATTAAACAATTTAATTTAAAATAAAATAAATTCAATTAATTAATATATAATTAAATCCTAATTATTCTAAATCCAATTTAAGGCTAAATGAGCTCCAAAAATTCTCAAAAATTTACCCTAAGCTAATTATGGTATGGGGAATTCAAAAATGAAATCAGATTTTAATTTGGAGATCAAATTAATTTAGGTATTTTTCAGGGCTTAAAAATAACCAAAAATACCAAATTTGCCATTTTAGCTCCGATTGATTCCAAATTTCTAGGGTTAGGTTTAAATGACCCATTGAGTCTAATGGAATCAAAGTTAAAGCTTGGTTTGGCTTAATTAACCCAATTTTAACTCGGGTAACAATTAGGTTTATTACAGTATTTGAGGAGGTTCGGCAGTCCATCCCGAGTAACACATCGTTCCACCGCCAATTATTATTTATTTGTTAAATTACCTCAGTTGCCCATGGCAACGAGACGGGGCATTACATTAGTGGTCTTAATATACGATAATTAGGGCTAATTACAATTAAAGGGTGATTATAAAATGACTCATCAAATCTTTGATTTTAATTTATACTTAGGTTTCTTTTATTATTCTAATTAAAATGATATATAATTTTATATCACTTGGGTTTATATTCATCAATTAATTTCATTAATACATTATGTACTAATTTCATAAAGTGTGGATTTAATTTAATTTACTGGTGCCCTTATTTAAATTAGCATAATCTAGCAATATTGCAATTTTGTTGTTAGTTACTGCTTGGGTTGATGAGAAGCTTAACGGGTTAGAGAATGTTCGACAAATATTCCCTTCCGTCGAACGACGCGAATCACAGGCTAACCTGGCCCGAGACCGTTCCTTATCCCGACAAAATTGCCGAATTAGTGCAAACTTCATCCTCTAATTCCGAGCGATTCCAACCACCTCATGTGACAAGCTATAACAAAATGCTTAGTGAAGTAAGGCGAGTTGATTGGCATTGGAAACACCTTAGCTGGTGGCACCAATCATCAGGACCTTACTTGGCTGTAGGTTGGCCATTTACATTTACTGTGTGAACCAGATTGGCTTGACACAAGCCACGCCAAATGGGGTTTTTGGTGCCTACACCATCACTGTCCCACGACAGTTCAAACTGACTTGCCCACGGCATCTGAGCCCACCCATAATATCGGGGACCAATTTGTAAAGCCCCTTCATGTCTTTATGAGCAACAGAGTAACATTAATGACATAGTGGGTTATTACTCAATATAGACTACCACCTTCTGTTAAATGCTCTGAGTTAAACAAGGATAGTTAACCCAAAATATTTCTGACATGAAGTGTGATGAGAACTGTAACACTCCACTATTAATCAAGCTAAGTATTTCATTAACCTGATTGATAATGCAAGCCAACTATATTGATAATCACAGCATGATACATGTAGTATAACATAAGATACAAAGTGCAGAAGCTAAAGACATATCATCCATGCATTCATCCATCCATAAATAATAAGTAAATACGTACATCTTAGAAAAAAGATAGGAAATACATCCAGATAGGTTTAATTATTACAAACTTAATAAAATGAAAAAATAAACGCTCATCTCACTAAAGAAAGAAAACGGCTAAGGAAGGAGGTCGTAATAATTTCTCGTCAACGCCATGCTTCTCTTCCTCTTGAGTCTCCTAGAACTCTACCAAGATAGGCCCCACAAAGAAAACTGAATCCAATATTGCCAGTTTCACAATACCATGGCCCCAGCTAAAAAAAGAGAAAATATTAATTAGACAATGAGTCTAAGTACATTTTAGGCTCATTGGACTAATCAATCTATCTTAGAACTAACTTAATAAGATTAATCAAAGTCCTTAATAATCTAACTTAGAACTAACTTAACAAGATTATAAGGATATCTACTAACTGAAGACTTAGGATATAATCCAACAATATAGAATTCTAAACCATTCAAGGAAAGTAAGCAAAGAAACTAAGGCTCATAAGGATACTTAATCAATCAATGGCCCTAATTTTAGAAACTAATATAAAACTTAAGGTTTAAGACTAAACCTTCACATTTCACCTCATATGCTAAGGTTAGACTAATCTAATAATGCTCTTAAGTTTACAAAGGAGCAATACAAACTAAGTGATAATCATCACTTATTAAAGATCAAATTAAGGGAAGAGCACTATCATTCAACTAAGTTGAATGTCAAATTTAATGAAATGAAGATGTTAAAGCTCCAAGTCACAAAATGTGATTTAGCACTTAAAGGTCTTATAGTTGGGTTTATCTATACAAAAAAGTAGATAATTATTCTATGGAATGCTTTAATTATACTTAATTTAATATTTGGCTAAAATAATCAAAATGCCCCCATTATTGATCTAAATGGGGTCCTAAAGTTCTAGGATTCTAATCTGATTTCTTCTAATGCCAAATAGTTTCTTGCTATCTAATATGAGAATTAACACTAAGAACACCCAATTTGGTTAAGATTTGGGGTTAATGAGCTCTAATAAAGGCTTAAGCTCATTAAAGACAGGTTAGTAAAATTAATTAGTGAAACTATGATTTATGATATAATTAAGTTCTATTAAGTATTAGGAACTTATAGATACTAAGATCACTAAAATCAGAGGTCAATTGACTTAATTATGAGCTAAATAAGGAAAAGCCCAAAAAAATGGCAAATAAGGGGGGGTCAAAAACTCATTTTCACAAATTAATGTCCAAATCAAGTAAAATCAGTGGTTATTGATTACCTATAGCAGTCTGAGTATAATGATAGTAAGTATACTAAATTTGGAGTTCAATTGATTAATGTAAGCCTTAATTATAGATAAGAGTAATTAGTGATTGATTAGTGAAGTTAAACATAAAAAAATGATTTAAAATTTACAAATATGTTCTTTTCTATTTATTGAATGTTTAGAGACCTAAAATATGAAATTTAACTAATGATTGAGCTTAATATTCACTAATCTATTTTATAAGTGATTAAGCATAATAAAGAAAACTAAAAATTTTTGTAGATTAATAATTTTTGCATTTTTTTGATTGAAATTGGATCATTATATTTAGATGTGATTTGACTAAGTTATGACATTAATAAAATTATAGTTAAATGCTTAATTAATTAAAAAGGTGATTAGAGAAACTAATCACCAAATAAAAAATTTGATGGCATAATAATAATCCTTAAATTTTTCTAATCATTTTGAGATATATCATCAATATATTTAGATGTGTGTCAAAAAAGTTATGAGGCTTTGAAATATTACAATTAATTAAAAAAATTAATATTTTTTGAAATTACTGTTCCTAAGGAACAGTACTCACGTGCGACGAATCAGCGTACAAGCCGGCATCGGCCGCACGCACGCGCCCCAGGCCGCATGCACGCGGGCCACGAGTCAGGCTCGCGGGTCAGGCTGAGCGGGTTGGGCTCGACCAAGCGTAACTCATGTGGTCAGAGCTAGGGCATTAAAATTTTCTTAGCTTCAGCCACCTTCGACGACGAGCCATATACAAATCTAAAGGCCTCTCTGAGGCCTTTCGATTGGTACCAAAACCCCCATCAGAGGAGCACTCTAATGCCACCAAATGTTATGACCTAGGTTTAAGGCTGCGATATGACACTATGTAGGACTATTCATCCATACGCACCCAAGCCATAATCGGGCTTGATCAAGCTCGATCGAGGCTCGATAAATGATAACAAAGCAATAAAATAATAGAACGAATTGAAATTGATTGAAATGTAATTTACGGGAAAAGTGGGTATCTTGTTATTCAACTTTGTGAGAATTCATGAGGCAGACATGGGAAACCCAAGCTTCAATTTAGAGCCTTGGTGATGCAAAATAAGGCTTAGAGATTTCCATTAGGCTTAAACTGTAGGTTCGGTGGAGCCTCCAAGGCTTGGCGTGGTAGAGGTGAGACACACACACATGGCTAGGGCCTGCCACATGTGTGCCCTGCGCGACACACGCCTCTTGTGTGGGCGCTCACTCAGGAAGACGGCCCCGGACCATCAGATCGAGATGGGCTTGATCGAACAATGTGGATTTGCACGCCATTCGATCTGACAAGTCGGGCCTATTAAGTGGGACGGTGGGCCCTACAATAAATAAATAGTTATTTAATTTAATTTAAATCAATTTTAAAAAATTAAATTAAGTTATCAAACGAACTCTAAAAATCCCAAATATTTACCTTTAGCTAATTTGGGATGTGAAACTCAAAAATAAAGTCAAATTTAATTTAGAGATCAATATAATTTAGTTAATTTTCTAAGTCAAATAATCCAAGAAATAATCAAATGATCCAATCGAGGTCCAATAGATCCCAAAATTTTCAGGGTTAGGTTCTAATGATTATTTAAGTTTAATGAAACTAAGATTAGAACTTTGTTTAGTCCATATTAGCTAGGGTAACAACCTAGAGTTGTTACACTATTTGATTGAGACTCTAATGTGCAATCTTATGAAGTCTGATCATATTGAGGGTTATTAAGGCTAGCTCGATCCCAGACGGGTTTGACAAATCATTGCTTGACCCTCAAACATGCTAAATAAATGCATAGTAGGGTCGAGAAGTGTAATGGCCCAAACTCTTAAGCACCAAGGTATTGTCCACTTTGGTATGAAAGGCCTCACAATTTTGCTCTCAGAAGATAACTTCTCAATAGGTCACTCATCCTATGAGTGCTCCCACATGAGCACACTTAACTTTGGAGCTCTTATCAAGAACTCCATCATTATCTGAAAAGGCACATCGATGTTTAAGAGTTTCACTTATTAATACTTAAGTGTGTTCTTAGAATCTCCCCAACTTAAGTAATTGACATTCTTGTCAGTATCAACACACAGATCTAAGAACCATCCATTGGATAGATAGGACTAGAGATGACCCCTATAGGCTCAAGAGATACCCATAACCATGTAGCACCTTAACCATCATGGGTTCAAGAGACCTCTCATATGAAGTGGTACTTTACCCTATATAGCACTTAGCTCCTATCAGACACCCTATGGCCTACTCTGATACCATTTATAATAGTATGTCACCCATCATAGGAGTGCTCCCATATAAGCAAACTTAACTTTGGAGTTATTATTAGAAACTCCATCATTATCTAAAAAGGTACCCCGATATTTACGAGTTTTAGTTATTACTATTTAAGTGTGTTTTTACAATCTCCCAAACTTAAGTAACTAATGTCCTCGTCAGTATCAACACACAGGTCCAAGAACCATCCATTGGGTAGATAAGACTAGAGGTGACCCCTACAGGCTCAAGAGGTACCCACAACCATGTAGCACCTTAACCATCATGGGTTCAAGAAGCTGCTCATATGAAGTGGTACTTTACCTTGTATGGCACTTAGCTCCTATCAGACACTCTATGGTCTGCTCTGATACCATTTGTAATGGCCCAAACTCTTAAGTACCAAGGTATTGTCCGCTTTGGCATGAAATGCTTCACAGTTTTGCCTCAGAAGATAACTTCCCAACAGATCACCCATCCTGGGAGTGCTCCCACATGAGTACGCTTAACTTTGGAATTCTTATCAGAAACTCTACCGTTATCTGAAAAGGCACCTCGATGTTTAAGAGTTTTACTTATTACTACTTATGTGAGTTTCACTTATTACTACTTAAGAATTCATCAGAAGAAGAAACCACTTGGGAAAGAGAAAACTCAATAAGGAAGAATTACCCAACACTATTCAATATATCAGGCAATATTCTCACCATAAATAATTTTATTTGTGTGATATCAAGGATGACATCATTTTTAAGTAGGAGAGTTTGTAACAATCTAAGTCATTACTAAGATAATTAAGATTAAACCCAACTCAAAATTAGGATCTCGAGTGACTTCAAAATTAAAGAAAGCTAAAAATACTATTGGATAGAGTATATTTTTGTGATTGTAATGCTTAAGTTTGGGAGCAATCTAGAAAATGAATACTCTTGAATTAATTTTTGAATTATTTAAATTTAGTAAATTGGAAAAATTAAATACAAGTCCAAATTTAGCATTTTTAGTTTCGTTGGATTAAGAATAATATAAAAATGTTACAGAAAAAGTTTCATTGAATTTAGAGCTCCGGATTGACCAAAATTAATTTTTAAAGTTTTTATCTTCAGAAATTAATAAAAAATAAAATATTGCTCCAAATTGAAATTTTCTTACACGAGTATATTTTTCTCATCAAAATACACCTCCATGTTAAGTTTTATTATTTTCTGGAAAAGAAATGGAAGAGAGAGAAAGTAAAGAGAGAAAGAGGAGAGAGAAAGAGGAGATAAGAAGGATGAAGTAAAGATCAAATTGAACACTCTAACAATAATGACAAATTTTCTCTCATCTATCTCATCCAAATAATGGATGAGAGAGAAAATAATTAATTACTTAATTAATTAAAAAAAAGTTTATAAATATACCCCTACCCTCCTCTATTTCCACTTCCCCTCCCCCATTCCTCATCTCCTTCCTCACTCCCTTCCCCACTTCCTCTCTTCCCCCACCTCTCTTCTCCTCCCATCTCTCCCTCTTCTTCCTCATCGGTTCCCCCCGTCAATCTCCAGTAAAATCTCATTATCGTTAATATAGGGTAAGAAATGAGTAAGAAATGAGTGAGAAATAAGTAAGAAATGTGTAAGAAATGAGAAAGAAATGAAATATTTTTTATTCTCTCATTTCTTCTTCTTCTTTGAATAATAATAATAAAATAATAATAATAATAATAATAATATTAATATTAATATTATTACTATTATTATTATACTTTTATTTTTGTTATTTTCTTTTTTTTATATATGTATATATTTCCTAATTTCTACAATTTTTATTTCTATTATTTTCTCTTTTTTTCCTATATGTATATATTTTCTAAATTCTGCAACTTTCATTTCTGTCATTTTTTTTTCATATATGTATATATTTATTAATTTATGCAACTTTCATTTCTACTATTTCCTAATTTCTGCAAATTTCATTTCTACCATTTTCTTTTTTTTCTATGTATGTATATATTTCCTAATTTTTGCAACTTTCATTTCTATTATTTTCTTTTTTTTTATATATGTATATATTTTCTAATTTCTACAACTTTCATTTCTTTGATTTTTTTTTAGATATACATATATATATATATATATCTATTACTTATAATAATAAAATTTATTAATTTTAATATATAAAGATAAATTATCTATATAATATTAATATTAATATTTTTAAAATAAAATGAAGAGTATTATTCTTTTTCATTTAATTATTTTATTTGCAGCATTTGCATCACTATTAAGCGTTGACCCACTTTGATTTATTTATATGATATTTTATGCTCAGAACTTAAAATAAATGATCAGAAATTAATATTATAGGTTCATTCAAGTTGATCTCAGGTCTGTATAAACAATACATTAAGCCATGGCATGCTGATATTTGGAAAAATAAGGAGACTGCACATAGCCTTTGAAGTGGACTATGTAGTTAGTCAGGAACTCACATCTCAGATAATTAGATAGATATATCTAACTCATCGATTATTCTGTAACTTTATCCAACATAATAAATATTATATATTACTGTGTTTTCTTTCAGAATGAGCACAAATCTTAAATATGTATATTACATTAATAATAATAAGCACATCATACTTAAATATCACATTTTATTTTCTTATATAGAATCATGTCATTTAAATGCAAATTTTGATATCCTACAAATCATACTTAAACTTTTGTATCTAATTAAATATTTTCTTTTTTTTCTTTTTTATTGGTTTGCACTGTCATATATATATATATATATATATATATATATATATATATATATATATATATATATATATATATATATGGCAGTTCATGATCAATCTCTGAATCAAGCTTTTGAGGAGGAGCTGATACATGATAGATCAACTTAAATGCTGATTTTCTTGAAGTTTTAAATTTTTGCTTAGTGCGTAACAAATTTTGTAAAACAATTACTATTCTTATAATACATATATTTTCTTTATTATTCTAGTATTTCTAAATGTTATAATGAATGTGAAAGTGTGTATTTTATACGCCTCTAAATACACTATTATACTAAACCCCAATATGATCCTGAAAAGTGAGCACCTGATGCTGGATTAGCTATGCTGACTCAGCGGAGGGTCGCCACAAGAAGGAGGCTAACCTGATAATATTTTGAGAATTTCTTGACCATTGTGGATTAGGGATGAGGGGTTCATCCCTAGCCCAAAATCCACTAAATTGACTCAAATCGATTTGAAATTCATCGTAGAGCTTAAATTAAGTTGAATTGCTTAGTAGGAGCTGAACATAAGGGTGTTTAGAGGGGGGTAGCTTACACTTGATGGAAATGGGAAATACAAGCTTACTGAAGGCTTCCAGACTTTGCTAAGGGTTCCTACATCTTCCTAAGGATCACATGTAATAACCCTAGTATTATTACCTATTATTGGGTAGTCTAGTTAACTTAATATCATTGTCAGTGCTCTTATAATAACATTAGGAGCCAACAGCTGAATTTTGGTGTGATTTGGAGATCATTCTTTTTCGACAAATATTTTGAATAATTTAAATAACCTAAGAGCTATCTAAATTAATTTGACCTTCAAATCAAAATCAGAGTTCATCAATGAACTCTTCACTCCAAAATTAGCTAGAGGTGAAATTTTGAGAGTTTTTGAAAGTAGTCAAATTTCCCCAATAATCTTAATATATTTAAATGCTCAGAAAATTAAGATAATTAAATTAATCTCTGATTAAAATCCGACTTCATTTTTGAGTTTTTCACTCTCATTTCAACTAAGAGGGAATTTTTGGAATTTTTTGGAGCTCATTTAATAGCTTAATTTAAAATTTGAAATTCTTATATTTTTATTTAATTAATTATGTAAGGTTTTGCTCACGCAGACAGGAGTTCGGTGCTGTGGAGCCCCAATCTCCTAATCCACAAAATTAGGTCAAGGGGAGGTCTGCGACTCTAGCAAATCCCATGCTTATCATTAGATTAAGGTAAGACCCTCAATCCACTAATAAGGGAAGGATGTGCCCTGAATATATGCAGCATAATTATTCACTAAGTATATACAATCACAGAGCGTGGAAGCAATAAAGGTTAAATACTACATCCAATTCACCACAATACAAAGAAGGACTACACATGTAGCTCAGAATAAAATAGTACAGTAAAAGAACATATATGGACACCTATATTATTATAAACATTAAATAAGTTTTAAAGAAAAATAAAGCTCTCATCCTCACAATAATAAAAGAGAAGCTAAGCTGAGGATCTCCAATAGCAACACACTAGTACTCCTGAATCTGATCTTCAGAAGGCTCGACTACCTCAAATAACTTGGAATCTACCATTATCAATTTCACAATGATAGGGCCCCAGCTAAAGAAAAGAAAAATCTGGCTAGACATATTGTCTGAATACATTTTAGGCTATTAAGTTCATGAGTTTTATGATATCACCATTTTACTTAGATTATAAAATAAGCAAAGCATATGGGTACAACAAGCATACAAAGGAAGGAATAAGATATAAATAAAGGCATTTATAACTAAGCAACATGTGAGATAAGAGAATATACCTCAATACCAAGGTTATGCATATAAGTATAAGTAAAGTAAAGAAAATACTGAAAGAAAAGACTCATTCTAAACATGCTTATAATCATATGAATTATATAAATTTAAAATAAAGTAATCTAATTGATGTACATATAAATAAGCAGAAAGAAATCTAGCATCCTATAAGTATATAAGTAAGCAGGTAAAGTAAAAACTATCTGCAGTAAAAGTAATAGCAAAACAGAAAGTAAGAATGTAAAGACTGTCATATCAGAAGGATTAACAAATTGGGCCATAGTAAACTCCCATAGCCTTTCTAGGCTAGGGCAGAATTTCCATAGCCTTTCTGGACCAGGGTCAAATCGAGATCGATAAAGCTAGATTGACCCCTTGTAATTATTCCTTAGGCAATGGGCTGAAAAAATGAAATGAAAAGCAATCTAATTAGTAACGAATGATAAAGTATATCACATACCTTAAGTCTTTCTATCGGGTGCAATTTAAGGCTTGATAGAAGAGCTTGACCGATCAGTAGTAGGGGACCCCGAAGCTTATATTTGTGCTCATAGCTAGTAAATGATGAAGGGAAGAAAATGCGAGGGTTTGGTGGGCTCATAAATGCTTAGAGCGCCAGATGGCGCGGCCGTAGCACGGACCGCAAGTTCTGCAAGCGCACAATCGCAGCCCTGGGAGAGGTACAATGCTCCCAGGTGCGACCGTTGGATCACAATAGCTATACTATCACAATGGGCTAATGGATGGATCCATCCCGCTGTTCGATCAAATGGCAGGCTGATATTATTGGGATGAAATATATAGAGTTCTATTTGCTACCACTGCACCATCTAGCGCCCTAAGTCCTTATTAGCCCACCAAACACCCACATTTTCTTCCCTTCCTTGACTGCTTACCGTGAGCATAAATGCAAGCTTTGAGGTCCCCTGCTACTGACGGATCAAGCTCTTCTATCAAACCCTAAATTGCACCCAAGACAAAGAACTAAGGTATGTGATTTACTATATGATACGTTACCTATCTGACTATTTTGCATTTCGCTTGCTCATCCCATTGCCCAAGGAATAATTGCAAGGGGTCAATCGAGTTCCATCGAGCTCAATTTAAGCCCATCTCATTTTGCTTGAGCTGTCACACACAGTGATGCTCTGGCCCAATAGTCACAAACTAGGGCATCACGTTAGCCGGCGTCAGGGTCATCGGTGGTTAAGTATTTTGGATCCTACACGTCAGTCATGGCGAGGGATACTGTAACAGCTCAAACTCTTAAGCACCAAGGTATTGTCCTCTTTGACCTAAAAGGCCTCACAATTTTGCTCTCAAAAGATAACTTTCCAACAGGTCACCCATCCTGGGAGTGCTCTCACATGAACACACTTAACTTTGGAGTTCTTATTAAGAACTCTACTACTATCTAAAAAGGTATCTCGATGTTTAATAATTTTACTATTAATACTTAAGTGGGTCTTTACAATCTCCCCAACTTAAGTAACTGACATCCCTGTTAGTATCCACACATAAATCCAAGAACCATCCATTAGGTAGATAGGACAAGAGGTGACCCCTATAGGCTCAAGAACTACCCACAGCCATGTAGCACCTTAACTATTATGGGTTCAAGAGGCTACTCATATGAAGTGGTACTTTACCTTGTATATGACACTTAGTTCTTATCTAACACCCTATGGCCTGCTCTGATACCATTTATAACAGCTCAAACTCTTAATTACCAAGATATTGTCCACTTTGACCTAAAAGGCCTCACAGTTTTTCCCTCATAAGATAACTTCCCATGAGAACACCCATCATGGGAGTGCTCCCACATGAGCACGCTTAACTTTGGAGTTTTTATCAGGAACTCCACCGTTATCTAAAAAGGCGCCTCGATGTTTATAAGTTTTGCTTATTAATACTTAAGTGGGTCTTTACAGATACACACCGGCGTGTGAGCTAAACCATGGGGAGCTTCGGTTCACTCATACATTGATGCCCTAGCCTTGGACCCATCTTCTTCGACAAAGGATAGGTAGTGATTTCGAGCTAGGGCTGGGTTAGGCCCGACCCACAAATCCTGCTACGGGTTCACACCCGCGTGAGAGCAACGGTCACGAGACGTACATGTGACCCGACCTGCATGCGGCCTGCAAAGCTGCATATATGCTAAATGCCTGTGTGCATGCACCGAACCATACGTATTTAATTTAATTAATAATTTAATTTTCATTTCTTACTTATTTAATAAATTTTTAATTACATCTCATAATATAGCAAAATTATATATTATTTTGATCAGAAAACTAAGAGGAACAATAATTTATAATTTAATTTAGAATTGGACTGTTATTTTTTCCAATAAATTTTTTAATTTTAATTAGGAGTCCTAAAATCTTAATTAGGCTAAATAATGTTCAAATTGAACCTACTTAGTGTTATTTTACTCCTTATGCTATAAAGATTCAATATTTGTTCTTTTTATTTCAATTGGATGTCATTTGGAGAATTTACACTTTTAGCACCTCAAATTATCCTTGAAAATGTGTTTTTCATAATTTGTAACTTGCATATTTTAGATTTCTAACCTTAGGACAGCAAATATAAATCTTTATTGGACCTTTATGACACCTTAGAATGTAGATTTTAGCCATGGAGATTGAAGGTAGATACTTGAGGAGCAATTTAGTAAATTTAAAATCAAGCCTTCAACATTGAAATAGTAGTATAGTGAGAACCCTTAGGATTTGATTGGACACTTAATTTGTGTAGTATTTTTAAAATCCTAGGTTTAGATTGGCTAAGCTACTTTTTCCATGTTAGTAGGAAACACCATTAGAACCATCAAGTGTTAACTTGAACTAGATTTAGAGATTTACCTTCTTCAGTGTAAACTCCACCTTAGCCCTTATATTTTCTAACTAAGTATTAATTAGTTCCTTATAATGGCCTAGCCTCTTAGTAAATATTAGAACCCCTAGTTCACTTAAGCAAACTTGGAAGCTAATAGAATGTAGACCTTCCCTTAAACTCTATATTTAAGACTTCACTAGTAAGTAATTAGCCAACTTAGTGAACCTAGAAATTAGTACCAATTCAAACCCTTAGATTCCATAATGAGCTCAAAATTAGTAAACATACAACTTATCTTCTAGTTATAAAACTTTAACATTAGTCTAAGTCTAGTAGCTAGAGGAGAATGGTAGGTTTAATAATGTGATATGATTAAAATCATCATGCATGTATGTATACTTATAAATTATTTTATCTCCTAAGTAATTTCTAATCAAATCACTTTTTTCTAAACCTCAACTACTTATAATATTATCTTCAATTGACTTAGAAATTTCTAATATCTAAGTTAATTGGGAGTTTGATTAGCCCAAATTATTAAGGTAAATAACTAAATTAGATAACAATGGATATCACATGATTTACAATTAACTTGAACTCATTATATGCTATTATACTTTGATACTACAACCTTAAATGTACATAAGAATATTGTGAATGAATAAAACCTTAAAACATTAAACTTATGGGTTTCATATGGTGGAATATATGCCATGGTAGCCTATGGAGTAATAAAGAGACTATACACATATCCTAAAGGGGAGTGTGTGTATTATGGGAAAACTTGCTTTACATGATTATTGTAGCTTTGCCTGCAGAACAAAACCTTACATAAGATAAATAACTTGACAATACTTTTATCATGATCTTATTGATTGTAAATTACTTGTCATAGTCTTTTGACTATGCTTACCTATCGTAGTCTTAAACTATACTTACTCAGTTTATGTGACTGAACTTCACTTTGCTTTACTGTACAGTACCTTTTATTATCTTACATTATACTTTTTACTTTACTTACTTGCAATGTTTATTGATTTTCACTTACATTTATGCTTATACTGCTCTCTTTTAAATGTTACTAAGCATAATTTTAAATGGACATATTCATGTATCCCCTCATGTTATAATATGCACTTTAGTAATTTTTAGCTTTTATAGGATGTATCCTTCCCTTACTTATTTGATGCAGGCTAAAGCAAACTACTTGTGAGTGCTTTAGTATAATATTTTTGCATACTTTAATATCCTTTCCTTTTGATGCTTAGTATTTCGCTTACTCAATAAATTATAAATGACTAATGTGATATCCTCTTAAATTTAAATAAGACTTAGTGTAACCCTAAAATGTACTTAGACTTCTTAAGTCTAATAATTTATTTTTATTTTGTTGGCTGCACCTATCATATTAAATACCAAATATGGTAGATCATGAGCATCTTGCAGAACTTGGAGTTGGGACGAGTACCTGCCGCCATTAGCTTGAAGACTTGCACCTTTTATTATTTCTGTGAGGATGAGTGCCTTTTAATTACATTTAATCTATTCGTAATAACTTTAACTCTAAACATTTTTACTTTCTTTTCTATGATGAGCGCATTTTCATTCTTCTTTATATGCCTGCTTTGGATGATGGATGTGGATGTTCTTATATATGCATGCTTTGCTCTTTCATATTTATCATAATTTCCTTACCTCAAGAAATTCTTGGCCATGTAGTACTTAATAGTGAGTTATACTCCAACTAATTCAGTGTTAAGTATTACAGTAATAACTAATGCTGGGTTAGACTACACTAACTTCGCACTGGGTCGTTATATCACAGCTAGCTCTCAAGCATAAGAACAATGGGATTGGACCATTGGGTCACTGGGAAGGTGGCACTGAACTTTACTATGGTTCATAGTCCTTAGAAGAAGAAGATATTGGAGGTAGGGGGAATTGGGGTGCTCTGAGGTCACTAATAGTTTGTGGATAGACAAAGGAACTACCCAGAGGGGTTTTGACAGCTTAAATAGTTGAGAAAAGCCATGGGGAGGTTAGGCCAGGACTCTCGGGTCAGAGATTTTTAACGTTTAAATGATTCGAATAATATAATTTAAATTATTTAATAAAAATCCCAAAGTTTCATTTTAAACAAAAATGCAAATTATATTTTGCGAATATTTCAACAAATAAAAGTCAAAAAATTATGAAACTTTCACCTCTAACATATTTTGATGTGAGGAACTCAAATATGCTCTCAAATTTGGGGTTTGAGGTCAAAATATTTTATCTAATTTTCAGAATGTATAAATTAAAGTAAATAATTAGAAAATTATTTCTTAATCATTTTGATTTAAAATTTTCAAGGTTAAGTTCTAATGAAGTTTAGAACATATTGATTGATAAGTTCAATTTTTGATTAATTCTAGTTAGATTGGGTAATAACCTTGGGTTGTACACCACATCTCCTATAATGGTCACTATGACTCCATTGGTTAGGAGTTTTACAACCATATTTTGTGTGTTAATGATAGCTTGGAACTCATTCAACATTAGCCGACCAATGATGTTGTTGTAGCAATGTGCACTTAGATCACAAATACTTCTTGGTCTTGAACTTTATAGTCCTTATTCATTACCCAAGTAGCCCAAAAATGAAATTTGCCAATGGGGGTGCAAGTTTCACCGTAGAAATTGATAAATCGACAACCATTGAAAGTAAGTTCTAAATGGAGATCCCAATCCACTCAATAATCTTGAGGCTTATGTCAATAAGTAGCTCGTATACCCTCAACATATACATATAATGGTTTGAAGTTTTATGACATCATGGAATAGATTGGTATAGATGAGTGGTTAAGCTTCAATAAAAACTATGCTTGTCCAGGGTTCACAATTAATTGATGGGAAAATATTATGTTGCATTCTTTTTAAAATATGGGATTGCCCAACATTAGGATATTTGATTCCAAGGACTTCAACGATTTGAATGTCGTATGAATAATCTTCCAGCAGTGAGTCAATATTGCAAAGGGAATGCCCAATCATCATGCTTATGTCTATAGTGAAAACAAGATAAGGAGAATGCAATTATTCCATGATGGTTCTGTGTCTTGATGCTTTGTATATGTCAGTTCATGAAATGTCTCTCAAGCATGCTTCCATTGTTTGAGGACGAGTTCCCTTAGTTGCCCGCTTTTGACGAGTTTTCATAGGAAGTTTTTTAACGCGAAAGCAAATATTTGTGCTATGAAATGGGGCCTCTATATACAATTATATCTTCCATCTCATTTAACCATGTCTAAATTTGTTGAGGTTTGTATAATAGCTTGCCTTTAAGTGACCAAGTGGGGTAGCTTTATGGCTTAATTTTATTTTTGATGACCCCCCAGGTGAGAACAATTCTCTTTGATATGTGACTAGGGTTTTAATCTTTCATACAAGTAAAGGTAATATATATTCTTCACAGAGTGTGTATTTTTATCCATTCGAGAAGGGCCCCTAAATATTCTCTCATTACGAAGGACTTGTTGAGAGTGCTTAACCACCTCTTTTGCATTTATATAATTATCGATGCAATTGAAATGAAACTTCAATTTACATAGGCAATGCATATTGGCAAGGCAACCAACATTATGATAGGCTTGAGTTAATCTCATGACTTACTAGTTAAGTGACTCGTCTTCATATTATTATTTTATTAAATAATGTTATGAAGTCTAGGGTGGCCTCTTGTTTAGGGGTTTTCCATATTTATAGATTTTCACAAAAAGTTTTTGTGTCTCTTTTGTATGTTTTGCAGTTTTATTGTGGGATAATTTTTGCGATGGCCTGTTAACTTGTATTTGTTTCGGGTGAAAGATTCTGATGCAATCTACTCTCCTTTCCCAACACATACAACATTAATGATTGAAAAGGAAATACAATTGACAATAGCAAGAAACTATCACATTGCCTCATTAATATTATTAATATTGCCATTACTTCATAGAATAATCCAATGACAAATATTTAAAAGTTTCTATGATTTTTAACATTACTACAAATATAACTATCATTACTATGATAAATTGAGAAACTAACACCAGATTGTAGAATGCTAAAAAAAAAATGCTAAAAAGCCTCAATTTAAAAGGCTATGTTGATTGCCATCCACATACTCCAAGAAAATACAAATGTATGTAAATTGAATTGTATAAGTAAGCCACCCATCACAATGCTCATTAATCATTCTCTTGACAATATTAATGCTTGGGATTTTATTTTGAAATATTCTTCTACTCAATTCAAGCCAAATATCTTAGTAGATAAATACCCATTAATGAACTAAATTTTTCTTATTAGGGAAAAATTTTCATCAAAACATGAATGTAAAAATTGAGAAAACATTTGTATGAAAGTATCAAATTTTTTAATAAGTGTAAGAGAATAATAACAACCAATGAATATAGCTTGTGAGAAGCGCCTCCAAAAATTGCAAAAATTGCAAAAATAGTATTTCTTAAGAGTAATTAGTCCAAATTGGACGGTTATATTACAGACACTTCTTTACCGTGGACAGAGGAGGACGTGTGCCGAAGGCTGTTTTAGTTGTGGACGTGGGAGAAAACGTGTGACCGACATATGGGAGAAAACGTGTGACATATGCCGGCAACGAAGAAGGGGGTCGAGCTTTTGGGAAAGGAGGCGATGGGCAGCCAACGATCTCTCGACGAAATCTTTGATGAATTCAGTTCGCTTTCACTCTTTGGCCCCTCTGGCGGAAGCGACCGGAAGATTCTGGAGCCGGAGGAGGATGAAATAGCCCGTCTTGCCAAGGTGAAGAGGCAGAGCTTCAAGCGATGCGAAAGAGTGAGAGGACGGCTTATCAACATTCTCGAGGGCCTTGAACTCCATACTGGAATTTTCTCTATTACCGAGCAGCGGAGGATCGTGAATTTCATATATGATCTTCAGGAAAATGGGCGCAAGGGTCAGCTTAGAGGTATCTTGAGTGTATTCATCGTATTTAATTTTTGTTTTGATGGTTTCATATATAAAGTAACATTAAATTTCTTTCGTTTTTATTGTTGATTCATTGAATTTGCTATTCTTTATTTTCAGGGTTTGGTTTGATTAAGGGAATTGTAAAATTTTTGGAAAATCATAATTTTAGATAGGATTTGATTTCAGAGTTTTGGCTATAATTTGCCAAATCGATGCTAACTTAGGTCGCTGACATACACAAGTAATATCTTTGATACCGCTATTTTCTTACTTTCTGTGGTTTAGTAAAGCGTCTTCTGTGTTGATCTCGATCAACCCAAGTGTATAAGGTTTTGTACATAAAGCTTTACGGCTTCTTGATTTTCTACCGTGCTTGCGATGTAGAAGATGCAGTTATTTTACTTTGTTGAATAATGCACTGTACTCTGGTTTAGCTTTCCATTTGGAGTAAGAACAAGCGTGAAGTTTATGCTAAGGGGCTATTGCACTAGTAGGATGTTGGGTTTCATTAATCTGATAATATTTTTGAAATTTGTACCTAAAATTAGATAATTATTTTAGCCCTCATCAGAAGGTTGCTTTTTTCTCTCTTCTTTTAGGAAAAACAAATGGTGCCCCTCATTAGTCTTCACCGTGTAATCTCTTAGATTTTCACGCTGCAAAACAAGCTCACAGCCTTCACTAAATTACTTTTATTTATGATTTCACCAATAAGTTTCATTAAAATATTTTTTTTGAAAAAAGAAATTGAAATGTAAAATACCTGATTCTGATGAAGAACGCTGATTCTTCTTCACAAACTTTGATCTTGTTCAATTGTTGGGTTTCAAAAGTTTTTATAATAGAATGTGGCCACTAGCTGTGTCTCCTATGAAGAATAATTCTGTATAACCTTTAAAATTTTCACATTGTGCCCTAGTGAATGGAATCAGGTTTCCTTAAAAGTTTTGTCAACTGCTATTTATATTTTAAGAGGCCTGATAAAATTCATTTACGAGCAAGATGTGTGAATAAACGTATTGATCATTTTTCATGTGACTAACCACATATTCTATGTTAAGCTCAGGAAAACATGCTTTTACGGAACACATTCTATGCCAATTTGATGACACTGATCCTTTGAAATTTTTATATGCAGAGCGCACTTATTCAGAGCCAAGGAAGTGGATGAAAGGAAAAGGGCGCATCACATTGCAATTTGGTTGTTGTTACAATTATGCAGTGGTATCATTCCTTAGTAGTTTCATTGTGGTCTTGTTTGTCTCTTGATATGCTATTGAACTAAGTTTAAATTCAAAAATCTAGGACAAAAATGGGAATCCTCCAGGTATTATCCGCAATGAGGAAGTTGATCCTATCCCGCCTTTACTGAAACAAATGATCAAGAGGATGGTTGCTTGGCGTGTTCTTCCGCCAACATGCATCCCCAACAGTTGCATTGTAAACATTTATGATACGGATGACTGCATTCCACCTCACATTGATCACCATGACTTTGTTCGACCATTCTGCACTGTTTCTTTCTTGAGCGAATGTAACATTGTTTTTGGAACTGAGTTGAAGATAGTTGGGCCGGGAGCGTTCTCAGGCTCTACTTCTATTTCTTTGCCTATAGGGTATTTTCTTAACAACACAAAATTCAACTTTTATTGATTCATGTTTGTGAGATTTTCTTGACGTAACACGGAATTCTGTTCTATTTACTTATCTGATTCCTGAGGATTGCTATTCTCAGATTTAGCACCTACCTTTCTCATATATGAAATATCTCCCACTTGTAATGATTGGAAATGATCCAAGTGGGGTGTTATATTTACATTAATAATAATGCTTAGATGATTTGCATATAATGATGCTGGTGCTGTATGTGTGAATAGCGAAGGATTCAGTGAATGTAACAAATAAGCCCCTCTTGATAAATAACATGAAACTGCATTACTGTTGTTATTTGTAGGTCTGTTCTCATTTTGAATGGAAATGGTGCTGATGTTGCGAAGCACTGTGTTCCAGCTGTCCCTGCTCGAAGGTAAGTGTAATTAGAGATGTTGTAGTCTTGTCTGCTTTGAACTATGGATCACGTGTTTTTTGGTGTGCCATGATCCAATGGTTGAGCGTTTGATAAAACTGAAAAAGTTTTGGGTTGGGCTTTTGTTTTGTTCTTCAATTGGGATTGGATGTGGCAAGGGCTAGTTTGCATACGCAAATCAATTTATGGTGATTGCATAGTTGTATGTAAAAATTCCATATAATTAGGTTTGGATTAAGCTTAAGTTTGCATCTATGATCGAGTTGATGATTGCTGACAAGTTTATATGCTGAACAGGATTTCTATTACATTTAGGAAGATGGATGACTCAAAACTCCCATATGGCTTTGTTCCTGATCCTGAGCTGCAAAATCTCTGGCCGATTCAATTACAAAGAGAAGAACAATCCAAAACTAATCATCAGCAAAACGGGCCTCATAAAATTGTGCAGCCTTCACTAGCAGCTCAGCAAGTACAAAAAATTCTAAAAGAGGTTGCTCAAAAAAGTCATTCACAGCTAACAGAAGATGATTTTCCGCCACTGAGTTTGAGCTCAAGAATGCCGACCCGTCGCTCCACTTGACGCTTTTCCTCGTGTTATGGTATGGTACTGAGTTTGCTTACAAAGTTGTTTTTCACTCTTCATGGAGCTGCTGTGAGGTTGTTTTCGTTTTGAATTTTTATTTAATTAGTAGTTATGTAGTCTATTTCATAGGCTTAAGCTGACTAAATTGAATTATAGTTGCCAAACTTTATTCTTTTATACTAATTTCTTAAGTTGTTGCAATTTTAGTGGGTTTAATTGTTAAATTCGTATTCTCAATTGTCCACTGGAATTCAACGTTTAAATAAAATGCTGTTATACCCAATTCAGCCAAAGGCAGTTATTTTGTTCGTGCTAGTTATTTTAACTTCCTTTTAATTAAGTGATTTGAGTGAATAAATTGCTGTTATACCCTGATAGAAAACATATGCAGAAGATGAGGCGAAGGATGGTGAGAAAACCACACACTCTAATTTTATTAAACAGTGCAAACATATATATATATATATATATATATATATATATACACACACACACATATATACACACATAAGGATGAATGGAGAACCATTTGTTTTCACGTTAATGAATGCGACTATGCATTCATATGAAAGAATGTGTCTCTTGGATATGGCCGTTTGTGCATCCTTTGAATGCGTCCAATGACCAGTCATACTTCCCTTGAATGCATCCAATGACCGTTCATGCGTCCCTTGGAAATTGCCTTACTCATTGATGGTTGCAATTGTTCGTTGCTCATGGAGGAATGACTTCGTGACACATGCGGTTGTCCCTTGGTTACTGCTATAGTTAATACACCACCTCAAGTGCGGCGAGGGAGTGTCGGAGATGAACTTGGATGAGAGTAGTTTGGTTAAGATATTTACTAGCTGTAAAGCGGAAGGAATATATCGGACGACTAGCTGTTTGTTTAAGGTGAGGTTGCAGAAAAAGTGGTAATCAAGATGTGTTTCATTTGCGTATGCATGGTAGAATTGTGAGCTATAAAGATAGTGCTGAGATTGTCGGACCAAATAACCGGAGGGGTGGGAGAGCTGATGTTGAGTTCTTGTAAGAGGTGCTATATCCACTGAATATCACTGGCGGCATGGGCAATTTCTTTGTATTCTGCCTCAGTGTTGGATCCGGCGATCGTGGTTTTTCTTTGATAGCCAGGTAATAGGATTAGGCCCTAGGTAGGTGACGTAGCTTATCGTGGATCGTCGGTTATCGATGTTGCCTGCCCAATCGACATCACAGTAAGCTTGAATTGAGAATTGAGTGGCCTGATGAAGGAGGATGCCGTGATGCATAGCACGCTTGAGATATTGTAGAACACGTTTAGCTGCTATTCAATGATCAATAGTCGGTTGATGCATAAAGTGACATAGCTTATTGCATAGTAATTGATATCTAGGTGGGTGAGTAACAATATTTTAGTTCTATTGGGTGAGTAACATGTTATTCTTATTGGGTGATATAACTTATTGGGTGAGTAATAAGTAACAAGTATTTGGGCGATAGCTTATTAGGTGAGTAACAAGTAACAAGTATTGGGAGAGTAACAAGTCATCTGTAGGGAGTAGCATCAGGTAGTAGTTGTCATTGCTTGGTTGAAAGCTTCTAAGATGGAGACATTGGAAATCGCTGGGCTTGCAGTCCGATAGTGCAGTCCCATGATGTAATTATTGAATATATTCGCTTTGAGATAAGTACAGTCCCTGCTTTGTTCATTGAGCTTGGATGCCAAGAAAGTAGTGAAGAGCGCCCAAGTCTTTAAGAAGAAATGAGGCGCCATGGCTGCTATGGGGTGAGTAAGAAAGTTGTCATCAATGCCAGTGATTATGACATCAGCTACATATATTATTAGTATGTAAGCAACTATAGTAATGGAGCGAAATTGGAATAGAGAAGTATCCAATTTTCTAGGAGTGAATCCATGTTGCTGTAGGAAATCTGAAAGCTTGTGAGACCAGGCCCGTGGCGACTGATTAACCATAGATGGCTTTGTTGAGTTTGCACACATTTAAAGATTTTGGGTAGGATCAATAAAGCCGGGCGAGTGTTTCATATAAATTGTCTCGGGTAATTCGCCATTTAAGAATGCTTTGTCGAAGTCAAGCTGGCGAATGACCCAGTTTTTGGTTATAGCAATAGTGAGAATGATATGAATTGTGGGAGGCTTGACAACGGGGCTAAACATCTCATGATATTCAAGACCGAATTGATGATCGAAACCGCGGGCAACGAGACGAGCATTTGCTACCTATTACATTCATGCTAGCTATTTGCGAGACTAGTATCGACGTGTTGTTGTTGAGGAGTGCTCCAATTTTAGCGGCCATGGTGTTGTTTCATTATGCTGTGATGGTTTTGGAGCATTGGTCTAAAAATTTGAACAATGCTTTCATGAATGATTAGTCTTTAAGATACAAATTTGTGAAAATATTTTATCTCATTATTTTCACTAATGGTAACAAAAGATCCATTAATAAAATATATTCTTATGCTAATATATGGAAAGGGATACCTGGCTTAAAATTAACACTAAGAAATCCCTCTATTTCATTAGCAAGAAAGTTCTTGCTACCATACTTGAGAGTATTGCTAATAAATTTGAATTTGATAAAAGTAAACTTCCTTTCACTTATTTGAGGATCCCAATTTTTAGAGGTCATAATAAGAATAATATTTATAAAAACCTGATGGATAAAATCTTTAAGAAGATCAAAGGTTTGAAGCTCAATTACTTGTCTCCAGGTAGTAGGCTCACTTTAATCAAAAGTGATCTAATTATCATTCCCATTTACTTGCTTGATGTTACCTCCCCCACTAAATAAATCTTCAAGCGTATGAAAATAATTTTATATAAATTCCTTGGGTTCATATGGGAGTTCTAAAATAATTTGGTCCAAATGGGATGACATTTGTTGCCCCTATTAACGACAGAGGTCTTGGCATTAGAGGTTTAGAAGATATTTTTATTGTTCTTACTCTCAAGCTTTGGTGACTTTTTAGAATTTCCATTAATATATGGGGGCAAATCCTTAAGGCCAAGTATTGTACTACCAAACATCCATACATGGTTTATAGAGATACTATGGAAAATCTAATTCATTGGGATGTGCTTGATTCCACTTTCTTTTTGTATGAAATGATCTAGTTTTGGTATTTTATGTGATCAAGCCGACCCCTCTAATCCCAATATTAATGTATCTGATTGTTATAACCCCCAGGAGAGTTGGCACTGGGATTGTTTAAATGACTCTTTGCCTACTAATTTAACGAGCAAAATCTGTAAAGAAAACTGTATTTTGAGTAACACTAAAAATGTTGTATGATCTTATCATTAATGATAAATTCATTTTTACTAATGCTTGGCATATTGTTAGAGCCCACAATATTGTTAGTTGGAATCCTTGGTTTTGGCATAACTACATCCCCAACCATCTTAGTTTTTTCATGTGAAGACTTTATAATAGTTATATAAGTGTTGATGAGATTCTTCAGAAAAAGGGTTCTAAATTGCTTCTAAGTGTGTTTATTGCAAGAATATTCACTCCATTAATCATGTTTTTGTCAACAGTTGAGTTAGCAAGTAAGTGTGGGATTGCATGAAGATTAGTAGGATAAATTAGAATTGTATTGATATCCTTCAGCTTTTTTCTAAATGGAACTCCAATATTTTTATAATAAAAAAAATCCAGGTAGCTAATCTTATTGATATATTCATTATTTGGGCTATTTGGACTGGCAGAAACCAGGTTAAATACTATAATATCCCTTTGGTCCATTTGAGATCATCAATTTTAAATTTAATAAAATCAATACTTTGTCAAAAGGCATTTTTCTCAAAGCCTTGGGCTTGCAAGATGTTGATCAGAACTTATTTCTAGACCTCTTTGATTTCCTTGATGATCTAAAATTCAAGGATATTTAGCCCTGTGGGCTGGGGTGGGGGATTAGTTGGCAGGGGTTTGCTGTTTTTTGCTTGAATTTTTTTTATGCTGCTCCTCTTGGTTTTAGTTGGTTTATTTTGGCTTTTGTTAGTGGTTGATTTTTTTTTTTTTTGTATGAGTTATGGTTTTGATGCTTGGTAGCTGTTGCCCAATGAGTAAGATGTACTTGATAGGACTTATATATGGACGGGTTTCCGTTGGTGTTATCGAAGCAAAAAATAGAAAATACAAAACAAGCACAAATAAGATAAAAAATCATAGCATAGAACAATCATATTGCATAAACCACAAAAACATCCAAATACAACGATTTATGTGAGAAACTCAATAATGGAAAAAATTACAGAGTCACACTACCAAAGAAAATATCTACTATGAAAAATAAGATTACAGAGTTACAAAGAGTTTTCGTATCTTAAGAGCAAGAATGATCTATCACTTTCAGGCCTCCTAATCAACTCCTCTCAGATTTTTCCTTCAGCTCTCACTCTAGGGTTGGGAAGAAGAAATAGCCTCCACACTCCAACTGATTAGGGTTCAGCATATAAAGCATCCCTCATATGTTTTCTTAAATATTCACGGCATAATTAGACTCCAAAGGACCTAAAATAACATTAAAATTACTTAGGGCAGCACCAAAACCTATGACAAGATTTTTGCGGGCGCCTGGGTGCCCCAGGTTCGAACCACAGGAGCCAAAGCACGCCTGGGTGCCCCAGATGGGCGCCGAGGCGTGCTGGGGAACTTGGCTCACAGATCCCAAGCGCCACGGCGTGTCGGGGTGCATGGCTCTCAAGTCCGATGACTATAGGGTGCACCAGAGCGCCCGAATTGCCCCTAACTTATTTCGGATCTGCCTGGGAACTCCCAAAAACCCACCGGGTCTTTATTAGCACCTCAATGAATGATATAATTGGTCTCCACATCCCTACAATCTCCCACTTGGAGACTTATTGGGCTAATTCCACCTTCAAACTTGGTTCTTCAACCTTTTTTCCATCCTTATGAAAGGACGTGGTGTGGCTCACCCCACCGTCTTGTCATGTACTAAGGCCAACTAAAGCAGTACATAGCTTCAGTTTTTCCACTATTACAGTCTTCGTAAGCATGTCAGATGGATTCTTTGATGTGTGAATATTTTCTAATACTAACTAACCGTCTTCCAACAGTGTCCGGATGAAATGGTACCTTACTTGAATGTGCTTTGTCTTGGCATAAAATATTGCATTCTTAGCAAAATGGAAGGCACTTATACTATCACTATATAGTTTCACATCCTCTTGCTCCTTGCCCAACTCAGCAAAAAAATTCTTCAACTAGATCATCTCCTTGCTCGCCTCAGTGATGACAACATACTCTGCCTCAATAGTAGATAGGGCAAGTATACTTTGTAGCCTTGAGTTCCAGCTCACCGCAACACTTCTCAATGTAAACACATCCTGTAATATGCTCCTCCTACTAACAATATCTCTAGCTAAATTAGAGTCTACATATCCTTGTAACTCTATCTTGAACTTCTCAAAACAAAGTGCTTTGTCCACTGTACCCCTCAAATATCTGAGTATCCACTTGACAGTTTCTCAATGATGCTTCTCCGGGTTACTCATGAATTTGCTGACTACTCCCACTGAATGTTCAATATCTGGTCTCGTGCAGATGCTTCCGACTTCTGAAGCATAAGGAAAATTTTTCATTTGTTTCTTCTCTGCTTCAGTCTTTGGCATCTGATCTTTTGACATAGTGAAGTGACTTGCAAGGGGGTGCAAACTGGCTTTGCCTCATTCATGCTGAATTTTCTTAGCACCTTATCACCAAATTCTGCTTGAGACAGCTTCAGTATTACAGCACTTCTCTCCCTACTGATCCTCATCCCGAGTATCTACTTTGTCAATCTTAAGTCTTTCATGCCAAACTCCTTTGATAACTGTTTGTTCAATCTTCTGATTTCCTCCATATTAGATCCTACAATTATCATATCATCTATGCATAATAGTAGAATAATACATGAGGCATCAAACTGTTTTATATAACAGCAGGGATCCTCCTGGCATCTCTTGTACCTGGTATCCGACATAAACCTATCAAACCGTTTGTACCACTACCTTCGCGCTTGCTTCAATCCGTAGAGGCTCTTCTTGAGCTTGCAGACTTTTCTTATCCTTTGGTAACATATCCCTGTGGTTGCACCATATACAGCTCCTTCAGATCACCATGTAGAAAGGCAATCTTTACATTCATCTACTCCATATGTAGATTTTTCACTGCCACGATATTCAACACTACTCTGATAGTAGTTATCTTCACAATTGGAGCAAATATCTCACTGTAGCCCACCCCATACATTTGCTAGAATCCCTTCACGACAAGTTTCACATTGTAGCGCTTGCTTCACTAAGTTCTTCCTTCAATCTGTAGATCCACTTGTTGTGAAGAGCTTTTTAACCAGCTGGTAGAGAATCCAATTCTCATGTCTCATTTGACATGAGTAATTTCATCTCATTACTAGCTCCCACTTGCTTGAGTTACGCACTTGTAGTACCTCTTCATAACATTCTAGTTCACCACCATTCGTTAGCAAAAAATAGAACAATGAAGGAGAATACCTCTCCGGTGGTCTAATAGTTCTAGTAGATCTTCTCAACTGAGTAGCAGGTGTCTGAGGAAATGTCTGTCCTTCATCATCATGAGCATCTTGTTGTACCTGCTCATTGTTGTCTTCAACTTCAAAGTACTTTGATGCATCATTTGAAGCTTCTTCTGTATTTTTCTGAATTCCATTCTGGTCCTTGTATGATATCCCTGCTTCTGATGAATTTCTGATTCTGATAATCCCATAATCTGTATCCAAATTCTTCAGCTCCGTAGCCTATGAAAGTGCACTTGATTGCTTTTGAATCAAACTTGCTCCTGGAACCTGCATCAACATGTACATAGGATGAGCAGCTAAATACCTTTAGGTGATTTAATTTCACCCCTTTTCCACTCTATGCCTCCTCGGGTATTCCTTCTTTCAAAGGAACTGGCGACCCTCGGTTGATCAGATAGGCTACTGTGTTGATAGCCTCTGCCCAAAACTATTTGAGGAATCCAACATGTATCCTCATGCTCCTTGCACGTTCTATGAGGGTTATGTTCATGCTCTCTGCAACACTATTTTGATGAGGTGTTCTTGAAACAGTAAACTCCCATCTAATTTCGTTCAAAGCATATAACTCCTTGAACTCCTTGTCACAATTCTCCTCGTCGTTGTCTGATCTCAGGCATTTGAGCTTTAAGCCCGTTTCATTCTCCACCAAGGCTAACCATTTCTTAAATACAGAAAATATGTAAAATTTTTGCTTCAAGAAATAAACCCATACTTTCCTTGTATGATCGTCTATAAATGTGACCAAATAGGTGGCTCCTCCAAGTGAAGAAAAAGGTGTTGGACTCCACACATCTGTATGCACCAGCTCTAACTTTTGAGATTTCAGGTCTCTTCCACTCTTTGAGAAACTAACTTTCTTCTGCTTGTTGTAAATACAGTATTTACAAATTTTTAAGTCCACAGATTTCGGTCATGGAATCTTTCCTCTAGATATCAGAGACTTCAACCCTTTCTCACTCAAATGATCGATCTTTGGTGCCATAGAAGTTAATCTACTTGTCCTGCTGCTGCAATAGAATCTGACATTTTATTGATCAGGTAAAGTGTTTCCTCCATACTGCCTCGAGCAACGACTAGTGCACTTTTGGTGACCTTCCAAGTGTCTCATGTAAAGATGGTATTATAGCCTTCAGGAGCTAACTGGCTAACAGAAATCAAGTTTCTTTTCAAACAAAGAATATGTCGTACATCCTTCAGCTTCTATATTGATCCATTTGGTAGCTGAATGTCCACATCACCTTTGCCTACAATATTGCAGGCTTTCTCATTTCCTAAGTAGACTTTGCCCAAATCTCCTTTGGTGCAGTTCTTGAAAATGCTCATGCTTGGAGTTGCATGGAATGAAGCACCTAAATCCACAACCCATGATTCAATGCTAACGAGCAATAGGATCAAGGCATCCCGATCCTCCTCCGCTGAAACATTCATCAAGGTCTTATCTTTTCCAGCTCTTGACTTCTTCAAGGTAGAGTAATCTTTCTTGAAGTGTCATGATTTTCCACAATTCCAGCAATCTAGTTTTTCCTTTCCAGGTCTTGACTTTCCTCTCCTTGATTTAGACCTATATTGTTGAATCTCCGGTTACACTTCTTCCTCTAGTTTCAGCATTTAGGGCTGAACTAGATGTTTTACTGTTCTATTTCTTTCAAACCTCCTCATTCAACACCAGCCCAATTATATCGCTGAATTTCAACTTAGCATTACCTGATGTGTTACTTATAGCAATAACCAAATCGTCCCAACTATCCGACAATGAAGACAACAACAACAGAGCTCGTACCTCATCATCAAACTTGATGTCCATCGAGCCCAACTGGCTTGTAACAGTGTTGAATTCGTTCAAATGTTCCGTCATTGAACCACCATTCATCATCTTCATAATAAATAACTTTTTCATCAAGAAAACTTTGTTAGAAGCTGAAGTCTTCTCATACATTCGTGTTAGGGCTGCCATGAGATCTATAATAATTTTCTCATTTACAATATTGAATGCAATTAAATAAGATAATAATAGACGAATCAAACCTAAGACTGTTTTGTCCAAAATTTCCCAATCCTCATCTGTCATAGTTGCAGGTTTCTTCTTGACTCCTCTGAGTGGTAAATACAACTTCTTTTGCTAGAACAGATCTTACATTTGCATCTTTCAAAAGGCAAAGTTTGTGCCATTAAACTTCTATATTTTATGTCTTATTTCGTCAATTATTGCTCTCACTCAAATAACAAACCTTAGAATACCTCTTTGATATCACTTGATAGGACTTGTATACGGACAGGTTTCTGTAGGTATTACCAAAGCAAAATACAGAGAAATGCAAACCAAACACGAGCAAGATAAAAAATTACAATACAAAATAATCACAAGAACATCCAAAGACAAAGATTTAAGTGGATAACTCAAGAATGAGAAAATCATGAAACCACATCACCAAAGAAAATATTCACTATAAACAAGAAGATTACTGAGTTATAAAGATTTTTTTTTAAACTCAAGAGCAAGAATGATTCATCGCTTTCAGACCTCCTGATCAACTCCTCTCAAATTTTTTTTCGAGGGTTGGGAAGAAGAAGCAGCCTCCACACTCCAACTGATTAAGGTTCAACATATAAAACATCTCTCACATGTTTCCTTATATACCCAAGCCTAGTTAGACTCCAAAGACCCAAAATACCCCTAAAATTACTTAGGGCACACAACCAAAACTCATGACATGGTTTTCGCAGGCGCCAGAGCGCCCAAGGTTTGAACCACAGGTGCCAGAGCACGCCTGGACACCCAGATGGGCGCCGGGGTGCGCCGTGGCGCATGACTCACGAATCACAGGCGCCACGGTGCGCCGGGGCGCTTGGCCCTCGAGTTCAATAACTGCAGGGCACGCCGAAGCGCCCAAATTGCCCCTGACTTTTAATGGAATACCCCAGAACCTCCCGGAAATCCACTGGATCTTCATTGGCACCTGCATAAATGATCTAAATAGTCTCCACATCCCAATAGCACTCATGTTGTTATCCTGTTTGGGTTTGGTTTGGGCGAAGGATTACAGATGTTTTTGGTTTTCTTGGGTCGGTGCTGGGATGTTAATGTTTTTGGATTACAGATGTTTTTTGTTTTCTTTGTTCGTTGTGTTGTGATTGTTTTTCAACTCAGTTTGTATATCTCTGTGCTGTGCTAGGATGTAATGATCAGCCATGTTTGCTTGCACCTGCAATGATTTCCTGAGGTTTTTTAATTTTTGCATTGGTTATTTTGTTAACTATATTATTTGGAAATCTTATAGTCTTATGTTGTACCGATTCTAGACTGAGTTGGTTTATTAATCAGATACTGAAAACTATGAATCCGGGCAGCGTTTATCTTCTAAATTTATCAGTTAATGTTAATGGTACTTTTGTTTCTGTTATATATATATATATATATATATATATATATGCTCCAATTGAATCAAACCATAATTATCATCCATAACTGATGGCAACCCCAACTTCAAGGAGAGGACCTCACTACTCCAGGAGCTCTTGCAGCTAACCACAGAGGAAGTTTGGCAATTAATAGGCATGCCACTCTCGCGAGAGTCTACACTCTCACCTCTGTTGTGGCTTCAGAAGATGATGAAGTCGTCTCAGATGCACATCTATTTTATGGCGTATTTTCAATCACATTATATGATTTTGAATGCTAGTTTAAAACCATCGTGAAACTTCAATTTTTGGACATTGTACTTTGATGAAAAATCTTGCCACACTTTATTTGATGCTGGCACGACCCACCCCACTTGTTTATTTTAGAGAAGTTCTCCAAATCTCTTGAATTGCCATAGGCTCCAAAAATATTGCGACAACAACATACCAATTAATGAAAAGACCTGCAAAACAAAGCTGATAGTGATGTTCATAGATAATTTTGACATTATTTTAAGAATGAATTGACTTAACAAAGCTGATAGCATGCCCTTCAAGCGAGAAATTAATTAGGAAAGGATGTGACACATACTAGTGGTAATGATGGGCAAAAAAAAGAAAGATGTTGCTCTGGAAGAAATCCAATTATAAGGGAATTTGTAGATGTATTCTTTGATAATCTGTCAATATTGCCACTAGTCTAAGAGATTGAATTCTCAATTGAATTAATCAATAGAACTCAACCAATATTCAAAGCACCCTACTGAATGGCAATTTATGAGCTACAAAAGTTGAACAAATAATTACAAAAGTTGATGGATAAAGGTTAATCAAGCAGTGTCATCATTGGGAGCTCCAATGCTCTTTGTGTAAAAGAAAGATAGCTTGATAGGGATATGTAACGATTATCATGAGCTAAATAAAGTGAAAATTAGGATTAAGTATCGATTGCTGTAAATTGGATATTTGCTTAATCAATTAATTGGAGCTAAGATTTCTCTAAAATAGATATCGATCCTCATGAGGTTACATCTATTAGGGTCATAGTAGGTGCATTCAATCAATTATAAAATCTTTGAACTTGCAACCATAATAAAAATTCATGGTGCAGGCAACATCTTAGGAGTCCTTAAATCTTTACCAACTATTGTAAAGCATCTCCCCTCTTACTGGATATAATTTGATGTTTCATTTCTTAACCTAGCAATTTTTGTTGGTGGGAAATATTTTACAAGAAATTTCTGTGTCAGCTCATCCGAGGTCGTTATTTAGTCACCTGGTTGGGAGACAAACCATCTTTTTGTTCTATTCACAAAGGAGAATGGAAACAACCTCAGTCTTATGGCATCACAATGACACCGTTATACTTAAATGTATCACAAATTTCTAAGAAATTTGTAATATGAATGTTGGGATCCGCACTAGATGGTTCACAAAATTAGGAGTTTTTTTATCATTTTCAAGGTCTCAAGTTTGATCTCAAAGTTATTGGCTTGAATGTTTGGTCTTATTATGGCATTGGGTATACCTCCTATAGTTGGCTAGGTGTAATCCCTAGAGCTCTTCTTTGTTTTTGTTGGTGTACTTCGCATAAGTTGTTTTCAACCATTTGCCTATAGTTTTGTTCTAATCTTATTTGTGCTCGAAGATGTCTTAGGGTATAATACGCTCAATTTCGGGATCAAAAATCAGATTTTCAATTCCTTTATTTGGCATACACTACCAATCACAGAACACAAATTAGTTATATTCCAAATTTTGTATTTTTGTTTTTAAACCAAGCACATACATATAATGAAAATTTTTGCACAAATGTATTTGCACAAATTAGTAAAAATAATGAAAGAATACCTAATAAACAGAAAATAAGCAAAAGTAATTATAACTATAAATCAAAAACTGAAAGTGTGTTCAAATCACTAAATTAAAAGACTTCTTTAATACCATTCAATATTCCATGACAACAATGCCAAAAATTTGACGGACGATTTTGTAATATATATTTTTTGCCTGTGATTTACACGCTAGTGCACTTGGTCATCAAATAATATAGGAATTGGTGAATTCCTAAGTTTATCGTGTCATCAAGGAACAATATATAAATAATTTCTTCTTCAATAATGTTTGAATAATTGAAAATGTTGATAGAGCTAGTGATTTAGTAAAAATTACACTAAGTTTTTGTTTGATCAATTGGAATAAAATTGGAGAGAATTAAGCATTGAACATATGATTAGCAAAAGTTTGTGAATGATTTTCTTCAATCCCAAGTTTTAAACATTTATCTTTTTTTCTTTTTTTTGTCGTCTCATTTATCAAGGGACTGTAATTAAGTGTTTTTAGCTGTAGTTTTTCCCTACCTAGTGCTATTTGGAACTCACTAAGGTTCACATATAGCACATATGCAATTTTGTTATCATTAAGATATATTAAAATTTGTCCGTACATCTAAATGATAAAGTTTACATTATTATTCCTTGATCACAAAATCCCAATTTGTTCATGGCTAACACACATCTAACTCTTTTACTTAACTAAGGAAACAAGTGATGAAGCTCTGTGAACTTATATCACACCGTTCACGGCTTTACATGCATCGAGTTTTCTCATTTAAATCAAGAGTGAGCAATGAAGCTCTGTGAATCGTTTTTCCTCAGCTCACATGCGTCGAATTTTTGTGCTTGAATACGAAGATGAGCAATGAAGCTTTGTGAACTTATGTCACATCATTCACGGCTTAATATGCTTATGATCTCCATATTTAAGTCCTAGAATGAGCGATGGGGCTCAGAGAATTTCTCAAGTTGTTCTTCATGACTTTAATGCTTTGAATTTTTGATATTAAACAAATGAACGAGCATAAGACTACAATTTTTTTATTTCACATTATTCACAGCTTAAACTCTTTTAGTTCACTCATTTGAAATTAGTAGTGAGCATTATGCTCTATGAAAATTATACTTAAAATCGATTTCTCAATATTTTTATTAAAACAATTTATTTATTTCTTTCTTTCTTTTATAAGAAAAGTGCAAATAAAGTTTAACACATAATACTTAATAATTTTCTTGAATTGAAGAATTTCATACATGCACAAAGACAATTATATCACATAGTTCTCTGAGTTCTTACAAGAAAAGGAATCATATAGTAACTAAGTTAGAGATACAATACTATGGAACAGCTTTCCAGCATTCTCCTCTGCTTTCTCTCCTTCACATTCTCTTTACTTCCTCCTTGGTGCTGCTTTCTCTTTCTTCTTCTTTATTATAGGCCTTCTCTACAAAAAATTCCTCTCAAAATATTTCTCTGGCTGTTAGGATTTTTGCCCCTCTCAAGGGGTCCAAAAGATCCCTCTTATATTTCTATACTTGCTTAAATACTCCCCTCCATTTTAGCCTAGGGCTCCCTGATAGTATTATTTATGTCTGGTATATATCTCAATTTATTGGCACTCTTAATCTAAGGAGTTTGATTCAGTGGTGTACACCAACCATTAAAGTTTGAATTATATATTTACTTATAAAGAGTTAAATTCATGGCAAAAGAGATTGTTGGAATCAATTATTGATTTTGATATGGCTATACAATATGACCTTGACAAAGCCAATGTTGTCATCGATGCCCTCAACAGAAAAGAAACCTTGAACCACCCCATGGTTGCTACAAGTCCATTGATGGATGAATTTTAGAAGTTGTGTATAAAACTTTTGTGGAGACATACTAGATGCTATGCT
This sequence comes from Gastrodia elata, assembly GCA_016760335.1. Taxonomy (NCBI): domain Eukaryota; kingdom Viridiplantae; phylum Streptophyta; class Magnoliopsida; order Asparagales; family Orchidaceae; genus Gastrodia; species Gastrodia elata. Next base: position 35,441,548 of record CM028682.1, read on the forward strand.
TTATATTAGTACTACAAAAGCATAATTTATAACTCATATCGTGTTTGCTCAAATAAATAGTGAAGAATACCCAAAATTAAAAGCAAGCATAGAAAGTGGGTGAAGAGCATACCTGCATCTTCGTGAAAGATGTCATATGTACCATGGGACAAGAGTATGGGCTTCAAAATATTTGTACATGATAATTAGATCTTAACTAAAGTTCACAATTCACGGTATACCATTCATCCCTGAAAAGCAAAATTTATCAACACCTAAAGAAACCATTTTGGTGGCCTGGATTTAAATGAGATGTAGCAGAACTTGTAGTTAAGTGCCGTGCATGCAGTCTTGTAAAAGTAGAGCTCCAAAGACCAGACAAATTAATGCAACCATTAGAAATTCTAGAATGGAAGTGGTTAGGTATTTCGATAGATTTTGTAATGGGATTTCCCAGAAGCAAATCTAGTGCCAAAATAAGTAGGGTAATAGTCGACTAACTAACTAAATCCATTCATTTCATTCCCATTAAGCAAATTAATTTAGTAGAGAAGCTGTCCATGCTCTACAACAAAGAAAACATCATGCTACATGGAATTTCAAAAACTATTGTGTAAGATCGTGACAACAGACTTACTTCTCTCCTTTGGCAAGCTGTGCACCAAGATTTGGGGATCACTTTAGCCATGAGAACCTCCTTCCATCCACAAATAAGCAGTTATACTGAGAAAGTTAATAAAGTGCTAGAGGATCTGTTGCAACATTGTAAACTAAACTTTGGCAGTAGATAGGAAGATCATCTCCGATAGATGAATTTGCTTACAAGTCTTCAAGCCTGTATAAAAATGGTGTTGTATGAAGCACATGTTCATCTTTAGCTTGGATTGAAGTCGATGATGCATTGCTCTATGGACCAGTTGGTGGAGAAATAAACCTTAAAATCAGTTTAATTAAAAAGAGAATCATTGCAGGCCATGTTAGGCAAAGGAAATACCATGGTACAAAACATTATACATTAGAGTTCCAAGTGGGAGATATTGCTTATCTAAAGGTGAGCCCGTTGAATGGAGTATATCGATTTGGTCTATCCGACAAACTGAGTCCAACGTACACCAGGCCCTTCGATGTATTAACTAAAATCGGGAGCTTAGCTTACAAATTGAAACTCTTGTAATATCTTGGTGTTGTGCATGATGTGTTTCATATACCATCACTCCGCTGAAGTTTACATAAAGCATCCTAGCAAATTTACATTCATTTTGTTGAACCCCAACCGGATCTGACCATCATTGAGGAACCTATTAAGATTTTGTGTAGAGATAATCGGTAGTCAATGAGCGGTAGCATTTTTATGATCAAAGTTCAGTGGTATAATCATAATGTTGAAGAAATTATTTGGAGAAAAGAGGTGGACATACAATGGAAGTACACTAAGCTATTTGAAAATCTAAGTACTCTATGTTATTTTCTTCCAATGCATTGTTGGGGGAGTCTCCAAACCTCATTAGTATCCTCCTATAGTAATGTTGAGTAAAAATATTAAAAGGAGAATATTTTAATATAATTTAAATATTAAAAAAATTATTATGACCTCAAACTCAAAAAAAATTACATATTCAGATTTCTCATATTAAGTTATGTTATGGGAGAAAGTTTCATAATTTATTTATTTAAAATGGCCAAAATATTTTAAAAAAATATATAAAATTTTTATTTAAATCAAAACCATGGGATAATAAAATAAAATAAAATAGTTAGGCCGGCCGTTAGCCATTATTTTCAAAGCTCGGGAATCATGAGGACCCATTGCGAGCCGCAATGGGCTGAATGAATCCAATCAAAGAAAATTAGGACCGTAGCATAGTTTGGATCCCTAATTAGACAGTCGTGGTAGAGAAAATTTGAATACTAACAGACCATCTAATTACTTGTCTCCCACATCCCATTTCTTTTTCAATAGCTTGCCAATATCGAAGGGAATCTCTCTTGCATTTTCCCACCCTGGTTCAGCCCGAATTGGCACAAGTCGAACCTTAATTCTTGGGATAACCTGAAGGGCCTATAACTCAACGTATCTATCCCTCAGTTCTATAAAATACTCAAAACCTTATAAACTCTCATTTACCCAAATGGTATCTCCCTTGCACCTCCCGAGCCCTCAATGACCCCTAAATTCCGTCTTGATCACCATTGCCTTCCTTTGGACACCTCAAGCTTTTGAGCTTCATCAGCATTGGACTAGGAGCCTAGCTGAATTGCCAAGGCACCCCAGAGCTTAACCCTCAATGGGACCAACATTTTAGTGCAAGATTCGAATCTAGGTACGTTCGTCTATGCTTGGATAAATCCATTGAATTAGTCATGCATAGATTTAATTCCCTATCTTCAATCATTAAAATTCAGTCAGTTAATCCTTGTTTAGCTTTGGGAATTGAATACAGAAAAATATAAAACTCTATAATAGGATAATTAAGGGTATTTTTTTTGCATATGTGATAGATAATGCCCCATAATTAGACATTTTAATACCTCCCCAATGACAACAACATACGCTAACAAAATTCCTAAGGATAAGAGGTAGATTGTTTACTCAATGGGGTTGGTTTCAGCTCAAAAAATCCTCTGTGGACCTGAAGGGAATAGCAACATACAATCATCTTGCCCAACTAACAGGGTGAGTAGCTTTCCGAGGTTTCAGGACCTTAGGGAATAGGAAGCTACTATCATCTTGCACAACCTATGCTTAAAACTCGCTTGGATTTTGAGTCAAATAGAACTAGGCTCAAATTTTTTGAGCTTATTTTCAAGTTGAACGGGTTGTCTCGAACCCAATTCGAATCAAGTTTGAGTTGGGCTTGACTCAATTCGAATTGGGTTTGAGCCACTCAAAATATATAATTTATTTAAAAACATAAAAGTAAAATACTTATGTACACCTCCGCCTTTTCCATTCGTTAGGGCTTGGTTGAAACGTCGAATTACAATTGTTTTAAAATGCAGTTACACTTACTTAAATCTTAACCATCTGATTATAAATCAATGAATGATTTTGAGTTTCGACATTCATTATTTCTCCTTGATTATTGTAAGTTTGATATGTTTGTATTTTTTTTTTTTATTGTGCTGGCTTATTGGGTATTATGTTGCCTTTACTATTGGTGGGGCTACAGCAGGTGTTGCTACTACTGCGGCTGCAGGTTGTTGCTACCTATGTTGCGGCTTGAGCTGCTACCTTTGCTGCTGCTGGGGCTATTGATGTTGGGGCTGCAGCTACTTCTATTATTGCTTGGGCTGTTGCTTCTTATGTTAGTTCTTACATGGTTCTTATATGTGTATTATTTTTATTACTGGTTTTACAAATAGAGCATTTATTGTTATTATTTTCCTTAATATTTGCAAGTTTAATTTTTTTTAATATTGTTTTTCCTTGTGGTTGGGCATGTGCTTTTGCTGCTTCTTAGGCTACTGCCCCTGTTACTGTTTGGGATACTGTTGCATTCAATCTTAGATTCTTAATTTTTCAAAATTTTTGGATTTTATACATTTAAATTGTTTATATGTTTTACAATATTTAATTTTAAGCTGACTCGAATCAAGTTTGAGTAAGCTCGAACTCGAAGTTTTATGAGTTGAAATATAAAATTGAACTAGTTTGCATCAAGTTTCAGTCAGCTCGAACTCGAGTTTTATGAGTTAAAATTGACATGACTAGAGCTTGAGTCAAGTTCGAGTTGCGTTTGAGTCGGGCTCAACTTAAATTTTTTGAGTTCAAGTTTGGCCTAATATTCTTTAACTCGATTGGAGTCTAGCCCTACCTAATTAGTCATGAAAGATTTGAGACTTGGTGGAATAAGCTCTCATTGATCTAAGGGTTCAATCATATGGGTTTTGAGGTCTTTGGGTGTGTTTGATAATAAGGATTGATTATTGATATATTTTGCAGCTTGAGGAGGTTCGTTGACTTGGAATTTTTCCTCGAAGTAAAGCCCTATAAATTGAAAAGTCGGGGATTTTGCTATGAAGGAGGAGAATAGTTCCAGGTTGGGTCAGCACCAAACCAATCCCATGGGTTAACAACATGGCATATCTTGTTCACACCAAGCAAAACAAGAATAGTGTTTTTTTTGAGTAATCAACTCACTCGACTCAAGTCCAAGAGATTCATCTGCTTCGCAACCTCAAAGTATCTTCATCTATCGGCTCTTTATTAGTTCGACTAGCTTTTCAGCTGCTTCATAGCAAAGAACAACTTTCACCTTCGTCACTAGCGTGACTCACTATTTGAGATATTCGACTCTCGTCTCACTATTACATATCCTTCGACGAATGATCTATTTCTAGTAGGTAGTAGGCTCAAATTACCTCACGTAGCTAGTTGCAAATCCCTAAGCTATGCTCTTCCCTAAACAGAGCTTACTTTTGCATTTCACTAGGTAATTTAATAACGATTGGTCGAGGTGTTTCTAAGTTAGTTACTATGTTACTAAGCTAGGGGGGCGGCCAATAGAGAATTGCTTAGCGAAGCGGGTAAGAAGTGGGTCAAAAGCAGGCTGTCGTAGAGTAAATAAGCAGAGAGGGCGAATACATTAAGAAAGGAATGTGTAACAATCCTAGTTGTTACCTTAGCTAAAACTAGATTTAATTGAGAAAAATTAAGTTTTGATTTTGATTCCATTAGACTCAATGGGTCATTTAAACCTAACCATAAAAGTTTGAAATCAATCGGAGCTAAATTAAAAATTTTGGTATTTTTTTGGCTATTTTTAAGCTCTGGAAAATACATAAATTAAATTAATCTCTAAATTAAAATCTAATTTTATTTTTGAATTCCCTACCCCCAAATTAACTAAGGGTGAAATTTTGAGAATTTTTGGAGGTCATTTAAGCATATTTTGGATTTAATTTAAATTGGTTCAATTGCAAATTAGGGTTCTAAACAATCCCTAATTGCATTTATACCCCTTTTCCAACGGTCGACTGATCCCAAACTGCGAGCGCCATCCAGTTCGTTCATTCCACGAATCTGATCCAACGGTCGCGCTTTCGATCTAGACCCGTCTCATCTCAACCGTTCCGCAGTTTTGAGATCCTAATCCAACGGCATCAAGTTATCTACCGTAAGTAACCTCGATCAACCGTTAGATCACCCGATCTGATCCAATGGCTGACCTCTTATCCGCATTCGTTCGTTAAGTGTCGAGAGATCAGGGTCGTTCCGCTTCAATGGATGATCAATCAGACGGCCTAGAACACCCCGAGCACTGTGGATCATCCCCTTCCTCTCGCCCGTCACTTGCTGGTCCCCCCCAACAGCCATATGCCCTGTCAGCTCCCGTGGCAGTACGAGAAGGTGCCAAAATTCATCTCCTACCCTCGGCGCGACCTCCTGCCAGCAGTGGCTTCCTAGAATTGCCCCTAGCCGTTAGGCCGAGCCTCCCCTTCAGCCCGAGCCATGCCATGGTTTCCAAGCCATGGTATCCACCCATAGGGTCTCCTCCTGCCTATAAATACCCCCAGAGATTCACAGTGAGTCCCTTTTCTCACTGTGAACCCTCAATTCCCTAGCCGAAGCCCCCTGGAGCTCCCATCTCTCTCGACATTTTCCTAGCATTTCCCGAAGCTTAGAACCGCTGATAGAGGACCCGTCTGGTGTTCAGACCCCCTGTGAACCTACATTGCTGGTCTGGTGAGCTCGGAAGCACCTCAATTCCCCTCAGTCGAGTCTGCAACCCCGTCTTCAGGTACAGCTCTCTCTCATTGAACTCAGAGAGTTCAGTTTCCATTCTGTCCTCTATATGAGCCTATGGATGTCGTTTAGATCGCCTTAGCCACTTAGGAAACCCAATGTGATTGCTCCTAAGGTCTAGGCTAGCCTACCTTAATCGATCCTTTGTTCGGTTCACGCCGCGAGCTCGTAGCCGAGCTCGAGTAAGGATCCACCGATCCAGGTCACCCCGAAGCTCGTGGCCAGAGGGTTCCGATCTGCCTCACCACCAGGATGGTGTAGGGATCGAGCTCTGGCCAAGTGGTCGTCTCTGTGAGGAGAATTTACTCCTCACTGTAAACCCTAAAAGCTTCGGGTAAGGCCAAATTCACCAAGTAGCCATCCGATGATTCAGTGCGTCCCAAAGAGGGATTAAGGGTGGGATCGATGCGTCTCTACTCCAGGATCGTGTAGGGATCGAGTTGAGCCACCGCCATCGCCTGGATGCCGAGAATTTCAGTGCTGAAGCTCGGCTGGGACAAAGTCAGTCGGGAGGAAGAAGACGAAGTCACGGGTCGGGCTGACCCGTGACCCGCGCCTTTTGGATTTGGGCTAGCTAATATTAAATCGGATTTTCTGAATCAATATCCTTAAGGAAATTAATTCATAAAATAAATCCTATGATTTCTATTTAAATAAAAATACATAATAAATTATTTAAATAACTTTAGTTATACTAATCCAAATGGTATGATCCAATATACCATTTGAATCAGAAATATACAAGGAATTTAAATATAAAATAAAATCACAGATCCAATAGTTGAATTTAAAATAATAACTTAATCATTTTCTATTTTAAATTAAATCATATTAAATTCATTAAGCACTCAATTATGGAAATTAAAAGCTCTAATTGCTCATATGACCCTAGAGAATAATTGTGGACCCTTAACACTAATTTGGAATATTTAACTCTCTTAATCACTCCTTAATTATCCTAATTAAAAATTAGTGAATTAAACTCCAATTAAGCCTCTGATTTTGGTAAGTTCGATTCCTAATGCTACTTTAAGTATAGTGGAACCTATGAATAAGGTTGGATTGCCTTAGAATGCCCTAAATTCCTTAATCATCTTAATTAGCTTAAATAAGTGATTAGTGCTAATTAGATAATTAGGTTGCCAAAACCTAATATAAGTGTATTTCCTACTTCATTAACCATTATAGAACTCATTAAAATATATTAGAATCAATTTGGATAATTGAATCATAAAATCGTAACTTTAGCCTTGAGAGGGGCATTTTGGTCATTTAGACCAAAATGTGTTTAAGTGCCCCTTAAGCCTTAGAAAATCCAGTAAAGTATCCTTAATCAGATCATTAATACCTTTTTGAACCCTTAGATTAATGATATTAACATTGAGTAAAAGAATACTTAAATTGATCTTAATTAAGATATATAGATCTTAAGTGATCATGAAGGGATCACTTTGCTTTAATAATGGAATCTAACGATCTCAAATGCTGAATCTTAATTTAATAAGACCAATTAAGTTAGTTCATGAGCTTAAATTCTAAAAGAAATACCTTTGGAAAATCTTAAGTTGAAAACCTAGTTTAAGTCTAAAATGATCAAGCATCAGATCTTAAATCTTAGTCCTTAGACTCTAGAAATTCCTTAAGTAATTTATTGTTTAACTCTTTTGAAACCTTTCATATGGGTATAGTGTTGATTCAGTCTATAGGATTATGGAATTATCTTAAAGATTGAATATAGATCTTAGATTCTCAAGTTCTTGATTGATTATTTTGTCTTATAATTAGTAAAATGACCCTTCACTAAGTTCTTAGCTCTTGGATCCTTCAACTTATAGGATTCCTTATCTTTTAATTTGGGTATTAAAGATGAACCTTAGATCTTTATTAGGATAGCACCTTGGATTCAGGATTTGAACACCAAAGTGGAGTTTAAATCCAAAATCCTTTAATCTTGATTTACTTAATCAAGATTGGGTAAGAGAGAAAAATATTAATAATTAGGCCGTTGATTCATTTATTTAAATCTTATAGTCATCTCATGATTATAAATTAGAACTTGTTAAGTTCTAATATTAATTTTAAGGTCATAAATCTGAGATTATACTCGATAGCTGGATATTGGAGATCCTAAACTTGTATATTCTTAGAATAGTTAGTTGGATAAATTAGACAATAACAGATATCACATAAGTCTAGATTGAGTCTCTTACTTACCTTGAATTGATTGCTCTGCACACCTTGAATATTGAGCCTTGTTCCTTGAGCATAATAAGAGAACTTAGGATATGGATGATACATCCTAAGCTAGTGTTTGGAAAGCATAGCATTCATCTAGTTCTTTCAGTACTTTCAATAGTAGAGTATGTCCTAGTATAGTCTGCCTCTTCAGTTCTAGTATTGTTATAGAATATACTCTGACCTAGCTCGATGGATGTCTAGGATAGATACATGACTTATTCTATAAAGTTCAAGTCGGACCTAGCTCTTCGGATGTCTAGGATGGACACATGTTGAACTTTTAGTTCAGAGGCCCTGTATGGCCTATTTCTAGTATGACAGCACTATATCTTAGGCTTACTTCTACTCTAGTCAGTTTTTATTTTACTTTGTCACATGCTTCAGTGGCCTTATTTTACTTTACTTAGCTTGTTTTTGCCGCATGCTTCAGTGGCCTTTCTTTTCATAATCATCTGCATGTTATATGTATGCTCTATAGATTAGCTATTATATATATTGGTATATTTAGGATGCTAGAATTATACATTATTTTCAGCACCTGTATTCTCTTACACTCAGCATGTTTTCATGTGATCATAAGTATGTTAGGATCAGATTTATTTTAATATGTGCAGTCACTTTTGCTTTTAGCTTTACCTTGCTTACTTCGTGTCTTGTATGTTATTTCACATACTTATTGTTTAACTATAAATGATTAATTTATAATTACCCCATTTCCTTTGTAGCTTGTTGCACCCCATAATTGCTTGTATATTAAAATAATTAAATATGATATCTTTAAATATTCAATTCATTTAAATAGCCTAAAATGTACTTAGACAACTGTCTAACAGTAACATTTTTTTTTTGTTGGCTGGGGCCCTGGCATTTGTGATACCGATAAACGTCAGATTCATACTTGTTCGTAGGCAGTGCTACATGTGAAGAGCTAGTGCAGGAGGAGGATCATTCTACTACAGCTTAGATAGACTTTTTATTTTCTTTCAGTGAGATTGAGAGATTTTTATATTTTTATTTAATACAATTGTAATAATTAAATTCTTGATGTATTTTACTTTCTGCACTTAAGCTGAGTTACTATATTTCTTCTACTCTTATACTATGTTATGTCTATGGATGTTATATTACTCTGTTTCTTGCTTCCGCTACTTTGATCTATATTGATGTATGTTCACAGCTTCTCTCCCACCCGGAGACAAGTCCTCGGCTTGAGGCGAGTTGGGCCCTACCTGACTCTACTTAAGTTGGGGAATTTTCCATCCAAATGTTTTGGAGCACCGCACTCCCCGTAGTTATGCTAATATTAATATTAGCTCAGCCGCAGGAAAGTATGGGGCCCCACAATTGGTATCAGAGAACACCAGGTGTCAAAATGGAATCTATGATTCCTTTCTACCTAATGGACCGTTCTTCTGAATTGCAAACATCAATATATGTAACATCCATAACGTAGTATTATCAGTAACTCTTGAACAATTTTAGAAGGAAAAATATACTCATACCTTGAAAATCTCATTATCTCTAGTTTAATAAAACTTAGTAACTTCTCCTCTTATAGTCAAATAGATTCTGGAGAGTTTGATGTGGACTACTATCTACATGCCTTCAAGTTAGCTTGGAACTATGGTTTCAAATAGAGACAAGAGAGTAACTGGTAGATTGAAGGAGTTTCAACAAGAGGGACCTTAGTCTTGGACAAACTTCTACATCAAGCAGTGTACCGAGGGCTTGACTTTCTTATATACGCAAAGGAATGGTTGAGCCGAGTGGAGTCAATCTTGATACATATAGAGTGTCCCGAGTCACTCTATGTGGACATTGTGACAGATCTGATGTTGGATTACGCGGGAGTCTGGTGGTACGACACTATTGCAAAGTTCGAAAGGAAACCTAAGAGGAAGCGTCAAGAAGTGACTTTTGAAGACTTTTGTGTAGCCTTTAGGGCTAAGTATATTAAGGATGTCTGAGTGTTAGTTAGAACAATTGTCATCTTTTGATTTACATGATTTTAGTAAGGTTATGCTTTTTGACATTTTTTAAATCTTATGTAATCCTTTATTTTAGCGAGTAATGAAAATTTTGATATTTATCGCGACTTTAAATGACTGTCTTTTTTTAAGAAAGTTCTGAAATAAGGTTTGCAATGTTTAATTAGAATGAATCCTGGATCACCACCTGCCATCACTCCTATCAAGAACACCATCGCATCTAGTAGCTCTACTGACGAAGTAGCTCACCTGCGAGCAATGGTGGCAACCCTGTTGGAAAACCAAGCCCAATAGGCGTTCGTCATGCAAAAGATACTGAACGATCATACAATTCCAGCCGCTATTGCTGTACCTGCTTTCCCGGTTCAGCAACCTGCATTCCCTTCCCATCACTCGATGGATAAACTTCTTCATAATTTCTTAAGGCTAAGGCCTTCCACCTTTGGTGGAAACTTATCGCCCATGGACACCGCTCATTGGCTGAATGCCATGGAGAAAGACTTGATCAGCCTTAAGATCCTAAACTCAGAAGCTGTCCATCTTACTACACGTCTGTTTCATGCAAAAGTAGAATATTGGTGGGAAGAGATCAGAAACACCAAGTTCATCGACTATGAGTTAGAAGACATCCCATGGGATGAGTTCGTTGAAGCGTTCAAAGCTGAATTCATTCCCCCGTCGGCATAGATAATCATCGCAAATACAATCATAAGGTTGACTCAAGGGAGTCGTACAGTCACTGACTATGAAAGGGAGTTCCGTAGGTTGATTCACTTTGACCCCTCCATTACTCACTCTGAATCCACTAAGTGCCATCGCTTTCTCAGTGGACTCAAGGATTCGATCAAGGATCAAATTATTCCCCTTCGCTTAACTAGCTTCTTTGAGCTAGTAGAGACCGCTAAGGTGATTGAGCACCATCAGTCTGAGAAGGATCTCAAGCGCAAGGCGCAACCAACTGCTAGCTAGCCAGAAACCTTCAAGAGGCATATGCCCAATGCTGCAAAGGTCTATCAACTGGAAGTTGCACCAACCTCTGAACCCATTCAAGGCTATAATAGGCCTCATCCGTATGGCAAGTGTTACCACTTTGGCCATAAATGCTATAATTGTGGGCGTACAGGCCACAGGTTCTACCACTGTACCCACACAGAAATGGTGGATGGAGTCCCCATGAAGCCTTACCAAAGGAACCAAGTGTTCAGAGCAAGCCCACTGAACAGGAGAGAACCAAATCTGGCGATAATGCCAGCCTCTGCATCTGAAGTTTCTCCAACACTGGCATCAGTTCCTAACTCCCAAAATCATTCCAGAAGGCAGACAGACAACCATCCTGCTGGTCCTGCATGAATTTGAGCTTTAACGCCTATCGAAGCCGCAGAATACAACAATATGGATTCAGGTACACATTTCCAAACTCCTCTTTTAATAAATTGCATTTCTATAATTGAAATTTCTGCAAGTTGATAATGTGATTCATGTAAATTAAGCACATTTTATTTCAATAACCAGCCTTGTAACGTATTATTCGATATCGGTGCTAGTCATTCATTTATCTCTGAATAATTTACGAACATCCTTAAACTACTTTCATACAACTTAGCAAAATTCTTGAGTGTTGGACTTCCCTCTGGAGCCCAATTAAATGCCAACAAGTTTTGTGACATCAAAATACCAATCAATGGCCAGGAATTTCATTCTAAATTAATCATCCTGCCATTAGCAAGCTTCGATATCATCCTTGGGATGAATTGGCTCAGTGGTAATAATGCCGTGATAAATTGTCTTAAGAAGAAGGCCACTCTTCATTCCCAAGGCAAGTCTGAAATGTTCATAGGAAAGTTTAGTATGCAGTTATCACTAATAAATGCTATCAAAGCTGAACAATTGGTCAGTAAGGGCTGTGATGCTTACCTAGTCACTATGATGGGTGAAGCAAAAGAAGGTATCTCGCTTTCTGACTGTAAAGTAGTTAAGGAATTCATCGCTATATTTCCAAAAGATCTGCTAGTGTACCTCCTTCCAGAGAAGTTGAGTTCGCTATTGAACTAACTTCGGGTACTCAGCCTATATCTAAAGCACCATACATAATGGCACCTAAACAATTGCAAGAACTCAACGAACAGTTGCAAGAACTCTTGAATAAAGGCTTTATTAGGCCAAGCATGTCCCCTTGGGGAGCACCTATCCTATTTGTAAAGAAGAAGGACGGATCTATGCGAATGTGCATAGATTATCGTGAACTAAATAAAGTTACCATAAAGAACAATTATCCATTACCTGGAATTGATGACTTATTCGACCAGTTATTAAGAGCTGTTATATTCTCCAAGATTGACTTAAGGTCTGGATATCATCAATTGCGAGTAAGAGAAGATGATGTAGGAAAGACCGCTTTCCGTACTCGCTATGGTCATTTTGAATTCTTAGTGATGTCTTTTGGAATCACTAATGCGCCATCAATCGTTATGGATTTGATGCAACGAGTTCTCAAACCATACTTAGACAAATTCGTAATTGTCTTTATCGACGATATCCTCATTTATTCTCGTGCTTTAAAGGATCATGAAGAGCACTTGAGATTAGTATTTGGAACTCTGCATGAACATCGTCTGTATGCCAAGTTCTCTAAGTGTGAGTTTTCGCTTAAATCCATTGCATTTTTGGGACACGTAGTTGATGCCTATGGTATTCGTGTAGATCAGAGTAAAGTAAGTGCTATTCAGGACTGGTTTTAACCTAAGTTAGTCATCGATATTAGAAGTTTCTTGGGATTAGCTGGATATTACAGAAAGTTTGTTAAGGGCTTTTCCCAGATCACTTTGCCTTTGACTAAGTTAACCCAGAAGATCATTCTGTTCGTTTGGAATACTGAATGCGAGAAAGCATTTCAAGCGCTAAAGGATGCACTTTCTACCGCTCTAGTTCTCGTTCTGCCCAAAGAAGGCATGGGCTATTAGGTATACATCGATGCCTTTGGAATTGGTCTAGGTTGTGTGTTAATGCAAGAGGGTAAGGTAATTGCTTACGCCTCTGATCACTTGAAACCACACGAGAGAAATTATCCGGTCCATGGTCTCGAACTTGCCGCTGTGATCTTTGCTTTAAAGATTTGGCGTCACTATTTATATGGAGTGCAGTGTTTGCTTTTCACTGATCATCAAAGCTTGAAGTATATCTTCACTCAAAGAGAACTAAATTGTCGTTAGAGAAGATGGTTAGAACTCATCAGCGATTATGACCTCAGTATTCAGTATCACCCTGGAAAAGCAAATGTGGTGGCCGATGCACTTAGTCGTTGTGCTACCTTATCATCTATGATCTCCTCCAATTCTTTAGAACCGGAATTTCGTAAGCTCAAAATTGCTCCAATTAGTGGCAATATGCTAAGTTCGCTTCTGGTAAATATAAATGTGGAACCTACCTTCCATAGAGATGTCTTCATCTCGTAGACCAAGGATGATGGTTATCTGAAGTTCAAGGTAGATATTGAAGGTGGTCTTCATCATGATCTGCAGTTGCAAAACAGCATAATTTATCAAGGTAATCGTTTGTGGATTCCCAAAGACATGCATCGTGAAGTATTGATTGAAGGCCACAATTCTGAATATCATATTCATCCAGGCAGTACTAAGATGTACCAGGTTCTAAAAAAATCATTTTGGTGGCCTGGTATGAAGAAAGATGTAGCCAATTTTGTGGCCAAGTGTCATGCCTGCAATTTGGTAAAAGCCGAGCACCAAAGACCTGGTGGTCTTCTGCATCCATTAGAAATTCCTGAGTGGAAATGGTTCGACATATCTATGGATTTTGTTATGGAATTGCCTCGTGCTAAATCTGGTGCCGATGCAATTTGGGTTATAGTTGACCGCTTAACCAAGTCAGCGTACTTTCTTCCTATCCATCAGATTGACTCCGTATAGAAGCTAGAAAATCTCTTCATCAAAGAAATTGTCAGGCTACACGGGATTCTGAAATAAATTGTATCTGATATAGATAGCAGATTTACTTCTAAGTTTTGGAAAGCTGTGCATCAAGATCTGGGTACTACTCTAGCCATGAGTATAGCTTTTCATCCTCAAACGGATGGTTAGACTGAAAGAGTGAATCAAGTTATGGAGGATTTGCTCAGGCTTTGTGTCCTTAATTTTGCATGTTCCTGGGAAGATCACATTCCGTTAGTGGAGTTTTCCTATAATAATAGTTTCCATGCTTGTATTAAAATGGCTCCCTATGAGGCATTGTATGGTAGGAAATGTAGTACTCTGCTAGCCTGGTCAAAAATAGGAAGCGTTCAACTTTTTGGATCAGAGTTAGTTGAGGAAACTAACAAAAAGATCCAGTTAATTCAGCAGAGAATTCATTCAACTCAAGATCGTCAGGGCAAGTATCATGATACTCATCATCGTCTTCTAGAATTCAATGTGGGAGATTCTGCCTATTTGAAGGTCAGCCCAATGAAGGGTGTCTACAGATTTGGTATAGCAGGGAAACTTAGTCCCCGCTATGTTGGACCTTTTGAGATTTCAGACAAAGTAGGATTATCTGCCTATCGATTAAATCTTCCTGATGACTTTGCAGCTGTCCATAATGTATTTCACGTATCATCATTAAGAAGATGTCTCAAAGACCCTTCTCATCTCATTCTACTTCCAGCAGTAGAGATCCAACATGATCTTTCTTATGCTGAAGAACGAATTAAAGTCTTAGCTCGTGATCAGAAGTAGCTAAGAAATCGTTCAATTCCTATGGTCAAGATCTAGTGGAAGAATCGATCTCTGTAAGAATCTACTTGGGAGAAAGAGGTGGATATGCGTAATAAATATCCACAACTGTTTGCAAGACAAAGTACCGTTCTTTTTCTTCTTACCTATTCCATTTAAAATTTTCAGCCCCCTTAGTACTTTCTTCACTTGAGTGATATCGAGGACGACATCGTTCTTAAGTAGGGAGTCTATAACAACCCTAGTTGTTACCGTAGCTAAAACTAGATTTAATTAAGCCAAACTGAGCTTTGATTTTGATTCTATTAGACTCAATGGGTCATTTAAACCTAACCCTAGAAGTTTGAAATTAATCGGAGCTAAATTGGAAATTTTAGTATTTTTTGGCTATTTTTAAGCCTTAAAAAATACGTAAATTAAATTCATATCCAAATTAAAATCTAATTTCATTTTTGAATTCCCCACCCCCAAATTAGCTAAGGGTGAAATTTTGAGAATTTTTGGAGGTCATTTAGGCATATTTTGGATTTAATTTAAATTGGTTCAATTGCAAATTAGGGTTCTAAACAATCCCTAATTTCATTTATACCTTTTCCAACGGTTGACTGATCCCAAACTGCGGGTGCCATCCGGACCGTCCATTCCACAGATCTGATCCAACGACCACGCTTTCGATCTAAACCCGTCTTATCTCAATAGTTTCGCAATTTTGAGATCCTAATCCGATGGCATCTAGTTATACATCGTAAGTAACCTCGATCAATCGTTAGATCACCTAATCTAATCCAATGCCTGACCTCTTATCCATGTTCATTCATTAATTCTCGGGAGATCAGGGCCATCCCGCTTCGATGGATGATCAATCAGACGGCCTAGAACACCCCGAGCACTGTGGATCATCCCCTTCCTCTCGCCCGTCGCTTGCTGGTCCCCCCCCCCCCAACAGCCATATGCCCTGCCAGCTCCCGTGGCAGTACAGAAAGGTGCCAAAAGTCATCTCCTACCCTCGGTGCGACCTCCTGCCGGCAGTGGCTTCCTAGAATTGCCCCTAGCCATTAGGCCGAGCCTCCCCTTCGGCCCGAGCCATGCCATGGTTTCTGAGCCATGGTATCCAGCCATAGGGTCTCCTCCTACCTATAAATACCCCCAGAGATTCACAGTGAGTCCCTTTTCTCACTGTGAACCCTCAATTCCCTAGCTGAAGCCCCTTGGAGCTCCCCTCTCTCTCGGCATTTTCCTAGTGTTTCCCGAAGCTTAGAACCGCTGATAGAGGGCCCGTCTGGTGTTCAGACCCCCTGTGAACCTATTTTGCTGGTCTGGTGAGCTCGGAAGCACCTCAATTCCCCTCAGTCGAGTCTGTAACCCCATCTTCAGGTATAACTCTCTCCTACATAACTTAGAGAGTTCCGTTTCCATTCTGTCCTCTATATGAGCCTCTGGATGTCGTCTAAATTGCCTTAGCCACTTAGGAAACCCAATGTGATTGCTCCTAAGGTCTAGGCTAGCCTACCTTGATCGATCCTTTGTCTGGTTCACACCGCGAGCTCGTAGCCGAACTCGAGTAAGGATCCACCGATCCAGGTCACCCCGAAGCTCGTGGCCAGAGGGCTCCGATCTGCCTCACCACCAGGATGGTGCAGGGATCGAGCTCTGGCCAAGTGGTCGTCTCTGTGAGGAGAATTTACTCCTCGTTGTAAACCCTAAAAGCTTCGGGTAAGGCCGAATTCACCAAGTAGCCATCCAACGATTCAGTGCGTCCCAAAGAGGGATAAAGGATGGGATCGATGCGTCTCTACTCCAGGATCGAGTTGAGCCGCCGCCGTCGCCTGGATGCCGAGAATTTCAGTGCTGAAGCTCGGCTGGGACGGAGTCATTCGGGAGGAAGGAGACGAAGTCACGGGTCGGGCTGACCCGTAACCCGCGCCTTTTGGATTTGGGCCGGCTAATATTAAATCGGATTTTTTGAACTAATTTCCTTAAGGAAATTAATTCAAAAAATAAATCCTATGATTTTTATTTAAATAAAAATATAGAATAAATTATTTAAATAACTTTAGTTATACTAATCAAAATGGTATGTTCCAATATACCATTTGAATCAAAAATATGCAAGAAATCTAAATATAAAATAAAATCACAGATTCAATGGTTGGATTTAAAATAATTGCTTAATCCTTTTATGCTCTTAATTAAATCATATTAAATTTATTAAGCACTCAATTATGGAAATTAAGAGCTCTGATTGCTCACATGACCCTAGAGAATAATTGTGGACCTTTAAAACTAATTTGGAATATTTAATTCTCTTAATCACTCCTTAATTTCCCTAATTAAGGATTAGTGAATTAAACTCCAATTAAGCCTCTGATTTTGGTAAGTTTGATTCCTAATGCTACTCTAAGTATAGTGGAACTTATGAATAAGGTTGGATTGCCTAAAATGCCCTAGATTTCTTAATCACCTTAATTAGCTTAAATAAGTGATTAGTGCTAATTAGAGTAATTAGGTTGCCAAAACCTAATATAAGTGTATTTCCTACTTCATTAACCATTATAGAACTCATTAAAATATATTAGAATCAATTTGGATAATTGAATCCTAAAATCCCAACTTTAGCCTTAAGAGGGGCATTTTGGTCATTTAGACCAAAATGTGTTTAAGTGCCCCTTAAACCTTAGAAAATCCAGTAAAACATCCTTAATTAGATCATTAAAACCTTTCTGAACCCTTAGGCTAATGTTATTAACATTGAGTAAAAGAATTCTTAAATTGATCTTAATTAAGATATATAGATCTTAAGTGACATGAAGGGATCACTTTGCCTTAGTAATAGAATCTAACGATCTCAAATGTTGAACCTTAATTTAATAAGATCAATTAAGTTAGTTCATGAGCTTAAATTCTAAAAAAAAACACCTTTAGAAAATCTTAAGTTGAAAACCTAGTTTAAGTTTAAAGTGATCTAGCATCAGATCTTAAATCTTAGTCCTTAGACTCTAGAAATTCCTTATGTAATTTATTGTTTAACTCTTTTGAAACCTTCCATGTGGGTATAGTGTTAATTTAGTCTATTGAATAATGGAATTATCCTAAAGATTGAATATATATATTAGATTCTCAAGTTCTTGAATGGTTATTTTGTCTTATAATCAGTAAAATGACCCTTCACTAAGTTCTTAGGTCTTGGATCCTTCAACTTATAGGATTCCTTATCTTTAAATTTGGGTATTAAGGATGAACCCTAGATACTTATTAGGACAACACCTTGGATTTAGGATTTGAAGACCTGTAGCGCCCCGCCCCGTCGCTACGCGCAAAAAGAAATAGTCATAATTAAGCTCGGCGACGGAACGGTGCGCCACTCGGGGAGGAATAACCCATCTCCCCGAATAGCTAAAAATTAAGCCCACCTGGGCTGCTGACTGAACCTCAAGTGGGATTGAGAGCTAATACTTAAGATAATATTAATATCCTTATCCTAAGTATTGGGCAAATACATACATTGGATTTAGAATATGATATGAATTTAATATATGTATAAAATATATCAGCATTTCCAGTATACTGATCACATCACAATACTAAGTATAAGTAGTGTAGTACAGAGTGCAGAAGCTTAAAGCATACATCCAGATACATTCATCACAGAAACAGTATGAAAACATTCATCTCAGGAAAGAAAGGAAAGTACATCCAGAATTATTACAAACATTTTCTGAATAACAGACATAAAACTAAATACTTAACTAAAAGTAAACTAAGCAGCTGAAGAAGAGTCCACTAATACTCCACGAGCTCCTCCTAGATCTCCTGGATGTCCTCTTGACCTGGCTCAGTATACTGCTCAGGATCTAGCAAATTGCCAGATCCCAAAAGTACCTCGTGTTAGACAATAAGTTTAACACATCGAAACTATTCTAAACAGTTCTAATTATTTACTTAACATTTACATAATATGTATAAAATTGCAAGAAAACTATAACATATCTGAAAATATAAAATTGTATAAAACTGTACAAAACTGAAATAAAACAAAGTAAAACTGAACTATAACTGAATACTGAAAGTCAACCAAAAATAGTATTGAATCTGAAACTGAGTAATCATCTATAAACTATGATGTATGTCACTGAAACTGTGCATCTGAATATGCCTCAACACGGTATGCTACTGATATGCTACCAAAAATATCACTAAACTGTTATGAGCAGTACGGTCCAATGTCTACATACACCCTATTGGGAATACTATTTATTGATGACACTGATGCATCTAGAAATTCCCTCGTCAATGTATGCAACATTTCGTAACTCATATATCATCGCTGATACTTATACATTATTCTGATTCTCATACATCATTCTGATATTCACACATCATGCTTATGCTCATGCTCATGCTTTTAAACTACATGAGATAAATCCAGAAAAGGCTTTAAAATCTGATATGAATCCAAAGTCTCTATTATGCAGAATCCTGCTAAAAGGATTCTGACTCCTAAGATTCTAACTGTGGTAATTGGTTAAAGTTAAGAGTTTACTTGAAAATCATTAGTTGGGATGATTGTATACACATATTTAGCATATTTGCAAGAAAGGTAAATTTAACTCTTAGCTTGTTTAAATTGCACTTATCGAAGCGTACTACGATAGGAGGCAGAACCCGGTCACAGTTTACATCTCAAGCTAAGCCATTAAATGCCCTAATTATAAGCATACTTAGTGGTCTACGCAAAGTGACTTAAGATACTTAGTTTGCTTAAACTGCACTTATCGAAGCACACTATGATAGGAGGCAGAACCTAATCGTAGTTTATATCTCAAACTAAGGATCTTGTTCACTAATTGTAACACTCTTAGTCTTGGAAGATTTATTCTAACGGGACTGTATTCAGCTAATCCCACAGGATAGCACCTGGTCATAAGTCCACATTGGAGTGAATCAAATAATCCTGAATATTACTGAATTAATCCAGTAATATGGGTATACCCTACTATACCCAACCAATAATCTGAGTTCAGCAGATTCTATTTAATTGATAAGGATTTATCAAATCTATTAATCCTTACTCTAATTAGGTGTATCCTACACAAGGCTCCAAGGATGTGATCAAAGGATCACTCAATATAGGTTGCTACCACAAGGAATGAGCCACAATCTAAGTACTTTAGGTGATTCCTATCACAAGGTATCAAGTTCAACTTCTAAAGTTATGAAGGAGAAACTAGGTTTCTACCTCAATAAGTTACAAAAGTCCTTCCTATCTCAATGTTTCATTAGTTAAGGTCTTCAATCATTTCAATGATGAATCCTATAGAAAGACCCTTAAGATCTCATTTTTCTACTTCTTAAGGTTTACTTGTTATACTTAAGTTAAGTGATCAGATCAGATAATTAAAATTCATTTGATCCTTGCCTATTCTACAATCATGGGATAAAATCAAAGATCTTATTAGAGTTAGATCATTGCATAAATCATTATAATTTTATTTCCATCTTATGCTAATTGTCTTATATAAGAGAAAATCAAATATCTAAAGTTTGGATTCAGATGGTTCAATCACACATAATTAATATTATCCTTAGCACTTCTAATTTGATAATTTAAGATCAATACCAAATCATATGCATTATTGGAATAATGTCAATTAAATTATCTTACAATCAAGTTAATTAATTAAGTGATTAAGGTTTAGATCTTAATCAAGATAAGCTAGGGTTTAATCCCTAACCTTTCTATCATTAAGACCAATGTTTAATTTAAAGGTCAATGACAAATCAATGTATTATTAGTGTATTATTGATGCCAACTTAAGTTTGGATTAAGTATCATTTACTTAATCAAGTTATCAAGGTTCTTGAGATTATGTAATCACATTTAAGTGTCCTAATAAATGTTAAGGTTCACTAATATACACCCTAAGTTCATGAACATATATAAATAAAAAGGTAACATAAAATAAAAGGTGATTATTGCTAATCAAAATCTAAATCAAACCAAAGAGATTAGCATTTAATCACAATTCTAAAAGATCTAAGTTTCATGCCATTTAGATTACTAAGGTATACCTAATTGATACAAGCAATTAAAACTCCAGTACTTAGCATATAGCATAATATGTATTTAAGATACATAGGTTTTGAGCACTTAATGAAATTGACAAAGTTTCAAATTCAATTTTCAAATAGAATTTTATGCAGTGTTTAATTTTAGTATAACTCAACCCCACTAGGGTCCTAGGGGTCTTAAAATACCAAAACAATTGAGTTTTGACCATTTCAGCCAAAACTGGGCAGTTTTACAAAATCTGGGCAATTTCTGGAATTTCTGGAAATTTTGCAAGTTTGGGCGCTGGAGCGCTTTCCACGTGGCAGCGCATTGTAGTGCCTTTGCGATGCGGCTTGCTGCGGTCCGCTGCGATCCGCTGCAATCCGTTGTGACCCGCTGCAGCGCGCTGTAGCGATTCATTTTGCAAAACTACTATTCAATTAATTTATTTTGTCATTTCCTAAGATCTGAAATATTTCCGCTAAGGTCCGCTGCAGCGCGCTGTAGCATCCCATTTTGCAAGTTACAGTTCGATTAATTTTTATGGCCGTTTCCTAAGTTTCGCGAAATGCCGCTGCAGACCGCTGCAGCGCGCTATAGCGCGCTGTAGCGGTCCATTTCTCAATCTACTATTCAATTAGTTCTATTAACATTTTTCCTAAGTTTTTATGTCTGCTGCAGCCCGCGGCAACCCACTGCAGCGCGCTACAGCGCACTGCAGCGGCAGACGATGATTTTGCCAGGTGCAAACCTGTGAGGGCCTATTTCAAGCTTAATTACTCTCAATCCAGAAAGTTCCATGAGTGGTGCTATATATCAATAGAAAGGTATTTTTGATACCTTTCCATTGACACTAAAATCAGCATGAATGGAGCATCTTAGCTATACTAAAAATGACAATGAATATAAGGGTATGCAGAATAGATGGAAAACACAGCATATTTTTGTGAGTTCTTAAGAGCCTTAATGGCTTTCATACATGCATACGAACTTCCGAGGTTGCATTCTAGCATCATAACATCATAAGAAAGATAAGGAGAGGAGCAAGAGGGTACCTTTTAGTCCTTGCTAGAGGAGGATGAGGAAGGCTTTATCTTCTTCAAGATCTTGGAGAGGTGCTCCTTCTTTCAGCACTAGGGACTTAATGGAGGGAAAGGAGATGTGAAAGTTTTTCAACAAACTTGAGAAAGGAGCTGAGCTTTCCATTTAAAGGGGAAGGAAGAGCTAGGGGCCATCATGAGGCTAGGGAGCCTAGGTGAGGGGGAGTAGGGGCCATCATGAGGGAGCATTAATGGATGGCATGGCTTAGGGAAGAAGGAGGGATGGCCAGCCGAATTGCATGGGGATGGCCAGCCAAAAATATTTTTGAAAGAAATGGGGAAATTGCAAATTAGGGAACCAAAGATTTCTTAATTACGCATTTATTTTCCCTAATTATTTAAATATTCCAATTTTTGAAACTTGCTCCGAAAATTCTCAAAAATTCACCCCTAGCTAATTTGGGGGTGAGGAATTCAACGGCAAAGTCAGATTTCAATTCCGACAATTATTTAATTATTCTATTTTTCGACGCATTTAATTATATTAAAATATTTGCGAAAATTCGACGACTTCCAAACGCGTCCAAAACATCACCCCTGGCTAATTTGGGGGCGATGATCATAACAGTGAAGTCGAATTTTGATTTCGAGGTCAAAATAAATACCTCAATTTTTTAATTAATTAAATATTAAAATACTACAAAGTATTGGATTTTGCTTCGAATCACGCCAAATCTTAAGGGATTGATTCTAATAGCTATATGAACTTAAGGGAATAATAATTAAGATATGATCCAGCTAAAATTAAGCTAGGTAACAACCTTGGGTTGTTACAACACCAAAGTGGAGTTTAAATCCAAAATCCTTTAATCTTGATTTACTTAATCAAGATTGGGTAAGAGAGAAAAATAATAATAATTAGGCTGTTGATTAATTTATTTAAATCTAATAGTCATTTCATGATTATGAATTAGAATTTGTTAAGTTCTAATATTAACTTTAAGGTCATAAATCTGAGATTATACTCGATAGCTGGATATTGGAGACCTTAAACTTGTATCTTCTTAGAATAGTTAGTTGGATAAATTAGACAACAACAGATATCACATAAATTTAGATTGAGTCTCTTGCTTACCTTGAATTGATTGCTCTACACACCTTGAATATTGAGCCTTGTTCCTTGAGCATAATAGGAGTACTTAGGATATGGATGATACATCCTAAGCTAGTGTTTGAAAAGCATAGAATTCATCTAGTTCTTTCAGTGCTTTTAATAGTAGAGTATGTCCTATTATAGTCTGCCTCTTCAGTTTTAATATTGTTATAGAATAGATTTGGACCTAGCTCGATGGATGTCTGGGATGGATACATGTCTTATTATATAAAGTTCAACTCGGACCTAGCTCTTCGGATGTCTAGGATGGACACATGTTGAACCTTCAGTTCAGAGGCCCTATATGGCCTATTTCTTGTATGGCAGCACTATGTCTTAGGCTTACTGCTACTCTAGTTTAGTTTTCAATTTTTATTTTGCTTTGCCACATGCTTCAGTGGCCTTATTTTACTTTACTTAGCTTGCTTTTACCACATGCTTCAGTGGCCTTTCTTTTCATAATCATTTGCATGTTGTATGTATGCCCTATGGATTAGCTATTATATATATTGGCATATTTAGGATGCTAAAATTGTACATTATTTTCAGCACATGTATTCTTTTACACTCAGCATGTTTCCATGTGATCATAAGCATGTTAGGATCAGATTTATTTTAATATGTGCAGTCACTTTTGCTTTTAGCTTTACCTTGCTTACTTCGTGTCTTGTATGTTATTTCACATACTTGTTGTTTAACTATAAATAATTAATTTATAATTACCCCATTTCCTTTGAAGCTTGTTGCACCCCATAATTGCTTGTATGTCAAAATAATTAAATATGATATCTTTAAATATTCAGTTCATTTAAATAGCCTAAAATGTACTTAAACAATTGTCTAACAGTAACATTTTTATTTTGTTGGCTAGGGCCCTGGCATTTGTGATACCGACAAATGTCAGATTCAAACTTATTCGTAGGCAGTGCTGCAAGAGAGGAGCCAGTGCAGGAGGAGGATCGTTCTACTGCAGCTTAGATAGACTTTTCATTTTCTTTCAATGAGATTGAGAGACTTTTATATTTTCATTTAATACAGTTATAATAACTAAATTCTGGATGTATTTTACTTGAGCTGAGTTACTATACTTCTTCTACTCTTATACTATGTTATGTCTGTGGATATTATATTACTCTATTTCTTGCTTCTGCTACTTTGATCTGTATTGATGTATGTTCACAGTTTCTCTTCCACCTGGATGACAAGTCCTCAGCTTGAATCGAGTTGGGTTCTACCTGACTCTACTTAAGTTGGTGGATTTTCCATCTAAATGTTTTGGAGCACCGCACTCCCCATAGTTATGCTGATATTAGTATTAGCTCAGCCGCGGGAGTGTACGGGGACCTATAGAAGGCCTGAGGGGCTTAAAGAGCAGCATAACCTACCGGTGGTAAGTATGCCGAAAGCAAAGATTCTTCTACTTTTGGGCTTACGGAGGAGCAGGTGGGGTGAGCCTAAGACATTTGACCCAGGTTATGTAATAATGAGACGCTAGTTTAATCGATAAGGAAAGTAGCACAGCCAGCAAGGTAAACTACTCTTAGCTTAGCTAACCTAGAAACATTTTCTCTAGGGTAAAGAACTTCTCATGCCAGCATTTGATTTGAGGCCATACCTAATTTTCATTTGATAAGGCAAGACCTATATTTTCTCAGTTAGCATGGTCTTTGAAACCATAAGTGTGGCGACCCTAGCATCGGATCGGGAACCCGACCCAACATCGGAGCGCCACCACACCACCCAACACTAAGTCTGAATAAAACTAACCCAATATCGAGTGGTGTGCGGCCAATAATCTTTATGAGGGTGTTAAATTAAAAGACGAAGAGGAAAAAAAAAGGAAGATGAAAGTAGAAAAGTAAGAAAATAGAAATAATTGCAAGTAGGAAATATATAAGCCTAGAGGAAATTGAAATTATATGCTAATCGAAGATTACAAGTAAAAAGAAGATATTTACATTCATCCACTTATCTAATCCAAACAATTTAAATATGAAAGTAAAATTTATCAAAGAATAAGTAAAATCATTGCAGAAATTAAATTATTACAAACTTAAAATTAAATAGCAAATAAGTAAAGTCCACTCTCTCACATAAATACTAAATGGAAATAAATGCAAAAGTAGAAATAATTCTTTAAAGTACTAATGACAAGCACTAGGTCCAGCTACACTGCTATGAAAATGCTCCTGATATACCATATTTTTGGTATTTAAAATGCGGTAGGACACAGTCAACAAAAAAAAGATGGTTAGACTAAAGAGTCTAAGCACATTTTAAGATTGACTAAATTTTATTAAAGTTTATTTGGATATCACATATGCAATTCACAGTTATGAAATCTACAGCGGAGCATATAAGCATGAAAGTAAGGAGGAAAAGTAACTGTAAGGAAGAATAGTAAAATAGGAAAAAGAGTATAAATTCATAAGTATGTTTGCTCTAGCCTGCAACAACAATTAAGAGAACAGCATTTTAATAAGGCTAGAAACTATTAATGTGCATATGAAAATATGAAATAGAAACATGTATATGTCCAATGAATATTATGCTAAGTAAAGTAAAGAAGAGCAGTGAAGCATAAAATAAAATTAAATAACATACACTGCATGAAAGTAAAACTGTAAGTAAAGCACATTATAAAAAATGAAAGTGCAAAATAAGGAAAGTAAGAGAAAGTCGTAACCTCTTGGACTAAGAATACATAAGCTAGGACATTGAAAAGTAAGCATAGCTCAAAGACTATGATGAGTACACACAATTAATAAGATTGTGATGACCCAAATATGTAAATTGTTGAAGTTATTTTAATTTTATGTTTTGATGACAAAATTACAGAATGAGCGATGAGTTAAGCACGTCTACCTAACTAGTAAGGAAAACGGTGTCTAAAAAATAAAATAAACACTCACGTTCATCCTTTGAAAATGTGAGGTCTCCTTATATCCCCCCTAAGCCTGTCCTTGGCCATCACCAAAAAGGACCCCTATATTTTGTTAATACACGTCTGCGTTCGCACACAAGTGCATGTGGTCTGACATAATAAGTGGAAAGTTTAATTTTTGGGATTTATCGAACCTCAGGGAACGGGTATTCTGATACCAAGTTGTATTTTTTTTTACTAATGTTTAGATGATAAATTTGGTTGATTTTTGTTGGTTTCTAAATAGCGATACACAAGATCTTGAGTAAAGATACGATTTGATTAAAAAGGAGAGAGTTGAGAGTTCATTGTAATATTTGTAAGGGTTGGTACTACAACTTCATTGTTGAATGTATACCTTAGGTTACTAGCTTTATTAAATCAAGTGAACACTATTGGAATCGGAGTACTCTCCAATTACATTAGGTTCAAGTTTAGTGCACAAGGAGAACTCATTTGGGTTCTTCCTTAGCACATAAACTCTTATGAGATCTAATTTTATTAATTTGATTTTGACTTCCTACATCTAGATTACCAAAAGATATATCTTATTTCAGATGATCTCACAAGCAAGATTTCATTAATCATGCATCATGCGCTTCACACGCAGTTTAGCTAGATGGGAGGATGCATGGGGTCAATGGATTATGTCACATCATCCATTAAAGTTCCCAATGTCCTCTTATCTCTTCTGCTTTTCTGAGCAACAGAGCAAGGTTAATGGAGAACTTGGTTCTCAAGCGTCAATCTTTTGGGAGAGCTATTAAGGAAGGGTACAAGTGAGCTTTGATAATTCTATCACGTAATTCTCTGCTCTTCTCGCACTACCTTACTTGCTCTTACCCAATTGATGAGCATTGGAACACAAGCTCTTTTAAATAAAATAATTTAGATTTCAATTCTTCCAAGCATTAATTTTAATACTAAATTTGGCAATAAAAATAATTTTTCATTACATTAAAATAATATCATCATACACCAATTACCCATTACATAATTCTATAACTATATCTCAACCCTCTCTAAGGGGTTTTTAGCCTTCCACTACTAAGCAAGAAAGAACATACATGTAAAGAAAAGTGAACATCACCATCAATTCACGACAAGAATTAAATCAAGGGAGTTTAGAAGAAATACAAGGAATCACCCGGAGGTTTTCTGGGGTTCTCTCTACTTTTTCTGCACTGTCCTCTTGAAACTCTACCCTTCATACCTTGCTGTCTTTCCTTTCTTCCTATTCTTGGTCCTCTCTTCCTATAACAACCCAAGGTTGTTACCCAGCTTAATTTTAGCTTAATTATATCTCAATTGTCATTATGATAAGTTCATCTATCCATTATAATCAATCCTTAAAGATTTGGTGCAATTCGGAGCTAAATCAAATATTTTGGAATATTTTAATATTTAATTAATTATAAAATTGAGGTATTTATTTTGACCTCGAAATCAAAATCCGACTTCACCGTTGCGATTGTCAACTCCAAATTAGCTAGGGTGATGTTTTGGACACGTTTGGAAGTCATCGAATTTTTGCGATTATTTTAATATAATTAAATAACCCAGAAAAATAAGATAATTAAATAATCCTCAGAATCAAAATTCGACTTCACTGTTGAATTTCTCACCCCCCAAATTAGCTTGGGGTGAATTTTTGGGATTTTTTGGAGTGTGTTTCTGAAATCTGAATTTTCAAATAATTAAAAAAATAAATAATTTATTATTTCTATTTATTTTCCTATTTTTCTATTCTTATTTTCCTACCTGGCTTCCTCCCTTACCCCATTCAGTGCCCCATCTCCCTGTTGCATGCAAGAGAAATGGCTGAGAGCCATTCCTTCCTCCCATGCCTCCCCCTCACCTCCTAGCTCCCTAGCTTTTGATGGCCTCTCTCTTCTTTCTTCTCCTTTAAGAAGGAGCTCAAATCATTCATCCTCTCCATTTGCAAAATCTGAGAGCTCCTCCCCCCTTCCTCCATTGCTGCACCTTGAAGAAGAAGCTCCTCTCCAAGTCTTGAAGAAAGTAAATATTCCTTCTTCCTCCACTCCTTGTAAGGCTAAGGTACCAATTTGCTCTTCTTCTTTATCTATTTCATATTGCTATCATACTAGTTTGTATATTTAGAAATCCATGATTATATTTGGAAGCCATTGAGGCTCATTAAAGCATCGTATTACTTTGAAAATTGCATGCTCTTTTTTTCATCTATTTCGTATACTTGAGCCTTCAACTCCATCATTCGTATAGTTAGGATAATTCATTTGTGCCAATTTTGATATTGATGGAAAGGTATCAGAAAGACCTTTCCAGTGATATATGGCAACAATCATGGAATGCTTTGGATTGGGAGTATTTGAGCTTAAAATGTGACCCTTCATAGTTTTCACACAGGAGAAATCACCGTCGGGCACCACAGCGAGCCGTAGCGCATGAGCTCGAACTAAATCTACCGTAGCGCACCATAGAATGCTACCGTGTGCCGCAACACTTCTGGAGCTAAAATAATTGCCTGGAAGAAAACTGCTGCTGCGCACCACAGCACGCTGCAGCGGTCTGCTGCGCCATTTTAGGGAATACTATAGAAAATCAAGAGAAAAAACTAATTGAACAGTAACCCACAAGTTGAACCGCTGCAGCACGCCACAGCGGGTCGCAGCATAATTTCTAGAAAACTATATGAAACTAGAAGAAAAATTAATTGAACAGTGTTTTTGCAAGTTGATCCGCCACCGCGGTTGAAAGCGCTGCAACGCGCTGTAGCATCCAGCTCTCGAATTGGTTCTGCCGTAGCGCGCCGCAGCATCAAAAGCGCTACAGTGTGCAACAACATTGTTTTCCGCCATAGCGCACTGCAGCGCCTGAAAGCGCTGCCGCGCCGCAGAATTGACTGAAAGTGCCGTGCGCCCAGAATTTTCTGAAAATGCGCAGAATTGGCTAAAATGGCCAAAACTTCGTTGTTTTTGCATTTTAAGGTCCCGAGGTGTAACAACCCGGGTTGTTACTCTAGCTAAATCTAGTTTAACTAAGCTAACCAAGCCTTGATTTTGATTCCATTGGATTCAATGGGTCATTTAAACCTAACCCTAGAAGTTTGAAATCATTCGGAGCTAAATTGGAAATTTTGGTATTTTTGGCTATTTTTGAGCTCTAGAAAATACCTAAATTAATTTGATTTCCAAATCAAAATCTGATTTCATTTTTGAATTCCCCACCCCCAAATTAGCTAAGAGTGAAATTTTGGGAATTTTTGGAGGTCATTTAGGCACATTTTGGATTTAATTTATATTGGTTCAATTGCAAATTAGGGTTTTAAACTATTTCTAATTGCAAATTTACCCTTTTCCAACGGTCGGCCGGTTCCCAAACCGCGGGCACCATCCGGGTCGTCCATTCCGCGGATTTAATCCAATGACCCGCGCCTTCGATTGGATCCGTCTCATCTCGACCATTTCGCAGTTCTGAGATCTCGATCCGACGACATCTAGGTCTCCGTCTTAAGTATCCCCGATCACCCGTTTGATCCTCAGATCTAATCTGATGGTCGATCCAGCCTCCTCGCACGAATGTTAGATGTCGGGAGATCAGAGCCGTTCCGCGTCAACTGGCGATCCATCAGACGGCCTGGCAACCCCCGCGACTTTGGATCGTCTTCCTCCCCAGCTAGTGCCCGACAGCTGAATTTTCCCGTACAGCCACATCCTCCAGCTGGTCTGCCACTCCCATGCCACATCAGGAAGACCATTGCGACCTTGCCCTAGCCTCCCTAGCACTCCCAGCCAAGCTTGAGGCCCGATCTACACCAATTCTGGCAATTGAGGGAGCACCTTCGGGCCGAGCCTAAGCCATGGCTCCAGACCTCAGCAGCTACCCTGGACCTCCGTGGAGTCTATAAATACCCTTGGGACTTCACGATGAGTCCCTTTGCTTACTGTGAATCCCCAATTGCCTAGCTGAAGGCCTGCTGGAACTCCTGTCACCTCAGAAATTTCCCAGCATCTCTGGAGCTTATGCCTGCTAATAGAGGGCCCGTCTGGTGTTCAGACCCCCTGTGAACCTTCGTCTGTCATCCAGGAAGCTCGAAGGCACTTCAATTTTCTCGGCCAAGCCTGCAACCTTGACTTCAGGTACTGCCTTCTCCCATGGATTTCCTTTGATCCAATTCCTCGTCTATCTCTGAATTGAGCCTCCGGATGTCGCCTAATTAGCCGTAGCCACTTAGGGAACTAGTCGTGATTGTCGCCCGAGGCTAGGCTAGCTCTAATCGATCATATCGATTGATTGAGCTAGCAGTCGAGCCATGGCTGAGTCCGAGTAAGGACCCAGCGATCGGTTGTGCCCCAAGTTATGAAACCATGGGGGTTCGACTTGCCTCACCTCCCTGAAAGTGTAGACATCGAACCCCGACTGATTAATGGCCTCTGTGAGGAGAATTATCTCCTCACAGTAAACCTTAAGCGTCCGTATCGAAGGCATCTCAGGCGAGTAGCACCCCATCGATCCAGAGGGATCTAGATGGGGGTTCTTACCTCAATCGACGTGTATTGGTGCCTTGAAGGTGTAGCCGTTGAGATCGAGATCTGGCATGGAGTGTGCGCAGAGAATTTCACATCTGAAGCTAACCCTAGGCGAACGGGTATCGAGCATATGCGCGAGGAAGACGACCCATTGGTGCTCCGGGTCGGGCGCGGTTCCAATTTTGGGCCGCGGCTATTAACTAATTATAGGAATGCATTTTTAATGGTTATTAATTTAATTAATCAATTCCTATGGTTTCAATTTAAATAAACATTCAGAATAAATTAATTTAATAACTTAAGCTCTACTAATCCAAATGGTATGATTTAATATACCATTTGAATCAAAAAAAATATAAGGAATCTAAATATAAAATAGAATCACAGATCCAATGATTGGATTTAAAATAATTGATTAAACCTTTTCTATTTTTAATTAAATCATAAGAAATTCAATTAATGACCAAACTAATTGATTAAGGGCTCTGATTGCTCAGTAAACCCTAAAGAATAATTTCACACCCTTAAAACTAATTTTGGATATTAAATTTTTTTAATCCCTCCTTAATCACCCAAATTAGAGATTAGTGAATAAAACCCTAATTAAGGCTTTGATTTTGGCAGGAGAAGTTCTTAATGCTATCCTAAGCATGGTGGGACCTCTGGATAAGGTTGGATTGCCCTAAGAATGCTTAAATTCACTAATCGCCCTAATTGGCTTAAGGGAGTGATTAGTGCTAATTAGCTTAATTAGGCTATCAAAACCTAAGATAAGGGTGTTTCCCTCTTTATTAATCAAAATGAAACACATTAAAATAGATTAGATTTAATTTGGATAACTAAACTTTAAAATCCCAATTTTTACCTTAAGAGGGGCATTTTGGTCATTTTGACCAAAATGTGCTTAAATGTCCCTTCAACCTTGGAAAATTCAGTAAGCCACCCTTAGATAGATTATAAATGTTTTACTAGACTCTTAGATTAATAATGATTGATCATGTGGAAGTTACTTAAGAAATCTTCAATTAGCCCTAATTAAGACACTTAAACCTTAAGTGATCATAAGAAAGTCACTTAGCCCTAATATTTGAATCTAATGATTTTAAATTTTAGTCTAATAAACTCAACTAATTTAGTTTATGAGCTTAAATTTATAAAAGAGATATATTTAGGAAATCCTAAGTTAGAAAACTAGTTAAGTCTAAGGTGATCAGATCTTAGATCTTGGATCCTAGACTTTAGATCTTCTACTTGAATCAAACTATCTCCAATTGAAATTCTTAAATGATTTATTGTTTAATCTTTTGAAGCCTTTCATGTGGGTATAGGATGATTCAATCTATAAGATAATGGAATTATCTTAAAAGATTGAATATAGATCTTAGATTCTCAAAATTCTTAATTGATAATTTTATCTTATAATCAGTAGAATAACCCTTCACTAAGTTCATAGTTCTTGGATCTTTCAGCTCATAGGATTCTTCACTTTTAACTTAGGGTTAGAGTGTGAACCCTAGATCCTAGTTAGGATACTACTTTGGATTTAGGATTTGAACACCAAAGTGGGGGTTTAAGTCCAAAATCCTTAAATCTTGATTTATTTGATCAAGATTTGGGTAAGAATTAGGTCATTAATTTATTTACTTAAACCTTATAGTCATCACATGATTTTGGATTAAAACTTATTAAGTTCTAATATTAATTTTAAGGACGTAAATCTGAGATTCTACTAGATAGATGGATATTGGAGATCCTAAACCTGTACCTTCTTAGAGTAGCTAGATTGGGTAAATAGATAACAACCGATATCACATAAGTTTAGATTGAGTCCTTTGCTTACTTGGATTTGATTTGCATGGCATACCTTAGTTATTGAGCCTTATTCCTTGAGCATAATAGGAGAACTTAGGATATGGATGATACATCCTAAGTTAGTGATTGAATTGCATATCATTTAGTTCTTACTTTGCTTGCAGTTGGTAGAATATGTCCTAGCGTAGTCTGCCTCTTTAGTAATAGTATTATGTAGGATTGACCCAGGCCTAGAGGATTGGGATGGCCTATTAGCTGGGTATTGATTGATATTTTAGTATTGGGGGCCCTGGATGTCCTATTGGCTGGTATGGCAGTACTATGTCTTAGGCTTATTGCTACTTTAGCTGGATTATTCAGTATTTTTTTTTTGCTTTGCAACATACTTTAGTGGCCTTATTTTCAGTATTTGCTTACTTTTGCCACATGTCTCAGTGGATTTTACATGGATTGCCTTGCTTTTTCTACATGTTTCTGTGGATTTCCTTACCTTATTTTCCTTTGTATTAATTAGCATGTTGTATGTATACTCTTATGATTTACTTATGTACATTTGCATGTTTAGGATACTAATATTGTATGTTTATTTCAGCATTGATGTTCTTTATATACTCAGCATGTGTTAATATGATCACAAATATGTTAGGTTCTGAATTTGCATTATAGTTGATGTTTCTTTTAGCTTTAGTATTACCTTGTTTATTTGGCATGGTATATAACTTTTCATACTAGTTGTTTGCTATAAATGGATCTCATTACTGCTTGCATATTTAGTTAAATTGAAATGTGATATCTTAAAATATTCAGTTCATTAAAATAGCCTAAAATATACTTAGACAATTGTCTAACTGTAACCTTTTTATTTTGTTGGCTGGGGCCCTGGCATTTGTGATACCGACAAATGTCAGATTCAGACTTGTTCGTGGGCAGTGCTGCAGGAGAGGAGCCCGTTCTAGAGGAGGACCTTGCTGTTGTAGTTTAGATAGATTCTGTATTTCTTTTCAGTGAGATTGAGAGACCTTTGTATTTTCTTTTAAAACTTCAGTTTGTAATAATTAATTCTAGATGTATTTCATTTCTGCATTGTGATGAGTTACTATATTATCTTCTTTCCTTTTCTACTATGTTGTGCTTGTGGATATTACTACTCACCTATTGCTTCAGTCACTTTGATATTTATATATATATTGATGAATGTTATAGTACTTAGTGACAAGTCATTGGCTTAAGGCAGGTTGGGTTTACCTAACTTTACTTAAGTTGGAGATTTGCCACAGTTGGAGCATCGTACTTCCTATTATTAGTATGGGGGCCCCACAATTGGTATCAGAGAATACCATAAGGTGTCAAAATGGGATCTACAATTCCTTTCTATCTAATGGACCATTCTTCTGAATATACAAACATCAATATATGTAACATCCATGACATAGTAGCATCAATAACTCTATGTAAAATGTAGAAGAAGAATACTCCCATCCTAATAATCTAGTCATCTTGAGTCTAACAAAAAAAACTTAATAAAATTCTGTCCTCATAGTCAAATAAATTCTGGAGAATCCGATATAGACTATTATCTGCATGCTTTCAAGATAGGTTGGAACTGTAGTTTCATGTGGAGGTAGGAAAGCAACTGGCAGATTGAAGGAGTTTCAGCAAAAGGGACCTTGGTCCTGGATAAGCTCCTATAGAAAGCAGTATACCGAGGGCTCAACTTTCCCATATACGCAAAGGAGTGGTTGAGCCGAGTGGAGTCTATTTTGATGCACATATAGTGTCCCGAGTTGCTTTATGTAGACATTGTGCCAGACCTGATGTTGGAATACGCTGGAGTCTGATGGTATGAAACTATTGCAAGGCTCGAGAAGAAGCGTAATAGAAAGCGTCGGGAAGTCACTTTTGAGGACTTTTGTGTAACCTTTAGGGCAGAATATATTGATAATGTCTGAGTACTAGTTAGGATAATTATTATCTCATTTTTAAGCAACCCTAGTAAACTTACAGTTTTGGCATTGTAATCTCTTATTTCCATAATTAATGAAAGATTTTGATTTCTCTTCCTTATAATAAATATTTATCTTCTTTTCTTAATTAAACTAGAATGCATTCCGGATCACCACCTACCATTACTCCTGTCAAGAACACTGTTGCCTCTAGTAGTTCTAACGATGAGGTGGCTCATCTGCGAGCCATGATGGCAACTCTGTTAGAAAATCAAGCTCAGCAGGTGATCATCGTACAAAAACTACTAAGTGATCGTGCAACTCCAGTCACTGTTGTTGCTCCAACAGTCCATGCTCCGCAAGCTGCTTCTTCTTCACATCACCCAGTGGATAATCTCCTTCACAATTTCCTGAGATTAATGCCTCCAACCTTTGGCGGGAATCTATCACCAATGGATATTGCCGATTGGCTGAAGGCTATGGAAAAAGATCTGATTAGTCTGAAGATTCTGAACTCCGAAGCCGTCCGTCTCACCACCCATCTGTTCTACGCCGAGACAGAATATTGGTGGGAAGAAGTCAGAAACACCCAGTTTGTCAATTATGAACTATACGACATTCCCTGGGATGCATTTGTTGAAGCCTTCAAGGCTGAATTCATTCCCCCATCTGCGCAAAACATTATCGCTGACACGATCATAAGGTTAACTCAAGGGAATCATTCAGTCGCTGAATACGAAAGGGAGTTTCGTAGATTGATCTGTTTTGCGCCAGAAGTCACTCAATCTGAATCAGCTAAGTGCCACCGCTTTCTCTGTGGACTTCGAGATTCACTGAAGAATCAAATCATACCACTATGCTTAACTAGCTTCTTCAAGTTAGTAGAAATAGCTAAAGTAATTAAGCATCACCAATCTGAAGATAATCTCAAGCGGCGGGCACAAACAACTCATAACCCACAGGAAACCTTCAAGAGGCACAGGTCTAATCCTGCAAAGGTCAATCAACTTGAAGCTGCACCAAACTCGGAACCCGTTCAAAGCTGTAATAGGCCACATCCCTATGGTAAGTGTTACCACACTACCAAAGGTGTTTCAATTGTCAGTGTACAGGTCATAGGTTCTACCAGTGCGACCACACGGAAACAGTGGATGGAGTTCCAATGAATCCCTATCCGAAGAAGCAAGTGTTCAGAGCGACTCCACTAAACCAGAGAGAACCAAATCCAGCTATAATTCCAGCATCTGCTTCTGAAGTTGCTCACACGCAGCCACCAGCTCCTAACTCTCAGAACTATTCCCGAAGGCAGACCAACAATCGTCCTACTGGTCCTGCATGAGTATATGCCTTAACTCCTATCGAAGCTGCAGAAGATAACAATGTGGTTTCATGTACACTTCTCTGAACTTTTCCTTTGATAATTGCATTGCTATATTCTCACTCCTTGCAAATTATTAATGTAATTCGTATGAACTAGGCACACTTTATTTCAACAACCAACCTTATAATGTATTATTCGATATCGGTGCTAGTCACTTGTTTATCTCTGAACGATTTACCAATAACCTTAAACTTCACACCTACAACTTAGCACAAACATTGAGTGTTGGGCTTCCATCTAAAACTCAACTAAGTGCTAATAAATTCTGTAATATCAAAGTTTCGATAAATGACCAAGAATTTTAGGCCAAACTAATCATCCTGCCAATAGCCAACTTTGATATTATCCTTGGAATGAATTGGCTCAGAAACAATAATGCTGTGATAAACTACCATAAAAAGAAAGTTACTCTCCATTCCCAGGGCAAGCCTGAAATATTTGTAGGAAAAACTAGCATGCAGTTATCCTTAATAAATGCAATTAAAGCTAAACAGTTGATTGTTAAGGGTTGTAATGCTTACCTAGTTACCATGATGGGTGAAACAAAAGAGAGTATCTCTCTTTCTGATTGTAAGGTAGTCAAAGAATTTGCCGATATGTTCCCAGAAGAATTGCCTGGTGTACCTCCTTTCAGAGAAGTAGAATTCTCTATTGAATTGATCCCTGGTACCCATCAAATATCCAAAGCACCTTATAAAATGGCACCTAAGGAGCTTTAGGAGCTCAACGAGCAATTGCAAGAGCTCTTGAAAAAAGGCTTCATCAGGCCAAGTATGTCTCCTTAGGGAGCGCCAATTTTATTTATGAAAAATAAACAAGGATCTATGCGTATGTGTACAGATTATCGTGAATTGAATAAGGTCATCATAAAGAACAAATGCCCACTGCCTAGAATTGATGATTTGTTCGACCAGTTATCCAGAGCTGTTATATTTTCCAAGATCGATTTAAGGTCTGGATACCATCAACTGCGAGTAAAAGAAGATGATGTAGGGAAGACTACCTTCCGTACCCGTTATGGCCACTTTGAGTTTTTGGTGATGTCATTCGGACTCACCAATGCACCATCAATCTTTATGGATTTGATGCAATGAGTGCTAAAACCGTATTTGGACAAGTTTGTGATCGTCTTCATTGACGATATTCTCATTTATTCCAAAACTCTGAGAGATCATGAGGAACATCTGAGGTTAGTATTAGAAACTTTATGTGAGCACCAACTGTATGCCAAGTTCTCCAAGTGCGAGTTCTGGCTCAATTCCATTGCATTCTTGGGGCACGTAGTCAATGCTCAGGGTATTCGGGTAGATCAGAGTAAAGTAAGTGCTATTCAGGACTGGGCTTAACCTAAGTCTGTCACTGACATTAAAAGTTTCCTGGGATTGGCGGGATACTACAGGAAGTTTGTTAAAGGCTTTTCTCAGATTGCTTCGCCATTGACTAAATTGACTCAAAAGGTTGTTCCGTTCATTTGGAGTTCAGAATGCAAGGAAGCATTTCAAACTCTAAAAGATGCACTTTCTACCACTCCAGTTCTTATTTTACCTAAAGAAGGTTTAACTATCAAGTATATATCGATGCCTCTGGAATCGGTCTAGGTTGTGTGTTAATGCAAGAGGGTAAGGTAATTACCTACGCCTCTCGTCAGTTAAGACCCCAAGAGCGAAATTATCCAGTTCATGATCTTGAACTTGCAGCTGTGATATTTGCCTTGAAAATATGGCGTCACTATCTGTACAGAGTGTAGTGTTCAATTTTCACTGATCATCAAAGTTTGAAGTACATCTTCACCTAGAGAGAGTTGAATTGCCTCCAGAGAAGATGGTTGGAGCTCATCAGCGATTATGACCTCAGTATCCAATATCATCCAGGAAAAGCGAATGTAGTGGCTGATGCTCTTAGCCGTCGTGCTACTTTGACCTCTATGATGCATCCAGTTCTTTAGAACATGAATTTCGTAAGCTCGAGATTTCTCCAGTCAGTGGTGATATGCTGAGTTCGCTATTAGCAAATATTAATGTGGAACCCATTTTCCATCGAGACGTCTCTATCTCGCAAACCAAAGATAATGAGTATTTGAAATTTAAAGCAGATATTGAAGGTGGTCTTTATCATGATCTGCAGTTGCGGAATGGTGTAATTTATCAAGGTAATCGATTGTGGATTCCTAAGTCCATGCATCAAGAAGTGTTAGTTGAAGGCCATAATTCAGGATATCATATTCATCCCAGTAGTACTAAGATGTATCAGGACCTGAAACAATCATTTTGGCGTCCAGGTAAGAAGAAAGATGTAGCGACTTTGTGGCCAAATGTCATGCATGTAATTTAGTGAAGGCCGAACACCAAAGACCTCGTGGTCTTCTGCATCCATTAGATATCCCTGAATGGAAATGGTTCGATATATCTATGAATTTTGTCATGGGATTGCCTCGTGCAAAATTAGGTGCCGATGCGATCTGGGTGATAGTAGACCACTTAACTAAATCAACACATTTTCTTCCTTTCCGTCAAACTGATTCTGTAGAGAAGTTAGCAAAACTCTACATCAAAGAAATTGTCAGATTGCATGGGATTCCAAAATCAATCGTGTCCGATAGAGATAGCCGATTTACTTCCAAGTTTTGGCAAGCTGTGCATCAAGACCTGGGTACTACTTTAGCCATGAGTACAGCTTTTCATCCTCAAACGGATGGTCAAACTAAAATAGGGAACCAAGTTTTGAAAGATTTTCTTAGACTATGTATTCTTGATTTTGTTGGTTCATGGAAAGATCACATTCCGTTAGTGGAGTTTGCCTACAATAACAGTTTTCAAGCCAGTATTAAGATGGTTCCTTATGAAGCGTTGTATGGTAAAAAATGCAGTACTCTTCTAGCTTGGTCAAAACAGGAAGCGTTCAGCTCTTTGGTTCAGAATTAGTTGAAGAAACCAGTAGTAAGATCAAATTAATTCAACAGAGAATTCGTTCAGCTCAAGATCGTCAAAGCAAGTATTATGATGTCATCACCGTCTCCTAGAATTCAATGAGGGAGATTCTGCTTATCTAATGATCAGTCCAATGAAAGGTGTCTTCAGATTTGGCGTAGCTTAAAAACTTAGTCCCCGCTATGTTGGACCTTTTAAGGTTTTGGCCAAAATAGGATCATCTGCCTACCAGTTAAGTCTTCCTGATGGCTTTGCAGTTGTTCACAACGTATTTCATGTATCATCATTGAAAAGATGTCTCTGAGACCCTTCTCATCTCGTTCAACTTCCAGCAGTAGAGATTCCACCTGATCTTTTATATGTTGAAGAACCTATCAGAATCCTAGCTCACGATCAGAAGCAGCTAAGGAATCGCTCAATTCCTATGGTTAAAATTCAGTGGAAGAACCAAACTTTGAAAGAATCTACTTGGGAGAAAGAGGTGGATATTCGCAATAAATATCCATAGCTCTTCGCGAACCCAGGTATTATCCTTCTCTCTTTTTCCATCTTTTGTATTTTCTTTGATCTATTAAACCCCAGTAGAAATTTCTTAACATAGGTGATGTCAGGGACGACATCATTCTTAAGTGGGGGAGTCTGTAACAACCTGGTTGTTACTCTAGCTAAATCTAGTTTAATTAAGCTAACCAAGCCTTGATTTTGATTCTATTGGATTTAATGGGTCATTTAAACCTAACCCTAGAAGTTTGAAATTAATCAGAGCTAAATTGGAAATTTTGGTATTTTTGGCTATTTTTGAGCCCTAGAAAATACTTATATTAATTTGATCTCCAAATCAAAATCTGACTTCATTTTTGAATTCCCCACCCCCAAATTAGCTAAGGGTGAAATTTTGAGAATTTTTGGAGGTCATTTAGGCACATTTTGAATTTAATTTAAATTGGTTCAATTACAAATTAGGGTTTTAAGCAATTCCTAATTGCAAATTTACCCTTTTCCAACGGTCGGCCAGTTCCCAAACCGCGGGCGCCATCCAGGCCGTCCATTCCGCGAATTTAATCCAACGGCCCGCGCCTTCGATTGGATCCGTCTCATCTCGACTGTTCCGCGATTTTGAGATCTCGATCCGACGGCATCTAGGTCTCCATCTTAAGTATCCCCGATAGCCCATTTGATCCTCAAATCTAATCTGACAGTCGATCAAGCCTCCTCACATGGATGTTAAATGTCAGGAGATCAGATCCATTCTGCGTCAATTAGCGATCCATCAAACGGCTCTGGCAACCCCCGCGATTGTGGATCATCTTCCTCCCCAGCTCGTGCCCGATAGCCGAATTTTCCCATACAGCCACGTCCTCCAGTCGGTCTGCCACTCCCGTGCCACGTCAGAAAGACCATTGCGACCTTGCCCTAGCCTCCCTAGTACTCCCAGCCAAGCTTTAGGCCCGGTCTACACCAATTCTGGCAATTGAGGGAGCACCCTCGGGCTGAGCCTAAGCCATGGCTACAGACCTCGGCAGTCACCCTGGACCTTCGTGGAGCCTATAAATACCCGTGGGACTTCACAGTGAGTCCCTTTGCTCACTGTAAATCCCCAATTGCCTAGCTGAAGGCCTGCTGGAGCTCCTGTCACCTCGGCGATTTCCCAGCGTCTCTGGAGCTTAGGACTACTGATAAAGGGCCCATCTGGTGTTCAGACCCCTTGTGAACCTTCGTCTGTCATCCAGGAAGCTCAAAGGCACTTCAATTCCCTCGGCCAAGCCTGCAACCTTAACTTCATGTACAACCTTCTCCCATGGATTTCCTTTGATCCAATTCCTCATCTGTCTCTACATTGAGCCTTTGGATGTCGGCTAATTAGCCATAGCCACTTAAGGAACAAGTCGTGATTGTTGCCGGGAGCTAGGCTAGCTCGAATCGATCGATTGAGCTAGTGGCCGAGCCATGGCTAAGTCCGAGTAAGAACCCAGCGATCGGCTGCGCCCCAGGTTATGAAACCATGGGGGTTCCACTCGCCTCACCTCCCTGAAGGTGTAGGCATCAAACCCTGGCTGATTAATGGCCTCTATGAGGAGAATTATCTCCTCACAGTAAACCTTAAGCGTCTGTATCGAAGGCGTCTCGGGTGAGTAGCACCCTGTCGATCCAGAGGGATCCAGATGGGGGTTCTTACCTCAATTGACGTGTATTGGTGCCTTGAAGGTGTAGCCGTTGAGATCAAGATATGGCGTGGAGTGTGCGTAGAGAATTTTATGTCTGAAGCTAACCCTAGGCGAGCGGGGGTACCGGCCGTAGGCGCGAGGAAGATGATGCATTGGTGCTCCGGGTCGGGCCAACCCGTGACTCGCGCGGTTGCGATTTTGGGCCGCGGCTATTAACTAATTATAGGAATGCATTTTTAATGGTTATTAATTTAATTAATCAATTCCTATGGTTTCAATTTAAATAAACATTCAGAA
Source organism: Gastrodia elata (assembly GCA_016760335.1). Taxonomy (NCBI): domain Eukaryota; kingdom Viridiplantae; phylum Streptophyta; class Magnoliopsida; order Asparagales; family Orchidaceae; genus Gastrodia; species Gastrodia elata. The sequence continues at coordinate 35,482,424 of CM028682.1, forward strand.
TAAATTCATTTAATAACTTTAGCTATACTGATCCAAATAGTATGATCCAATATACCATTTGAATTAGAAAAATACAAAGAATCTAAATATAAAATAAAATCACAGATCCAATGGTTGGATTCAAAATAATTGATTATACCTTTTCTATTTTTAATTAAATCATAAGAAATTCAATTAATGACCAAACTAATTGATTAAGGGCTCTAATTGCTCAATAAACCCTAAGAAATAATTTCAAACCCTTAAAACTAATTTTGGATATTAAATTTTTTTAATCACTCCTTAATCACCCAAATTAGAGATTAGTGAATAAAACCCTAATTAAGGCTCTGATTTTGGCAAGAGAAGTTCTTAATGCTATCCTAAGCATGGTGGGACCTCTGGATAAGGTTGGATTGCCCTAAGAATGCTTAAATTCACTAATCACCCTAATTAGCTTAAGGGAGTGATTAGTGCAAAGTAGCTTAATTAGGTTGTCAAGACCTAAGATAAGGGTGTTTCCCTCTTCATTAATCAATATGAAACACATTAAAATGGATTAGATTTAATTTGGATAACTAAACCTTAAAATCCCAATTTTTGCCTTAAGAGGGGCATTTTGGTCATTTTGACCAAAATGTGCTTAAACGCCCCTTCAACCTTGAAAAATTCAGTAAGCCACCCTTAGATAGATTATAAATGTTTTACTGAACTCTTATATTAATAATGATTAATCATGTGGAAGTTACTTAAGAAATCTTCAATTAGCCCTAATTAAGACACTTAGACCTTAAGTGATCAAAAGGAAGTCACTTAGCCGTAATATTTGAATCTAATGATTTTAAATTTCAATCTAATAAACTCAACTTATTTAGTTTATGAGCTTAAATTTATAAAAGAGACATATTTAGGAAATCCTAAGTTAGAAAACTAGTTAAGTCTAAGGTGATCAGATCTTAGATCTTAGATACTAGACTTTAGATCTTCTACTTGAATCGAACTATCTCCAATTGAAATTCTTAAATGATTTATTGTTTAATATTTTGAAGCCTTCCATGTGGGTATAGGATGATTCAATCTATAAGATAAGGAATTATCTTAAAAAGATTGAATATATATCTTATATTCTCAAAAGTTCTTAATTCATAATTTTATCTTATAATCAGTAGAATAACCCTTCACTAAGTTCATAGTTCTTAGATCTTTCAGCTCATAGGATTCTTCACCTTTAAATTATGGTTAAAATGTGAACCCTAGATCCTAATTAGGATATAACCTTGGATTTAGGATTTGAACACCAAAGTGGGGGTTTAAGTCTAAAATCCTTAAATCTTGATTTGTTTGATCAAGATTTGGGTAAGAAAGCAAAATATTAATAAATTAGGTCATTGATTTATTTACATAAACCTCCTAGTCATCACATGATTTTGGAAGAGAACTTATTAAGTTCTAATATTAATTTTAATGACGTAAATCTGAGATTTTACTATATAGCTAGATATTAGAGATCCTAAACTTGTACCTTCTCAGAGTAGCTAGATTGGGTAAATAGATAACAACATAGATCACATAAGTCTAGATTGAGTCCCTTGCTTACTTGGATTTGATTTGCATGGAAAACATTGTTTATTAAGCCTTATTCCTAGAGCATAATAGGAGAACTTAGGATATTGATGATACATACTAAGTTAGTGATTGAATTGCATATCATTCAGTTCTTGCCTTGCTTGCAGTTGTTAGAATATATCCTAGCATAGTCTGCCTCTTCAGTAATAGTATTATGTAGGATTGACCCAGGCTTAGAGGATTGGGATGGCCTATTGGCTGGGTATTGATTGATATTTTAGTATTGGGGGCCCCGGATGGTCTAGCGCTGGTATGGCAGTACTATATCTTAGGCTTATTACTACTTTAGTTGGATTGTTCAATATTATTTTCTATTTGCTTTGCCACACTTCAGTAGCCTTATTTTCAGTATTTGCTCGCTTTTGCCACATATCTCAGTGGCTTTCTTTACCTTCTTTTCCTTTGTATTAATTAGCATATTGTATGTATACTCTTATGGTTTACTTATATACATTTGCATGTTTAGGATACTAGTATTGTATATTTATTTCAGCATTGATGTTCTTTATATACTCAGCATGTGTTAATATGATCACAAGCATGTTAGGTTCCGAATTTGCATTATAGTTGTTATTTCTTTTAGCTTTAGCATCACCTTGTTTATTTGGCATGGTATGTTACTTTTCATACTAATTGTTCACTATAAATGGATAATTTATAGTTACTCATCCCTTCACAGCTTATTGCTTCCATTACTGCTTGTATGTTTAGTTAAATTAAAATGTGATATCTTAAAATATTCAATTCATTAAAATAGCCTAAAATATACTTAGACAATTGTCTAACTGTAACATTTTTTGTTTTATTTGCTGGGGCCCTGGCATTTGTGATACCAACAAATGTCAGATTCAGACTTGTTCGTGGGCAGTGCTGCAGGAGAGGAGCTCGTTCAGGAGGAGGACCTTGCTGTTGCAGTTTAGATAGATTTTATATTTCTTTTCAGTGAAATTGAGAGACCTTTGTATTTTCTTTTAAAAATTCAGTTTGTAATAATTAATTATAGATGCATTTCATTTTTGCATTGTGATGAGTTACTATATTGTCTTCTTTCCTTTTCTACTATGTTGTGCTTGTGGATGTTACTACTCGCCTATTGCTTCTGCCACTTTGATATATATATATATATATATATATATATATATATATATATATATATATATATATTGATGAATGTTATAGTACTTGGTGACAAGTCCTTAGCTTATGGCAGGTTGGGTTTACTTAACTTTACTTAAGTTGGGGATTTGCCACAGTTGGAGCACTGTACTTCTTATTGTCAGTACAGGGGCCCCACACTAGGATCCTACTGGGACTGAATTATATCAAATTTGAGCATTGCATAAAATTCTATGTGAAAATTAAATTTAAAAGATATCTTTTATAACATGTGCTTAAAATCTCTTATAAAACTTTGTGCCAAATATTAAAAAGTAGGATCCTTGAATGCTTGTATTGGCTAAGTAGGTCTTAATAACCAAATTGCATGAAACCTAAGCCTTATAGAATTGTAATCAAGTGCTAACCCCTTTATTTTGATTTAGAATTTGATTAGCCTTAATTACCTTCTATATTATGTCACCTTTACAATTATATGCTTTCATGATATTAGGATGCATGCTAGAGAACATTAATATTTAATTGGACACTTTGGTATGTTTAAATTGACATTAAACTATGCTTGAATGTAAGAATCTTAAGAACTTAATTAAGTAGATGATACTTAATCTAAATCTAAAATTTGACATCAATAATACACCAATAATATATTGATTTGTTATTGATCTTTAAGTCAACCATTAATCTTAATTTTAGTAAGGCTAGGGGTTAAACCTTAACTTGTCTTGATTAAGATCTAAACCTTAATCACCTTAATCAAGTAACTTTGATTGAAAGATAATTCAATTGACATGATTCTAATAATGCATATGATTTGACATTGATCTTAAATCATTGAATTAGAAGTACTAAGGTTAATATTAAATACGTGTGATTGAATCATCTGAATCTATACTTTAGTCTTTGATTTTCTCTTAAATAAGACTATTAGCATAGGATGGATAATAAAATTGTAATGATTTATGAAACGATCTAACTATAATAATATCTTTGATTTCACCCCATGATTGTAGAATAAAGTATGATCTGATGGATTTTATTCATCTGATCTGATTACTTTAATCTAAGTCTAAAAAATAAACATTAAAATTTAACTTAAGAGGTAGAAGAGTGAGATCTTAAGGGTCTTACTTTAGGATCATTCTTAAAATGCTTAAAGACCTTAAATATTGATACATTGAGGTAGGAAGAACTTTGTAACTTATTGAGGTAGAATCTTAGATGATCCTTCATAACCATAGAAGTTGACCTTGATACCTCGTTGTATGAATCACCTAAAGTACTTAGAATGGAACTTCCCCCTTAAGGTAGAAATCATTATTGAGTGATCTCCATGATCACATCCTTGGAGCTTTGTGTAGGACTCACCCATTTATAGTAAGAATTAATAGCTTTGATGAATCCTTGTTGATTCAATAGAATCTTCTGAACCCAAATTATTGGTGGGGTTTAGTAGGGTATACCCATAGTGCTGAATTATTTCAGTAGTATTCAGGATTGGTTGATTCACTCTAATGTGGACTTATGACCAGATTCTATCCCGAGGGATTAGACGAATACAGTCCTATTAGAGTAAATCTTCCAAGACTAAGAGTGTTACAATCAGTGAACAAGATCCTTAGTTTGAGATATAAACTATGACCGGGTTCTTCCTCCTATCGTAGTGCACTTCGATAAGTGCAGTTTAAGCAAACTAAGTATCTCAAGTCACTTTGCGTAGAATACTAAGTATGCTTGTAATTAGGTTATTTTATGTCTTAGCTTGAGATATAAATTGTGATCAAGATCTGCCTCCTATCGAAGTGCGCTTCGATAAGTGCAGTTTAAAACAAGCTAAGGGTTAAATCCACCTTTCTTAGAAACATGCTAAATATGTGTATACAACCTTCCTAACTAATATTTTTTAAGTAAACTCTCAACTTTAACAAATTATCAAACTAGAATATATGAGTCATATCCTTCATTTTAATAGGATTCTACATAATGGAGACCTTGAATTTATTTTTGGATTTTAAAGCATTTTTTGGGTTTCTGAATTGTTGAATTTTAAGGCATGTAGCATAAACATGAGCATTGTGTATGAGTATTAGTGATGATTTATGAATTACGAAATGTTGCATATACCAATCGGGGAATTTGCAGCATGACTAGTACTGGATTCCCAACCTGGTATATGTAGACATTGGACCATACGATTCATACCCGTTTAGTGATATTTTGGTTGCAAATCAGTACATACAATATTTTGGCATATTCAGATGCATGGTTTCAGTAGCATATTATATCTAGGCATATACAGATGCATGACTTCAGTGACATACGAGCAACTTCAGATGTAGGTGCTGGCATTATAGCCAGCTTTGGTTCTCTCTAGTTCATCGGAGTTGCTCTGAACACTTGCTTCTTCTGATAGGGCTTCATTGGAACTCCATCCACTGTTTCTGTGTAGTTACAATAGTAGAACATGTGGCCTGTGCACCCATAATTATAGCACTTCTGGCCAAAGTGGTAACACTTGCCATACGGATGAGGCTTAGTACAGCTTTGAATTTGTTCGGCAGTTGGTGCAGCTTCTAGTTGATAGACCTTCACAGGATTAGACTCGTGTCTCTTGAAGTTTCCCTGCGGGTTCAGGGTCGTTTGTGCTTTTCATTTGAAATCCCCTTCAAATTGGTGATGCTCAATCACTTTAGCCATTTCCACTAGCTTGAAGAAGCTAGTCAGGCAGAGTGGCACGATATGATTCTTCAGTAAATCTTGGAGTCCACAGAGAAAATGGTGGCACTTATCTGACTCAAAATGGGTAACTTTTGGCACAAAGCAAATCAACCTACGAAATTCCCTTTCGTATTCAGCCACCGAACGACTCCCCTGAGTCAACCTTATAATCGTGTCTGCAATAATTTCTTATGCAGATGGGGGAATGAATTCAGTTTTGAAGGCTTCGACAATTCGTAGTCAGTGAACATGGTATTTCGGACCTCTTCCCACCAATATTTTGATTCGCGTGAAATATACATGTAGCAAGACAGACAGCTTCTGAGTTCGGGATCTTCAGACTAATGAGATCCCTTTCCATGGCCTTCAACCTGTTGGCTGTATCCATTAGTGATAGATTCCCACCAAAGGTTGGAGGTCTTAACCTCAAGAAATTGTAAAGGAGATTATCCATCGAGTGATGGAAAGAAAAAGCAGGTTGTGAGGCAGGGACCATAACAGTGGTTGGAACAAAATGTTCACTCAGCATCTTCAGCATGACGATTGCCTATTGGACTTGGTTCTCCAACAGGGTTGCCACCATTGCTCGCAGGTGAGCTACTTCATCATTAGAACTACTGGAGGCGATGGCGTTCTTAATAGGAGTAACGGCAGGTGGTGATCTATGATTTATTCTATTTAAGTAATATATACCATGTCTTAGAATTTTATTGAATGAAGACAGTCGATAGATATCAAAAAATTTTCATTACTTGCTAAAATAAAGGATTACATAAGATTTAGAAAATGTCAAAAAGCATATTCTACTAGAATCTGTAAGCCAAAAGATAACAATTGTCCTAACTAACATTCAGATATCCTTAATATACTCAGCCCTAAAGGCCATACAAAAGTCCTCAAAAGTCACTTCCTGATGCTTCCTCTTACGCTTCCTCTCGAGCCTCCTCATGGTGTCGTACCACCAGACTCCTGTGTAATCCAGCATCAGATCCATCACAATGTTCACGTAGAGTGACTCGGGACACTCTATATGTATCAAGATTGACTCCACTCGGCTCAACCATTCCTTTGCGTATATAGGAAAGTCAAGCCCTCGGTACACTACTTGATGTAGAAGCTTGTCCAAGACCAAGGTCCCTCTTGTCGAAACTCCTTCAATATGCCAGTTACTTTCCTATCTACATTTGAAACTATAGTTCCAAGCTAACTTGAAGGCAAGCAAATAGTAGTCCACATCAGACTCTCCAGAATCCATTTGACTCTAAAGAAATAATTCTATTAGGTTTTTATTAGCCTCAAGATGACTTGATTGTTAGGATGTGAGTATTCTTCTTCTACATTTTTTGTAGAGTTACTGATACGACTATGTTATGGATGCTACATATATTGATGTTTGCAATTCAGAAGAATGGTCCATTAAGTAGAAAGGAATCATAGATCCTATTCTGACACCTTATAATGTTCTCTGATACCAACTATGGGGCCCCCCGTACTAACAATAGGGAGTCCGATGCTCCCACTGTGGCAAATCCCCAGCTTAAGTAAAGTCGGGTGAAACCCAACCTGCCTTAAGCCAAGGACTTGTCACCTGAATACTATAAATATTCATGAATATATATACGTATATCAAAGTGGCGAAAGCATAAAAATATAACGTAACATCCACAAGCACAACATAGTAGAAAGAAGAGAACAAAATAGTAACTCAGCTCAAGTGCAGAAAGTAAAATATATCCAGAATTTAATAATTACATCTTTATTAAATAAAAAATATAAAAGTCTCTCAATCTTACTAAAAGAAAAAGTAAAGTCTATCTAAGCTGCAGTAGAACGATCCTCCTCCTACATTGGCTCCTCTCCTGCAGCACTGCCCACGAACAAGTCCGAATCTGACATTTGTCAGTATCACAAATGCCAGGGCCCTAGCCAACAAAATAAAAAAGATACAGTTAGACAATTGTCTAAGTACATTTTAGGCTATTTAAATGAACTGATTAATTAAAGATATCACATTTGATTAATCTAACATGCAAGAAATTATGAGGTGCAACAAGCTATACAAGAAACAATGTAACTATAAACTATCCATTTATAGCAATCAACAGTATGTGAAATAATATACAAAACATGAAGGTAAGCAAGGTGAAGCTAAAAACAAAAGTAATTGCAACTACTGTAATAAATTTGATCTTAACATGATTATGATAACATTAAAATATGCTAATTATAAAAGAACACAAGTACTAAATATAACAAGAAATTCTAACATTCTAAACATGCTAATATATATAACTAATCCATAAGAGTATACATACAACATGTAGATTGATATAAAAAGGAAAGACCACTAAGACATGTGGCAAAAAGCAAAACAATCAATGCACCGTAAAGCTACTAAGACATGTGGCAAAGCAAGCAAGTACTGTAAGAAAGACTACTGAAACATGTGGTACAACAAACAAAACTGAAACTAGACTAGAGTAGCAGTAAGCCTAAGATATAGTACTGCTATATCAGACAATAGGCCATACAGGGCCTCAGAACTGAGAGTTCAACTATAACCATCCTAGACATCCAATACACTAGGCCTGAGTTGAACTCATAGAATAAGTCTATAACCATCCTAGACATCCAATACGCTAGGCTTGAGACTATTCTATAATAATACAAGAATTGAAGAGGCAGACTAAGCTATGACATACTCTACTAACTGAAAACACTGCAAGAACTAGATGAATGATATGCTTTACAAACACTAACTTATGATGTATCATCCATATTCTAAGTTCTCCTATTATGCTCAAGAAATAAGGCTCAATATCTAAGGTATGCCAAGCTATCCAGTCAAAGTAAGCAAGAGAATCAATCTAGACTTATGTGATATCTATTATTATCTAATTTTTCCAATCTAACTATTCTGAGAAGATACAAGTTTATGATCTCTAATATCCAACTATCAAGTAAAATCTCAGATTTATGATCTTAAAGTTAATAGTATAACTTAGCAAGTTTTAATTCAAAATCATATGATGACTATAAGGCTTAAACAAATGAATTACAACCTAATTATTAATATTTTTCTCTCTTACCCAAATCTTGATAAAGTAAATCAAGATTTAAGGATTTTGGATTTGAAATCCACTTTGGTGTCCAAATCCTAAATCACAGATGACGTCCTAATAAGGATCTATGGTTCATACTTAATTCCCAAGTTAAAGATAAGGAATCCTATAAGCTGAAAGATCCAAGAGCTAAGAACTTAGTAAAAGGTTACCCTAGTGATTATAAGATAAAATAATCAATTAAAAACTTAAGAATCTAAGATCTATATTCAATCTTTTAGATAATTTCATTATCTTATAGATTGAATCAATCATATACCCATATGGAATGCTTCAAAAGAGTTAGACAATAATTCATATAAAGAATTTTAATTGGAGATAGTTCAATTCAAGTAGAAAATCTAAAGTCTAAGATCTAGAATCTAAGATCTAAGATTTGATCACTTTAGACTTAAGCTAAGTTTTTAACTTAGCATTTTCTAAATGTGTTTCTTTTAGAATTTAAGCTCATAAACTAACTTAGTTGAACTTATTAAATTGAGACTTAACATCTAAAATTATTATATTCAATTATTAAGGCAAAGTGACTCTTTTATGATCACCTAATATCTAAGTATCTTAATTAAGGCAAAATGAAGATCTCTTAACTTAATATCCATATTATTAACATTATTAGTTCATCAAGGTTCTAATGATCTAATTAAAGATATTTTGCTAAATTTTCCAAGGATTAAGGGGCACTTAAACACATTTTGGTCAAAATGACCAAAATACCCCTCTTAAGGCTAAAAATGGGATTTTAGGATCTAGCTACCCAAATTGATTCTAATCTATTTTAATGAGTTTCATATTGATTAATGAAGTGGGAAAATACCCTTATCTTAGGTTTTGGTAGCTTAAATTGAACTAATTAGCATTAATCACCTAATTAAGCCAATTAAGGAGATTAAGGAAATTAGGATATTTTAAGGTGGTCCATTTGCATTTATAGGCTCCACTATCCTTAATGAGGCATTAGGAACCTAGCTCACCAAAATCAGAGGCTTAATTAGGGTTTAATTTACTAATCCCTAATTAGGGTAATTAAGAGGTAATTAAGGAAATTAAATATCCTAATTTGATTTTAAGGGTCTACAATTATTCTCTAGGGTCATATGAGTAATCAGAGCCCTTATTTTCCATAATTGGACATTTATTTAATTTAATATGATTGAATTAAGAACAAAAGAGGATTGGGCAATTATTTTAAATCTAATTATTGGATTGTGATCTTATTTTATATTTAGATTCCTTGTATTTTTCTGATTTAAATGGTATATTGGATCATACCATTTGGATCAGTATAACTAAAGTTATTCAAATAATTTATTCTATATTTTTATTTAAATTAAAACTATAGGAATGCATTTATTAATTAATTAACCATACAAAATACCATCCTATAATTCGCTAATAATCACGGCCCAAAATCAAAAGACGCGGGTCACAGGTCGGCCAGACCCGTGACTTCGTCTCCTTCCTACCGACTGACCCCATCCCAGCTGAGATTCAGTGCTGAAATTCCAGGCACCCAGATGACGATGGCGGCTCAACTTGGTCCTTACACATTCCTGGAGTCAAGACGCATCGATCCCACCATTAATCCTTCTCTAGGATGCACTGGATCGCCGGATAGCTACTCGGTGAATTCAGTCTTACTTGAAGCTATTAGGGTTTACTGTGAGGAGTAAATTCTCCTCACAGAGATGACCACTTGGCCAGAGCTCAATCCCAACACCATCTTGGTGGTGAGGCGGATCGAATCCCTTTGGCCACGAGCTTCAGGATGACCTGGATCGGTGGATCCTTACTCGAGCTCGGCTACGAGCTCGCGGCACACACCTGACGAATGATCGATCAATGTAGGCTAATCCAGACCTTAGGAGCAATCGCATTGGGTTTTCCTAAGTGGCTAAGACAATCTAGGCGGCATCCAGAGGCTTAACCAGAAGCTTAAATGGAAACTGAGCTCTCTAAGTTCAGTGGGAAAAAAAATATGTACCTAAAGTTGAAGTTGCAAGCGGTGATTGATCATTGAGTAGTACTTGTGACAAAGAAAAAACCTATGGTCATATAGTGGAACAACCTTAAGAGAGATAGTGTGAAAACAAAATCTAGTTAATAATTAGATCCCTATAGTCTAGTAGATAATCTAAGTGGATGAGAGTAGGTTAACCATAGAAGTGTAGGTTGCCCTGATATGATAAATTTAAGACTTAGAACATCTAGGTTGTTTAGTGGTTGAGCTAAGACTAGATATAGACTTAAGTGATAATGAGACTTAGATTTTTTAGGCATTTTTCAATAAATTCAAGGATAAATCTAAGTATTATTAATATTAAATATTGGAACCTTAGATCATATTAAAAGAGACTTGTTACTTAGAATAGTAACCCAATAAGAGTAAGATCTAAATAATTTCATCCTAAGCAAGATCGTCCCTTAAGTCTTACCAAATTGAACTAGTAGATATACAAGCCTATTAATTTAAGATTAGACCATCTTTAAGCTAAGGATTATTTATTTGAGAGTAGTAAGTATCACTAAAGGCCTTTAGGTTTATAACCCTTAATAGGAATTTGATGAGCAACTTATTTAAGGTTTGTTATCAAGTAAGAGTCCCATTTAAGTAGACTTAGCATAAGAAGTTATCATCCCTTGAACTCTTGAGGAGAATAGGATTTGTAAACACTATAGGAATTCTTATTAAAGACTTAAATCTCTTTTAGAATAATTGTTCGTAAGCCTAAAATTAAAAATTAGACATAGGTGAAACTAAAGCTTATAACCTCAATAGAAGAAAAATGAATGAATTGCTTGAAGGCAAGTATCTTAATAGAGAACTTGTAATAACCTTAGGTTATTACATTGCCTAGTCTTGACTAAACAAGGCCTTAATTCTTGTTCCATTAAGTTCTAATTATCATTAGGACTTAACCTTAAAAAATTGGGATCTATTAGAGCTCGATTGGATCAATTGGCTATTATATAAATTTAATTTACTTATAAAATTATATAATTTAATTTGATCTCTAATTCAAAATCTGAGTGCATTTTTGAATTTTCGACACCCATACTAGCAAAAGGTAAACTTTTATGAATTTTTGAAAGTCATTTAGGCATGAATTAGATTTATTCTTAATCAAGGTAACTAAATTGATTTTAAATAATTAAAATTTCCATTTTTTTCTAATTTTCCAACAGTTGGCAACCAAAAATGAAAGAGATCCTGACCATTCTGTGGTTTCAAATAACTAGATCCTACAACATTAGTTCATCGTCGCTCGGATCCATCTCCAGGCATCAAATCGCAGCCACAATCCAACCACTGCAATCTGACCCACGTTCAGCCATTAAGAAAGTAAGCTTCAAGAATGTCCAATTAATCCTATTGATCGATCTGATGGACAAGACTTATTCCATCACTATAGACCTTTGTTCCCAGACGTCCCAGCCGAGCAGTCCCCCCCCCCCAACAAATCCAATGGTTGTCTGCGTTAGCATTACAATAAATCCACCCAGTCCCCCACTCCTCGCTGAGTCCCAACAACCTGAGACTGAGGTATTCTGGGTTTACCCTCGTCAGGTCAGCCTAATTTTTAGAATAACTCTGAGCCAACCATTAATGGCTCTTGAGCTCCCTTTGAGCTCCTAGGCTATAAATAGCCTCAGAAAATCCTTTGAGAGTTCCTTCGCTAGTTTGAAACCCTGATCCTCTTATATTTGCTATTGTTTCCGCTGCATTCCTCCATTCATTCTCAGTCAACCTCCTATCTTCTAAAAGATCCTCCCAGTATGTATGAGGGTGTGACTTGGTGTTCAAGTCCCTTAGAGATTTCTAGCAGCTTGTGGAAACTCTAAGTATAGTGCCAGCTACTGAGTTGTTGCTCATTTGCCAAGAGTCTTCCGTCTTCTTCAAAATAGGTACCACCTTCTCTCATTGAGCGAAGTCAGCTCAATGTCAGTCATTTCCTCTTTTATTTGTTGTCGTGATGAAGTGGAAGCATCCTAAGATTAATTGTTAGGTGCTATAGTGCTTCCTTGGGTTGCCAACAGTCCAGACATTGGGGAACATTGTATGGGTGGGGTTGTTGGCTAATGAAGCAATTTTAGCTCCTCACTAGCAATTGACAACTCATTCGAGTGTCTAATTACTCATTAGGTGCATCCCGTGTCGATTAAATTCTATTGATATGGTCAGTGTTACTCACGCTATTCAATTGGATAACATCCAGCTCTAGGCTTCAATAGTAATGTACAGCACTGAGTTCGAATAAGCCCCTACCGATTCAACCACTCTTGTGTTAAGTTAAGTTAGGGCTCCTTTCTCCCTTGAAGTGCTGAACATGTTAGGAAGAAGAGGTAGCCAAGAACTAGCTTATATGAGGAAAATTTGCTCCCCACAGTAAACTCTAGATTTATTATTAGGGCTAAGTATGGTCCCATTGGTCCCGATGCCATCACAAAGGACTTTTAGATGCATTTGATGCATCTAAGATTGATGATCATGTGAAGATTAAAACAAGGCATGAGAGTGCCTTGATGACTGAGAATTGATGTTTTCCCCCTAACCCTAATCTTGATTCATCATGGAATTCCCAGTGGAAGTCGGAAGTGAACAGCAGCGGACTAAGTCAGACCTCGTCCCGTGATATTTCATTTTAAGTTATTCAAATAACTGAATTTCTGTAATTATTTTTCTACTGTTAATTCTTTCAATTATTCAAATAAATTCTTAAGTCTACGGTTTAATAATAGAAATATTTTATTTAAATGAGTGAAATAAAATGCTCAATTCAAATCCAAATTAAGTGATTCAATATATCATTTTGATTTGGAGAATATGTAGAATGTTAATCTACAATAACATTTAACTTTCTATAATTAATTTTCTTAATTAATCCTTAATTACTTTAAAAATCAATTAGTGAATATTAGACTTAATCCTTAATTAAATTTCATGATTTAGTTCTCATTCTTTTCATTTGATAGAGGAGAACCTATTTATGGAGTCAAAAATATTTTCGCATGCTTAATCACTCATTAATCACTCCAAACCCTAATTAGTCAATAATTAAATCATTTAAGCTCTGATTTTAGAGATTGATGCGCCTAATGACTCCTTAGTCTGCATAGAACTTAAGCATAACCTAAGCTATCATTTTATAAGATTTATTTAGCTAATCACTCTTTAATGAGCTTAAACCCTATTTAGTGCTCATTAAGCTCATTTGTTAACCAAATTCAAATTTTAAGGTGTTGAACTTCTCCTTAGATAGTAGAGAATCATTTATCATTCAGTAAATTTAATTTGAAACCATAGAACCTAAAGTCAACTTTTAGATCCTTAATGAAGAGCAGTTTGGTAATTTTGAGTAAATCTTGATTTAAGTGCAAATATAACTTCTCATGATGTTTATTACTCTTAAAATCAATAAGTAAAGTATGTAGTTCATGATTTAAGTCAATTTAACTCATTATTAGCTCCATTGACCTAAACCCAAGCTCTTACCCTAATTTGGATAAATTAATCTTAAGATGAGTAAATGTGGATTTAGAATCCACATTTCCTTTTTAAATGTTTAAATAATGCTTAATGCTTGTTTATACTTATTTTGGACTTGTAAAATCTTCTTAAAGCAAAACCTTATTAATGGCTTAAGAGTTTGCATGAGTAATCTGGTGAAGAGAATTCATCATCTCCTTCTTATATCTATATTTAATATTTTGGTAGTTTAGTTCTATTGAGTAATGGATTTACTTAATAGATTGTGTACTAATCTGTAAGATAGGGATTTCAGCTTATGCATTAGCTTTTAGAAGTAAAGTATGATTATTTTATCTTTTGATCATTGATTAGTTGTCCTTATTATTTAGTTTAATAATTACTTATCATATTGAGTATGATTATCCTCAGCAAAGTGTCCTTTAACTTATAGTTTTATAGAGTTTAATTTGAATGAAACTAGACCTTAAGTTTAAAACCTTGTGTTAAGAGGCTCATAACCCATATGTTGGAGTTGTAGCTCTTAATCTCTGAGTATTGATTTATTTCATCAATATATGGTTGGGATAATAAATATATAAAAATATGATGATTGATTTACTTTTTTAATTTTTGTAGATGATATTGTCTAATTTTTGATTGGAACTAAATTAGTTCCAATGTTTGACCTTATAGGATTGTAACCCTGAGATTATACTAGATAGTAGGAAAATAGAGATCATAAGCTTGTCTATTCTCAGAATAATTAAAATGAATAAATAAGAAAATAAAAGATATCACACATATCTTAATTAGTATACTATTTAAATCCTTGATTTGAATACCTTTTTTTACATTATTGATTGAGCTTTTTTGCCTTGTGTATATTTAGTTGAGATATGGATTATTTGATGAATATTCCATATTAGCATTCAAACATTCATTTTTGTATTAGTTAACTTAAAACTCAGTAAATTTGATAATGGTACAGTGGAGTGTGTCCTAGTTAGTCTTCCTCCTCAGTTCTTGTTATGGTAGAATTGACGCTAATCTAACCATTAGTGGTTTGGATGATACATGTATGATTCTATAGTCCAACTTGAATCTAACCATGAGTGATCAAGACCATACATGTGGGACACTCTCTTCAGTGGATATATTTAGCCAATTAATATTATGGCAAGCTAATCTAGGCATACATCCAATTAAATGATGATTCCATTTTAGTTTACTTACAATTCAGCATAATTTATTTATAGTTTTATAGTATTTTCTATATTTTACAATTTTCAATAGATTTTTTGGCATTACATCTATCTATGCAAGTTAGGATGCTAGATTTTTTGTGTTGTTACATGCATTTTAGTATCTATTAGTATGATCAGCATGTTCAATTTGATCATATTTGCCTAGAGATGTTCAATTATATTATATATATATATATATATAAACAACCTTTTTCTATTGCTCAAAAGGATTTTACTGACGACTGACCTGTATAGGAATCCTATTTAGAAAATTAGACCAAAAAATCTGATTGATTTTCATAAGGATAAACAAAAGGCAAAAGAATATCATTTGGGAGGGCTACAAACATTTGGCCCAAACCAACAAAAAATTGAAAAATCTTGGATAAGCTCATCCTGATTAGACGCACAGAATACAAATAGACAAAAATAGAATTAATAACAAAAAAATAAACCATAACACATTCAGACTGAAGTCAAAAGCCTTCACGAGCAGAAGCAGAAGATCAACAATCGCTGGGTCCAAGCATTGAAAAAAGGTTTGACACCAACTGGAGCCAAATGAACTAGCTGAATTCACCAGTGATGACTAAATCAAGCAGCCAGCAGCAGCACCAAACAAAGCCCAAACATTGCGAATCCAAATAAGAAACCAACCTGAAAACTTGCAAAGTAGAATCATAGTTCTAAGAAACTAGAAAATTAAAAATAAAAGAAAACACAGGGATAAACAGTTCAGATTTCCACGATATGAGGGAATAAATTCCCGAAGATACTGTCAAAACCACCGCACAATTATCAAAAATACTGAAGATCAGACCTGGACCCATTCTGAAAAAAGAAAGGAAAGCTGCACCTGAATATAGAGAAAACCAACCCAAACTGAGAGTCTACAATAGCTACAGATAGAAAAGAAAAAATTGAGCAGCTTAAGAAAGTACAAACACTATATATAGGCCTCAAACAGAAGAATCTCAAATGCCATATCTCAGCCACAATCAGAATACCACAAATACCTTTCAAAACTTGCGAAAAGGCAACCGAAGACAGTCCAAAAGTACAAACAGAGAAACTGCAGATAGACTAGATTTGGATAATCAAATGTCAGATAGCAAATCAAACTTCAAAGAACCATCAGTGCCCTTTCATAAAAGATATTAAAAAAAATCAACCAGAACCCAGCCGAACACTATAAAAGAACCATGCCAAAAAAGAACACCAATCCGCCGCCACAGCTTACTGTCTCAAAACCACCAGCAGTTAGAGCGGTTGCAAAGAGTACCCTTAGGTATCCTGCCATTCAACTCTAATAAAAAGAATCAAAAAATCTCAAAATAAAAGGAGCTAAAATTTATGCATCCACCAGAATTTTACCTTAAAATCCTTAATCCAAAACAAATATAGATCAGAAATCTCAAAATTCTCACTTCTTAACTCCTTCTTACAAGCCAAAATATGCACCTTTGAACCAAAAAAATAAACGTGATCAACAAAACCATTTGACAAAAAAATGCAATAGATAAATAACCTAGGAATCACCCACAGGCAAAAATTGTTAATGAAACTACATTCTCCCAACCAATACAATCGGTATAATCCATAAATCTTCTCACCCAAAAAACCTTCAGGATGAAATAGTCATAATCATTCCTTTCCATTATAAAAAATAAATTTGAATAATGGGCTCTTCTAGAATGCGAAAACACATGATTTCAGGGGCAAATAGCAAAATTACAGGAGGAATCAAAGTACAAAAAAAAAATGACATTTTGAGAAAAGAAACTTGTAGCAATAGCTAATCTTATAATCTTAACGATAGCAAAAATAGATCTCCGAATAGAAATAAACAAAGAATTCCACTTAACCGAATTTTTAACCTTCTAAATTTGCCAACAAATCTGACAAGCAAGAGTAAAGCCAAACTTACCTGCCACTTTTTTCCAATTTAATAACACTTCAGTTACTGTAACGGAACTGCTAAGGCCATTAAAATGTCAAAGATGGTCATAACACTTCCATAAACTCCTTGCATAAGAGCAAAATAAAAAACGATGAGATAAAGATTCTTCATTGTTGCAAAAAATGCATTTAGAAGCCAACGCAACTCCTCTATCTTTAAGCACTTCATCTGTAGAAATAAAAAATTTCAAAATTCTCCAAATAAAAAAAGAAAGAGCTGAAGAAGGAAGCTTAAACCAAACACAGGGAGACAAAGGAAAAGAAAAGGAGAGAGTTTTCCTTGCCGATTTCAGACAGGGTTTTAATTTTCCTCCATAACTATATTCATGACATCATCTCCCATGTAAATTGAGACTTCACAAATGGTTTTAATAATATTATTATCAGTTAGCACTTCCTTCACTTTTGAACATTCCAATGACCCTCACTATAAAAATTCAAGACCTTAGCAAAAGAATCATTAGCAACAGGGTGAAGAGAAAATAAAGGCCCCTCCTTCAACCAATTATCATACCAGATAGAAATCTTCCCCTCAGCAAGATCCCAAGAGATATACTGTTCCACTGCACTTCTAAACCTAAGAAGGTTTCTCCAAAAGGCCAAATCATTTTGTTTATGACCTCTAACAACCACAAGATAAATTTTACCATACCTTTCATTCATTAAAGAAGCCCATAAGCCTTCACCCCTTCTACGAAACCACCAGTATTTAACACAAAAGGCAACTACTATGCTACTGAAAGGAAGAAAACCCATCCCACCATTTTTTCTGGGGATCGCAATATCATCCCAACAAGACCAATGGACAGCTTTCCTAGCCCCATAGCTTCCCCAAAGAAAACCATTACAAACTTTATTTATCACATTAATAAACTTCTTTGGAGGTTTCAGAATAGCCAGAAAATGATTAGGCATAGAATAATCACAGCTTGTAAAAGGATAATTCTACCCCCACAAGAGAGACATTTAGAAGCCCACCCATCAATTTTACCAATTATAGCCTCCAAAATCTGACAGAAATGGGACCAAGTGGCAATACCTTTCATCAAAGGAAGACCCAAATACTTTAATGGAAGCGTAGCCTGAGTTAGATTAGACATACTTAAAAGATTTGCACTTCTACTGCTAGGAACAGCTTTTTCAAAAATGACATTAGACTTGCCCATGTTGACTTTCATCCTCGAGACCTTTTCCATATGACGCAAAATGTTTAACATGGTATTAAAAGCTTTAGAAGAAACTTTACAAAAAAAAAAAGTATCATCTGCAAATGAAAGGTGAGATATAATACTTCTAGCAGAATTATGAAACAAAATCCCTTTAGTTACACTAAAAGAATGAGATAAAATTCTAGAAAAGTAATCATTTGCAATGATGAACAGAGAGGGAGACAAAGGGTCACCCTGCCTAAGTCCTCTTGAAGACTTAAAGAATCCATGACTTGACCCATTTAAGAGAATAGAAAATCAGATATTAGAAATAGATTTATAAATAAATTGAATGAAAGCCTCAGAAAAACCAAATTTTCTAACAATGATAAGAAGAAAGCTCCATTCAATCCTGTCATAAGCCTTCATAATGTCCCATTTAATTATAGCATTACCACCCAGACACTTTTTATCAATATCATGCACAAGCTCTTTAGCAAGAAGAAAATTATCTGAAAGAAGCCTTCCTTTGACAAACGCATTTTGATTAGGTGAAATGATTCTATTAAGAATAGAACTAAGTCTATTAGCCATAACTTTAGTGGCAATTTTATTGAAAATGTTACAAAGACTAATTGGCCTAAAATCTGCCCAGAATTTAGTTGTGTCCACTTTAGGAATCAGAGCAATAGAGGTAGAAGTCACAAACTTTGGAATATAATTAGACTGAAGAAAGTCTACCACCGCTTCCCAAACATCATTTTTAGTAATCTCCCAACAAAACTTACAGAATAAAGGGGAGAAACCATCTGAACCTGCCGCAGTATCCTCCTTTAAAACATGAATAAGACCTTCAACCTCTCTCAATGAAGGAGGAGACAACAGCCACAGATTATCTTCCTCAGAAATTTATGGAAAAGTTAAATCATTCCTTAGCATAGAAAGGTCACAGCCCTCTCCTTGCCAAAGAGAGTTAAAAAAATTACACGCAGAAATCCCAAGAAAATAAAAAGGAATACAAATACCACCAGCATCCTTAATATGAGAAAAAGCATTAGTATAATGCTTAATATTAACCCAAGAATGAAAGAATTTTATATATTTTCACCATCTTTGAATCTTTTGAGCATCGATTTCTGAATCCAAAAAGCTTCTTCCATACTCAAAACTAAATCTAAGTGGCTTTAAGCTTCATCAAGATGTTCTTTCACAAAGAGAGATGTAGAGACATCCACTAAAGCTTTAAGATCTGCCACTTCCGACTCCGCCTTGCTAACATTTTCAAAGATATTACTAAAGTGATCTTTATTCTAGGAAACAAGAGACTTCTTTAACCTTTTCAATTTTATATGAAGTCTAATCATGGGAGAAACATTCAACTCCACCGGATCAGACCAGTTCAAATTAATTAGCTCAAGAAAATCTGGATGCTGGACCCACATATTCTGAAAATGAAACCTACTTCTACCTACAGAAGAAGAGATAAGAGGCAATAGTAAAGGAGCATGGTCAGAACCAAATCTTCCAAGATGAGAAACCTAAAGATTATTGAACAAACTGGCAAAATTTGGATTAACTAAAATTCTATTAATTCTCGAAACAGCAGAGCCGTTGGACCAAGTAAAAGGGGACCCAGAAAAGTCAAGATCCATTAAACTAGAATTACTGATCATAGCATTGAAATCTCGCATGGCAGAATTATAGGTCTGACTCTTGGCAATACGTTTAGACTCTTTACGAACCACATTAAAATCTCCCCCAATAAAGCAAGGAGAATCATCCAGATTACACCATTTATCCAAAGATGACCATAAATTTCTCCTCAAAATATAAGAACAATTAGCATAAACAATAGATAATTTCTAGCTCCAATTTTTCCAGACACAACTCCCATTAATACATTGATCCTCATTTTCCACAACATCAAAAAGTCAAGGAGGATTCCAAAAAATCCAAATCTTTCCATTGATATTCTTAAAAAATTTTGAAAAACCCAGAAATTTTGCAATCCTTTCCAAAGAAGAGTGCATCATTAAGGGTTCCAAAATTACAAGGAAGATAATTCTATTTCTTTTGCAAAGCAATTTCAGTCTTTTCTTAGTTTTTGCGTTACCAATACCCCTAACATTCCAAAACAAAAAAATTCCCTTCCATCAAAGAGTAATTCTAAAGGATTTCCTAAACTAGGGTCTTTCTAGAAGCATTTCAGCCTTGGACCAACGGACCAACCATTTTTTCTTTGGAGAAAATCATCCCTTGCCATCAGAGTCTAAAAGAAAAAGATCAGATTCTGGTTGCTTCTGACTCCTAACCTCTGACGAAGAATCATTTTCCTTTTTCTAGATGGATTTCAAGATTAAGGAAACAATATTATTTTTAACAGCAAAATCTTCTGTAGTCTCAAAATGAAATGAGTAATCCTTAAACTCTGCTTGAATATTCAACGAGGGCTTACCTATGTAGGGGACAATAGCCTGAATAGAATTCTTAGCAACCACAGTATCATGAACAATAGAAGCCAGATTTCTTTTAATTCTCCACTGAGACTTTGAAATAACTTTACATTTTGACTCTATGTGACCACATCTTTTGTAAGCCAAACATTTAACATATTCTTTTTCCACCTCAACTTTCTAAAAATGTTTTAAAATATTACCAAAAATTAAAATGAACTTAGGGTTCTCTTAGTGATATCAAGATCAACCAAAACCCTCGCACAAGGAGCATGCCAAAACCCAGACATCTTATCAATCGCAATAAATTTTTGAAATTTTTATCTTTAGAAAATAATAAAAATAAAATATTACTCTAAATTAAAAAATTTTTACCTGAGTGTATTTTTCTTATCAACAAATATACCTTTATGTTAAGTATTGTTATTTTCTAGAAAATAAATAAAAGAGAGAGAAAGAAAAGAGAAAAAGAGGAGAGAGAATGATAAGATAAGAAGGATAAAAAATATCAAATTAAACACTCTAAATAATTATGATAAATTTTCTCTCATCCATCTCATCCAAATAATGGATGAGAGAGAACTAAATTAATTAAAAAAATCTTATAAATACACCCCCACCCCCCATTTCCTCATCCCCTCCCCACTCTGTTCTCCTCCACCACTCCCTTACCCCACTCCTCTTCTCCCCTCCATTTCCTCCCTCTCTTCCTTGGCCACCACTAATTCCCCCCACCAACCTCTAATAAAATATCATCAACGCCAATAAAGCGTAAGAAATGAGAAAAATATGAAAAAATTTATATTGTTTTCATTTCTTCTTCTTTTTAATAATAATAATAATAATAATAATTATTATTATTATTATTATTATTATTACAATTATTATAATATTTCCATCTATGAAAATTTCTATTTTTTCTATATATATATATATATATATATATATATATTCTAATTTCTGCAACATTTATTTCTGTCATTTTCTTTTATTCTATATATGTATCTATTTTCTAATTTTTGCATCTTTTATTTCTGTCATTTTCTTTATTTTTCTATATATGTATATATTTCTTAATTTTTTCAATTTTTATTTATGTTATTTTTTTTCTATATATATATATATATATATATATATATATATATATATGTTGTCTAATTTCTTCAATTTTCATTTCTATCATTTTATTTTATATATATAAATATATTTTCTTAATTTCTACAGCTTTTATTTATATGATTTTTTTCTATATATATATATATTTCCTAATTTCTACAACTTTCATTTTACTCATTTGTTTTTTTCTATATATGCATATATTTCTTAATTTCTGCAACTTTTATTTATCTTATTATTATATATATATATATATATTTTCTAATTTTTGCAACTTTCATTTCTGATATTTTTTTTCTATATATGTATAAATTTCTTAATTTTGGCAACTTTCTTTTCTGTCATTTATATATATATATATATATATATATATATATATATATATATATATATATATATATACATATATATATATATTTCATAATTTTTGCAACTTTCATTTTTGTCATTTTTTTCATATATATATATATATATATATACATATATTCAAATTTCTGCAACTTCATTTGTCATTTATTTTCTTTTATATATTTATATATTTTTTAATTTTTGTAATTTTCATTTCTGCATTTTCTTTTTTTATATAAATTTTTTAATTTCTGCAACTTTGAATTCCGTTATTTTTCTTTCATTTACTATATATATATATATATATATATATATATATTATTACTTATAATAATAAAAACTTTTATATTTTAATACTTAAAGAAAAAATAATTAATATAATATTAATATTGATATGTTTACAAAAATAAAATAAAGGATATTATTCTTTTCATTTAATTATTTTATTTGCAGCTTTTGCATCGCTATTAAGTTTTGACTCACTTTAATATATTTATTTGAGATTTTGTGCTCATAATTTGAAATAAATGATCAAAAATCAGTATTATGGGTTCATTTAGGATAATCTCAGGTTTGACATACAATACATTAGGCCAGGATAGGCTGATATCTAGAGAAATAAAAAGACTACACATAGCCTTTGAGGAGGAATATGTAGCTAGTCAGTAACTCACATTTCAAATAGTTAGATAGACGTATCTAACTCCTCAATTATTCTGTAACTTTATCCAATAAAATAAATATTATATATTATTATATTTTTTTTCATAATGAGCATATATCTTAAATATGTATATTGCATTTACAATCATGATAATTTTACAAGTATATCATACTTAAACATCATATTTTAATTTTATATACTTCTCATGCAGAATCATGCTGCTTAATATTATATGCAAATTTTTATATTATACAAATCTTGCTTAGACCTTTGTGCCTAATTAAATATTTTATTTTCTATTCTTCTCTTTTCTTTTTCCTAATTTGGCATGTCATACATATAGATATATATAGATATATATATATATATATATATATATATATATATATATGGCAATTCAAAAACAATCTTTGGATCAAGTCTTTAAGGCGAAGCTGATGCACGATTGAGTAACTTAGATGCTGATTTTCTTAAGGTTTTATATTGTTGCTTAGTGTGTAATAGATTTTGTAAAATAATTATTATCTTTTTGTAATGAATATATTTCTTTTATTATTATGATATTTCTGAATATTGCAATGAATGTGGAAGTATGTATTTTATATACCTCAAAATACACTGTAATACTAAATCCCAATATGGTTTTGGGGAGTGAGCACCTAACTCTGAATTAACTATGCTGACCCAAAGGTGGGTCGCTAGAGGTTCCATTTGCCAATCTCTAGTAAAACCTCATCAACAGTAAGATAAGGTAAGAAATTAGAAAGAAATGACAATTTTTCAACTCTTTTCATTTTTTCTTCTTCTTCTTTTATTAATAAGAATAATGTTATTATTATTATTATTTATTGTATTATTATTAGTATTACTACTACTATTGTTAGTATTATAATTATTATTATTTTTATTTATACAATTTCTATTATATATATATATATATATATATATATATATATATATTACTACTATTATTATTATTTTTAATTTATGCAAATTTTTATTTTAGTCATTTTGTTTTTCTATATACATATTATTACTATTATTATTATTATTTCTAATTTATGCAAATTTTCATTTAACTCATTTCAATTTTCATTTTTTTTTGCTTTAATATATTAACTATTAAGTTTTTGAGAATTCTGCTTATCAATTACAAAATCATGCAGATACTTAGCTTTTGACTTTCTGATTCATGCACTAAGAAAATGTACCAATATCTTTTATTACCCTTGTTTAACATGCTTTTACTCTCAGTATCGCATAAATTTGATAAAAATACTCTTATAGTCACATAAAATATAATATGAAAATGTTTGGATAGCAAAGTAGCACAGGTTCACTGTTGATCTATTTTTAGTCTTATCAAACAACTACTAGGATGGGGCTGTCCGACATCAGGAGGCATAAGGAGCCTATACTGATAAGCCTTTGAGGGGGCAGGTACAGAGAAAAGTTGGGATATTTAACACAAAATGGAACCCCATTTTCCTCGATTTTGTATTTGCCCAACAAAATTATATTTTTATGCCAGATATCAAATGTTAAAATTCTATATTTATCTTTATGACAACAATTATTTTTATGGTAAAGTTTTAGTTCAATTGAAATAGATTTGCAAGGATAAATTTGTACAGCTTTTTATATCCTATCAAATTATTGATTATTTTGCTTATTATCTAACAATTGTATTCAACTAATTGGTATTCAAGTGTCCGTACTTTTGAAATGTGCCTAAATCAGGAGCTCATCCTAGAGAAAATGCACTAAGTATCAAGCAGTACTGATACTGCTACCTGTTGATTTACAACTTTTAGCTTTATTTAAAGTTTGTAATTTTTTATCTTATTTAGATCTTTGTGATTAAAACTTTGTAATATTTCTAAATTAATGAATAAATGAGTTGTATTTGATGCATATATATTATCTCCTTTAAATCACTCAATATAATCATGCGGCTAGGGGCTACCTCAAACCGGTGTTGGATTAGCCCTCGCTAACTTGACATATGGTCCCCATAGTTGGTATCAGAGCAGGATTGGGTGTAAATTTAAGAATTATAATATATAAATGTCAAAACATGCTTCATATAAAGAAGAGAGAAGAAAAATATAAACTAATGTAATTTGAGCTTTCAAACTTTAGGCAAATAGATGAATTCAGACGAATGATTTATGATCACCCCAACAAAAACCCCAATCAAGACACCTATATCAATAATAATTCCAGAGAGTACCATGACCACTTCATGGATGCCATTTTGGAGCTTCTAGCTAACCAAAAGAAAGCAATCTTATCAAATTCTATACAATCATCCCAAAAGTATCATTTTGATAGAATTCTCTAATCTTTCCTCAAATTAAATTTACCTACATTCCATGGGACTACCTACCCTATGGAGGCAGAAGACTGGCCAAAGGATATATAGAATACACTAAGAAGTATAAAGCATTCAAACGAAAAGGTGGTGCGAGTGACTCATTACCTATTTAAAGACAAAGCTTATCGAAGGTGGGAATCCATCACTAGCATCGATTTTATTGGAATAGAATTAGAACACATAAATTGTAGAGTATTTTCAATAGCTTTCCGAGCCAAATATGTCCCATAGGCTACCCAAAACATTATGGAGAACTAATTCATAAAATTGGATCAGGGTAGCAACTCTGTGGCCAACTATGAGGCTGAATTTATTAGAATATTGAGGTACAATCAAAACTTGATAAGTATGGATAAGGCAAGGTGCAACTGATTTATGTCATGGATGAAAGACACCCTTTGATGGAGTATGCTTCCATTTAGGCATACTCATTTTTCTGATCTTCTAGAATGCGCATTAATCATAGAACATGAATAAAATAGCAAGCTTTCTAATATTACAGAACAAGGGAAGAGGTAAGATGTGGTGCCCCACCCCCAGGAGGGGGTGGTCGTCACTCGGCAAACCCCTCACTTATCACTAAATTAAGGTACGATCCCCAATCCACTAATAAGGGAGGGATAAGCCCTTAAGCAAAGCAAAGAGCAGTGGAATCATTCACTAAATACATGCTACCATTCAGAGTGCTGAAGTAAGAAAAGAATGAGTTTATATCTATTATATCATAATGCAAAAAATAAGAAAAATATGTAGCTCAGAATAAAGTAATGCAATGAAAAAAAAAAGACACATGATACCTATATTATTATAGCATTTTAATAAGTTTAAATAGAAAAGAAAATAAATACTCGGCCTCAAGCAAATAAGGAACTAAAGATCTTCAGCAGCATGGCACTTTTCCTCCTGATCTAACTCCACTTTTGGCTCGACCACCTCAAACCGCTCAGAATATGCCATTGTCAGTTTCATAATGATAGGATCCCAACCAAAAGAAAAGAAAATCTAGTTAGACATATTGTCTAAATATATTTTAGGCTGATTAGTTTTATGTATTAACTGATATTACCATTTGCTTAAAATAACTAAGCATATAAATGAGTGCAATAAGCTAAGAAAGAATAGGGAAAGCTATAAATAATTCATTTACAACTTAACAAATAGTGAGGTAAGAATACATACATCAACCCCAAATCTGTATCAAGGTTAAGCAATATATGTGTAAAATAAACTATAAGTACTAAAAAGAGAAACCCATCCTAACATACTTATGATCATATGAACTCATGTAGATTAATAAAAACTAAACTGAAGTGTGATACATATAAGTAAACTGAATCAATATCGAGCATCCTAGCATATATGTAAGCAAATAAGCACTAAACTAAACTTGAACTGCATTAAAAGTAATAGAAAATAAAAAATAATCATGTACAAGCTGCCATATCAAAAATAATTGGCTAACTAAACCACTGAACTGAACTATATCATATCATATCACTTAGCATCCCAAGCTAATGTAGAAAATTGAATTGTATTGAAGAGGCAAAAAATACATATGCATTAGTTCTTAGCTATTTTACTTTACTCCTATGGACACATACAGAAGTAGCTGAGAAGTCAAGCACATCTACAAGACTGAGGTGGGTTCTCAAACTAGACACAACTCTCCCCAATGAGTACATGTCAGGTATCCTTATTTCCCTTTACCACTTGTCCATTGACAGTAATGTGTATACACAGTCGCCCATTTAGAACATGAACTTAATGCAAGTGTTATCCTAACTTTTTATATTTTCATTTCATGCATCAATATTGTCTTATATGATATGTTCAATATATAAAGGCTCAAAATATAAGGAATGTATAGCACAAAGTTTAATAGTAAGTAACAGACTCTACTAAATACAAGTAATATCTGTTGTTATCTAATTTATCCATTCTAACTATTTTGAGTTTATACAAGCTCAAAATCTCCAACACTCTACTATCAAGTATAAACTTCAATCCACAGCCTCATAAGTTTAAAATAATTATAACTGATCAATTCCTAATATAATTCAATCCATGATGCTTATAAGTTAAATAATTAATCAACATGTCATAATTAATGAATTTAGATGATCTAAACTAATCTTGATTAAAGTAAACTAAGATTGGGGAATTAAGAATTAAACTCCAAAATTAGAGTCTAATCCCTCAATTCAAAGATAATTATAAAGGTTAAGGTTTAAATCCCAAACATTCCCAATACTTTAAGTTAGCCTATCTTATTTAGCAAAGTCAAGCTTAATAGGATGAATCACTAAGCTTAGACTAAAGTTTAAATATAAAATAATTATAAATAAATGATGAAATCTATAAATTATTAAAAATTAATGTTTCATCTACTGAGTAACTCATTTACTCAATGAATGAATTCTAACCTAATTTCTATTACCAAGTCCTAATGAAGAGATCCTAAAGGATTAAGTTAAGATAAAAGTCAATAATTAATCATTTATGATAGTTAATCTAAATTATATATATTTTACTGATGTGATTGATTTATGGAAGGCATAAGATGAGCTAAATTCACCTTATGGAGCTTATTTTTAGACTTAGGAAATTTTAAAAGGAATTTAGGGTTTTTCTTAAAATATCAAATTAATGAGTCTAAACCTTCTAAATTTATCCCAAATCAGTTATATTACTGATTTTAGTGATTATATTATAATTCTAAGGTTAAGGATACTTAAACCTAAATTTGGGCAAAATGACTATTTTGCCTCTACTTAAGAGTCTAAAATACTACTTTTTAATTTAGGGTTCCAAATTAAAATCTATTGGTACCAAATGATTATTTAATATGAGGATAGACAGTAAGTACACTCAATTTGCACAAGGATTAAGCCTTGTGAGCTCAATTTAAGAATTTTAGCTCATAAAGGTAATTTGGTAATTTTGCTTAGTGAAGTTTGAAAATTCAATCAATTTATTATTGTTTACTATCTAAGAATTCCATAGAATCTAAAAGCACTAAATTCTGAGGTCTATTGGTCAAGTTATAGCCAAAACAAGCTTTTGGTTCAAAAATGTAATTAATGGGTTTTATGAAGGTCCAAAAACCAAACTTTCTCAAATGAGGTCCAAATTCAGCAAACTTAGAGGCTATAACTTTCTTATAACATACTAAGTGTAATGATTGAGAGTGGTTTGGACTCTATTTGATCAAGTTATTAGCTAATTAAGTTCTAGGGAAATTAGGGCAAATTAAGAAATTTAATTATTAAAACCTAAATTTTCTTATAGTTTACTATTAATTAGGTTCTCCTGATCAAAATGGTATATTGGATGACCTAATTTGAAGCTAAATTGAATAAGTTATAGCTAATTGAATTTCTAGGTCAAATAGGATAATTATTGAGGGTACCCAAAAGTCATTAATCAAATTTTAAGTTCAACAGTAAAACTAATACTATCACTACACTCCTAGCATTCTCTTGATTAAAATGAGACACATATTGATAATGTTTGGATCAGTGAGTGCAAAGTTATGGAGGTTTGAAGTTTTTTATGATTTAGGGTTCACTGAGGGGTTCTAAAATATCACTATGTTAAATGCTTATCCTACTAGCAATATGATACTACCACATTATTCCTCTCATTTTTTTGAGTAAAATGAGATATATATTTGATATATTTGGAGTTATGGCTTAGAAGATAATAATATTTAAAGTTTCTACAATTAACTAATTTAATTAAGCTAAATTAAATTAAAATAATCGATATCATTTTAATAATTAAAAATTAATTATAGCATCAGGTCCCACATAGGAGATCGAGTGGCAAAGGTGGAGCCCACTTTGAATGCTGCGGCTGGCATACGTGGGGTCCACGGCACAAATATGGCTGATGACAGAATGATGGGACCCCGCATCACTGCAGCAGGGGATAGCCACATGGCTGCTCGCTCAACCTCCATGCTGGCTTCTACTGTGACTCGCAACAAGCTCTCGAAGTTGGTGGTTATGGCACGGGAAATGGAGCATTTTTTGACATCGAGAGGACTCAGCCCGCATGGATCTGAGTTGAGCTCATCGAGAGATATTCAACAGCACCAGAGGTAGTAACTAGGGCGGCTGGACATGATGGAGACAGCTAGCCCTATAACCTAGGGTTCGGGATGGGGACGATGACTATAGATAACTATAGAGCACGCCTCAAATTCATTTGATCGAGTTTGAACGAAGTTGATCGAACTAAATCAAAGCTTCATCCATGCAATGAAGTAAGGTTTCAAAAAAGTTGATTGCAATTTAGTAGAATGGATATAGGGATTAGGGAGTCCCTGAATGGGTGGCTCGACAAGCTGCAGGTAGAAGAAGGATGACATGATGACGACAAAATTTAATTTGAGAAAGACAACTCCTTCAAACCTAATGGAACTTAAAAGAGGGAATCATGGCAGAGTTTGTGAAGTCCTGGAGCTGCGGCACTTGGAGGCAGCGGTAAAATACGCCGCTTGTCCACGGCTGACATGCGTGCGGGCGTGGAACGTGGGAGATGAGCATGCGACCATTAGATTGTGACATCATAATCGAACAGCTTCGATTGCTTGCCACACGATCAGATGGGACGAGGGGGTAGCGGCGCGACAAGGGTGACGGCAGTCATTAAGTGCATAATATTTAATAATATTAATAATTAGATTCCAGTTCAATTTTATTAAAATTAACTAATTAAATAGCTTTTAAAAAATTCCCAGATATTTGCTTTTAGCTAATTGAGGGTTGGTGAACACAACGGCGAAGTCAGATTTTGATTTTGACGAGTATTTAATTTTCCTATTTTTTTGGGTATTTTAAATATATTAAAATATTCTACGAAAATCCAACGAGTTCCAAATGCCTTCAAAACTTCACCCCAAGCTAATTTGGAGGTGATGAGCATAATGGTGAAGTTCAATTTTTGATTTGAGGTTAAATTAATTAGGTTATTTTCCAGGGTTCCTGAAATTTCCAAATCATGGTTTGATCTATTTAACCCCTGATTTGGACTAAAACTTCAGGATGAGGTTCTAATGATTATTTAAGAGTGTTAGAATCAAAATTATGGCTTGGTTTAGTCCTAATTAGCCATGGTAACAACCTAGGTTGTTATATAAGATCATCCCACAAATGACCAAGGGGAATTCAAAAGACAACAGCTTAACTCACCCGCTAAAATTTTTTAGCTAACTTCTGAGAACCCTGCACAAGAAAGAAGAGGAGATTATTGGAGATCCCATTCTTATGATAAGTGATACCACAATGGTAAAAGGTGTTTACTGTGTGGCCAGCTCGGTTACCAAATTTAGGATTGTCTATATGTGAGAACAATAGACTGGGTGACAATTAAAAGAAGCACAAACACAAAAACTGATATGACCCCATCTCATTTCCCAAAAAAAGGAGCTACCCTAGAACTTGCCAATGCCCCAAGGCCACCAATTGTACTGACACATAATCAAAGGAGAGAACTTGCACCTCCTAACCCTATTCCCGCAAGGATTTACATGATCATTCCAATCTTAGCACTTGGAGACAACGACATAGTATCAAGTATTAATCTCACTCATAATTAAGTTTTATTTGCGTAATATCGATGACAATATCATTTTTAAGTATGAGAGTCCGTAATGACCCAAGTTGTTATCATTGGTAATTATGACCAAACTTGAGTCAAAATTCAAGATCTCGGACGACTTCAAAATTAGGATACTATTAGATAAAATATATTTTTATGATCAAATACTCAAATTTGGGAGTAATCCAGATAACGGATGGATACTCATGAATTAATTTCATAATTATTTAAATACAATAAATTACAAAAATTAAATTTAAGTCCAAATTTAACAATTTTGGTATCGTTGAATTAATAATATTATAATAAGGTCACAAAATAGTTTTGACAATTTTGGAGTTCCTAATTGACCATAATTAATTTCTTAAGTTTTAATCTTAAGAAATTAATATAAAATAGAATATTACTCCAAATTAAGAAATTTTGGTACGAGTGTGTTTGTCTTATCAAGATACATCTTTGGGTCAAGTTTCGTTATTTTTGAAAATAATAGAAAATTGCACAAAAATTAGGTATTAAATAGAATTACTACTTATTTATTCAAAATAAATTATTCTACTATTCCTCATATTAATGCATTATTCATCCAAAATATATCATGTTAAAGTTACTTGATAGATAAGTAAACTCAAGAATGAAGTAAAAAGAGAGAGAAAGATGAAAGAGAGATAAATGAGAGAAAGAGAAAGCAAATTTTTACATTTTAAGAATTTATGGAGGAAAAAGAAGAAAGAGAATGCCAAATTGTTCACGTTGAAAAAGTTATAGAGGAGAGAGAAATAATATCAATAATTCTAATAAATACTCCCACCTCCCCCCTCATCTCCTCACTTCTCCCCTCCCCACTCATATCCCTCTTCCCTCCCCTCTCCTCTCTCCCCTCCACTCCCCCCTCTTTCTTCCTCTACCACCACTAGTTCTCTTATCAATAATAAGATAGGGTAAGAAATGATAATGAGATGATAATTTTTTTATTCATTTCTTTTTTTTTTCTTTTTCTCTTATTAATAATAATAATGTTATTATTATTATTATTATCATTTATATCATTTTAATTTAGTAATATATATATATATATATATATATATTATTTCTAATTTATGCAAATTTATATTTTAGTTATTTTAATTCTATCATTTTCTTATTTTCAATATATACATTATTACTATTATTATCATATGTATTTATATATTATTATTTCTAATTTCTACAATTTTTATTTTAATTCAGTCATCAGTCACACACACACACACACACGCACGCACACATGCACGCACGTACACACGTACACGCACGCATATATATATGTGTGTGTGTGTGTGTGTGTGTGTGTGTGTATACTATTACTATTATTATTATTTCTAATTTTTACAAATTTTTATTTAAATCATTTTTATTTCTTTTAATATAAGTATATATATATATATATATATATTGCAACAAATAATTTAAAAATGTACATATATGTTATAAAGTTAGTATTATATAATTATTAATAATAATAAATATATGATTATCTTGATTATTATTGTTACTATTATTATAAAGGAAAGAGAAATGATAAATTGAAAAAAGAGAATGAGAGAATGAATAAAATAAAGATTATATTTCTTTTATATAATTATTATAAATATTACTTTTGTCATATAACTATATTTCATTTTCTTATAAATAATTATCATTATTAAATAAAAGAATTATTAAGTTTTCGAGAATTTTACTTATCAAGTACAAAATCGTACAAATACTTGACATCTGATTTTTTGATTCACGCACTAAGGAAATGTACGATATTTATTTTATTACTCTTATTTAATATACTTGTGTGCTCAGCATTGCACAAATTTGATAAAAATAATTTTATATTCACATAAAATGATATATATAAAAGTTTGGATAACTGTGTAGTGTGGGTTCACTATTAATCTATTTTTAGTATAATCAGACAACTACTAGAACGAAGTTATCCAACATCGAGAGGCATAAGGAGCCTATGTTGATAAGCCATTAAGGGGGCAAGTATATAGGAAAGTTGTGATATGTAACATGAAATAGAACCCTCCTTTTCCTTGATTTTGTATTTGCCCAACAAAATTATAATTTTACGCCAGATATCAAATGTTAAAATTTTATATTTATTTTTGTGACAATAATTATTTTTATACTAAAGTTTCAATTCAACTGAAATGGATTTGTTGAAATAAATTTGTACAACTTTTTATTTCCTGTCAAATTTATTGATTATTTTGACTATTATTTAACAATTATAAAGTTAACATTTATCAGTACTTAGTTTCACAATTAACTTGTATTTAAGTGTCCACACTTTTGAAATGTGCTCAAACCAATAGCTCTCCCTAGAGGAAATGCATTAAGGATCAAATAGTGCTGATTTATTGCTTTTTATTCTATTTAAAGTTTGTAACTTTTTATTTTATTTAGAACTTTGTGATCAATACTTTATGATATTTATAAATTAATGAATAAATAAGTTATATTTGATGCATACATATTATGTCTTTTAAATAACTCAATATGATCTTACAGCTATGGGACTACCCCAAATCAGTGCTGGATTAACCCCTGCTAACTCGGCATCAGGTCCCCACACTATGAATGCAGTCTCAAAATCCGTCCAGGTACCATTCCTTCCAGAGCTAGTATTGGCTCTTATAGAAACCCCTTATATAAAATTTTGATTCATTTGGACACATGCATGGTCTAGGAATGTTTGTAGATGAATTAAACGAGGCTAGGACTTGACAGCAGTCAAGGTGGTGAGAATCACCGTCTATAAGGGGGTTATCAACCCTAGTGAATAGTCTGGCCAATTTATGTGTGGTTAGCTCCTCAGCAGTATGCCTAATCATAGATAATTGCATTTTGTATCGATCGTAGATGGATACGACTTAGGGCCATCGGGCTAGCCCAATTATCCTCTGCCTTACTCAGGCAGTAATAATACTCAATAGTACTGATGTCCGAGTAAGCACCGACCTATCTAGTTGTTCCCAGGCCAAGCCAAGATAAGGTTTCTATTCATCTTGGAACACTGATCATTCCAAAATAAAGCAGAAGCCATGGTATCATTTCTGCATGGATAATTTTCTCATAAGAATAAACCCTAGCTCAAAGCCTCGGGTGGGGTAAGGTCCTAGTAACTCCGGCGACCCAACAGATGGCTTCTTGGTGCATTCGACACACCTTGGTCCAATGATCATGTAGAGATCAAGTTTGCATCGTGGAGTGGTCAGAGAACCTGAGAATTGGTAAAATCCTCCAACCATAATTTGTTAAGAGTCAGGGAAAAGCGTAGAAGAAGATGGAGAACAGAGCGAGTCGAGCCGCCTTGTACCTGTGATGTTTAATAGTAGTGGGTAGTGGTCAGAAAACCGATGTAGCGCATTTATAAAACCCAGACTCAGCAAATGAAATTTAACACATCTGCTGCAGTGCGCCTAAGCGCACCACTGCGTGCCAAGGTGGATTGAATTCAAAAATCTAGATGCTACAGCGCATCACAACAGAGTAAAAATAAAATGAAGATTAATTGATCTGCTACTGCGTATAGCAGCAAATCTGACTTGAATATTCATTGCTACCACACACTACAACGAGATTGGACTTTGCAGATATCTTAATATATTCTCTACTGCGGCCTGCAGCAGGATCAATCCAAAAGTTTAGCGCTACAGCGGAACAAAAGGGTCGAATACATATTAAAAAATGAAATTTAATACATCCGTTGTAGCATGCCCAAGTGCGCCACAGTGAGCTAAGGCGTATTGATTTCTAAAAGCTAGGTGCTACAGCACGCCGTAGCACCCGCCTAATTTCCAGCCAAGATCGAGCATTAAATTCAGCACAGGGAAGGCCACAGATTCATACATTTTATCTTCCCCAGCTATTTTTAAACTCCAACTCATGTAATCCTTGCATTTTCAAGACAAAATAACTAAACAATTTATGAGAAAGAATTTAAGGCAAGGGGGTTGAAGGGGTGATAGTTTAGATTCCAAGAAAGGCTGAGAGCTGCCCTATATAGGTAGCAAGAAAGACTAAGAGGGGGTTTTCCTCTTTGACATTCCAAGATATAATTTCTAATGCTACTATAAGAAGGAAAGGAGAACCCTAACCAAAGAAGGAGAAGACAACCATTCAAGAAGAGAAAGGAAAAGCAACTCAATGAGCTAGAAGAGAAGAAGTTGGAGAGCAAGGAGAGATCTGGAGAACGTTAAGGGCTATTCCTAGTATTTCTCTAAACTCTTCTTTGATATTCTTTCAGTAGAACTATGTAAATGTTCACTTCCTTATATTTTATTTTCTACATCTCTTTAGTAATGAAAGGCTAAACTCTCCTTATGGAGGGTTGGGCCAAAATCATGTAATGACTTAAAGGACAAAATAGTGTTTGTATAAATCTTCTTCAATAAATAAAATTTTTATCTTTTTTATTTAGATATATATCTTGTCAATGCATGCTTGTGGAATGAATGTCTATTTTATTTTAAATGGTTTTATAATAAAAATAATATCTACCACAAGGGTTGAAGAGCAACATCCAAGGTTAAGGAAAAAATATATAAGTTTCTACCTCAAAGTTCAGCAAAAGATCTTCCTACCTCAATGTGTTATCAATTAATAAAGCTTTTCAATTACATTATAAATCCTATTATATGATCATCAAGATCTTATACATCTAACATTTACCCTAAATTTATAAGTTTCATTTATTATACTTCAATTGATCAGATCAAATCAGATGGTTAGACCCATCTGATCACATCATATACTATAATTATGAGGTGAAATCAAGAATATTATTGGGATTTGATCTTGTAATGAATTAACATAGTTTTATAAGATCCTAACATTTTTATTCAGCCTAAAGTATTCAAGCAATTTTTTTATGAGGTTTAGAACATACTATACATGCTAAAATAGTGGATTTCATATTAAAATTCACATACATATTCATACAATGCTCATTTTTACTAAATCCAATTTTAATTTAAGTATGATTTGACCCCATTAATGTTTTAGAACCATTAGAATGAAAAAATATGAATTTTTGACCATTCTGGACTCTACGGCGAGCTGTAGCGCATTCTAGCTGAGAGCTAGGCGTTACGGCGGATATCAGCACTGTGGCGCACTGAAGCGTTTTTGGAGCTGCGGTGCACTACAGCGCTAAAACCTTCCGAGATCGAGATACTGCAGTGCGCTACGGTGCTAGAACCTTCCGAGATCGAGATACTGCGGTGCGCTACGGCGCTAGAACCTTCCCAGATCGAGATACTGCTTCGTGCTGCAGCCTTTTCAGACGCTGCGACGCGCTACGACGGGTTTCAATATTGCGGCGCATTTAATTTTATTTTATTAATTTGTATATGTTGCTGCAATGCACGGTAGCGCGCTACAGTGTGCTATGGTTGATGCATTTTTGAAATTTTGGGCGCTACGGCGCGCGGTAGCGCCCGGCGGTGATTTCGCCTGTGTGAAAGCCGTAATAGGTCACCTTTTGCACTAAAATATTCTCAATCTAGAGCACTTCACATGCGATGCCACATACCGATGAAAAGTCTTTCTGAGATCTTTCCATTAATACAAAAATAGGCATAAACAAATTA
Source organism: Gastrodia elata (assembly GCA_016760335.1). Lineage (NCBI taxonomy): Eukaryota > Viridiplantae > Streptophyta > Magnoliopsida > Asparagales > Orchidaceae > Gastrodia > Gastrodia elata. The sequence goes on from CM028682.1 coordinate 35,518,995, forward strand.
TTCTAATAAAAAAAATTAAAGCTCTAGCTACGAGTATACAGAAATCATGCTGTTTTTGACTGAAATTTTAAATGAATGAATGGGATTTGATCTGACTCATTCGAGTCTGATTGAGGCACGACAATCATGCATATAATCCATGCAATAACTTAATGGAAATATCATTCACAAAACTTTGCTACATATTAAGAGAATAGCACATGGAAGAGTTTAGCAAATGGTACCTTGGCCTTAGGAATGGAAGAAGAACACTTTGCTACTTATTAAGAGCCATGATCTATAGCCATTCGAACTCCAAGAATTACAAATTTAGTATTGAAATGAGCATCTTGACGAGATGAACACACATATCTAATAATCATTAAATTTGGAGTAGTATTTTATTTTATATAAATTTTTAAGTGAAAATTTTCAAAAATTCACTACGATTAATTTAGAGCTCAAAAATTTACAAAACTTAAAACATAAAGTCCTCTTATAATGCTTATCTTAAATATACAAAAATTTCTAAATTTTGACTTATATTTTATCTATTATCAACTCCAAAAGTTTAAACTTCATGAATTTTTTTAGAATAATTTGGGATCCTAATTGTGCTCAAATTTTCACAGGATAATTCCCTTAATACACTTTATTTAAAGATTTTTTTATTTAATTTATTTGAGTTAAAATTAGAATCTTGATTTTTGGCTTAATTTGATCAATTTAGATCAAATTGACAGGGTAACAATATTGGGTTGTTACAATTTAGAGTTATCTTAATATATGCATATAATTTTTATATTTTGTGAATATAATTATTATTAATTATTAGTTTAGTTTGTTAATTTAGTTGCTTTAATTTCAATTTATGAATTGCTATACTGCATTGCTTTAATTGCTCTATCTAGCTAAATTTGAGAACTGCATGAGTAGGGGAAATTATTCTGACATACTTTTTGACCCTAAAATTAAATGAATGTACTTGCAAGCTAGGAGAGAATAATTAATTTTAAACTAACCACAAGTTAAAATGGATAACGAATTAAGAAACCCCAAGGAAGTATTAAAAAATAATAGGGGTAGAACCCTTAGAGATTATGTTATGCCAACTGTTGGGGGAGTCCCTAATGCTATTGTTAGGCTAGTCATTCAAGTCACTAATTTTGAAATAAAACCTTCAACATTGGCTATGGTTCAAAATAATCAATTTAATGGTCTAACCACCGATAATCCTAACTCGCATATTTCCAACTTTCTAGAAATATGTGACACATTCAGATTGAATGGTGTTTCTGATGATGTTATTAGATTAAGACTCTTTTCTTTTTCATTGAGAGACTGAGCAAAATTTTGGCTCAGCTCTCTGCCTGGCAAATCAATTAGAACTTGGGATGATCTAGCTAGGAAATTCTTAGCTAAGTAATTTCCACCATCAAAAACTACCAGGCTGAGAAATAAGATATCCAATTTCTCTCAACAAAATGGGGGAAATTTGTATAACAGCTGAGAGCATTTTAGAGAATGCTTAAGGTGTTGCTCCCATCATGGGTTTCCTCAGTGGATGCAAGTACAGACATTCTACAACTGATTGAATCCACCTATAATGACACTCATAGATGTAGTTGCGGGTGGATTATTAAGTAGCAAAACTCAAGAAGGGGCTCACAACTTGTTAGAAGAGATGGCGGAGAACACTTATTAGTGGCCTATTGAGAGATTTTTTATAACTAAAAATAAATAAAATCTGCTAAATGATATACAAAAAATTACTGAACTCCAAAATCAAATCTTCCAACTTAACAAAAGAATAGAAAACATGCAAACAAACTTAATTCAAAGAGATGAATGTGAAATGGGGAGTGTAAATGCTATAGTAAACTTTAGGGATAATCAAGGCAGGAGAAAAGGGGGCTTTCAGCATTCTTTGAGAGAATTTAAAACTTCCACCATATAATTTATGAATAAAATGGATGCAACACTCAGCTGATACGAAAACACTCTACTATGAAAAGAAGAGACAATATAAAGAATCGAGCACCGTGTAAAAGAGATTGTGAATCAACTAAAGAAACCTATCTTAGTGGGAGCAATAAGAGAGTATGAGATTGAATTGGGAAATTCTATAACTTTTAGGAATGGAAAAATGATTGAACATGCAGTGTTTAAGAAAACTAAAACTGCATCTCGAGAGATAAGAGATGAACAAAAGGAGGAAAAAATAATAATAAGGTTAAGGAGAGGGGAGTAGGAGAGTCGGATCAAACTCACCTGAATAACCAGCCCCAATTTACTCCACATATACCTTATCCTCAAATAATGTAAAGGGAGAAATTAAAATCCAATTTCATAAATTTATAGAAACCTTCAAAACCCTTCACATCAATATCCCCTTTGCTAAAGTGTTAGAACAAATGCCCAATTATGCTAAGTTTCTAAAGGATATCTTATCAAGGAATAGAAGGATCGATGAGAATGAGACTATTGACTTAACAAAAGATTATAGTGCAATCCTTCAACAAAAAATTCCCCTTAAAAGAAAAGATCCTGGGAGTTTCACAATTTTGTGCGCTATTGGAAATCACAATTTCCAAAAAGCTCTTTATGACCTTGGGGTATCCATAAATCTAATGCCTTATTACATATTTCAAAAATTGGGAATGGATCATCTGAAACCCACCTCTATTCTCCTATAATTAGCCGATATATCTGTTAAAACTCCTATAGAAATTCTCGAAAATATTCTTGTTAAGGTTGATAAATGCATCTTCCCTGCTGATTTCATTATCTTATATATAGAAGATGAAAATCAAGAAGTTCTCATAATTCTAGGTAGACCTTTTGTAGTTACCAAAAAAATATTGATTGATGTAGATAAATGGGAGCTAAGTTTGCGCTGTGAAAGAGAGGAGGTGAAATTTAACATAAATGATGCCATGAAACACCTAATAATGCCTAATAAAGATTGTTGGAGAGTAAATTCAATTGAGGATTTGATGATGTCAGGAGATGTAAAAGAGTTAAATGTAAATATGGATGAGAAATTTTAGGACCTTGAGGGAGAAGGTAAGGTTGAGGAATTTATAAAAAAAAAAAAGAAAATGCAATGATCAATTGATGTGCCTCCGAAATTAGAATTAAAACTCTTACCAACTCACTTGAAGTATGTTCATTTAACGGAAGGAATCTCACTACCCGTGATAATTTTTACTTTGCTAAACCAAAATCAAGAAAACTAATTATGCAAAATTTTGAGAAATTATAAAATAACAATTGGCTGGATCATAATTGATTTGAAGGGAACTAGTCTGATTTTTTCTATGCACCGAATCCTCTTAGAGGACAATTCAAAACTATCAGTTGAACACCAAAGGCATTTGAATCTGAACATTAATGTAACAACCCTAGTTATTACCCTAGCTAAATCCAGATTAATTAAGCAAAACTAAGTTCCAATTTTGATTCCATTAGACATAATAGACCATTTAAACCTAACCATAGAAGTTTGGGATCAATCGGAGCTTAATTGTGAATTTTAGTATTTTTGCCAATTTTTGGATCCTAAAAAATACCTAAATTAATTTGATCTCCAACTTAAAATATGAGTTCATTTTGAATTTCCTATCCTCAAATTAGCTAAGGGTGAAATTTTGGGAATTTTTGGAGGTCATTTAGGCCTATTTTGGATTTAAATTAAATTGGTCCAATTGCATATTAAGGTTTAGAACAATTAATATTTGTAAGTATACCCTTTCCCCAACAATCGGCTGACCCTGAACTGCGGGCGCCATCCGGGCCGTTAATCCTGCGGATCTGATCCAACAGCCCGTGCTTTCAATCAGGATCCATCTCATCTCGACCGTTCTTGCGGCTATGAGATTCTAATACGACGACATCTAAGTATCTGTCTTAAGTAAGCCCTGATCGCCCATCTGATCTTTAGATCTAATCTGACGGCTGATCCTGTAATAACCCTGGTTGTAATCTTAGCTAATCTGGATTTAATTAAGCCAAACCCAGCTTTAATTTTGATTCCATTGGACTCAATGGGTCATTTAAACATAACCCAAAAAGTTTGGGATCAATCAGAGCTAAATTATAAATTTTTGTATTTTGGCTATTTTTAAGCCCTAGAAAATATCTAAATTAAATTGATCTACAAATCAAAATCTGATTTTATTTTTGAATTCCCCACACCCTAATTAGCTTAGGGTAAATTTTGAGAATTTTTGGAGCTCATTTAGTCCTAAATTAGATTTAGAATAATTAGGATTAATTATATATTATTTAATTGATTTTATTGTATTTTTAAATAAATTTATTAATTAAAATAAGCGGTGGATTTGCTGTCGGGACCGCGGCAAATCCGCTACGGGGTCCCGACAGCGGCTTAGCCTTAGTAGCCAATGGATGCGCACAAATCACAGCACAAGATCAAACGACGCTGGAACGTATAGCTGGGATTTCATGTCACCCGTCGGATCAGATAGATGATCCAATGATCAGTAGTGCACCCGCTGTTTGTTAGTTAAGATCGCCATCGAACCGTCCAAACCCAACAGCTTCGCAGATCAGACGGCTGAGGAAGGAGCCCAGCTGTTCATCTTCGTCCCCGCTCGCTCCCAGCCCGATCGCGAAGATCTGCCCAAATTTTCCACGTCGACATTGTCGGCCATGCCTCCACCTTATCCCTCTGGCAGTTGGGATTCTCCCCTGTATGGTCGAGCTTAACATAGAGGCCCGGTGGGGTCGAGCCTCCTAATTGAGGAAGGCGAAAGCTGCCCCTTGGCCCGAGCCTGGATCGCTGGCTCCCAGTCTCACCCACCAGACCTAGGCCTCTCTAAACCTATAAATACCTCCATTGAACACACAGTGAGCTCCTTTGCTCACTGTGAATCCCAAGTGCTCCTCTGCCCTCTGTTCTCGATGCTCCCAGCTCTTCCGACGACTGAACCTGCTTCGTCCGCTGTAGTGGGTGTGGTTTGGAGTTTAAACCCCCAGGCTGCAGTAGAGGGAGCTCAAGAATTGCCAGGGACTTGCTGCATTGCTCGGCTCGCCTTCTTCCCGATTATCAGGTACAGCCTCTGTCCTATCCCTTTTGTCGAGCAGGATTCAGCTCGGCTCGTCGCTTATCTAATTCTAGATGTTGTGTTAGGTCCTTCCCCTAGCTTCCTAATTGAAACCTAAGGCTCTTAGTTGGGGAGTTGACAATAGACCAAATGGCAGCAGGCCGTCTGAATGTGCATTGGCAGCCAATACCCCGAGGCATTGGACACCAGCACCCCTAGTAAGCATTTGGACTTAATTTGAGTCCTAGACTCTCCCTTGAGTGATCGCAGATGAATTGTAATTTTCTTAGGCTCAGCCTGATCAATCGATTCGACTCGTATCAATCGATTCAGAGCGAGCCCGAGCCTGCGAAAATCATCGAGTATCACTACGGTGATCCAGACCATCCCGGAACTTCTCAAATTCCCCAATCGCTTCCTCGTAAATCCCTGAACATGTAGGCTTAAGCCCTAGCTCAGGACGTCAAGGCGATCAAGAGAATTTACTTCCCCTGTGTCCACCTCAGAAGGCATTTCGGGTGAGTAGCACCTCAGTAACCCGGCGCATCCCTGATGGGGGTTGAGGGTTCAATCAATGCGCCTTCGAAGCCTAAACGTGTAGGTATCAAATTGGTAGCGTGGCGTGGATGGAGTGCAGCAAATTCAGCGATCGAAGGTTGCCCTAATCAGTGCCCGTCGAGAGGTAGGGGATGAAGTCACGGGTCGGGCCGACCCGTAACCCGCGTGTTTTGAATTTGGGCCGACCGATTAATAAAAAGAATTTTAGAATTAAAATCCTTAAGGAAATTAATTCATAAATCAGTTCCTATAATTTTAATTTAAATAAAATGCAGAATAAATTATCTAAATAACTTTGGCTATACTGATCCAAATGGTATGATCCAATATACTATTTGAATCAAAAAAATATAAAGAATCTAAATATAAAATAAAATCACAGATCCAATGGTTGGATTTAAAATAATTGATTAAACCTTTTCTATTTTTAATTAAATCCTAGTAAATTCAATTAATAACCAAATTAATTGATTAAAGACTCTGATTGCTCAGTAAACCCTAAAGAATAATTGTAGACCCTTAAAACTAATTTTGGATACTAAATTCTCTTAATCACTTCTTAATCACCTTAATTAGGGATTAGTAAATTAAACCATAATTAAGCCTTTGATTTTGGAAAATGTTGTTCCTAATGCTATCTTAACTCTATTAGAATCTATAAGCAAGGTTGGATTGCCTTAGGATGCCTTCAATTCACTAATTATTCTAATTAGCCTAAGAATGTGATTATGGTTAATTAGCTTAATTAGGTTGTCAAAACCTAAGATAATGGTGTTTCCCACTTTATTAATCAATATGAAACACATTAAAACATATTAGATTTACTTTGGATAACTAAACCTTAAAATCCCAATTTTTGCCTTAAGAGGGGCATTTTGGTCATTTTGACCAAAATGTGCTTAAATTCCCCTTAAACCTTAGAAAATTCAGTAAGCTACCCTTAGATGGATTATAAATGTTTTACTGAACTCTTAGATTAATAATGTTGATCATGTGAAAGTTATTTAAGAAATCCTCAATTAGCCTTAGATAAGACACTTAGACTAGTGATCCTAAAGAAGTCACTTAGCCCTAATATTTGAATCTAATGATTTTAGATGTTGAATTTTAGTTTAATAAACTCAACTAAGTTAGTTTATGTAACAACTTGAGTTGTTACCATAGTTGATTAGGACTAATCCTAAGTCTTAAACATAATTATAAGTGCTTATTAGGTCAATTAGAGTCAACCTCTGAGACCTAGTCCAAATCAGGAGTCAAATGAATCGAATACTAATTTTTGGAAATCCAAAAACCCTAGAAATTGACCTATTTAAATTGACCTTCGATCGAAAAATGGACATCGTCATTGCGTTCCTTGACCCCAAATTAGCTTGGGGTGAAGTTTTCGTGTCAATCGGAAGTTGTCGAAATTTCGACGAATATTTTAATAATAAAAATACCCTGGAAATCAAGGTATTAAAATACTCGTCGGATCAAAAATCCGACTTCGCCATTGAATTCATTGACCCCAAATTAGCTAGGATAAACATGTTCAAAAATTTCTGGAAAATATTTTTTTATAAAATATATATTTATTTATTTAATTGACGGCGTCGTCACCTTAAGTGGACGGCGCTAACGGCGCCGTCCGATCGGACGGATCCATCTGGACTGTCCGATCTGCGTGAATCCAACGGCTCACAGCCGCGATCCGCGTCGCGCAATAAGGATGGATCTGGGCCATCCGCGTGTCGCGGGATCGGACGGCCCGGGGCCATCGTCCTCGGCCCCGTCGCTCGCCGCTCGCCTGCCCAACCGGTGGCCTCCCCCGCCTCAGCTGCTCCGTCCGGAGGCCTTTAAGAGGCTCTCCCGCTTCCCCGTATCTCTGGTTACGCGAACCGGAGTCAGCACAGCCCGAACCGAGCCGAACCACCGCAGCCGTCGAACCCGAGGTACCTCCGATCTTCCCCTCTCGTCTGTTAGATTTGCAATGTTTCGCTCAATTATTGTAGGATTTAGGCTGGATTGTCTCTCCATCGGACCTAATCGAGTCCGATCGACTCAAATCAAGGCTGGAACCTCTCGGGTTCCGCCTCGTCCCCTCGCCCCGTAGACCTAGGATCATGTTTAGGTTTGGCCGGCGATCCCGGCCACCTCCGGCGAAGGTCCGCCCACCGGCGTGTAGCCCTCGTCAAGGGCTACCGTCCGCCGTGCGGGCCGAGGTGGTCCGGTGCCGGGAAGGCCGGCAAAAGCCGTGCCATAGCCCGGCGCCCTCGGGCTGTCTCCGCGAGGAAGACGACGTCTGGGTCAGGCCGGGTCGACCCGAGCCCGACCCGCCCGAGCCCGGTCCGCGTCAGTGGGTGGGGCCCACCAGGCCCCGTGGCGCCTTCTGGGCCTACCACGTGTCCAGTGGGACCCACCAGCCGAAGCCCACGACCCTTCGGCTTCGGCCGTGGGGCCCACAGTGCCACGTGGCAACCAGCCGACACGCCATGTGTCACGTGGGGCCCACAGCCCGAGCCCGCGCAGCGGTTCGGCTCCCTAATGGGGCCCACAGGGCCACGTGGCAGCCTCTGGGCCCGCCACGTGTCAAGTGGGACCCACTGCCCGGTCACCCGCGGCGGTTCGGCTTCCCGTGGGGCCCACAGTGCCACGTGGCAACCTCTAGCAGTGCCACGTGTCAAGTGGGGGCCCACTGCCCAGTCACAGAGCTGACTCAGCCCCTGTGGGGCCCACAGTGCTACGTGGCAGCCTCTAGCAGTGCCACGTGTCTAGTGGGGCCCACTGTCTGTTAATTAAAATTTAATTAAATTATTGTTAGTGTTAATTAATTACTGTTAATGATTAATTAATTACAATTAGTGGTTAATTAAATTAGGATTAGTGTTAATTACTTTTAAATAGTAACCTTAATTAATTAAGATTAATTAAGAGATTAATTAGGGATAATTTAAGATTAATTTAACCTTAACAGTAATTAGGATAATTAATTATTATTAAACAGTAAAATATACTTAATTATTCTTAAATAAATATAAATAGATAATTAAAACTAATTAAATAATAATTATTGCTAATTACTTTGCTACACTAAAATATTAATAAATATAATTTAATTAATTAAATGATAGATTAATTAATGTTAATTAATAATTAATCCTAAATAATCACAGATTAATTAAGAATTAATAATTTCAGAAATTTGATATAAAAACTTTAGGAATGAACAGTAAAATCATTTAATTTGAATAAATAAACAATAAAATAATTCAAATTGTATATTTGAATAGTAAATCTTAAAAGTTTAATAACTTTTTGTAGGATGATCCAAACATAGCTAATATAGGTCTTAAAATACTCAAAAAAAAAGTAAGAAATCAAATAGCATAATGTAAAAATTTATTTCGTGGTACGTATAACGAGGTAGCATTTTAGGACCTCTTTAGGATCCCATAACTTTTTACCCGATTATCGAAACATAATCAATATGGGTTTTAAAATGCTTAGGAGAGCGGCCCCATCATTGTAGTAGTATTAGTTTTCCTATTCGGACATCAAGACAAAAAGTCAACCTAGAATTCTCAGTGAAAATGACCAAAATGCCCTTAGACTTCAAACAGCCATAACTTGGTCAAATCAACTCCAAATTCAAAAATTCAAGAAGCTATCTAACCTACAATTCCCATGTCATCATTATAATGAAATAATATTTAGGATTTGAACCCTAAAAATTTAGGTAAATGACCAAACTACCCCTTGCTTCATTTTGGTCATAACTTAACCGTTTGAGGTCCAATTTGGACGTACTTACTGTCTATCTTCAAGTTAGATAGTAAGGAATTAGTTGGAAAAGAGAAACCTCAGTTTTGACCCCCAATTCAAAAGTTGACTTTTTGACCCTTAAAGTAGGGGCAAAATGGTCATTTTGTCATAAAATTGGATTAAGTACCCTTACCCTTTGGATAATATTCCAGAATACTAACACCAATATTATAATCATCTTAGTAACAATTAAGTGAATAAAATCAACCCTTAACTCAGATTCCAATAATTTTTGCTAAGTCTTAAGCACTACACCTTAAGGACCTTTCCTGAAACTAGGACTAGATCATAGGTTATCGTTCATTCATTGGGTAAATTAAGTTATCAAATAGGTGAAACCTTGGTTTTATTAGTTTCTAGACTTTCTTTTATTTTACAACTCGTTCTGATTATTTTGTCTTTTAATTTTAGATTTAAGATAGAAGATTCATTCTATTAAGTTTGATTACTTAATAGGATTTGCCTTAATTAGTAGATCACTTATATAATAAAACCTAGAACTTAGGTCTTAATCACTTTGAATTATATGATTAAATCTCATAGTGTTTAATCCAAAATTTATAGGCTTAGAAGATCTTGATCAGATCTTAATTAGAACATTTAAATTCACAAAACTAGGACGTATGATTATTTGATTTAGCTTGTAGTCATCTATCTGATTGAACTAGATTAGAACCTGATCATTTCTAATCCTTTTTAACTTATAAGGATGAGTTTCTGAGTTACACTTGATAGTATGAAAATGGTGATCCTGAACTTGTGTAACTTGAAATAATTAGAATGGTTAAGTAGAAAACAAATAATATCACCATGTTTAGTAGAGTCTCTTGCTTCTATTTGATATTTTGTTGCTTACGCATTCCTTGATTTTGTGCCATATCCTCTTGAGCATATCATACAAGATTTTTGATGCATTAATAAAATGTTAGGAAAATATGGAGACTCCTTAGATTCTTTGTGAAAATATTAAAGTAATTAATGAGAAGATAATGATTTGATGTGTTTGAGCTACCTCTCAATGTTCTTTTGATCATACCGATTGTTGCCCTAGCCGTATCATACTAGGAACTATCCTAGCCATACTGGTGCTAGGATCTTTCGGGTATGATTGTTGGTGACCTAACCGTATCGTGCTAGGACCATCCTAGCAGTACTGTGTTATGGCCTTCTATGTTGACTGTTGTTGCCTTAGCCGTATCGTGCTATGAACCGTCCTAACCGTACTGGTGCTAAGATTTCCAGCCTTTTGGTGAGCTAAGTAGCTCTCTTCTGTATGGCAGATTGTACACGTATAATTTTATATGCAGTTGATGTTGTTTACTTTTCAGTAGTTTTATTCAATCAGCTATTTCCTTGTACTATTTTTATATATATTTAGGATGTTAGAATCTTACTGCTATTTATATATACTACTGCTGAGTTGTTTATTTTAATTGGCATATTTTCTGTTGATCACCAGCATGTTTAGGATGTAGAACTTTTCTTACAGCACTTATTTAGTTATGTATATTTATATGTCCTTCCTTGTTTAGTTTGTATGCGATGCATGTCTCAGCATCTTTCCTTTCCTTTGCTTAAGCTATAGATGATGATTTATAGCTTTCCCTTTTTCTTTTGTATTGCTTACTGCTCCCTTACACACATTATTACTTAGAAGTAGTAAAATGGTGATATTATATAACCTTTATAATAATTAGCTTAAAATGTACTTAGATAATTATCTAACCAGATTTTTCTTTTTTTGGTTGGGGCCCTACATTGTGAAACAGACAATGGCAGACCCTCTTCAGTTAGATGAGCAGGAGTTAGGAGTGGAGCCATACCCAGAGGAGGAGCCCATGGAAGAAGCCGTTGTTTAGCTTTTATATGTGAGGATGAGTGTATTTGCACTTTCTTTTGTTATTTGAAACTTTAAAGTGATGTAATAATATATGTACATTGACTGTGTATTGGGATTGTATGCTTATATTCTGAGTTTTATTCTTGCTATTTATACTGTGATGCTTGGATGATTTACATTTCCTTAAATCGCTTCCACACTATGTACGTTTACTTATATATTGACTGTTAGGTTGATTCTGTGTTAATCCTTTCCTAATCAGGTGGATTGTGGAGTCTATCCTAATCTAATGGTTAGTGAGGGGTTAGCCAGAGTGACACCCCACCCTTAACCTAATCCTTTGGTGGATTAAGGGTGCGAGGCACCACAGTTTATGAGCTTAAATTCTAAACAAGACATATTTAGGAAATCCTAAGTTAGAAAATTAGTTAAGTCTAAAATGATCAGATCTTAGATCCTAGATCTTAGACTTTAGATCTTCTACTTGAATCAAACTATCTCCAATTGAAATTCTTAAATGATTCATTGTTTATCTTTTGAAGCCTTCCATGTGGGTATAAGATGATTCAATCTATAAGATAATAGAATTATCTTAAATATTGAATATAGATCTTAGATTCTCAAAGCTCTTAATTGATTATTTTATCTTATAATCAGTAGAATAACCCTTCACTAAGTTCATAGTTCTTGGATCTTTCAGCTTATAGGATTATATATCCTTAACTCAAGGATAGAGTGTGAACCATAGATCCTAGTTAGGATACCACCTTGGATTTAGGAATTGAACACCAAAGTGGAGTTTAAGTCCTAAATCCTTAAATTTGATTTACCTAATTAAGATTTGGGAAAGAGAGTAAAAGATTAATAAATTAGGTTGTTGATTTATTTACTTAAACCATATAGTCGTCACATGATTTCAGATTAGAACTTGTTAAGTTCTGATATTAACTTTAAGGATGTAAATCTGAGATTATACTCGATAGCTGGATATTAGAGATCCTAAACTTATACATTCTCAAAGTAGTTAGATTTGGTAATTAAATAATAATAGATATCACATAAGTTTAGATTGAGTCCCTTGCTTACTTTGATTTGATTTGCTTTGCATACCTTGGTTATTGAGCCTTATTCCTTGAGCATAATAGAAGAACTTAGGATATTGATGATACATTCTAAGTTAGTAATTGAATTGTATATCATTCAGTTCTTGCCTTGCTTGCAGTTGGTAGAATATGTCCAAGCATAGTCTGCCTTTTCAATAATAGTATTGTGTAGAATTGACCCAGGCCTAGAGGATTGGGATGGCCTATTGGCTGGGTATTAATTGATATTTCAGTATTGAGGGCCCTGGATGGCCTATTGGCTGGTATGGCAGTACTGTGCTTAGGCTTATTTCTACTTTAGCTGGATTGTTCAGTATTATTTTCTATTTTGCTTTGCTACATGCTTCAGTGGCCTTACTTTCAGTACATGCTCGTTTTGCCACATGTCTCAGTGGCTTTGCACTGTATTACTTGCCTTGCTTTCACCACATGTCTTAGCGTCATTTCTCTTTTATTAGCGTGTTGTATGTATACTCCTATGGCTTACTTATGTATATTGGCATGTCTAGGATGTTAGAATTGTATGTTTATTTTCAATAATAGTGCCCTTTATGTACTCAGCATGTGTTAAATACGATCATAAGCATGTTAGGTTCAGAATTTGCATTGTAGTCGCTGTTGCTTTTAGCTTTAACATCATCTTTTTCTATTTTGTATTGTATTTTACTTTCCATTCTAGTTGTTGGCTATAAATGGATAGTTTATAGTTACCCATTTCTTTCATAGCTTGTTGCACCCATTATTGCTCACATATTTAGATAATTTAAATATGATATCTTTAAATTAATAGTTCATTAAAATAGCCTAAAATGTACTTAGACAATTGTCTAATTGTAACATTTCTATTTTGTTGGCTGGGGCCCTAGTATTTGTGATACCGACAAATGTCAGATTCAGACTTGTTCTTGGGCAGTGTTGTAGGAGAGGAGCAGGTTCATGAGGAGGATCGTGCTGCTGCGGTTTAAATAGATCTTGCATTTTATTTTAGTGAGATTTAGAGACATTTTTCATTTTCTTTAAAACTCAGTTTGTAATAATTAATTCTGGATGTATTTTATTTCTGTATTGTGATGAGTTACTATATTGTCTGTTTTCCTTCCTACTATGTTGTGCTTGTGGATGTTTATACTCGCCTATTGCTTCCGCCACTTTGATATCTGTATGTATATTGATGAATGTTGTAGTATTATGGTGACAAGTTCTTAGCTTAAGGCAAGTTGGGTTTTCACCTGATTTTACTTAAGCTGGGAATTTGTCACAGTTGAAGCACCGTACTTTCCATTGTCAGTACAGGTGCCCCACAAATCTAGCCTCCTCGTTCAGTCGTTAGGTGTCGGGAGATCAGAGCCGTTCAGCATCAACTGATGTTCAATCAGGCAGCTCTGGAGTACCCCGTGACTATAGATCATTTTATTCCTCATCTCGCGCTCGACAGCCGAATCCCTATGTACAACCATGTCCTCAAGCCGGTCTGCCACTCCTGTGCCTCATCAGGGAGGCCGTTGCGACCATACCCTCGTCTCCCTAGCACTCCCAACTAAGGTCGAGGGGGGTCTATTTCAATTTTGGAACTTGAGGGGAGCACCCTCAGGCCGAGCTTATGTCATGGCTCCCGACCTCGGTAACCACCCTAGACCTTCCCTCAGCCTATAAATACCTTCAGGATATCACAGTGAGTCCCCTTGCCCACTGTGATTCCTCAATTGCCCAGCTGAAGTCCTCTGGAGCTCCCCGTCATCTCGGCGAATCCTGGCTTTCTCGTAGCTATGAACCGCTGATTGAGGGTGCGATATGGCGTTCAGACCCCCTTGTGAGATTTTTGCAACTACATGCAAGCTTCTGAGCTATTCCCATCACCTCAGTCACAGTCATTCTTTAAGACCAGGTACAGCTTCTTCCCATTGAGCTGCATAAGCTCAATCCACCTATCTAAGCTCTCAATTATTGCCTCTAGATGTCGTCTAGCTCCCTTAGCCCTCTAAGAACCTAACTCGATCATTCCCAGAGTCTGAGCTAGCTCCGATCGAACGTATCGATCAATCGAGCTAGCGGCCGAGCTATGGTTGAGTCCGAGTAAGGACCCAGTGATTGGCTGCACCCCAGGCTGCAAAACCTTGGTGGTTCGACTCGCCTCACCTCACTGATGGTGTAGGGATCAAGCCCCATTCGTTTAGTGGATTTTATGAGGAAAATTACTCCCTCACAGTGAACCCTAACGCCCCTCCCTTAGTACGTCTCGGTTGAGCAGCACCTCGGCGATCTAGTGTGTCCCAGATAGGGGTTCTTACCTCAATCGATGCATCTTAGTTCCCTGAAGGTGTAGCCATTGAGATCAGGGCATGGCGTGGCATGTGCGTGGAGAATTGCACGTATAAAGCTAACCCTAAGGGAACGGGTATCGGGCATTAGGAGCTGGGGCGATGCACTAGCACATCGGGTCGGGCATCTCCTGACCCACGCGATTTGGATTTTGGGCCGCAGTATTATTTAACAATTTCTAGAATTTTATTTCTTATATTAAATAACTGATAAATAATTAACCTATGGTTTTAATTTAAATAAAAATATAGAATAAATTATTTAAATAACTTTAGTTATACTTATCCAAATAGTATGATCCAATATACTATTTTAATCAGAAAAATATAAAAAATAATAATATAAAATAAAATAAAAGATCTAATAGTTAGATTATATATAATTGCATAATCCTTCTCTGTTTGTATTTCAATTATAATAAATTCATTAATTGCCTAAAAATATTGATTAAGGTCTCTAATTGCTCATAAGACTTTAAAGAACCCATGTGAACCACAAAGATAATTTAAGAACCATAAATTTGCTAATCACCTCTTAATTATCCTAAAATGAGATTAGTAAATTTAGCCTTAGATTAGTCTCTAATTTTGATGAATCTAGTTCCTAATACTTTATTAAATATAGAAGAGCCTATAAATGTAAGTGGATCACCCTAGAATGCCCTAATTTTCTTAATCACCTTAATTGGCCTCTTAATATGATTAATGATAATTAAGCTAAATTAAATATCCAAACCCCAAGATAAGTGTTTAACCTACTTCACTAATCAATATGAGACTCCTTAAAATAGACTTGAGTCAATTTAGATGATTAAATCTTAAAATCCCATTTTTAGACTTAAGAGAAGTATTTTGGTTATTTTGATCAAAATAGGCTTAATCACCCCTTAAGCCTTGAAATGTCAGTATAATATCTCTAGTTAATATCTTATCACCTTTCTGAAATCTTATGTTAGTGATTTTGAGTAAAGTGAAGAACACTAAAATTAGTTATTATTAAGATCTTAAGAGTATTCAAAACCACTTTCGTAAGGGAGCAAACCTAATTAGCTTTAACACTAAATCTTCAGTTTAATCACCTTATTAAGCTGATTCATAAGCTAGAAATCCTAAAATAAATATCCTTGTAAAATCCTAAGTCTAATTTTTAGCCTAGATCTAAAGTGATCAAATCTTAGATACTAGACTTCAGATCATCTAATTGAATTGAATCATCTTCTTTGGAATTCCTTAAGTGATTAATTATTTAATCCTTTTGAAACCTCTTTGTGGGTGTAGGATTGATTCAATCTATAGAATAATGTAATTATCATAAAGATTGAATATAGATTTTAGATTCTTAGTTCTTAAATGATTATTTTATCTTATAATATTAGCATAACCTTTTATTAAGATCTTAGCTTCTAAATTCTTCAGCTTATATAATTTTGCACCTCTAAACTATATTTGAGTGTGAACCTTAGATCTTCATTAGGATATTATCTTGTATTCAGGAAATTGAACCCCACATGTGGAGTTTGGATCCAGAATCCTTAATCTTGATTTACTTAATCAAGATTTGGGTTGAGTGAGTATAATAATAATAATTAGGCCGTTGATTTATTTACTTTAAACTTTTATAGTCATCACTTGATTTTGAATTATAACTTGTTAAGTTCTAATATTAATAGTAAGGTCGTGAATCTAAGATTATACTCGATAGCTGGATATTGGAGATTCTAAACTTGTATCTTCTCAGAATACTTAGATTTGGATAATTTAGATAATAACATATATCATATAAGTATAGTTGAGTCTCTTGCTTACTTTGACTTTGATTGCTCTGCACCCCTTGGATATTGAGCCTTGTTCCTTGAGCATAATAGGAGAACATAGGATATAGAAGATACATCCTAAGTTAGTATTTGCAAAGCATCACATTCACTCAGTTCTTTCTGTGCATTCAGTCCAGTAGGGTATGTCTTAGCTTGGCCTGCCTCCTCAGTTCTAGTTTTGTTATAGAATATACTTGGACCTAATCCAACGCTTGGCTAGGATGGATACCTGTCTTATTCTATAAGTTCAACTCAGACCTAGCTCTGATGATGTCTAGGATGGACACATGTTGAATTTTTTGTTCAGAAGCCCTATTTGGCCTGTTTCAGTTATGGCAGTACTACGTCTTAGGCTTACTTTTACTTTAGTTTAGTTTTGGTGCTTTCAGTTGCTTTGACACATGTTTTAATGGCTTTACTTTTTAGCTTATTTATGCCCTTAACTTGTTTTTGCCACATGCTTCAATAGCTTTTTTTATATATATATTAAATATGCATGCTTGTACATATGTTCTTACTGAGTAGTTAATAAATATTTGAATGTTTAGGATGCTAATTTTGTATGTTCATTTCAGTACCTCTCAGTATAGTTAACTTTTATAAAATTAGTATGTCTTCATATGATCATAAGTATGTTAGGATCAGTTTATTTCAGTACTTGTAGTTATTTTTGCTCTTTATCCTCACCTTGCTTAGTTTCATGCTTTGTATGTTATGTTACATACCTGTTGCTCAATTAGAAATAAATAGTTTATAGCTATCCTTTTCTTTGTAGCTTGATGCACCCTATATTACTTACATATTTAAAGTAGTTAATGTGATATCATTAAATATTCAGTTCACTTAAATAGCTTAAAATATATTTAGATAATTTGTCTAACTATAATACTTTTCTTTTGTTGGCTGGGGCCCTAGCACTTGTGATACTGACAAATATCAGATTTAGAGCTGTTCATTGGTGGTTATGCAGGAGAGGAGCCAGTGCATGAGGAGGATCTTCTTACTGTCGCTTAGTTAGATTTTCCTTTCTTATAGTGAGATTGTGAGATCTTTTCTTTCTTTTAATTTAGTCTGTAATAATTAAATTCTAGATGTATTTACTTTCTGCACTTGAGCTAGGTTACTATTTCCCTTACTCTTGTATACTATGCTGTGATGTGGATATTGTGTTATACTATTTTTTGCTTTCGCTACTTTGTAATATTGATGTATGTTTACAGTTCCAGGTGACAAGTCATTGGCTTAAGGTGAGTTGGGTCTTACCTGACTCTACTTAAGTTATGGATTTACCACAGTTGGAGCACAGTACTCCCTGTGTTTATGCTAATATCAGTATTAGCATGCCCACGGAGGGTATGGGGCCCCATAGTTGGTATTAGAGAATACTATAAGGTGTTAGAATGAAATCTGTGATTCCTTTCTACCTAATGGACCTTTCCTCTGAAGTACAAACATCAAGATATAATATTTATAACATAGTACTATCGATAACTCTCTGAAAAATGTAGAATGAAAATATTCATATTCTAAAAATCTAGTCATCTCTAGTTGATAAAAACTAGTATATTCTGCTATTATGATTAAATGAATCATGGAGGATCTGATTTGGACTATTATTTTCATGCCTTCGAGTTGGCTTGGAGCTATAGTTTCAAATGGAGACAAGAGAGAAAATGGCAAATCAAAGGAGTTTTAACAAAAGGAACCCTAGTCTTGGACAGACTTCTACATCAAACGGAGTACCGAGGGCTTGACTTTCTTATCTATGCATAAGAGTGGTTGAGCCAAGTAGAGTCAGTCCCGAGGCACATAGAGTGTCCAGAGTCCCTTTTTATTGACATTATGATGAATCAGATTCTGGACTATGCGAGAGTCTGGTGGTTTGATACCATCATGAAATTTGAACAGAAACGTAAGAGGAAACATCAGGAAGTGACCTTCAAGGATTTATGGTTTGCATTTAAGGCTGAGTACATTAAGGATATCTAAGTGCTAGTTAGAGTAATTGTCATTCCTTGATTCTAGTAGTGTTATGATTTTCTGGTATTTTCTAAATCTTATGTAATCTCTCATTTCAGAAGTAATGAGAATTTTTGGCCTCTATTAGAAATTTAATTGATGTCTTCCTTAGAATAATTCTGAAATCTAGATTTGTATTCCTCAATCTAGAAGGAATTCTAGATCACCTCCTACTGCTACCCCTATCAAGAATATTTTCGCTTCAAGTAGTTCTTCTGATGAAGTAGCTCACATGCGAGCAATGGTGGCAACCTTGTTGGAGAATCAGGCTCAACAAGCACTTGCAATGCAGAAGATAATATCTAATTGCTCAGTACTAGCCATTGTTGCTGCTCCTGTTGTTCCCATTCTGTTGCATCCTTTTCCTTCCCATCACTCTATGGATAGCCTTCTCCATAACTTCTTAAGACTAAGGTATTCCACCTTTAGTGGAAACTTATCACCAATGGATATAACCAACTGGCTGAAAGCAGTCGAGAAGGATCTAATTAGTCTGAAGATCCCAAATGCAGAAGCCATCCATCCCACTACACACATGTTTCATGTTGAAGCAGAATATTGGTGGGATGACATCTGGAATACAAAATTCGTTGATTATGAACTAGAAAACATCCCTTGAGATGAATTTGTAGAGGCATTCAAGGCCAAATTCATTCTCCCATCTGCACAAAATATAATAACGGATACAATTCTGAGGTTGACTCAGGGAAGTCATTCTGTTGCCGACTATGAAAGAGAGTTTCGTAGGTTGATTCATTCTGCCCCAGAGATTGTTCAATCTGAATTGACTAAGTGCCATCGCTTTCTCAGTGGACTACGAGATTCATTGAAAGATCTGATTGTTCCACTTCGTCTGACTAGCTTCTTTGAGCTAGTGGAGATAGCCAAGGTGCTTGAGCACCATCACTCAGAAAGAGATCTAAAGCAAAAGATGCAGTCAACTCCTCACCGATGTGAAGCCTTCAAAAGGCATAAACCTCACTCTGCAAAGGTCTATCAAATCAAAGCTGCACCAACTGCTGAACCAATTCAAGGCTATAATAGGCCTCATCCTATGGCAAGTGTTACCACTTTGGCCATAAGTGCTACACTTGTGGGCATCCATGCCATCTGTTCTATCATTGCACCTACATATAAACAGTGGATGGAGCCCAGATTAAGTAGTATTAGAAAGAACTAAGTATTCAGGGCAACTCCGCTGAATAGAAGAGAGCCAGATTTGGCAATAATGCCAACTCCTGCATCTGAAGTTGTTCTAGAGCAGCCCTCAGCTCCTAAGTCCCAGAATAATCCCAGAAAGCAGGTAAACAACCATCCTGCTGGTCCTGCGCGAGTACATGCTTTAACACCTCTGGAAGCCGTAGAAGACAATAATGTAGTTTCAGGTACATATTTCTGAACTTTTCTTTCATTTTTGTACCTTAATCATTGCAATCTATTAATGCAATTCATATAAATAAATTAGGCACGCTCTATTTTTATGACCAGCCCTGCGATGTGTTATTCGACATTAGTGCTAGTCATTCATTTATTTCCGAACGTTTTGCCAACATTCTTAAACCACACTCATACAATTTAGCAAAATCATTAAGTGTTGGACTTTCATCTGGAGCCCAACTCAGTGCTCATAAGTTCTATAATATCAAAATCCCATTAAATGGTCAGGAATTTGATTCCAAATTAATCATCCTGCCATTAGGGAATTTTGATATCATCTTTGGAATGAATTGGCTCAGTGACAATAATGCTGTGATAAATTGCCTTATGAATAAAATCACTCTTCATTCCCAAGGCAAGTCTGAAACTTTTATAGAAAAAGTCAGTACATAATTATCATTAATCAATGCTATTAAGGCTAAACAATTGATCAGTAAAGATTGTGATGCTTTTTTAGTCACTATGATGGGTGAAGCAAAAGAAAGTATCCCTCTCTCTGATTGTAAAGTAGTTAAGGAATTCGCCGATATATTCCCATAAAATTTGCCTGGTGTACCTCCTCTCAGAGAAGTAGAGTTCTCTATTGAATTGATTCCAGGTACCCAGCCTATATCTAAAGCTCCGTACAAAATGGCACCTAAAAAACTTCAAGAACTCAATGAACAGTTACAAGAGCTCTTGAATAAAGACTTTATTAGGCCAAGTATGTCTCCTTGGGGAGCACCTATTCTATTTGTAAAGAAGAATGATGGATCTATATGAATGTGCATAGATTATCATGAACTAAATAAAGTCATCATAAGGAATAAAAACCCACTACCAAGAATTGATGATTTGTTCGACAAGTTATTTAGAGATGTTATATTCTTCAAGATTGACCTCGGGTCTGGATATCATTAATTGCGAGTAAAAAAAGATGATGTAGGAAAGATCGCTTTCCGTACTCGCTATGGTCATTTTGAATTCTTAGTGATGTCTTTTGGACTTACCAATGTGACATCAATATTTATGGATTTGATGCAGCAAGTTCTCAAGCCATATTTAGACAAATTTGTAATCATCATTATTGACAATATTCTTATCTATTCTCGAAACTTAAGAGATCATGAAGGTCATCTGAAGTTAGTATTAGAAGCTCTGTGTGAACATCAACTATATGCCAAGTTCTCCAAGTGAGAATTCTGGCTTAAATCTATTGTATTCTTGGTATATACAGTCGATGCCCAAGGTATTCGTGTAGATCAAAATAAAGTAAGTGCTATTCAGGATTGGGTTCAACCTAAGTTAGTCACTGATATCAGAAGTTTCTTGGGATTAGCTGGATATTATAGGAAGTTTGTTAAGGGCTTTTCCCAGATTGCTTCGCCTTTAACTAATTTAACTCAGAAAGCTGTTCTGTTCATTTGGAGTCCTGAATGCGAGGAAGCATTTCAAATCCTGAAGCAAGCACTCTCTACCGCTCCAGTACTTGTTCTGCCCAAGGAAGGCTTGAACTACTATGTGTACATCGATGCCTCTGGAATTGATCTAGGCTGTATGTTAATACAAGAGGGTAAGGTAACCGCTTACTTCTCTCGTTGATTAAAACCCCATGAGAAGAATTATCCAGTTCATGATCTTGAACTTGCTGCTATAATATTTGCTCTAAAAATTTATCATCACTATTTATATGGAGTTCAGTGTTCAATTTTCATGGATCACCAAAGCTAGAAGTACATTTTCACTCAAAAAGAACTGAACTGCCATTAGAGAAGATTGTTAGAACTCATCAGTGATTATGATTTAAGCATTTAGTATCATCTAGCGAAAGTAAATGTATGCTCTTAGCCGTCATACTACTTTATCTTCCATAATTGCCTCAAGTTCCTTATAACAAGAATTTCATAAGCTAGAGAATTTTATAATCAGTGGCAATATGCTATGTTCACTTCTAGTAAATATCAATGTGGAACCCACCTTCCACAGAGATATCTCTATCTCGCAGACAAGGACGATGATTATCTAAAATTCAAAGCAGATATTGAAGGTGGTCGTCGTCATGAGTTGCAAATGCATAATGATATAATTTGTCAAGAAAATTGTTTGTGGATCCTAAATCCATGCATCGTGAAGTTTTGATTGAATGCCATAATTCTGGGTATCACTTTCACCCAGGCAATACTAAGATGTACCAGTATCTAAAGCAATCATTTTGGTGGCCCCATATGAAGAAGGATGTAGCCGATTTTGTGGCTAAGTGCCATGCCTGCAATTTAGTAAAAACTGAGCACCAAATATCTGGTGGTCTTTTGCATCCATTAGAAATTCCCGAATGGAAATGGTTCGATATATCTATAGATTTTGTTATGGGATTGCCTCGCGCAAAATCTGATGCCGGTGCAATCTGGGTTATAGTAGACTGTTTAATTAAATTAGTGCACTTCCTTCCTATTCGTCAGACTAACTCTGTGGAGAAGTTAGCAAAGCTCTATATCAAAAAAATTGTCAGACTGCATGGTATTCCGAAATCAATCGTATCCGACAGAAATAGCAGATTTACTTCTAAATTTTGGCAAGATGTGCACCATATTTGGGTACTACTCTAGCTATGAGTACAACTTTTCATCCTCAAACGGATGGTCAGACTAAAAGAGTGAATCAAGTTCTGGAGGATTTGCTTAGGCTTTGTGTTCTTAATTTTGCCAGTTCCTGGGAAGATCACATTTTGTTAGTGGAGTTCGCCTACAATAATAGCTATCAAGCCAGTACTAAAATGGCTCCTTATGAAGCATTGTATGGTAGAAAATGCAGTACTCCGTTAGCTTGGTCAAAAATAGGAAGCGCTCAACTTTTTGGTTCTGAGTTAGTTGAAGAGACTAATAAGAAGATTCACTTAATTCAGCAGAGAATTCATTCAGCTCAAGATCATCAGAGCAATTATCATGATGCTCATCATCATTTCCTATAATTCAATATTGGAGATTCTGCTTATTTGAAAGTCAGTCCAATGAAGTGTGTCTATAGATTTGGTGTAGCCGAAAAACTTAGTCCTCGCTATATTGGACATTTTGAGGTTTTGGCCAGGGTAGGATCATCTGCCTACAGGTTGAATCTTCCTGATGACTTTGCATCCGTCCACAACGTGTTCTATGTATCGTCATTAAGAAGATGTCTCAGAGACCCTTCTCATCCCGTTCAGCTTCCGATAGTAGAAATTCAACCTGATCTTTCTTATGTCGAAGACCTATTAAAATCTTAGTTCGTGATCAGAAGCAGCTAAGAAATCGTTCAATTCCTATGGTCAAGGTCCAGTGGAAGAATCGATCTTTGGAAGAATCTATTTGGGAAAAAGAAGTGAATATGCACAATAAATATCCACAGCTCTTTGCAAGTTCAGGTATTGTTCTTTTATTTTCTTTTTGCGTCATTTAATATTTCAGTCATAGCAATGCTTTCTTCACTGAGTGATGTTGGGGACGACATCGTTCTTAAGTGGGGGAGTCTGTAATAACCCTAGTTATTATCCTAACTAAATCCAGATTAATTAACTTAAATTAAGTTTTAATTTTGATTCCATTAAACTCAATGAATTATTTAAACCTAACCCTAAAAGTTTGGGATCAATCGGAGCTTAATTATGAATTTTGGTATTTTTACCTATTTTTATGATCTTGAAAAATACATAAATTAATTTGATCTCCAATTTAAAATCTGAATTCATTTTTGAATTTCCCACCCCCAAATTAGCTATAGGTGAAATTTTGGGAATTTTTGGAGGTCATTTAGGCTTATTTTGAATTTAAATTAAATTAGTCCAATTGCATATTAGGGTTTAGAACAATTAATATTTGCAATTCTACCATTTCCCCAATGGTCGGCTGACCCCGAACCGCGGGAGCCATCCGGGCCATCAATCCCCCGGATCTGATCCAATGGCCCATGCTTTCGATCAGGATTCGTCTCATCTTGATCGTTCCGTGGTTTTGAGATTCTAATCTGACGGCATCTAAGTATTAGTAAGCCTCGATCGCCCATCCGATCTTTAGATTTGATCCGACGGCTGATCCAGACTCCTCGCTCGGCCGTTAGGTGTCGGGAGATCAAAGCCGTTCCACGTCAACTGATGATCAATCAGATGGCTCTGGAGTCCTCCACGACTGTGGATCGTCTTCTTCCTCAGCTCGCGCTCGATAGCCGAATCCCTACGTACAACCACGTCCTCAAGCTGGTCTGCCACTCCCGTGCCACGTCAGGGAGGCCATTGTGACCTTGCCCTCATCTCCCTAGCACTCCCAGCCAAGGTCGAGGCTCGGTCCATTTCAATTTTATAAACTGAGGGGAGCACCCTCGGGCCGAGCCTATGCCATGACTCCCAACCTCGACAGCCACCCCAGACCTTCCCTCAGCCTATAAATACCTTCAGGATATCACAGTGAGTCCCTCTGCTCACTGTGATTCCTCAATTGCCCAGCTGAAGTCCTCTGGAACTCCTCGTCGTCTCGACGAATCCCGGCATCCCTGTAGCTGCAAACTGCTGATTGAGGGTGCGGTTTGGCGTTTAGACTCCCTTGTGAGATTTCTGCAACTGCTTGCAAGCTCTTGAGCTCTTCCCATTGCCTGAGTCGCAGTCATTCTCCAAGACCAAGTACAGCTTCTTCCCATCGAGCTGTGTAAGCTCAGTCCGTCAATCTGAGCTCTTAATTATTGTCTCTGGATGCCGAAGAAGCAGCTTTTGATTCGTTCGAACTTCGTTTGAAATGTCTCTCATCGCTCGAGTAATCCCGAGTTATGTCCGATTCAGGCATAACTGAATTTCCCATTTTCCGTATATATTAATGCCAAATTAAATTATAATGTAAAAGTTTTTCACCCATTTTATTTTATACCAAACGCCGATAATCTCAATTTGCCCGAAAAAAATTTATTTTACTTCATTTTATTTCAATCAAACAGCCTCTTAGGTAAAATTCAAACAATAGTGTAGTTAACAACTCCTGTATTAAAGTTTAAAAAAGTTTATTAGTTATTGAGAATATGTGAACCACGTTATAATTCAATAATTAAGACTTAAAAATTTATTATTTTAGATCTTAAATTCAAATTTCACATTTCAAACTCTAATTTAATAACTTATCAAAGGTTTCATTTTTGAAAAGAGAAATGATATTTAGACCTATTAATGTGATATTAAAAAAAAATTATTCAATAAAATTTGTACATCATTTCAATATAAACTTTAAAAATAATATTTCTATTATTTTAATATAAATAAATAAAAACTAATAAAATAATATCCAAATTTCATTAAGATAAATTAGTTTGGATGCCATCCCAACATATCTAAATAATATTTGTTTTTTAAAAATTAACATAAATAGTAATTACTTAAGAAGCACACCTGAAATTCTGCTTTCGTAATTGTGGTCTTCTGTTACCTTGTGCCCAATGGATGCCGGTGGTCATTCCTTCTCCATAGATCTCCTCCAGCGAGATGGCGCCAAAGGCCACGGTCTCATCACTTGCATGGCAGCTGGGAATGACGTCATACTTATCGGAACGAGTAAGGGGTGGCTGATCCGGCACGACTTCGGCGTTGGAGATTCCTATGGTTCGAACATTTATGAATCTTGTTTTACTTTTGCAATTTTACGACGGATGTTATTGTCGATACCTTTCGATTACAGATATGGATTTTTCCGGTGGCCGTGGTGGAGACCATCCTGTTCATCGTGTTTTCGCCGACCCAGGCGGCAGCCATTCCTTTGCTAATGTTCTCCACACTGGCGGAGCCGAGACTTATTATATGCACGCTAAGTGGACCAGACCGAGGGTTTTGAGTCGCTTGAAGGGCCTGGTAGTGAATGCTGTGGCCTGGAATCGGCAGCAGATCACTGAGGGTGAGAGTTCTTCTATCGTACGTTTGTTATTGGTTTTGTTACTTGAGTAAGTACATGAATATTTTGTAAGAAGTTGAACCTCAATGAGTTAAATATGTGATGATTGTATTTGAACTATTGATCCATCAAAATAAAATGCGATGATTGCATTTGAACTATTGACCCATCAAAATAAAAATCTAAAAGCCCTAATCACTTTACCACAACACCATTTTTTGCTAAGTACATAAATTTTTATTGACTTTTCTTGCGAGTTAAGCTTCGACGCGCGAAGTTATTATTGGAACTGAGAACGGACAGATGTATGAGATAGTAGTTGATGAAGTGGATAAGAAAGAGAAGTACGTTAAGTTTCTATTTGAGCTTAATGAGCTACCTGAAGTCATCACTGGTTTGCAGGTGCCAAGGAATCACTAATCTTTTTTATTTAACAGGCTGGTATAATTGATATTAACTAGTTATTTTTCTTGCTTTCTTATATTTTAGATGGAGGTTGCAACCTTTGGGAATGCGATGAGATATTATGTCATGGCCGTTACACCTACACGCATGTACTCATTCACAGGCATTGGAGCATTAGATGTATGCTTTTAAGTTTAGCAATGCTCAACTTCTCTTGAATTGGGCATATTTTTTGGTGCTCTAGCTGTATTAGTTTTGAAAATATATGTTTTTTTTGCTTTGTTTGTTTAAATAGCTTGTAGAAGTTTTTTGGTGTGGGAGAATTTGTGGTGATAAAGCGGAACTAAATAGTCACATTGATGTGCAAAAATACAGATCACATACAAATAAATACGACAAATGATTTTTTGTGAAAATCTAATAAGGAAGAAAACCACAAAGCCAAACTTAGATGTTAAAGTTACAATATATTTAATATGAGTTACAATGCATTGCCCTTTTGTTTGAAATAGATTTAAGATCTTAGGGATTTGCAATGAGTTTGATAACATTGATGAACCACAATGATGGACATTGGTTGAAGGTGTTAGTGAGTGGCAATCATTGATACAATTTTTACTGATAGGGTTGGATGGTTGTGGATACTGATTATGGGCTGGGTGATGGTGCACGCTTATGCCAGGCAATATTGATTAGCATGGCGTAAATATCAACAATGTGCATAGTTAGAAAAATGTAATCAACTATGGACAAGGTGGAAGCAATTGTCATAGGGTCGGTTTGTGTGTGATCCAATATAGTAGTTGGCAGAATCTGATGATGTTGATGATGATAATGTAAGGTTCACAACCATGAAATGATGACTACAGATTATACCAGCGATTGATGATAACATTTGTTGGTGTATGGATCCATTTGTTGACAATTTGCAATGGACCATGGTTGATGTTATTTGTTGATGATGGTAGTAGCACTCAGAGATCTGCTTTTTCTCAAAAGCTAAAAGGATTTTTTTACTCCAAGAATCCTCACATTAAGGATGGACAATTATATATAAAATTTTAAGTAGACATTTGACACTAATTTAAAGATCTTGATAAGACGGTTCACATCATCCCTCTTTTGGTCAAGTATGATCTTTTGAGATCTCAAATGAACTCAAAATCAAGCTATCTTGGTCTCATTAATGTTGTCATGTTGGGGCATACATTTTGATTACTAGGCTACTAATTTAAAGGCTGCTTGACTCTCCAAGTTCCTTATAGTTGTTCAGAGAATTCCTTTGAGGGATTGATCATGGGTAATCAGGGAAAAAATTGTTTTGTTGTTTGTCGTTGAATTGCAATTTGAAACTTCACCTTTGTTGAAAACTGAGATTAGTTGACATTAAAATGATCTTTGATGTTCATGATTTGCTCTAAGATTTGTGTGGGCTTAATTTGATTACTTAGTGTATATTATGATTAACTCATTTTTATTGCTTTTATGTTATAACTTTTTTGTTTTAGTATTGATTTATCTCGTTGCAATTGCTAGTGTTATAATATTCTCGAACATCAAATTATTTTTTTGCAAACATTCAGTGATATTCATTGCTTGAAACATTGCAACGATTGAAATACTACTATATTCGTGCTGGTGAAAAGATGGCATTGGCATGGAAAAATGAATGAAAATTGAGTATATGAAGTGGATCTAGAAAATTTCCTTATAAACCTATTTAAAAATTTAGGATTCGAATCTAAAGAGGTAGGCATGTAGGCAAAAGTAACAGTTAGTTATAGTTTTGTTAAACATATATGTATATCCATCAGTTAATCTTTGTGACTAAAATTTACCCTCAATAATCATTAGACAATAACTTGAGTTTACATATTGAATATTATGTATTTTAATTTCTATGTAAATTTATATAACTTTAAAGGATGTTGCAAGCTGAAGTTAATGCAAATTACATTTGTATTTGTAATTCTAAAACACTTTTTTTTTCCTCTCAAAGTTTTTGTTTGCATTAGATGATTTCAAACTAAGTATGATAAGGTAGTTTTTTGTCTAACAACAATCATCATCATCATCATTATTATTTTTATTGCTATCTGCAAATACATTCTGGATTTATATTTGAGCAAAAGTATTTCGCAATTGTTTTATCTTTTTTTGTAGTTTTTAAAACATCTAATAATAATAGTTCTCACACAAAAAGGCTTCTCTATCTTGTTTATTGCTTTGATTTTAAATAATTATAATAATTATATTGCACATACAAGAAAGCTTCTCATTTTTTGTGATTTTTTTCATTATTAAGTTTGAAAATTATATTCTTATATAATATTTAGTACTGATTTGGGTAAAGAGCACGATGCTTTGGTTTTGAATGTCGCTTGGATTTATATTGATCTTAGTTAAGTATTGACAATCACAAACAATTTTGTTAATATGTGAATAATGCTCTATTTAAATGCAGACAATGTTTGCTAGCTATTCAGATCGTGCAGTGCATTTTATGGAGCTCCCTGGAGAAGTTCCAAATAGGCAAGTGAAACATTAATGTCAGTTGTTAGACTCGATCTAAGAACTAACTATTAAGTTTCTTACCTTAAATTCTTTTATTTGTTTTTCAATTATCATGCTGCCAAATATAGCTTGTACTTTCATAGATATTATCTTCAAAAGGGCAAATTAACATAACACTAATCATTCAATTTGATTATTCCTAAAAATACTCTTCAGTCAGCAGTAATCCAACTCGTATGACTCTAGCAGTGTTGACATCTCATTGCCCACATCTCATTTGTTTTGCTTTAAAGTTTGAAAAAGCTTCAATTGATACCAACAAAATGCGTGTCATTTTTAATTTGTGAATACAAATAACTATGTTATCTAGAGAACATCATGGCTTGGTCTTCTTCCATTTACACATGAACAGCCATGTACTACTTTTCTAAAATTACTGCTATGTATCATCTTAAATGAAAATAGATGGATAATACACAAACTAACATTATTTGGAGTAGAGATTGGTCACAAGATCTTTCTTTAACGAGCTTTAAGTAGGTTTTAGACTCTTTCCTTGTTCTGTTATGGTTTTATTTATTGTTCTAAAATGTCCATTATATCTAATACCATAGCCAATATTGATTTGTGATGTTTTTTGGCATGGGAAATGCCTCAATTGATCACTTTACCATGATAAATATTTATGAGGCAACAAGTTCTTAAACGTTGATTTCATTTTTGTCGCAATGAATGTATTTTTTATTGTTGAGTTATGCCTAGGGCTAAATAAATTATAATTGGTCTTGATATTGACACTTGTTAGCTATTGGATGCGTTGGAAGTAAAATTTTACTTGTTTCAATCATCAATTTTTTGTGTCCCTTGGGCTTTCAAAGCTGGTTTAGGAAAAAATTAGGGCTCGTTTTGAGTCATATATAAAATCCTAAAGTGCTGCGTGCTAATGTGTGTGCAAATAGAGTGCAAAAAGGGTGTGTAAGGGTCTGCAGTGGGATGCTGTAGCCAAACGTAGAATGCAGATGAGGGCTGCAGTGGTGGCTGCACTAGAAGCCGCAGAGGATGGCTACATTGGTGATTTCACTGAAGGCTGCTACGGTGATTGTAGCGTAGTGCTTCAGCGGTGACTGTAGCGGAGTGTTGCAATGGTGCCTACATCGGAGGGCTGAAGTGGCGGTTGCGGTGGTGACAACAATGGGAGCTGCTGTTGAGCAATCACATGTGTTGCTGTTATGATAATACAGAATTTTGAGAGGTGACAAAGAGAGAAGTGTTAAAGGTTTAGGTTTGTAAAAGTCCCTGACGGAACATGTATTCTCATTCTTCTTCAGGAGTCAAGTTCTTTGTAAGTGATGCTTGTGTGCTATTGTATAATCAAGAGCTGAGTTAGAGAACTAAGGAAAGGGCATAGAGAGAAGGATGATAGGACTTGTGTGATTTCCTTGGCGATGTGATCTTCCTCTTCTTCCAATGGTTAGGGTTTCTCAAGAATAATTCAGTAAGCTTTTGATTGTCTTCGTAGTAGATGTTTTTGATGGTGTGACTCCGTGATTTTTTCTATTCTTGAGTTTTTCACGTAAACCCTTGTGTTTGGATGATATTTCTCTGTGATTGTCCTTAGATCTATATTGTTTCAGTTTTATGAGTTTGCTTCGGATTATTTACTCTGGAATGGGTTATGGGTCCGCAGTATAATCCTAACAGCTACTATTTGTCAAGTAGTAACTCT
The DNA here is from genome assembly GCA_016760335.1 of Gastrodia elata. Taxonomy (NCBI): domain Eukaryota; kingdom Viridiplantae; phylum Streptophyta; class Magnoliopsida; order Asparagales; family Orchidaceae; genus Gastrodia; species Gastrodia elata. The sequence continues at coordinate 35,549,454 of CM028682.1, forward strand.
TTTGATCGCTGAGGTGGACGCACAAGATTTCAACCTTTGTTCCAACGGATGCATGTTTTTTATGTAACCGAAATTTGAGTTTGAAGCTTAAAAGTTTTCTCCATTGGTTACATTATTGCGCCTTCAAAAAAGCTAAACTAATTGGTTTCACCTTAATTTTCATGTCTCTTAGATATCCTGTAGTTTTATTATGTTAATTTATGTTTGCTTTTTATCAAATTTTGTAAATTCAAAAAATCCTTAACATTGCAACTCATTTGACTTGCAGTGAACTGCATTTCTTCATCTCACAGAAAAGGGCTAAACATTTTGCTTGGCTTTCTGGTGCTGGAATTTATCATGGCGACATGAACTTTGGGGCTCAACATAGGTATGCACTTGTTATTTTTTTAATCTTCTTGCTGTTATATACTGAAATTATGATTGCTGTATTTTATAACCATATTATACAAACTTTGGTTTTTGGAACATCTTGATGTTGTAATTTTTAGCATGATTGAGTGCTTAAACTAGTGAAAATTATTCTAATCTGTTAATTAGCTCCAGTGAAAGAGATGAGAATTTTGTGGAAAACAAGGGTTTGCTAAACTTTGAAAGTCTGGGTGAAGCATTGAAGCCGAGGTCTCTAGCTGTGTCTGAATTTCATTTTCTTCTTCTTATTGGAGAAAAGGTCAAGGTATGCTTATACATATAAACTTATGGCTATGGATTTATTGGAAACTATATGTTTTCCTTTTCGCATGCATGCTTCTGGATTTATACAGTGTCATATGCACTCGGATGAATTAAGTTATTTGATACATGGCAATGTTTTACAATTATTGCACAATTGAATGCTTTCCTCAATTTATCATTGAGTCTTTTTCTAAAATGGTCACCATACTATTGAAAAGTGTCAAATTTAGTCTCTTTACTAATAAAATGCCCAAAATAATCTCTCAACTCCTTTAAAAAAACCGAACTAGTCAATTTTAACTTTTTCATTCATTTAAAATAAAAAATTAAATTAATGAAGGGCATTTTAGCATACGGGTGTTATGCAATATTATCATAGTGCCCTTATTTAATTTACTTTTTTATTCAAAATGGATGGTAATGCTAAAATTTGACTAATTTGAACTTTTAAAAGTAATTAGGGGACTATTTTGGTCATTTAAGTAATCAAGGGGTTAAATTGGGCATTCTTCAATTGTTGGGGAATTATTTCATAAAATATCTCATTCATGTACTCTGGTGGAACATGTTTTAAATTGATGCTGATTATTCTTAAGTTTCTTGTACTTAGGTTTTAAATTAACTTTTTTTTTGGGCATCTCTTTTGCTATTATGTGCTGTGCTTGTTTTCCATTTTTTTTTCCTCTTGATGGGCATTAAGGAGTTTCTAGAAACTAGTTGTTTTACTGTCATTATGAATGAATAATGCAATACATTAATGGCACCATACATCCAAGAATGGTTTTGAAAGGAAATAATTTAATAGCCTAGGAAAGGAAATAATGTTTGGTGAATTTAATAAGTGTTGATGATATTAGTGTATACATTGACAGACTGAATTTGTACGTCTGCGCTTATACGCAAGTGCACGTGGTCTGAAGTAATATTGGGATGATGAGATCCCGAGATTTATCGTCCTCTGAGAACGGTCTTGTTTCGTTACTAAAGTCTATTTGAGTTTACTAATATTTGAATGATGAATAAGTGGTTGATATTTGGTTCTAATTTACTGAATCAGAGTTTTTTGGATTAGAAACTACTTGTTAAAAAAGTAGGGAGAGTTGGGTTTAGCAAGCAATTCATTAAGAGTTTGTATAAGTACTCTTCTTTATCAACTTTTAGTGTCAAATAAATTGGATCTTTTAATTATAATCAAGAAATATAATCTTCTCTAGGGTGTCCCCCAAATGTACTAAGTTTTACCTAGTGCTCGAAGATGAACACAAAAAGGTTCAATCTCGGCACATAGACCCCCTCATATGACTAATATTGGTTGAATTCAATATTTATGTCTAAATTATGAAATCTATAATTTTAGTTATGCATCCATGAGTTTGATTCCACTGATGGTTCACATGCATCAGTTCTAGGTTTAGCTAAGGAAGAGAGTCATTGGGCTAAGTGGGTTATGTCATATCACCCATAAGCACGAACTGGTTTAGCTAAGGAAGAGAGTCATTGGGCTAAGTGGGTTATGTCATATCACCCATAAGCACACAATACGTCTTAATCCTCGCATTAGCACGAGCTATGGAGCTCAACCGATGGTTCAACTTCTCAACTTAGCAAAGGAACTATGCTATGACGCTCATAGAGCTTGTCACAAGGTTATAGGCAATCGTGCACAAATTCCTCGCATAAGCTAATGGTGAGCAATGGAGCTCAAAGATTACTTAATATTCCATCGCTCTATTCATCATCTTAAATCTAAGGATTTGCATTGGTCATCTTCGCACAATTAATGTTGTCACAGGCATCGCGGCGAGGATGCTCAACATGCATACCCTTAGTTCTAATAGATCAACGAGCTCGATGGTTTTCCTAGCTTAAAACGTTCATATGCTTAAAATATATTCATGACAAAATAATGCAGTCAATACATTCTCCACATCATTTAATCAAAAGAAATGACTAAACACGATATTTATTAATAATTTCAGAGTACAAATACTTTTCATTCCTTAACTCATCACATGCATGTGCCGAACCCTCCCCAAGGAGGGTTTAGGCTGCCATAGAAAAGCAAACAACAGAAAAATCACAAGAAGAATAAAGCCCTTGCATAGCTTTTACAGGAAAAAATTAAAGATATGAGATAGGGTACGATACTAGGGAACTGCTGTTGCGTTCTCTTGTCTCCTCCGCTATCTTGGATCTCTTCTTCTCTTCCTCCTTCTGTGCTCGTTCTATCCTTGCATGTACAACCTTCTCATTCATTGGGCAGGGGCTCTCTTCTCTTGTTCCCCTTCAGCAGCTTCCATCTCCAATAGGCTTTGAGTACGAAAAATTGGAACCATTCCTTCATCCTGAATTTATTCTTTTATAGTCCTAATATCTCTTCAGCATTTAATCAGCCACCTTTTTCATTCATTGAGATTTGGATTTCATTAAATTTTAATTTGTTATGCTTTTGGAAATGAGAAAGCTTTAATGTGTTTGCAGTAATTTTTTGCTGTGTGAAGAGGAGTTATGTTCTTTAGCTTTCCCTATGCTGCTTTGAATGCTTCAACCTGGCAGAAGTTACGGCGGGCGCTACGGCGCGCGGTAGCGCGGAACTTTCGAATTAGGTACCGCTGCAGCGCGCGATAGCGCCAGACTTTCGGTCTTGAGACCACTGTAGCGTGGCACTTTTGCATTAGGTACCGCTGCAGCGCGCGATAGCGCCAGACATTTGGTCTTGAGACCACTGTAGCGTGGCACTTTCGCATTAGGTACCGTTGCGGTGCGTGGTAGCGCGTAACTTTCGAATATTTGCATAAGTGTGAGGCGTCGGGTTACATAATATATCCATCGTAGCGCGCTGTAGCGCCACTTTCGATTTGGTAACCGCTACAACACACGGTAGCACCAGACTTTCGGTCATCAGTCCGCTACAGCGCGCGGTAGTGTTTGACTTTCAATATAGTATCCGCTATGACGCTTGATAACGTGGCAGTTTCGGTCTTGGATCCACTACGGCGCGCGATAGTGCTTGCCTTTTGAATTGATTTTTTCAACAGGGTGTTGTGGTGCGCCGTAGCGTGTTTTTTTTTAGATTTTCTGGTTTTCACTGTAGAACTGATTTCAGCTCTTCATTGTTTTGAAATGTAGCAAATGCATATCAAAGTATACAAATTCTAATGAAAAATGTTTTTTTTATCAACTTAAATTATTATAAATCTTAAATTTATCATACGTAATCGTAATCACAAAACATTAATGAAAAGCCAATACTCATTATTTCTTGATCTCGCTAGGATAAGTTTGAGTGATTAAGAGCTTTGATTCGATAGCTATGTCAAAAGGCTAAATTTCATTCAACCATTTCTAGTACAAGGAACTGTTTGTTATGAAGTATAAAGGCCTTTCACCGATAGTTTTTCTTTGACTACCTATTGGTTTGCATTTTTTTGGGCATGATATATGTGTAAATTCAAGCTTCACATGTGCTTGTTATTTATTTAAATAGCTAGCTAAATAAATTATTTTATATTTGGGTGCATTTTCTTGTGAGATTCATAAATAAATTAGTGGAAGCTAGACATGGTGAAGGTGACGATACATCTCATTGATGAGGGAAGGTGGCATGCTTTATCTAGAAGACGGGAACACAAGTCTCCATTGAAAAATTGAGGAGATTTACTCCACAATTTTATTGAAATACCTTCCAGTTTGAAATATAATTGAACCTCTTTTTATAATCTTCTTGGTATACTATAGGCATGGATGGGAAGGATAGTTGAAGATTATACTAGTGTCAAGTTTTTTGTTTTTGTTTTGGTCACTCGACTCTTCAACTTTGACGTTTTTGGGTCTCAAGTCTTGGATGTAAAAGGAGGAGGGTTTCATTATGTAGTCGAATTCTTTAACTAATTGTGTTAGAGCTAGGGTGTCATCTGGAACTGATGCACTGCATTGCCTAAATATAGTGAAAGCTGAAAAGTGTGCAAAGATTGCTACATTGGAGCTCGAATGCAGTGTCAAATAAAGAAAAATTCTATAGAGAAGCTATACGATTAACTATGTTATATGGGGCTAAATGTTGGCCAACAAAGAAAAAACTTACCAATAAAATAAGGGTTATAGAGATGGTCATGCTTAGGTGGATGAGTGGATATGCTCGTAAGGATAGAATGAGAAATGAGTTTATCCGCAACAAAGTTGAAGTGGCTCCAATGGTGGATAGTATTAGAGAATGCCGCCTTATATGGTTCAAGCATATTAAGCGTAGACTGTGCAATGCCCTTGTTAGAAAAATTGAGTTTATTAATTCACCTTTATTAATATAGGAAGAGTAAGATAAACATTTTTTTGGGAAGAAACTATTAGGAATGATCTTCTCTATTTGGAACTTAAGGAGGAGCTTATATTTGATCATGCACAATGGAAACAAAGAATTATGTAGCTGACCCTACCTAGTAAGAGTAAGGCTCGGTGCTATTGTTGTTGGTCACTCAACTCTTCATTATTGTTCTTTTTTATCCTTTTTTGTTGTTGTTTTAGAGTCCTAACTCTCTCAAATTTTTTTTCTTAGTCCCATATTCATGAATGAAGTTAAATTGGATGTTGTTTTTTTCATAATTTTTTAATGACCATGGTTGTCATTTTTGTTTAAGAGAATTTTTATGTATTTAAAATAAACATGAATATTTTTTTTAATATTTTAATGTAAAATTTATATATTTAGATGTTACAAATAATGTATGGTAAATTTATATTTGATAGGTTAAATATATTGATAAATTTTTATTTGCCCAATCTTTGTGCACAAAGTGGAATAAAATATTTTATCAATTTGCCATTGACGATTGTTTTTCTTTCAAAGATTTCACTTTAGTATATAAATTTATCCTCTTATATTACATGTTAAAATATTTTGCATGGTAAATATGTTCACTTAGAAAGTGTAGCTGAATAATATTAATAATAAACTCTTATAAAATAATTTTCATAACATATACATGCCAAAAATACAAACAAATTTAAATGGACAAAAATTTACCTGAACCAAAAATTTGATAACATGCAAAACTCTCACTAAATAATAATTGCTGTTTTTGAAAATGCTTACATTAACCCAAAAAATTTGTTATTCAATTTTTCTAATAAAGTTATAGTGAATAGTTTTCATTTCTCAATTAATAAAGAGTTTATCTATCTGACAAGATGTAATCTTGTTGAGTTTTTTAGTAACGAAAGGATGTTTTAACATTTCTCAAATTTCCATCAAAGCTAGCTAACAATTTCTATCACATTCATTTAAACTCTTAATAACTTCTTAGCAGCATGACATATTGCTACAATAGGAGACATATAATAGCTCTTGGGCTATTGTTGCATTGAAATCACATTGCACCCTTTCTTTTTATAAACTTGAGTCAATGCTTCTGCTTTGATCATTGGCAAGCTCATGAGCTCTTGTGGTTGACACATTCTCAAATCAACATGTAAAACGTTCTTCATATACAGCAAAACAAACTTAAAGCTTTAAAAATTGATATCGACCCTCCAAATCTGAATCTCTTGTTATTTAAATTGAGATGGAGGATTCTTGATTAGTGCTTTCAATCTCCAAGCATTAATAACAAAATTTTTGAAACTATTCATTCTTTATTAGCCTTTTGGAAATCGCTATCATTGTTTGTGTGCTTGTAACATGAAGTTTTGACTCATCCAAAACTTTCTGATCTTAGATTTTCTTGGCTTTGCGTTAACTTTATTCACAGGCTACTTTGCTGTTGTGATGATGTCATAATCTTGTTATGGTTGTCCATGAACAATTATGATCAACAAGTGATCTAATCTGCCATGCATCAAAACTATCATGCTTTGAAATATGGACACTTAAATTAGATCACCTACAAATAACTTTGCAACTTATTTTGTAATTTCTTACAAATTTGATTAATTTATCTCGATAAATAGAGCATTTCTTAATAGTTTATGGAGTTAATACCCTTATATTATCACTTGTTCTAAGAGTAGAGTGTGACTCGATGAGTAGTGGGTTGCCAATATGCAGTAGCTAAGGCTGTGTTTTGTTTTTCAATGGCATCTAGAAGTGTCTGAATATATATTGAAGACTCAGTGGTAGATTTCTCTGGAATAATCTTAACAAGTGATGGAGTAGCTGTGTGTAGGTGACTGAATTTCATTAAGTACAGCACATGGCACACCGTAAGTATTGAACTTATTTTATTATGGGTCTTATGTACATCCTGTTTTTGTGGTTGTTATATCACAAATTTGACTTTGTTTGCTAAGGATTTGCAAAGTTAAATTCATTTAATCTACCTGGTTTTTTATGATAGTCATATATCATAGCAGACGACAACAACAACAATAATGCCACCGTCACCAAGCCTTAGTCCCACTTGGTGGTGCCGGCTACATGAATCCTTTGTTTCCATTGTGCACGATCAAATAGTGGAGTAGCTGTGCAGGTGACTGATTTGTATTAATTATATTGCAAAGCTAATATTAAGTATTGAACTCATTTAATTTGGGTCCTAGGTATAACATCAATCTATCAATTTACTTTGGAAGCACGTTGGAATAGGACAATATTTGTTTAATTCCAAATTTAGAAGTATTGAACAAAAACAATGAAAAAGTTTCCTTATTGGATTATCTAATTATTCTTGGGCATTAATGTGAATTAAATTTTGCTATCAAGATCTCTTCTATGGTAATTTTTCTTGATGATATTACTACTGTAGGACTTTTATGTTTGGATGTGCAGTTCCAAGGTTTTTGTTTTAAGCATCTATGGTGTTGACAAAACCTGGTCTAAAGGACGATGAATGTTGTTTACGTTAAACTAATGAAACAGTTTTTCTTATAACCAATATATAGAAAACATTTAAATTATATCCTGCATATTCATAACATATCTTACAATACTTATATTTTGACTCTAATAGAGTTATTATCTAAAATAATCCTTCAGCTCTTGTATTGTGTTCATTTTATTCTCTGACTCTTATGTCTTTTTTATCCCTCAACTTTCATTTCTTGTATTTAAGGTCTTAGGTTGCACATTTGGATTAATTATGCTAAATATAAAGGGCATTTTTATCCTTTTAAAATTTAAATTTAATTTTTTTTTGCCATTTAAAGGGACAAAAATCTAAATATAAAGTTCATTTTTGTAGTATCTATGTGTTGGTTACAATTTTTTTCTTTGCAAATAGCATCACCTTCTGCCATTAATTAATCATTTTTTTTGTTAATTAAGCATCACCTTTGCAACCTCTAAAGAATTAATAAACTGGCAAAATTTATTTTTATAATATGTTTAGTATAATTAATCATCTAATTAATATGAATACATTTTCTTTTGTAATATGTTAGTTTTATTGATTTGAAATAAGGATACGACATACATCTTTGGTGACCTCGAACAAATAAAAAAATAAACTAAAGGGAAAAATAAATAAAAAAATAAAAAATAGCAAATGGTCACACCTAAAGAGATTCACACAAAAAAAATCTCATTAGACGAATACAAAAAATAGGTAGATAATATTTAAATAGGAGAGAAGCAAGTTGGTCAACATCCTTTTTTTTTTCTTAGGTTGTACCTTATTCTTCTAATTGAGGATTTTAAGCCAGTTTTTCTTTTCTTTTTCTTAACTTTATTTCTTGTAACATTTCAATATCATCAAATTCAGTTTCCGAACAAGTTATCTTTTCATTTGAGTCCAAGTCAGAAAGCACTTCGTCATTTGGCTCCACCAATGGGTTGAGTTGGCAACTCCCATAAACATGCTGGAAAAATTATGTGGCATACAGGTTGAGCCTAGATTTCACCCCTTCATTCTCCAAAGGGATGCTCATCGCATAGTGGTTTGCCAAGGCAAGGATTACTCATCACTGGCTATGGATGAAGTATCCTTCATCAAATTATGTTTGCTAAGGATTAATGGGATTTCTTCAATCCATTGTTGAACCATGTCCAAGGGTAATCCCATCAACTTCCTAACCAAATAGGAATGAGCATCCGATGGTCCATTCTCCCTTGCAGCTCTCAATCTCATTATCTCTTACGTTACCAAAAGTATATTTTGAAGCCAATTCGAAGAGAAAGCATCATAACCTGATAAATCATTAGTGCTTTCTTCATTACAATGGGGGGAAGCAGTGACCAATCGATTCATCTCCTTCAACAGAATTCCACCCATTTCAAAATATCCAAATTCAGACAAATTATCATTATCTTCCATGAATTCTTGAACCTCCATGAGAGGCCTTAAGTTCAAGTCAACCACCAAATCATCAAGACCTTTCCACAACTTGCTACATTGTAAGAGTGGCCCGAATTTTCCATTCCATTCCACAAAAAAATCTCTCATATAAAAGTCGGCAGTGACACATCTTTCAGCACAATCATCGACCACCATTAGTTGATTATCGGTATTGCGTGAACCCTCTACTTGCAAATCCTGCCCAACTAACTATTGTTGGACCCCATTAACTTTATAGCCAAGCATTTGATCATTTTGCACATCCTCCCATGCCACATTTCCCCAGGGGGGTTGGGAGCAATAAGTTGGCTTATTTTCAAAGATACATCTTTGAAAATATATTTTCTCTTCACCCCTAATCAAAATTCCAGATTCTAATTCTTCGGGTAGGCCAATCTCAACCAAAACTCGAGCAATCGAGGGGCGAATAAAATTGGCCCTAGCATAATCAACTTTGAGAGGCTTGCCAAAGTAGTATCCCAATGCAATAGATTGAATGTGAAATTAAGTGAACCTTTAATAGGGGAAAGTTAATCCACATTGGCACAATTGAAGGCTCAAATAAGGGGCCCATCTTAGTACTTTCATGAGATAGTTATTGATGAAGTGGAAACCTCTTGCAAAAATTAGTGTAATCTTCTTCATTTGATAGCTTAATCAGCACATGATGGTGATCATTTAATCCCCCATTAAATTTTCTGGATAAGCCAAAAGTATGAATAAAATTCTGAATGGTCACCATCGTTGGTTTACCATTCGGAAACTTTCCTATCAATACAAACTTGAATCGCTTAGCAAGGACTTGAATTTCTTCATCGGATAAGAGAAGTGCCGGTTTACCTCGCAGCGTCATTATTAGTTTAATCCCAACCAATCCATACGCCAAGGAAGAGGACGTCAAGGCATATCAGAAGGACTTTGGAATCGATCTGCTCCCCACACGGTGACTGTGGAGGCTGGAAAGAGAGATTGGACGGCCTCCGACCCCTCCATCCCGCGGCTAGGATTAATCGAAGAGAATGGAGAAGAAGACGCCAAGAGAACTTTTCAACCGGAGCAGCTCTTGACAAAGGAAGCAGACACCCGTTCCACCGGAGCAGCACGGCGGAGATGATTAGAAAGCACGTAAAATCGATGGAAGCACTGCGTCGTAAAGGGAGGCGACGAAGCTACTCGGTGCATGCTACAACGCCATCGCAAGGAACGTAACCCTACTCGACGGCAACATTATGTGGTTATTCCTAATAATATGAATACATGGTACATAATTAAGTACATTAAATAAAAAGTCAATTAAATAACTTTTTAAAATACTATAATTATTATATTAATATAAATAAGTTTTGATATAAATATTGTTTATATAATTAAACATAACTGCTCGGCTAATTGTATTTACATGATTGATCAATTAATTATAAAATTATAATCTATAATTCTTAAAAAATTAATATGTTTATGCCATTTGCAAAAGATTTCTATTATTTTTGAAGATTCTAAAATTATCATAATATTTTATAAAATAAAAAGATAAAAATTAAAAATTTAGAATAATTAATGGAAATCACCGCATCCATACTTGATGCAAATGCTGTCACTAAAGTTGAAGAAACTTTGTCAGAAGGAAAATATGAAATTTAATTTCATGAAATATTTGTTACATGGAATTCAAAGCCACAAATCAGCCAAATATTTATTAAAAATATCAACTGGCATTTTGCCAAATCTAGTTTTTCACTTTTTACAACATGCGTGATTATATATGTTAGCTCAAATTATTATTTATTAGTTTGAACAGATTATAATTGCTTATAAAAACAAATATTAAAATTTAAAATTTTTGAGTTAATAGAAATCATGTGTACTAAATGCCAATGCCATACCAATTTTAAAAGATTTGTTTGAAGTAAAATATTTATTTTAATTTCATGTAATGTTACTCTAAGTCACAAATCAGCCAAATCAAGTCCTTCAGTTGGAGTAATCCGGCGACCATAATTATATTCGTGGACGCTAACAAGTAAAAACAGAAAAGCCCTACAATAATGTATTAAGTTAAGAATCTAGTCTTTTGAAGTTGTGAATTCCTTTACACAATAACTCTTTATATTCAAATACTAAACTCCAACATCACAGACATCAGATGATGCATCGTCGTCAGAAGCGTCGTCGCCTTCAGAGTTATTGTCATCGTTGGAAGCGCCATTGTTGGAAGTGTCGATTCCTCCATCATATGTTTTCGATGCATTGCTCTTCTTTGGTAGAGCCGAATGTTCCATCTGGCAGTGCAGCTGGTGTTAGGGACAAAAAAAGCTCATGCAGTGTTGTTTGAATTTTCCACTAATTTAACCCTAAGCACTCATTGAAATTTCCAAACTAACCTTCTCCAAATTGTAAGTGATGATAATATAACTGTGAGATAACGTTGGGACTAAAAACATAAAAATAGGTAAGGGATCAAATTAAACATATATAAGGGTTAAAGACTAAAATGAACACAATACAAGAGTTAAGGGACTATTTTGATCATTAACTCACTCTAAATATGTCTAGCAACTTTGGTGCTATTATATATTCTTAGTTATATGTATTTGTTAGTGAAGTGTGAATTCTAAACAGGCTTTCTTTTATAGGATTGCAAAACAACTGCCACCTTTGGCATTTAAGAACGTTGATTAAAAGAGCCATTTAAGTCCCTTCATGTTGATTTTGACACACGTATATATGATTACTACTAGTAGCTAAATTCTGTGCACATGGCAGGCTGTTAATAAAATTAGTCAACATATTGTTGAAGAACTTAAATTTGACCATGCACTAGATTCAGCCTCAAAAGGTATAATTGGGTTATGCAGTGATGCTACTGCTGGGCTATTCTATGCATATGATGATAGTTCTGTATTCCAGGTTTGTTTTCTTTGAACTTGAGATGTAATTTGGATTCTTTTGTTGTGAAGCTAATGTTGCTAATGCTAATAATGACCACTTTTTTCAGGTGTCTATTGTAGATGAAGGCCGAGACATGTGGAAAGTCTACTTAGACATGATGGACTATACGGCTGCTTTAGCCAATTGTCGAACTCCATTACAAAGAGATCAAGTATATTTAGTACAGGTAATGTGCCATGCTGAGCAACCACACTATATATTACATATCTGTTATACGATTTAGTTTTGATAGAAAAACTCTCAATTAGTTTTGCTGTAGGCTGATGCTGCTTTTTCTTCAAAAGAATACTATAGAGCTGCATCTTTTTATGCAAAGGTATGATGTGTACATTTTCTGAATAGGTTACTGGTAACATGCGACATCAGTTTTAGTGTAAAATCTGGCATACACTTTTCTTGTCGTCTTCATATCCATTTTCAATTGTTTGATTATTATATTTCCTTTTACAACCTTCTATTTTTTTTGCTTGCACAGTTGTTTCCACCTTGTAGTAGCTTATATCTTTCTTGTTTGGGATGAATCTATTTTGTTGTTTTTGTGTAATTTGTTTTACATTAATAAAACTTTTAATTCACATTTATTGTTTTAATATCAAGATATATTACTTTATGTTTTATCTATATTAAACTGATCTCTATTACAAGTTTTTTGATTTTCAGAAATTGGTTATTTTGTTTCATATTTTATCATACTTAAGCTTTCTTAAGGCGACACTGTATCTAGTTTGTCAGCTTTAAATGTTGCAAGCAGTTCTAGGAACCATATTCTATTTAACTTTAGGTCAAATACCTGATTATTTTTTCAATCATTTTATTTCAAGTATTTAATGATTTGATTATATGGATGCATTGGAATTTTTTAACAATTGAGAAATTATGATGATTCCAGGTGAACTATATTTTGCCATTTGAAGAAATTAGTCTAAAGTTTATCAATGTCGCTGAACAGGTAATTGAATAGCCTCTTTCTGGCCTCATTGTAGTATTATATTGGCCAACATAAATTGCGTTTAAACAAAAATAACATTTGGAAGCAATTGTTGAAGATTTTTTAATCTTGATATATGTTAAATCTTGCTATTGTATTCATAATCTGTAACTAGGAATGCAAATATAAGCTTACCTAGTTTTGGCTGAACTTGAATAGATTTGTTTGAGCTTGATCTTGAGTCAAGTTTGCTAGCAAGGCTTGAGATTGAACTTGATAAGCTTGAATATGTAAGCTGGATTTACAGCACATGCTTTATTAGATTAGATATTTTATTAGTTTAATTTTTTTTTAATAAAAATGTAGTTGGTGCATGAAGCATCTTACCAGTGCTGGGTATGGAGAAGGGTCGAACCTCTTTAGTACTGTGCCAAGGCCCTCCTTACACAGATGTGATGTACCTTATAGTTTCTTATAAGAGAATGTTTGTCACATGGCGACAACATGTAGTACTGTGCAAGGCTCTCCTTCAAGTTCTTATGCTATATCTTTCTACATTATATGTCTTTTATCAATCAGCAGTCATTTTGTGAGCTTTGATCGAGCCCGGCTTGCATACTAGATAAGTTTGGTTTACTGATCATTAAATTAGTTACATATTGGATCTACCTCGCGAGCATTGTTTGGCTCATTCACATCATTTTTTGTAACTACAGTGTTATGAGGTCTTATAGATTCTGGCTTGAATTGTAATGTCAATGTTTTTTGCTTTGTGAAACTTTTTCAGTTTTTAGTCAATTCATGAATGTGGTGAGGTTATATAAATTTTCACCCTATTACATCAAGAGATGCAATTAAGAAATTAGTATGCGTAGTATCTATCTTTTATTTTCATTGTAATCTCTTGTATATCAAACACATGCATAGTTAAGTTTTTTATATTATCTTTTTGCTGTATTATGATCATAGTTGTTTTAATGTCTTAAAGGAGAGAGTTTTACTGGTGATATGGTAGGGCGTATATGCCTTGACATATAGCGTGTTACCCTCTTAATAGGCTTGATAGGTAATTCCTCATAAATTAAATATTTTAACATGCTGTGTTTAAACATATAAAATTTTTAATTTGAATTTGAAGTTTTTAAGTCATTTTATTTTTATAATTTTTTTAAATTAAAACATAAATGTACACTTACACAATTTCTAATGAATTGAGAGAATAACCTCAAAATAACTTTGCACTTTTCCTCTGTTATCATTTTTTTGAAGCTCATTTGTATTTTCTTTTATTTTGACATACAAATTAGATGCCGATGCTTGTTGATTTATAGCTAATTTATTTTTGCGATACTTTTCACCTCATTCAAACTAACGCTCTTATACTTAATTTAGGATGTGAATGAGTTGATCTTGAGCAAGTTAAGCCCGTGTTGTTTGATTCATTTGGATTGAGGTTTGTTTGAGTTCAGCTCAATTTTTTTGTGTTAAAAAAGTGTGAGCTTGAGTTCTACTCATTTAAGTTCACACTGTTATTGTGCTAAACTTGATTTGAAAATAGTATTTTTATTGCATTTTGTGTTTTTTACATATCCAATACCTAAAGTTTAATATTTATAAAATTAAAGTCAGTCTCCACATGTCTATAGTGTATGAAACCTCATATTTACTTCAAAGGGTTTTAAGACTGGTAAAATGATAATACTTTATTTGCAAATCTTAAAGCTTGTTGTAGATATGCATTTTTTAAATATTGGGTGGTATGCATGTAAAGAACCTTATATATTATTCATTCTAAATATGTAAATAAATAATTATATTTCTTTTTAAAATTTATAATTGAGTAATTATTGTGCTGAACATTGCTGAATCTAACACTATTTGTGTTTAGCTCAATAAGGAATTGTGCTTCAAATATGTAAAATTTTCTTAATTAAAAAGTAGATTTGTATCATTTGACTAATCTTTAAAATTTTCTACGTATAAGTAAATATGCATTTTAAATCTGTTAATTAATAATTAATATTTCATTTATAAATTTATGATCAAGCCAAATACAATCAAATGTATCATTTTTTGTGCTCGTATCATTGAGGAATCAAACTTTAAATATGTGTTTTAGCTAGGCTTGCTAGTTTTTTGTTCAAGCTAAATTCAATCTTTTAATGAGCTAAACGTGTGTTATTTGCAAATAGTGATTTTTGAGAACTCTATTCTCAACCTTAATTCATTATCAAAGGTTTCATTTTTTTTGGCTAAATGTTTAAAAAAATTTAAAAATGTACAAGGGTTGACAATAAAATTTGACGAGTCTTTACTATTACCTTTAAAATTATAAAAATCAATTTAAAACAAGATATTGGCGCTTTCATAATATCTTTATGTTTTATCAAAAGTGATTGGTATTTGTATACCTTTTAGCTGAATTGTAATCTTGTAATTATTTAAGGTTTGTAACTTTGTAATATTCAACATTCAATTTTATTTTTGGAATTTTCTGAATTTGTTTTTGGCCTTTTGATATAGTATAAAGTTTATTTATATTATTGCTAGACGCATATAGCCTCCACCTCTATGTCTTAAAGTAATGATGCTTGTACCATTAAGACCTTTCAATATTATTGGTAGTGCTTTTAATATTATTATTTTCTGTATTTAAGTTCCAGCCCGACTCTCATTTCTTAAGTCATTCGATTTTTCCAACTGATCAAAGCATCAGGGTTACTATTCGTTCCAACTTTGCAAGCCTCAGGGTATTCAAAAGGCCTTTGAGCTCTTTCTCTTCAAGGCAAGCATAAGAAAATTTAGTAAATTCTGAACAAGCCAAGCAGCCTTGAAATCCTCAAGTAAGAATCTTATTCTTCTTATTTTCCTCCTTTCTTCATTTGTGGCTTTCACTTGCTCTACTCTGAGCTTACATTTTTGTGATTTTTTGGTGCCCACTCAGTTTTCTGATGTAGGAAAACTACAATCCCTAGTTTTCACATTATGAAAGTTGCATCTCTGGTTTTCTTCTTACACTAAAAATTTCAAATCCTTTCTCATCTATTCTCTCAATAATGAGCAGCAGTAGGTTTCCCTTTGCCATGCAATACATATAAACCACAACCCCTTTCAAAACTGAGTAGAAGTTCCCCTCTTTAATGCAATCCAGTTCTTGTATTCCTCAAACAAACCCAGTCCTACTTTTGAAATGTCATATCGAGCACATTTTTCCTCTCCAATCAATGATGTGTTTTCTTGTGATAGCAACGGCAATTTTTCTTTCTTGCAAATACAAACTCAAAATATAAGGAAAACATTTAGTTCCCTATCTAATTTCTTAAAATTATTAAATAGCAATTTTTTATATTATTGATTAGTATATTTATCTCCATATTTGATTAGTAGTTTTTATGTAAAATGCAAAATCTTTTGCATTTCCTTTGAAAAATGATTTCTTGGCAACTTGTTATTAGATTGGTTCTATCTTATAATGAAGAAACAGTAGGTTCAATCAAATTTTCTTTAGTTAATTAATGTTATGTAATTAAAAGCTTTAATAAAAATTGAATGTAAGCTTTGTTGAAAAGCAAGGCTAATCACTTGCTTCAAAACAAATGAACATAAAACATAAGCTACACATTATATTTCTATAGGTCCATTTTCCATGAAAGATGGTTGTAGCCTATGCATATATATATCTAATATAAATCAACAGTACAATGACTCAACCGGGATCAAATTCCATGGTGTCCTGTGCTAGGAGGTCCAGAAGTCTCCCGGGGAGTATATCTCCCCTAGCAAAAGAAAAAGCACCATGACGGGCGTACATAGCACAAAAATTCGCTACCCGATTCGCACTGCGTGATCGGTGGGAATAAATAACACGAGGAAAGTCAAGCAAGAAAGCGACGTGATCTGCATGACGCTCTCCGCCTCGTGAATGGAGAGTTCTCTCCCAAAGACGACGGAGCCTCCGAACCGCTCCCAAGCAGTCACCCTCTATGATGACTCCATCAGTATCCACCTCCGTAGCTAGGAGAGCCTGCCGCAAAATGGTCACTGCCTGTATCTCTGTCTGAGGAGGAGACTGTGCCTGTAAGCTATCTCTTGCAGCAACCAGTAACTGTCCGTCAGAGTCTCGGACGACAGTTGCCCCAAAAGCAGTATACTCTCCATAGCTGTAGGACGCGTCAATGTTGGCTTTCAGTCAACGGGTCAGGGGGGGCACCATCTGTAGAAGGTGGAGGAGCCCTGATGGGCTGTGGGACCCTAGGAGTTAGACCGTTGTGCAGTTCAGCACTAACCATGGCAAAAAGTATTGAGCCAGCGCAGACCATCGGTGTAGGGTGCGGGCAACCGTGAGAGTACTCAGTCTTGCTCCTCCATGACTGATAGAGCGAGTACGCAACAAGCTGACAGCTAAAGCGGCGGCGTCGAGATGCTGAAGCGGTCGAGAACAGCATAATGAATTGATCCTTTTTGGGTTGAGGGAAAATGAATGCTGGAGTAAAATAAATTTTGTAAAATATTTTAAGATAAAGTAAGTGCAATATAAATTTTTTTAGATGTTGGGAGCTCTTACGGTGTAATTAGAGTTTGATATTTGCTTGGGTGGAAAGTAATTATAAACCTTAAAAACCCAAAAAAAACTTTATTTGGCGTGGAGAGATCAGGTGTTGTTTGGTAATGGCCAACGAGTCTGGACGAGGTCCGGCAAGGGATGGTTGAGCATGTAAAATCTTGATTTTAAATGTCTTGTGAGATCTCTATCTTGCACAATGGCCAGACAGAATTGCCGAAGTCAGCCAGTGCTCAATTTGGGCAATTGTAGCGATTGAAAGTTTTTATTTTTTATTTTTTGTCACTTTTATGCTAGGCTTAAATTGACTGATTTGGCTAGACTCCTAGCTCACACAAAATAGGCTATTTTGCAGATTTACGTACCTCTAAAGCTATCTCCTTTTTGATATAACAAAAAATCACTTGTATTTTGAGATTGAGGGGATTAGGAATACTTTACACACAACATACAACAAAAAAAACATGTCTCAAGTGCAATTATTACAAGATTTTAATTATGTTTTGTTAACCAGCATGCGCATATATATTTCTTGTACTTCTTAAGTTACTAAATGGTTGTACACGTGTTCTTATGATTCTTATACCTGAATCCTAATAAAATTTAGTATTGCCTAATCATTAGTAGAGGATAGATAAAAAAGAAGAGCTTGGTCTGTGTTAATATAGTAAATGCTGAAATCTTGTTGATACGAATAAAGGACCATTTTGCTGTTTGAATTCCATTTCCCAGCTGGATATACTATTTTATCAAGTTGAATCTTTACAACTATAATTTAAGATAATCGAGAAAGATAAGTGCAATGAGATATTTGTGTTTGGGGTTTTATGATATCAAAGATTAGCTAGAATTAATGATGTTGAAGATCGATTAGACAAAGGGGTGCGGCAATCAATTCAGTAGATGAATGCTAAAGGCAAAAGATTGGCGCTCACTTGGGGTGGTACAGGACTTGGGACAAGCTAAAGAAGACAAATAGAGGTGTTAACATGGATTGTGTTTCATTTATACTTTTATATCTTAAAATAATTTGTTTTAGTGATTTGGGATTTCAAATTGATTATTTTCTTTAAAAAGAACATATAGTTTTTTGTATGCTAAGGATTGCAAGCTTATTTTGGGTGATAATTTAACAAAGTAATTTCAGTTATTAGTCTTAGATTTAAGAATAAGGTGTAAGAAAAATAGACGCTAAATAGAAGATATGATTGGCGATTAGTAATGGACTCTTATAAAGGATAATATAGATGTATTTATGAATGAAGTTTTAAAACTTGGATTATGAATTTTGAGAGTGAAGCCAATTTTATATAGAGTTCGATCTATAGTTGTTGTTGTTAGCTATTCAAATATATAATTGGTGAATAGAAAGTGAAAACACTGTGTATGTAAGTTATTTGGTATTGAAAACAAGATGTTCAATATATTAAATAAACAAATTTATTATTAAGAAGGTTTAAATGTAATAACGAGGATAAATGAATGAAAGATATAAAATAGCTTATCATGAATAGAAAATAGCTGTTCGTGATGCCAAAATTATGATTTTAACGATTTATGTGGAAGTTAAATATTGCTGATTGAGATGGATAGATATATTAGTCAAATTAAGATGATAAGAGAATTTTTCATGCTAGTAAAATATATTAAAGATGATTAAACAATTTTTTAATGGCAAAGCATTTACTATAGATGTAGGATTATTTTACTAAACTTCTTAAAGAAGGTTGTACTGTTAAAATTACCATAAATGAGTTTAGAAGTTATAAAAATAATACTAATTGTGTTTTGATTTAGTGGGTTAGTGAAATTGAGTTTGAAATGCTTTAAAAATGATAAAAAAATGAAAAATTAGATGATCCCTCTTGATTTGGACTACGGGCTCTTACAATTTATATGAAAAGTTAACAATTGCTATGGGAGATGCACATATATATAAATTAGCTAAATTAAGAGGCAAGTGGATTAAATACTTCATGTTAATTAAATGTGTCAAAGATGATTATATTTTTTTAGGGATAAATACATTTATTTTTGATGTATGAAATATTATGCTAAACTTTTTATAAAAGTTGTAATAATAAAATTAGCATAAATGAGTTTAGTAGTTATAAAAATAATGTTAATTGTTTTTTCATTCAGCGGGTTATTAAAATTTAGTTTGAAATGCTTTAAAAAGGATAAAAATTCGACAGCTTGGATGACACCACTATTGATTTGTGGAATTTTTGTGTTAATGAATATTTTGACTATTCAAAGTTAATACTATTTGAAGGCAATGCTAGATGAGTGGAGAAGTATTGTTTTACCTATTTACAAATTATAGTGAACTCAAGTTACTGAGCAATGTTTTGAGATTTTGGGAGAGTTATTGAATAAAGATTACGACGGTATCCCCAAATTTACAAAATTTTTATTATTCTATGCTAGTCGGATTTACCATGCAGGCCATATATTTACTTAGATTCTTGCTGGAGAAATTTAAAGAATGAAAGAAATTGAAAGAATGAAAAGATCTTCGTTGAATCAATTATTGATTTAGAAAAAGGTTTATAATAAAGTACCAAAAAAAGTTGTTTGAATAGTATTGGGACAAACTTGATTTGTGTTTGATTGCAACGTGGTTTGTCTGCTGATCTTTCAATTACTTTATGGACTGCATCAAGGTTCTGCATATAGATGATATCTCTTTGCATTAATTATGGATGCTGGTGAACATATTCAAAAAATATTTCTTTGTACATGCTATTTGTATATAACATTCTTCTTAATGATAAAATTAGAGATTGGGTTAAAATAAAGCTATAGTTTTGGAGAACTATTTTAGAATCCCTAGGATTTTGATTTTGTTGATCTAACATGGAATATATAGTGTTTAACTTTAATCATGATGGAAGCTATAGGATTGAACACTCCTGCTAATGACTGTGTGATTGAGAAAAGTGTGACTCAAATACTTTTGTTTTATAAGCAAAGTAATGATGAAAATGATGTGCGATGTGATTAGCAATTTTCTAGTTGATTGGATGAAATGGAGGAGTACTTTTAAGGCAATGCAATCATAAAATTCTACTCAAAATTGAAGGAAAGTTTTATAAGAAACAATGCCATATGCGATGGAATTTTGGCCTACAAATAAGAAACTTATAAATGAATTAAATGCTATAGAGATGAGGATGCTAAAGTGGAGGAATGAGTATAGTTGAATGGATAGAATGACAAATGATTTTATTTGTAATACGGTTGAGTGGCTCCAATGGAGGATAAATGCTGTCTTAGACGGCTATAGAGCATATAAAATATAAATTGTTTGACTGCCTTGTTCGAAAACATGAGTGTATGAAGTTTTCCCTTGTTAAAGAGGAAGACCAGAAATAAATGGAAAATATACTATTATTAAGGAGTTTTTATTTGCAATTTAGGGAGGGGTTTAGATTTTATCATGCAAATTGGAAACATAGGACTCATGTAGGTGATCCCCTTTGTGGGGCTAAGTCTTGGTGTTGTTTGTTTGTTTGTTTATTAATTGATTAAAAGTTGTTTGTTTTGATATAAAAAAACTCATAGAGTAAATCAATTACAGTGCAATTTAAAATCAGTTATGTAATTGAAATTTGGGTATTGGAAATAGTTCAATTTGATTTTTTGTTTGTTTGGATGAAAAGTAAAAATCTGTTTTAAATATACACTAGAAATTTCCTTATCACACCTATCGAACACTGCCCAACGACATGCGAGGGCATGATGAGGCCAATCTAGGGCCGGTGAATTCAGGTCAAGGCCTCAAACGATTGGGTTTGTTCATTGGAAAGGGTTGATTAGTGGCAGAAGAGGGTCTGCTAGGGCTTGCGGAGGTTACTTGTGGAAGGTTGTTCTATTTGTTTCTAATATTTTCCTTACGTTTGCATTGAATTGGAAACCGCTCGAACAAAGTATAGTTCACTTTTTTTCATCTCAATGATTTTGGGGAAAGTCAAATCCTCTATAATTTACAATGCAATTCAATTACTTCAATCAAACACCTGAGTTTATAGATTACCTAGATTTTAATTTTTATTTGTAATATATTATTTATTTTTGTTTTAAGCTTTAATTTAGTGCTATCGGGCGTAAGGCTTACATGAGGGGTATACCACCGATTTTAGATTGTTGGGGTGTCTACCTTGAAGGCCAAATTACATCCTGGTAATCTGAGTGCAATTTTGGCTTTTCTTACCCTGAAATAAACCCACAGGGCGCCTTTTAAACTGCTAGTTGAATGATAAGGATATGACTTTTATTAGCTATCAGCAAACATACCTTTAGATTTTTAACAAATGATTATCATTTACTAGTATTTTGTTTTCTTGTCATCAATGAAAATTTCTTTTTTGTTTTTGTCACTCAAGTTTGCATTGATTTTGGTCAAACTAGATAAATAGCTAGTTAATTTTTGTGTGGCTTAGGTAATTCACGTGCCTTTTGCGCTCTATGCAAGTTTGTATTCTTAATTGCAATGCACTTTATATTATTGATACATTCTTTAAATATTTGTTTTATGATATTTATATATTTGCAGGATGCTTTAAGAACTTTTCTCTTAAGAAAGCTTGATAATCTTACCAAAGATGACAAGTGTCAGATCTTAATGATTTCAACATGGATTACTGAGCTGTATTTGGATAAGGTAATTTCCCTTAACCATAAAATTTTTATCTGCACATCATTTTTGAAACTTTTCTACGTGTTCAAATTTTTTTTTTTGCAACTGTTATCCAGTTGAATACTAGAATAAATGTCAAAAACTGTTGTTTTTTGGCTGTGATGGATTTACTTTATTTTCATGGTTTTTAATGAATAAGGTTCTCAGTAGATTTTTAACCTCCCATTGCACAATTTTTCCTAAATGAAAGACAAGGAAAGGAAGCACAATATATCTAAGTGCCAATTTTTTTGGTTTGCAGTCTACAAATGCAGCGCTGTAGACTAACTTGGTCACAACTTTAAATGGGGATCACTGTATGTGAATCTACTGCAACGCAGACTACAAAGTTTTCATATGTACCAAGTAAGATGTGCATTAGAGGGCATACTTTTTTGGAATAAACAAAATTTGCAATTTAAAAACAAAAAACTAAATGGTAAAAAATAGTTTGACAAAGTTGAGTAAAGTTATATGCTATTGCATGATAGGAAAAATGACAAGTGAAATGTGGTAGTAAAAACAATTCATTGTAATTTTGGACATAAAAGTGTTTAGATGAAAATGATAAGATTGCAATTA
Source organism: Gastrodia elata (assembly GCA_016760335.1). Taxonomy (NCBI): domain Eukaryota; kingdom Viridiplantae; phylum Streptophyta; class Magnoliopsida; order Asparagales; family Orchidaceae; genus Gastrodia; species Gastrodia elata. The sequence goes on from CM028682.1 coordinate 35,572,094, forward strand.
AGGTAATACTAGCAAAGACATTGTAGTGCGCTTTTGTACTTGTGCTTCTCATATTAACCTTACTTTAATTAGATACATGCTTGCTTAATTAATTCTTTGGAGGCTTAGATTAGAAGTATATATCATTTTTTTTTTATTACTTATTCAATCATTTATTTTCCTATATAACTTTGGTGAGAGAAGGACAATCCTGCAAGGGTTGTTGTCGTGCTCAACATGGCACTATAGGCAAGTGATAAAAGTGAGCTAATATTTTGTGAGTGTGAGGGAACAAGCAACCCTTGTGTAGAGATGTGGGTAGCAGTCACATGAGCAACTTCTTAACTTACATTGTTGTGCTCAAAGTTTGCTGCTTGCAGATGAGATACACACATGCTAAGACTTAGAGAGCTTTCCTGAGGGGTTATATGCTAATTGTGACTCAAATAAACACATCAAAGAAGGTTATGGTAATGCATAGCTATGAATTCTCAATTAAGACATTTGGTGAGCGATATTTGAAACTTGTCTCTTGAATATTTGAATCTTTGATGCATTTGTGTCATTTTAAGTCAATGGGTTTTGATTGTTTGATGTGGATTTTATTCTATAACTAGAATGTGTGAAATTTTAAGTGATGTTTGATCTTATCATCCAAATGATCTTGAAGATTTGGTCCATATTGTTCTAAAGTGATTGGCAATCAGGAAGTTCTTAAATTAAACTGCCATTGATCCCTTTTGTATGAGATTGGACATTTTGAAAGTCAAATTGTGAGGACCCGGTGCCGGGTCAGCGGGAGCAGATCCAGCACCGGATGTGGGGATAACAACAAGTCCTTTAATCGCAAAATCATATTGAGTGATTTAAGAGACATATATATAGATATTAAATATAATTTATTTATTCATTAATTCACAAGCTTGATTACAAAGATTAAAATAAAAGAAAAGTTACAATTTTTTTAGAAGTGTCAAAAAGAAAGTGGAAAATCAGCAGGAAGCAATATTAGCACTGCTTGGTTCTTAGCACCTTTATTTAAGGACGAACTCCTGATCTGGGCACGTTTCAAAAGTGCTGGCATTTGAATACCAGTTAATTGTGAAACCAAGTACTGATAGATGCCATCTTTGCAAATGTTAAATAATAAACAAATTAATCAATAATTTGACAGGAAATAAAAGCTGTACAAACTTATCCTTGCAAACCTGTTTCAGTTGCACTTGAAACTTAGCATAAAAATAATTGCAGCCACTAAAATAAATACAAATTTTAGTGTTTGGTATCTGAGGCAAAATATGATTTTGTTGGACAAGTACAAAATTGAGAAAAAGGGGGGTTTATTTTTGTGTTACATATTCCAACTTTCATATCCCAACTTCCCTCTATACATTCCCCCTCAAAGGTTTATCAGTATAGGCTTCTTATGACTCCCGATGTCGGATAATCTCGTCCTAGTAGTTGTTTGATCAGACTAAAAATATGTTAACATGGAACTCTTGTTACTCACTTATTCAAACTTGATCATATATCATTTTATGTGACTTTTAAAATAATTTTTATCAAATTTGTGCGATGTTGAGCAAAAAATATATTTAAACAAAAGTAATAAAAGACATCTGATACCTTGTTCTTTAAGTTCAGATGAGTGATAGTTCGGATATATTGTTCTCATTATTAATTAATGAGAACAATAATAATGTGACTGACTAATATTTTCATAATAATGAATATTAAGTACAATAAGAAAAATAAATAAAGAAATAGCAAAATCTCTTCTCATTTATTCCTCCTTTTCCTTCTCCACTTGCCTAAGTTGGTGTGGTCGGAAAACGGAGGGAGGCCGAACGTGGTGGAAGGGAGCCGATAGGAGGTTGCCAGGGCTGGCTGGCCGGGCTATTGGGTGAGGGAGGAGGGCTGCTGCTCTTTGGGAGAAGGAGGGGAGGGGAAGGGCCGAGGGAGGAGAGGGGCTGCTGCCGAGGGTTGAGAGTGGTAGGGAGGGTAGCTGCCGGCAGGGGAGGGGAGGGCTGCAGGTTTTGGGGGAGGAAAAGAGAGGGTTGAGGGGTATTATAGAAATGAGAGGGCTGGGAGGTTTTATAGAAATGAGAGGGAGGAGACTGTGAGGGCTGGTCGGCCATTTGGGCGACCATTCCTGTGCCAAAACGACGCAGGAAAGGCGCATGCGTGGAAGGTTCCGCTCCTTAAAGCGGAAGGAAATGGGGGGGAGGGTCGCAGAAGGTGGGAGGAAGGAAAAAAAGGAAATTCTTTAATAAAATACTTATAGTTAAAATTTTCGTATTTTTCCGCCGTTTAACGCCCAAAAATAACAAAATTTGACATCGAGGTGTGTTATGAATAAAGGAAAAAAAGGAAATTCTTTAATAAAAATACTTATAGTTAAAATTTTTGCATTTTTCCACCGTATGACGCCCAAAAATAACAAAATTTGACATCGAGGTGTGTTATGACATAACGAACACTCTCACGCTAAAAATTTTCGATTCGTACAAATATTTTATTTTATATTAATTTTTGAGGTTTAAAATTTCAAAAATTAACCACGATCAAACCGGCTCTCAGAATTTGATAAAATTTTTCGAGCAGCTTGAAAATAATATACTTAACGCAATGACACTGAAAATGATGAATTCAGACACGTATTTCAATGTTCATGATTTATTGGATTTAAATAATTTAGAAAAATAAAGCGGGAGGTTTCATTATCCGAATTCTCCCTAACTAGGGCGCTTTGATCTAAAAATTATTTCTATCTAAGGTAAATTTTGTTTGCCCTAATTTGAAATTCCTCGGGGTCTTGATGTCTGAAGCGGGTTGTGACCTAATTTGAAAATTAACGACATTGGGTCGTTACACAAATCATCCCTATGGTTTTTATTTCTTCCTAGAAGATTTATCATATTTGTGTTTGTAGATATTAAATTTAATCTCTGAATTGGTAATTGTTTCTGGTTGAAATTTTACAATTAAGATCTTAATTGTGTAGAAAGGATAATAAGTGAAATTGAAATTCTCAGTATAAAACTTTTACTATAACTATTATTAGGTTTTTTTTTGAAGTTATTGCTTTAAATACATTAGATCTAATCTTTCTTCTCATATCAATCTATTTTAAATGAAAATTTTAAATATATGGTGTGTATTTTTGAAATTAAAAAATAATGGGAAAATATTAATCTCTTGTTTTGACGTCTAGTTTCATTCAATATTATTTTTAAAAATTTACTATTTGATGCGCTTTTGGACATTTATTTTGGAATAGTTAATCTCTGTTGAGTACTATGTGCCCTGTAGTGTTTGTAATTAGTTGGTTCTGTGGTGATTTATGCATTTATTTTTTATTATATTCTCTTTTTTTCACATCCATTCATTTAGTTGTCTCATCTCTTCTGGACCTTGATTTCCTAGGTTGTAAAAGATTTAGTGTTGGCACAAAAGTGAATGACTTTTATGATATTATTTGGTGATCTGTAACTCTTTATTTTCAGTCTTGATTTGCTAGTAGTATTGAGGGCTTGAATAATATGAAAGAAGAACACTATTTTCCCTCTTTCTACATGAACGCAATGCTACGAGCTTAATTTAAAGCTTACAATATTTTGTCAAAAACCGAGTTAAAAAGAATAATTTGGAAGTCTTCTTTAGCTCGTTGGAGAAGGGAGAATCTTTGAATTTAGCATGAGATTTATGTTGCCTTGTGAAGTACGATTTAAAAATTAACACTGTCAGCAACTCTTGGGTTTTAAGTTGTTTGGCTGAATTTTAATTAAGAAATTTATTGTTCTCATATTTTTATGCCAGATTAATGAGAACTTTATTGACAAACTGATTAAAGGGTCTCATATTTACAAACAAACATAAAGTTATTAATTAAAAGACTTTGGGATGATAAGATAGTTCAAAATTGTTTTATATGCAATATTTATTTGATAGGAGTTAGTGAAATCTGAGGCAGAAGATTATATAAGGTTAAAATCTTAGAAAGTGGGTGCTATTAAACATTAATAATGATATTGAAAAACCTTATGATAGAGTACCAAGAGAAGTTCTTTTTAGAGCTTTGGAGAGAAAATAGATTTGTGTTGTTTATATTGATGTTATTATAGATATTCATAATGGGGTTGTAATTTAATTGCAATGTGGCTTATCTAATGATTTTTTCTGTTACTATTGGATTACACCAAAGTTCAGCTCTCAACTCATATCTTTTTGATTTAAATATGGATATTTTTACTAAGCACATTTAAGAGGAGATTCTCTGGTGCATATTATTTCTAGATAATCTTTTATTGATAAGACTAGGGATGGAGTTTAAGAAAAACTTGAGTTGCGGAAGATTATTTTAGAATCTAAAAGTTTTCATCTTAGTAGGTCTAAAATAGAATATATGGAGTGCAAGTTTAATTATTGTAGAAGTCCTAATATTGAGTACATAACTATTAAGGACCATGTGATCAAGAAGAGCGAGAGGTTCAAGTACCTTGGTTAAATTATTCAAAATAATGGCGAAATAGAGAGTGGCATGATTTATAGGATCCAAGCTGGTTGGATGAAATGGAGGAGTGCTTTTGGAGTGTTGTATGATCTAAAAATCTCACTTAAAATTAAAGAAAAAAATTATCGAGCAGCTATATGAACAATTATGGTATATGGGGTTGAATGTTGGCCAACAAAGAAGAAATTTAATGATAAAATAAGTGTTACAGAGATAAGGATGCTTAGGTGGATGAGTAATATAACTATTAAGGATAGAATAAAAAATGAGTTTATTCGTAGCAGGTTGGAGTGGCTTCAATAGTGGATACGATTAGAGAATGCCTCCTTATATGGTTTGAGCATATTAAGCGTAGCCGTGCAACGCTCCTGTTAGAGAAATTGAGTTAATGAATTTAATTCATATTAAAAGAGAAAGAGGGAAGGTAAAGAAAACATGAGAAACTATTAGGCTAGATCTTCTATATTTGAAACTTAGGGAAGGGCTTCTATTTGATTGTTTCATATAGCAGACCCCACCTAGTGGGATTATGGCTTGATGTTGTTGTTGTTGTTGATCCTGACCACATGTACAATTCGTGCGGTGATTAAATTTCAATTATGATTATCTATATTAATAAATATCTATTGCATCGGTATTTGTTTTTGACTAATGCAAATCTTGCTCACTCATATGTATGTTCATCGATAGCAATGTTTTTCAATCAAACATCTATTAATAGGACAGATCTTGAATTTGAGTGAGAGTTGGAATTTTTAAGGAGACAATTAGTAATTGTCGCACTCACATGAAGAGATGCCTTTTTGGGACATCCATTGAATCTTACTAAAATAAGTGGTTATAACTGAAGATGCACATCTCTATATATGGTTAATCACTTCCTGCTACCTCAGTGGTTGTGAATGTTCCACCAAAACAGCTCGTGGGACTATAAATGTTTATCTCAATCTACAGGGTATTTTTTTTGGCTCCTGCATTGGTTTCTGCTTGCCAAGAATTCTGAACTTTGATTCTTAGTGATTTTCTTGAGAATTTATTTTCAAAAATTGTTAAGCTAATAAAACTTGTCTCTACTTTTCGTTGTTCATTTCATTGTAACCTTGCATATTATAAAGAGACAATCACCTATAATTCACATTCTGTATTTTATACTCTTTTACATGTACTCATGTTATTCTCCAAAGTGGATGCATGCTAACATAGCTGAATTTGTATAAACTCTTACATTTTTAATGTTTTGTGTTACTTTTGTGTGAAGTGTTCTCATTTGTTTTTTCACTATCAACTTCTCACTGAAAGTAATTGAAAACTAATTTGACACAACTCTGGTCTCTCATCTTAAATTTGAACTTTAGTTTAAAAGGTTCTGGGGTCATTCTATGAACTTTTTTAGTGGGAAAGTTTTTCTTTGCTAGAAGATGTTAGAAAATGAGGGCATAACACCCAGTTGTTGGTGGATTGAATCAAGTTGCAATTGTGCTTTAGCCAAATAGGGAATTACCCATCAATTATTGAAGCATACTGCAAACACGAGTTGAATGATTGAGCAACAACAACTGTAAAGGTTTGCTTCGCAAAATAGACTTGCTTAGTTTGAACTTACTTTCTGGTCAACCATGATATATGACCTTTGTTTAATCAATAATTTTGGCTACTCGGTATGTAGTCATTGGAGTAGTGAATCTGAGGGCTTCAGCCCCATCTTCTCTAGAGGCTCATAAGAGTTATCTATAAAGAATCCTACTTGAAATAATTTTGATTAAGGATCATAGTGCAATGTAGCGTGAGTCTCACATGTGAATGAATGCCAACTTGGAGAATTGAGATGAACTTGAGTAGGTCTTCAAAAATTCAAGAGCTCCATGATCCATGTGGATGTAAACCGCAAGTTTTGAGATTCATAAGGGCCTTATTGATCCATCTGATCACATTTTTTATTTTGAGATTCAGAAGGGCCTTATTGATCCATCTAATGCAGTTAAGTGTAATTTGTTCATCATGACTTTGATGGAATCAACATGTCCATGGCTCAACTCAGCCCTAGAGAGTATAATGAGTTTGGTCAGTTAACTGTCTGTTTGTCAACCAATTTGCATTAGTAAGTAGACAACCAAAATTGTTTCAAACAGTTGCTAATAAAGCAAGAAGATGGTAAATCTATCCAGGAGCATGTTGCTTAAATTGTTTTACAGGATGTATTGAATGTGGACAAATTTATGCTTTGAACTTTGAGCTTTATGCTAATATGGATCCTGTTGGATAATTGCTACTGTTCAAGTGCAGTTTATTAAAATTAACTGGAGAGATCTGTGCGAAGTTTTATTACTGAACATCCCACAACCTGGGAACAAAGCTTGGAAAGGATATTAGCAAGTTTTATTTACTTCATAATGCTGATGGACCTTATATAGCTAAGAACAACTATTTTAAAGGCGTTTCTAGATAAGATGATTAAATAATGTAAATTTAAGAAGTATATCCTGGAAAGGATAGAGATAACTTGGGATGGGGATAGTTGAGATCTTGTACAAGCAAATATGATTTAGATAGAACTCGTGACCTACCACCATCTGAAGTAACCAATAGTATATCTGTAAGCTTTCTCTTATGTAGCAATACTGTTTGATCAACCCAACCATGTAATAAATAGTTAAAATTGAGCTTTATTTTACGGACAAATCTCTCAGAAGAAAACTGTGTTTGCAATGTTTGACAAAAGAGTTGCGAATCCCTTGTAATAAGTGCAGTACCCTTCCTAGTAGATACTAACCCTTCTTATGCTTTCTCTGATGTGTGTTAGCGATACTATTTGAACATATTTGATAAACATTATCTCTACTCAAATTGGAGTTCACCCACAATATAAGAACAAAAATTACAAAAATCTGTATTGAGTTAGCCAACATTTATATAATTTCACAAGGTGTCTTCATAATTATTAAAATATTTATTTTTCAAAAAATTTAAACAATTCTTATAAGTGCTTGTAGTGAGTCAGGATATGTATACAAATTTGGCAAGTATTCATTCAGTCATGACTTGCATAATAATAAAAGCACATATTTCTAGCATCTGAAAGTCGAATAAAGTATTGCCATACAAATTTGCATACTTTGGGTTTAGACAAAAAGCAAGAAAACTGAAAAATTTTAAAGCATTTACACAACAATAACTTAGATGAGCTCTTTGGTAGGAGGAATGGTGTGCTTGTAAACAATGGTCAGTGCTGTTGATTTGTCTGCTAGAATATTTGTCAGCGATGCACCATATAGCCTAAAAATTAGAAGTTAATAGATTATTTCTATCAGTTCTACTACCATCATAATTGATACATGAGTAACATTTTAGCTTTAAAATTGGATGGTTTTTATGGTATCTTAGTGTTAATTTAAATCTACCACTAAGATGATAAAATATGTTTTAAATTCATTATGTGTCTTGTTTGTAATGAACAGTATTAAGATGTAACAGTGATCCTATCACACCCCTATATTTCTTTCATTCATAGTTTTTATTAATTTTTTTACTCATCTTTATTAATTTTCTTGGTCACGAGCTATTAATTACCATAAGATTGCTCATTTTAAACTTCTTAAATGGACCATAGTTTGTGATATGAATATGGTATTTTTTCTTAGGAGTTAGAGTACTGAGAAACAAGAAAGATCTCCAATCATATTCATTTTAGACTACTATTAGTTTGTGAAAAGTCATTCCATTGCACATCATCACTGTACCCAAAAAACGATGTCATCAAATAACACTAGGACTATAATAAGATTGTTATCTATCTTTTGATACAATGCTATATCCACATGATCTTTAACAAATCCTAAGCGTACTAGAAAGGAACGTGATATATTATACCATACGTTGGGGACATGCCTTAAATTGTATAAAACAATTTTCAATTTAAATACATTAGATCTACTATGGGTCATTTTTTCTAGTAAATAATTTCATTTTTTATTAAGATATCTTCCTCAATTTTATCAATTAAAAACACGTATTTAGCATCCCTTTGTTATTATCTTGTGCCATGATGATGAGAGAATGCTGTGAACAATCGAAATGCCTTTACTCTTGCTACTAGGGAAAAAATTATCTTCTAAATGCTCTTTTATCTGAATTTTTGTGTCACCAGTTTTACCGGATTTCTTATTAATTTTCTAATGACGCTCATCTTATTTCTAATAATTTTGTATGTTGGGAGGCAAAGGGGAAGAATTTTTCTTACTTCTCTCAGATACATTTAGACTTTCAGCCAATAGTTTTCTACAACAATAAACATGAAGAAATTTTTAGAAATTTCAGTAGTATTTTGCTGATTTTGTTGCGGTGAAAAATAATTGGATAAGTTTTCTCTAATTTAGGCCAAATTTTAATTTTCACCAAAATCAGAATAAAAACATTTTATTTGGGAAACTATCTAATTGTTTTTTTTTTCCAAAATGGCAAAGGGGAAGCACTATCTTACCCAAGGTTTTGATGTTAACGATGCAGTCGTCTCTTGTTATTGTTGACACCTAAAAATCTAACTGGAGTTATCTGTTATCAATCCCTTGCCTGTGACTAGCTTACTTGTGTGTGATGAGGTTAGAATGACTAGGCCATACAAATGAAGGAACACATGCAGCTGTTCTTATGCAGGGAGGAAGAGGAGTCATTACTTGTATTAGAAATAAAGGGAGTCATTATTGCTCTCTTTGTATAGGAATCGATACTAATTATAAGGAGCAGCTTGCTGCCATAGCCTAAGGAAAGGGGTTGACTGCTGTTCGCGATGAGCGAAGACGCCGGTGCTTTGCGAATAGAAGGGCTCAACAATTGTGTTTGTGTTTATAAATAAAGTAAAAATGGTGTAACTTTTCTCAATGGCTTGATTCTTTAGTATTGGGCCTTTGGGAAAGAAGGTTTGCTTGAATTTCTTTGCAGAACATTTTATGGAGGTGGATCTAACTGAAGATTTATAAGGAAACAATATTATTAATAATAGTAATAATAATAATAAATATAATAATCTGTTAAAAGTTCTATTCTTAGCTTAGAACAAAGTATGAAATTACAATTGCCACATGTGATTAAATTAATAAATTGGTTTTTACAACATGCATGAAGTTCCTTTATTGGCATTTGAGGTGTAGACTACACCATTTATGGAGCATCTATACTTTATTTCTTGTTGTGTTAATTGTTTGTTTGGCTCTTGATATAATTTAGGGAATGATGCAGAACAAAGCTGAGGTTTAAATTTCCTTGCTTGCAAATTTTGAAATATTCCAAAACTATTTTATATCACTCAACTAATTTATACAATTGCTCTAATTATAAGTCTTCAATACACCTTTCTTTCTTTTATTTTTGTTCAAACTTCTCATAATTTTTTTTAATTTTTGTATAAGCCTAATTGCATTTAGATATTTAACAAGAATAACTTTGCGTAAATATTATTATGGCCATGCCATGCCTTCTACTATCACTACTACCAATATTTAATTGATTTATTTGTTTGCCTACTAATTTATTGATCAACTTCTTGCAGATTAATCGGCTCTTATTAGAGGATGAACCAATTTATGGTGAGAATGTGCTGCCAACAAGTAGCAATACTGAGTATCTGTTAGTTACCAAAGAATTTAGAGCTTTCCTCAGTGATTCTAAGGATGTGTTAGATGAGTCAACCACTATGAAGTTATTGGAGAGGTTACTTTTAGTCACCTTATTGCCATTACTAAAGATGCACTCAAGCTTGCATCATTTTTTGACTGTTGATTTGGATCCCTATTTTTTTAACAATTGCTTTTTGAAACTAGCCTAAAATACTTATGTAGGTCACCTTTTATACAAACACATCTTACACACAGTGAAAGGTGTTGCAAAATGATATTTTTTGCCAAATAGCATGAGATTTGTGTTCTTTATGTCAGTGCTTTCTTGATGCCATCATTTTTCTCTTATGGGATTGAAGTATCTCAAAATACAGCTTTTTTAGTGATTAATGAAATATTAAGCTCAACTATACAACAAATTGCTAAACTTTATCTCACTAAGTGGGTCAACTACCTGAATCTTTTGCCTCCATCATGCACAACCAAATAACAATCCCTCCCTATGCTTCAACTAAATGAGATCATTTCTAATAGTCCAATGCAAATTTTTTGGTCTTTAACTTCCTTTTTTTAATGGGAGCATTTTAATTAACTCAAATTTCTTAACTTGCATTTTACAATTTTATGGTTATTATGGTCAAATCATTCAAGCAACTTTTTCTTAAGTTTATTTTTAACTGGAACTACTTCAACTTTACTATGAATGAACTCGTTTTTCATCTTTCCATTTTGTGTATATCTATTTGCCCACCTTAATATCCTCACCTCCGTAACAATTACTCATTAGGATGTTTATGCATTGTAGGAAAAATCTTCCTTATATATCACTGTTACTCTTATCGGTATTCTTTTAACTTTTTCTAGTTAGGGTATAATTATTTTGATCTCTCAAAATATCTTGAAGTGGGATTTTTGTTTGGATTTTCTTAATTGCACCACCTTCTATTGCGCACTTATTTTTGTATGACAACTAATATTTTTTGGCTCTCGTTGAAATCCCGCTCAGACGATTCCGGCGTATTTCACTTACTCGAATCCTATATGGGCAAAATCGAATTACAGTGTAAAAGTTTTTCACTCATTTTACTTCACGCGAACACCGGCAATCTCAGTTTATCCGAAAAAAAATTACTTTACACTGGTTTTACTTCAATCCAAACATCCCCTGAGTGCATAATCATGATGTAGTTTGATTGAAATAGAAAAATCATTTGACTGACTGCCTTATACTTAAACACATAGCTGATTATTATGCATTTATATAATAGCTTCAACATAAGCAACACAAATTCCTTATCTTTCTAATACTCTACAAAGAGCTTTTCTTAGTGTTTTTTCATAATTCTTTCTAAGCTTAAATAGAGATTTTTTCTATCTCTCTCTCTATAAATTTTTCTTTCAAATCTCTAAACAATTGTATAGTCTTCATAATTGATCTTAGCCTTAAAATCAATTAATTTATTGAAATACTTGCATCATGAAAAATTCGTGCTCAATTACTCTTTCCTTAATTTTCAAATTGTGGGTTATTAATTTAATTCTCTCAATATTGCACATTGCCTATGTTCTTATAAATTGGAACCACCATACCCCAACTTTTGGCTTTTTTAATATTAAATAACTTAGTAAGCCAAGCAATTTTTTTTTTGTCCAATGATAGAGCAACTAATTTTATCTTTAGAGCTACTAAAATCATTCATATTAAGTTAATTATTATACCTTTCATTTTATATTATATAAAAATAATTTATTTCTCTTAATTGAATGCCTTCATCTTTGATCTCATATAAATTTTTAGAAAGCTACAATTTTACCTCTATATTATTTTCCTAGATTCATGACATGCAAATTTTATTGTTATTTTGTATTTATTTGTATTTACATTTAAAATATTCTTAATTTTATTTATTTATTTTTTGAATATAAATTTTTAACATGGATATTCTTTATTTTGATCTTAGGGAGGGGCTTCTATTTAATCATGTATAATGGAAACGAATGATTCATGTAGCCGATCCAATTAATGGGATTAAGACTTGATGTTATTGTCATTGTTGTTGTTGCCAAGAATTTTAACTGCTAGTGGCCCTTCTCGATTCTCCAAGAATATCTTTAGTTGGTTTACAAATATATCTGACAATCATTTGCCACATGAATTCATTACAACAATGACAGGACAATTTCTTACTGTCTTTGAAACCTTGTCTATGATTTTTTTAAGGAATTTTGTGAGCTTGAAATAATTCTGTATTGGGTGTTGTACATCTTTTTTAACATTTTGATTATTTCTTTATTTCTTCTTATTTTATTTCTCTTCTGCACGATTGACAACTCCAGCCACACGAAAATAAAGTAGTACATCAGTTATGTTAGGTTTTTCCCTTTTCTTCTCATCACTCATTAAGGATATCCTACACAATAATCTTTTTAAACACTGGCAAAGTTTTGTATTTCAACGGCGGTTTAGTGTACTCATCATACCTTTCATTGAATGCATGGCTTTCATTTATTCAATCATTTTCCCAAATAGGAGCCTCATTTTGCAACTGTGTTTTCATTTCAAAATGCATTTTTAATTTATTGCAGTTAGATTCAGACAATTATGCCAAATAATTTAGCAAATATCTGTTACAGCTATGGAAGAGTTGAGGAGCTAGTCTTTTTTGCTGCTTTGAAGGAACAACATGAAATTGTGATCCACCACTACATTCAGGTAAAGTTTACTTCATATATTCAATCAATGTATATAAATTGTTTTTTAGTTTTGGCTCATCTTATTGTTGAATTGAATTTGGAAAGCTTCAAAATCAAATCCTTAACAGAACTTCTGTTTTATCTATACTAAATGGCGTGTTATTGAGCTAGTTGGTGGCTTTCTTGCGTCCTTCACATTACCTTTAAATTATCACACATATTTATTTAATCTAGCATAATTAGCATTATAATAATACTTTGTAAGCAATAATGTTAAGGGTGAGGAGCTTATTATGTAAATTTCGAAACAGTTCACCCCCAAGTACGAGTAATATGCTTAAAATTTTTGCTGAAAAAAATTCGATTAGATTTATGAAAACAACATGCCTCTTTTGATACTGAGCTTCGTAATTCACTTGAAAGATCATTTTTGTATTTTATTTTGTTAACGTAGTGAATTTTGTTTTCAATTAAGAAAACGGGGAAGAGCTCATTAATCACTGATTCTTCTGTGTTTTTTGTGCAACACATGGTAGAGCCGTTCTTGCCCACACTATGCTTGCCATGAAGTCGTTACCCATGCCATGCGCTCATACACCATTCTTACAAAAATTTAACATTCAACTATGTGCAGCCTTTCTTTATGCCACCACACATAGCCTAGTCTTGTGCTTACGTGATCTACAATCTCTCCATGAGCCATACTATCTCATAACATCAAACTACAACCACAAACTTGTGGGCATGGCCCCTTGCTATTACGCAATACTATGATCTCTTGATTGTGCTCAATTGAACCATGTGAACCTTGCTTGAAGCTATGCTTCCTTTCCCTCAGTAGAACCCCCTCTATAAATATAAGGGATTTTTAATCAGTTAAGGACAAAAGTTAGAGGAGAACACATTCATCTTTCATGTGGGTATAAAACCGTTTCAATGAAACATGGTTCAGTACAAATGCATACAAGTTCTAATTCATGTCATCTTCCATCAACTCAAAATACATAAATACAACAACCGTGTATCTATGACATGCTTTTTTCATGTCAACCCAAAACTTATCTTTTAAGTAGTCATGCCAAAGTTTTGACACTCATCAGCCCTATGTAATTATTTTGGACTTTCAGTGGTCATGTCCTTGCTTTTGAATTATATTTGCAAGAGCTTTTTAACAAAAATTTGGTTAGCAAATGTGTCAAGGGTTAGACTGCTAGCATAATTCTTGTGCAAAAAAGCATTCCAACTCAAGGCAAACACTAACCTCCTAAATACATGAGGTTCCCAACCTTTTTTAGAGATGTGTTAGCAGATAAATCTAATTTTTATGACTATTTTGTAGACATGCCAAGCCTTTGGACGTTCATTTGTCTTGTGTCTAATCCCTCTGTATTTTTACCGGTCATGCTCCTTATCTTTGAACTTTTTTGCTAATACATGATGATCAGCCCTAGCTAGTCAATGTGTTAGTGCTAATTTTATTAATTAGTACCTTAGCTCATGTTAGCTCAAGTAGTTCTGGATACTTGAGAAGAGATAACCCATCTCTATTAATTCAACTTTCTGATTGTTATGGATCAATGACACAGGAAGATTGTACTGATGATAGACTAAGGATAATAGAATCATAGGATCAAGATTATATCTTTCTTCATCAATAATTTCATATTGTACCTCACCAAAAAAAGTTTGAAATTTCAAATTTAAGCCCTAGTATTATCTTACATTAAGAAGAAAGCTTTTTAATCAAAAGCGCTTTTTTTGAGTTGGAAAGATGATTAACTATGCTGCCTTGTGAATGTTGGATGTTTTGACTATAGATCTAAATGAACTCTTGTGCATATAGTAGAAGAAATTAAGTTGTATATCTTAATATGCCAAAAAACGATTGTTTTTGATTCATAACTTGGTTTGAAGATGCTGCACATATCGAGGATGAATAAATAATATCAATATGACTAACTTATTAAATCGAAAAACCATGTTGGTATTTTTAGCTCACAAACCTAGAGGCTGAGCTAGCGTGCTATTTCAAATGCTATAGAATTTTAGTTTGTAAATGTTTTTCAAACTATACAAGTTTAAATGATCAATATTGAATATGGAATGTTGGTTTAATATATGTAAATGCCAATTTGACACTCTTCTCATCTGCATTATTGATTCAACAAACTCCAAAAGCTTATTATACAACCCAAATGCTTAATAAGTATAAACGACCAATCTTGACCATGAAATACTAGCTTATTAAGCTTTAAGGATGAGTTCCTATGTCCATGGATTGCTCTTAATCCATGGACACGAGTTTTTAAAACTAGAATGGATTTGTTAGTTCAATCGGGAGTCGATCAACTTTCTAGTTTGATTGAGACTAGTTACCATAGCATTCAATTGCTCAATTTCTCTCTAAATTGGAAGCCCATACAAACCGGTTCTGTTTGGGCTAAAAACTATAGTGGGGAATAGATGAATATAAAATATGTATATCCTATAATGTTATGGATTAATTTAAAGTTGTTTGACTAAAACCTATGAGAGACTACATGTAGAACTATTTTTACTAACCTGTATATTTATTTAAATTTTTTATAATTTATTTTTGTATTTATTTTAATAATTTATACTATAATTTAATATTTTACATAATTTTTTTCAATTAACAATCTTATTCCCAAACTTAAATGTTACAAAGTTAACATCTAAAATTAATAAATATCACAAAAATAACATAAATACACCACCTGTCTTATTTCTTAAATTCAAATGCTATATTTGCAATATTTATATTTGATACTAGATTTATTAATTTTAAATTTTAAGTGTTATAATTGTAAATATTCCTTTTTATATTCAAAAAATTTTCATAGCACAATTGGTGTGTTCGTTGAGATCATAAACTGGTTTGATCAGTTGAACCTGTCAAACTGTGATCAAATAGCTATAAAAACATTGCAAATATTTGAGTGTGAATGTGAGGTACTAGCTTAACAATTCTAAAGGCAGTGGTTGGTGTTTATAGTTCATGAACTTGGTCTAGTTCTATACTGAGTCAGGGAGCTCCTGCAGTCAAGTTCACATTTATTCCTTTATGTTACTAAACATGCATGTTGTGTCAAAGTTCTAACACATCCTTCAATTTTTTTTGAATGTATATTCGATTTCACACAACACATCTTCTCTCTAATATAAACATTAAATAAGCAAACTTAAAGTTTGCAAAATACACCTGTCCAATAGCAAGTAATTGTACGTGCAAACTTATGTGACTTTCCAGTAGATCTGCTTGCATACTGGTTTGAATTTTATTTAGTGGCTGTGGCTAGCTTTGACTGACTTTTTTT
The DNA here is from genome assembly GCA_016760335.1 of Gastrodia elata. Classification (NCBI taxonomy): domain Eukaryota; kingdom Viridiplantae; phylum Streptophyta; class Magnoliopsida; order Asparagales; family Orchidaceae; genus Gastrodia; species Gastrodia elata. The sequence continues at coordinate 35,588,227 of CM028682.1, forward strand.
TTGCATGAATTTAGCAAGGGGAATTAAAGAAAGCACTTGAAGTTCTTCAGAGGCCTAATGTTCCGGTTGATCTTATGGTACTAATCTTGTACATCAATTTGAATAGATTTTTTGTTTTATGTTACATACTGATTCGTTAAATATTTTTTTCATTATAGTTAAAATCACATAGAAACATGCGTTAAAATCATGCAAATACAAGTATATACTCATGCGAATTAAGCATTAGGTTTGTGGTCGTAAGTAATATATAAAATATCAAGGATCATGTGGTTTTAATATAATAAGATAGTTTCATTATTTTGTTGAAAGGCCAATTTTTTTTTTTGCAGTACAAATTTGCTCCTGATCTAATCATGATAGATGCATATGAGACTGTTGAGTCATGGATGACTTCTGACAAACTGGATCCAAGGAAGCTGATACCTGCAATGATGCGTTATACAAGTGAACCACATGCCAAGTATGCTACATTTATGCATTTTCTTGTTGTTGCATATAACTATGTTACTACTCTTTCGGGGATGTGAATTTTATGTTTTGTTCTGTTATTTAGTTACCCTATCCTATATTCTTTTCATTGTAGTTAGGTGTTGTATGGTCTTACTGGTTTTTCAAAGATGAGCATGTTGGCTGAAGATATGCTACGTGTGAACTTGAAATTTTAACCATATTCAAGCATAGGTTCATTGATGTTAAGGCGCATTTATCGAGGCTCCAACATTCATTACCCAATTCAACTTCAGAAGTCTACCTGATTAGTTTATACTTGATGAGCAAAGAGTATGGGAGAACAAGTTTCTGAAAGTTTATTCAATTTTTTGATTACACAATAATTAAAACTTAGTACATATAGATTGGGGCATGCTCATAGGCTGCAATATACGATCTTATTAAGAAAATTTTGAAGTGTAGGAATTTTATAGGGTTGTATAGCATAAACAAATCTTTTATGTTGGGTAATGTTAAATGTGGTTTAGAATCTTTGAACAAGAATGGACTACTTGGAGATTTACCTCTTTATTATGGAATGGTGCCTTCTAATACTCTTCAAGTTGATATATATATATATATATATTCAATTATGACATTAATAATATTAGTTTGTATTATTATTAATTATATTACCATTATTATATAAGATGATAATTTTTGAGTTAATATATAATAATAATACTATTACATAATTTAATAATATAATAGTATATTTTTATTTTATTAAATTAATATATAAATTGATAAATAACTATAATTTGTAATATTTTATTTATTGAAAAAATATTTATTTTAAATAGTAATATTATCATGCTAGCTAATTTTTATTACTGTTATTATTAGTGTATAATTAATGTCAGTATTAATATCATTATTAGCTGTGATTACTATTAATAGTTATTAGTATTGTTAATTAGTAATTATACATTGTTATTAGAATAGTATTAGTGATATGTTGCTTTTGCTAATTTAAATAATATTATTTAAAGACATGCATTTATATATATACACACTAAAATCAGAATTATAATCATGTTATATGTATACCACTATTTAATAAATATTTATCCCCAAATAAATGCAAGTTAACTCTAGTATGATTAGGACTCAATATTAATTAGCATATTAATTATTTACTAATTTACAATTATAAATTAATTATATCAAGCTATATTAATTATAAACATATTAGTTTTTTTTAACTTTATAAAATTTTTAATAATTTACATTATAAAATAGTATATATTCATAGTTTAATAAATATAAATTATTGTTACATCAACTAATCATTTAATCATTTTTACTCGAGTATATTTATGATAATGTAAAAGCACTTGTTAAAGCCTTGTATGTTTGATCAATAGCATGTGCATAAATTTTCAAACATACAAGGTGTTACATTAACAAATGTGCAAAAGACAAAAAGAGGCCCAGTTACCATTTTTCGGGTGATCTCTTATATGGCCAATACAAATATAATAAAACAATATCAAAATACATATGTTAAGACAACATTAATGCTAATCAACAAAAAAATACATAGATAAGGCTAACCTACATATGACTTAATCCACAAAATGTAACCCCTCATGAGCCTCCACTTATGAGTTGCTTGTCCTGCATCACTAAGCATTATGAATACTTAGTTGTCTTTTAGTCTAACATTTGTTCTTCCAATTCTCATGAATTTGATTCTTAAAGTACTAAAATTGTATTTAGCATGTTTGGTGACCTCTAACAAATAGAATAGAATAGAAGAATAAAGTTAAGTAAACAATGATATTCAAACAGGTGAGAAGCAATTCAATAAATATCCGCTTCTTTTTCTTAGGTTGTATCTTGTCTTTTTATTTGAGTACTTAGAGCCATTCTTTCTTTTTTTTTTGTTTTCATTGAAAATTTTCAATATCTTCGAATTCATTCTCCGAATATGTTATATTTCCATTTGTGTTCGTATCAGAGATAATTTCTTCATTTAGCTTCATCGGCGGAGCGGTTTGACGTCTACATCGGTTGAGTCCCGATTTCACCTCATCATTCTTCAAAAGGAGTCCCGTCTCACAAAGGCCCGCCATAGGCGTCTTACAGATTCGGTGAGCAGATTGCCTTTGGAGGAGCTGTGATTTGGGATGAGTGTGATTAGTTGATTTCTGCATGTGGCGCTCGTATACAGTCTTCCTCCCCTTTATAAGCAGAGATTCAGACTACCACGTTACTGTGACAGGCTCTTCAGTTCCGCGAGTTAGATTGGAGGTTATTGGGAGTGACTGCCTCAGTGCAGTCCGCAGAATACGATAGTACTGAGAGAGGATTCTCTGTTCACGAGGCGGAGAACGTCATGCAGATCACCTTGCTTTCATGTTAGATTTTCCTTGTGTTATTTTTGTTTATTGCTTGCGGGATGCGAACCGTGTAGCGATATTTTGTTGTTCTTTAGCTCGTCATGGCGATTTCTCCTTTATTTGGGGAAATATACTCCCTAGGAGGCTTTTAGATTGTCTACATGATATCGTGGAGTTTGATTACGGCTGAGTTGTACTATTAAGCTTTATATATATATATATATATGCATAGGCTACGACTGTACTTTCGTGGGGGACGGAGCATTCTCCACCATATTATGTCTACTAAGAACTAATGGAATTTCATCATTCCGTTCATGAACCATATCCAAAATGCAAATAAAGCATTTAAACCATATACATTATATTACGTTTGCATGGGTTGAGCCCAAATTTTGTCTCCTTTATATTGTGGTCGAAATGCGAAAAATGCATTCAAATAACTCGAGAAACATAATGTCAATACTTGTGCTACCAAATAAAATTAAAGGTTATCAACTATGCAGTAATTCTTCATTTAACAGTTTGGAATATCTTTTAGCGTATAGGAGTGTCGACTTACAACCTATGTTTCAAGATAACTTAAAATTCACTAGAGAGTTGGTAGACAAATGAGAACAAGCCCTTCTTTCCTAGTTTCAACTTTTTTTGCTTCCCAATCTAGACTTCTAGGCCATGAGAATTCTCTTTATTGGGGGAAGCTTGTCTATCTCCTTGGGAGCTTAAATTCAACTATCATCTCATATTTTCTATTGTCTCATAGCGACTCACTCCTTCACCTACCGACTAGTTAAAGATCTATGGTATATGTTAACTACAACCTTTAAGAGAGTTATCATGCTAACGAACTGCACTTAACTATATGAACATACATCCAAGTTCATTTAGTCCTAACAACCACTGTTTTGTTAAATAATAATACTACAATAATAAGAATGCTAATGATGCATCAATAGTGTCTTTTTAAGATCCAAATTAAGAAACAAACCTAACTGCAAATGCCACCAAATAGGCGCCATGCCAATGAATGCTCTATAAGGAACTTAGGCAAATCAATCTTTAAATATGATGAAAAACCAGCGGTTGTGGATGACTATGAAAGTTCCTTTGGGCTCTAATTATTTTTCACTAATTAAGTGTTTCCCCAACTCAAATGTGAATCCAGACTCTATTACTTGAGCAACTAAAGGAATTACTCTGCTGGAACTTACTAAGCCAAGGAAGTGCTTACTTCTTATAATCAGTCTCTAGATAAACCGAGCACCCCTTTAAAGCTCTTTTTCTTACAGTGGGGTGGGATCTTTGGGCTGAATCTGTCCTCAAGATTATATACAAAAAATGTTAGTTTTGTTTTGTTGTTATATTTTAAATAATCTCTTATTAGTGTATTTGATTTACAAATCTTAGTATTCAGTCCATATGTAATACATATCAATTAAAGCTAGTGAAAACTTGGAGAACTCTCCATAGGTGAACATATCACCTAACTTAAATTTTTTTACTTGGAAGATCACTCTCATAATATTAAACTTTGTTTAGTAGAAAACTTAAGATATCACTAGGACTTCTTCTTAGGCAGCATTAGAGCAATAAATTTGTGGGCATTATAAGAACTAGGTTCTGTTACTCTATGAACTATTTTATACATCATTTGATTTGTAACCATAAGTAAACAAGTATGCTCAAGCGATAATCCTTTATTTTCTTACCCTTTGCCAATCATCAACTCACATACCACTAGAGAAATGACTTGACAACAATAATTTTACATAATCTATTTTTATGGTGGCCATGCTTAGAATGAGATGTAGGAGAATATGTCACATTGTGAAATAATATCATAAAAGCATAACATTAATATTAAGGAGGCTTACTCTAGTTACTCTCTATCCCTGAAAAGAATTTAGAAGACATTTCTACAAATTTTGTTGTTAACTAAGCTCTCACTCTTTGGTAAGATATTATTATATTATTTAGTTATGGATATTCTAACAAAATCAACTTACTTTATACCCATCAAACATATAAATTCATTGGAGATACTAGCCACATTATATTTAAAGAAGAAAATAAACCTACATGGAATGCCAAAGGCAATTATTTTTAGTTATAATAGTTGATTTTCTTCAAAATTTTGAAGAGCTGTCCATGTTCTTGGAATAAATCTTAGCATAGTTATTACCTTTCACTCTCAAATTGATGGATTGAATGGGTAGATCAAATATGTGACCTTTTTTGTTTGTACATTAGATTTTGGTGGTAATTTGGACGATCATTTGTCTTTTATCGAGTTTGCATACATTAATAATCATCAATCGATTTTTGACAACATTATATGAAGTTATGTACGGGAGGAAGTGTACTACTCCCATGACATGGTATTTGAAAGATTAGAATATTTTATTCTCATATTAAAACTATCTAAGATAGGTAGGAGAAGTATTTTGACTCTAAACACTAGGAGTAAGAATTTTCTAAAGATTATTTCATTTATGTGAAAGTTAGTCCAATAAAGAGAGTGTCAATAGATTTGGAGTCAGCAAGATAGTTTATAAGCTCAATTTACTAGCACATCTTGGTGCAATTTACAATGTTTTCATGTGTCATTGCAATGGAAAAATTATTCTCTCCATCATTCAAAATTGCCAATATAGAGATTGAGATCATCCTATACCTTAAATTTTATAAAGTGCTTAAGAGAACATTAGCTTTTGATGTACATAAACTAAGAAATAAAAATCTTTTGATGGTCAAAGTTTAATTGAGAAATTCTAGAGCTAAATAAGTAACTTATAAAAGAAGTCTGATGCTCATGGTTTATACCTTTAATTATTTTCTTGGTTTCAGTATGCTTAGTCTTGGCAATTATATTATGATTGCAACTTCACATTATATATTTTGATAAAGAGGCTCTCATTTTGAAACTCACCTGATTGAGTCTCGATATTTTTGTTATTAATAGATGCTGAAGATAAAATTTTTCTTAAGTCTATAATGTCATTTGCAAATTTAAATTTTTCAAAAAATATAATTTTCACTAAGTTTCATTAAATTTTATTTTGAGTCATTTTAAAAATATTAATTTTAATATTAAAAATGTATATATATATATATGTTGTTCTCCAATCTATATTGAATGCAGCTGACATTGAAGATTCGGTTGCGTATAGCCTTGAAGGTTGCAATACTTTTGATGTTGGATATACCTTAGTGATGATGGATGATCTGGTTGATGTTGCCTTAGCAGTGGGCAGCATCGTTGAGCATGTTTCAGATGTAGCCATTGATATCGATAAGGAGGTTAACATAAAAGGAAGCAGCGTTGGACCGTTACTCAACTACCTTTTATCTACTGCCATTGATAGTCTCCTCCATGGTCAGATGAAGTTAAACGATGCAACCATCCATAGTTTGATTGGAACCTTCAATACAATTTTAGAAGAAAGCAAGGATTTTTCTAAAATCTATGCTATCAGGTAGCTTCTTATGGAAAAAGTTCATCCAAAGCCTTTTGGGGAGGTACAATTTTCTAAGAAGAATGACATCGTTGTCCAGGAGGTAGCAGGTCTCTTGCCTCTTGCCATTCAATTTCATTCGAGTAGATCTGGTTATGTCTGTCAATTGTCCACTCCTACTCTACCTGAAAATGATTCTGATGAGGAGCCTTTATACTATGAAAATGTGTTTGAAGATTTGGAGGAGGCTTGCTAACAGAGGCTTATGATAAAGAAGGGCTCTAATTTCTCAAAAAGTTATATTGGTATTGTTAGGCCCGTTCGATCTTATCTTCTAGGTACATATATGAGGATCTCATTTGTTCTTTTGTTTGTATTTATGTTCTAAACATGATTCTTCCTTTGTGAGAACCAATGGGGGCTTTGGCAATCAAATATATATATATATATATATATTAGTAATAATCATATTGGTAATGCTAGTATGATATAATAAATTGTTATAATAATCTATTATTAAGTCAATATGTTAAACTATTAAATAAAAAATTAATATATCTTAAAACATAAAATTTGTAATATTTATTATAAAAGTTTTTAATTATTTAAAATAATAAATATTTTATTATTTATCTATTATCTTGCTAGCTAATAATTTATTATTATTACTATCAATAATATATTTTTAATATCAATTTCAATATCACTTTTGGTTTTTATTATAAAAAGATATTAGTATTTCTAAATTTGTAAGTATACACTATTATTTGAAATAATATTAGTGTTGTATTGCTATTGTTAACATAAATAAACTTATTTAAAAATATAAACATACTAAAATTCACATTATAAATATGTTATAGTTATACCAATAATTAATAAATATTTATCCCAAAGTAATGCAATTATTGACTCTAATATTAGGATTAAATTCTTATTAGTATACTAATTTTTCACAATTATGAAATAGATATATAAATCATTATTAATTTTAAACATATCATTTATTAGTGATAATATTCATTGTTTAATATTTTTCATTGTGTTATTAAGTTTTAATCATTACTGCTCAAATATTTTTGAGAATTTAAAGGCAATTATTAAAATATTAAACAATAAATATGTTATTAACATTATAGTTTTTCAATGATATTTTACATTTACGATGTAATAGAGATTATTAATATTGATATCGAATACCAATCTTCTAAATTGTTATTTTACTAATATGGAAAATATATTTATCTTATAATGTAATATCAATTACTATAAAGTCTTATAAAACTACTGGTACTGTTACACTATTTTAATTAATTGCTTGTATCTTTAAATTATTAATTAAGAATATAAAATAATTTCATTCTATATTATTTTAAATTGAAAAATCTTATTATTAAAGTATTTATTGAAAGTATTACTAGACATTATATTAATAGTTAAATATGAACAAATGTTACAACTAATATTTATTATTTGCAGATTTTATGTACTCTTAAAACAATTAGTATTTATCCATGAATCTCGAGTTTTTGCATCATCATTTCGTTTTTCTTGTGTGTTTTCAGCTCTTGTTTTGGAGATTCATTTTGAATTTAAATCTTGATCAATTAAATACGTAGATTTGAATTATATAATTTATTTGGAATCAATTTTAACACTTTAATAAATGCTTTTGTTGCATGGAGTTGATATAGTATATCTTATAAATTGATCTTGGGTGCTTGGTGAATATAAATAGAGTTTGAGAGTTTATATATATGTATAGATGAGGTTGTCGGGTTAGACTTCGCCACAAAATTTAGCTGATATTTTGTTGCTGCCCAGATGATGAACGAATTATCATGTTTGGTTATATGATATATTTGAATGCTCACACACTATATTTAATGAGTTATTTGTAGACATACAAACCTCATTATGATTATCTGTTATTTCAGGCAATGCTTAAAATTTCTTTATAGTTAATGGATATTTTATGCATATTTTTGCCTTTTATTTTTCCTTATTAATTAAAGTTGAATTAATAATTAAATTTATGTACTAAACATTAAAGTTGATCGATATTAAAATGTCCTGAAGCCATCAATTTAGAAGTTGACAATCACCATTTGTTGTCGACTTGAAAACTGTGATCTGTTCCTATGAGCTCTGTGAATATTTTAAATATATGATTATATATTGTTCAATATTATTATGTAAATTTATCTTAATGATGTGGAATGATAGATACTATGGCGTAACGATATGACTATGATTGAAGCTATATTATTATTATCATGTTATGCATGCTTCATAACTTGATCTTATGGTTGTCACAAATAAGATAGACTTCTCTGATTGAAGGAGTGATCATCCAGAGAGGGGAGAAGACAGTGAAGGTATCATCGGAGAATTACTTAGCAAGTCTCGGATAAAATTTGGATTGTGAAGGAGGATGATGGTGAGCTTTAGAAGACTAATGTGTAGATCAGGTCAAACATTGTGAACAAATCAAAATTAATGGTTGGTTGGAGAGAAAAGTGTATGAAGGCTGTGATTGTAGAAGGTTGATGCCCACGGCTTAATGGCTTTTGCTGATCCCTGAGATAATTCTAGAATTTTTGAAATTCCACTTTGGCAAGTAAATTAACCTAGCAGGCAAAGTTTTCTTTTGCATTTCTATGCCTAGCCTGGGTTGGGTCTTTACCTAGCAATTATCATGTCCTCGCCATATTGTGTGTTTTGGTTGGCTTAAGGCTAACGATCTACAAAAAATCAAGGAAGTCGATGTGACTAAATGAAGGATCTTGAGTTTTACAAACCTGTTTTGCTCATTATCTATATAGCTAGCAATAATTTTAGTTATTATTAGTATTCTGATTATTATATATTTTCATTGACAATAACGCCATAAATACTTCTAGAAAATATGGGACTTCTTCATTTTTTTAGTTTTGACTTTTGCTCACTAAACTTTTATTCCCTATTAAAATTGCTCCATTTTACTTGAAGCTTTTTGTTTGCTTAGTACATGCAAAGTTTTTGAAAAAATATGCTATTTAATTACATGTTATTGAGCTAGAATTGTTATTTATTTTACAGTGGTATATGGTTGTGTTTTTTTGTTAAATATGTATTTTGTTAAATATTTTAGGTAATGTTATTCTAATTTAATACTTGTTTTTATTTTTTTGTTTTTTAGGGTTATCGATAGCTTCATTAAGCTCAACAAACCGCAAAAAATAAAAAAGAATCTTAAAGATTGCCCTAGACGAATGAGCAAATGGGGGACAAAGTATTTGTGATAGCGACAATAATCCCTATATTAGCCAAAGTTGCATGCATATGAATACCATAAGAGTGTTGTTGTCTCCAAATTGTGGCAGATTTGCAATGTTATCTAGATAACATAGATCAATGGCATTTTAGCTATTAAACTGAAGTTATAGTAACATAATAAGTGCTTGGGTAGCAATTATTTCACGTTATTAGAGTATATCTTGACATAATAGGGATATACAGGTAACCAAACAACCTCTTAGTAAAATCTTCCAAGCTTATTGTTTGGTCAATTTCTCTTCTTTATTTTCTACCAGTTTGTTGGCAATTATTTGGTATTTTGTAAGTTTGAATCTAGTGTCTTCCACAATTTTCTCTACCCCGTCAGTGAGGTCCTCGCATTTTAGCAGATCTTATAAGTTTTGAATTGGCCGAGTGTTATCCTGTCACTTTAAATTATTAGAGATTAAATGTGCTCACCAACGATCCAAAACCATTAGGCCATCAGCCGACTTTAAATAGCTTGATTGATAAGTAGTTTGAATATCTTTGATTTTTCAGTTTGTACTCAATATATTCTAGTATACTTTTTCCTTTAATGAATAGAATGCTTCAATAGTTTGTTTCAGACTATTCTTCATTTGCTAAATATCATTACTCTTCCTTGAGAACTATTTGAATTGGTCGTGTGCTTGGTTTTTACTTGCCAAATTACGGTCATACTTTTGGAGTTAGAGCACTTGTTCTTTTATTTGAAGGAGAAGAATCGATTGCTAATGGTGTTGGCATGTGAAGGTTATTGTGGTAAATAGCCAATTCATTTCGTTGAGAATTCAAAGAAGTGATAAAGAGAAGACGCACATGTGGCATCACTGAGTAGATCCATTAGTGAAATTGTTCATTGTGTGACATTTTTGACAGCAGATGACAACAATGATGGAATTTCTTATGCAGAATCATGCTCACATGCAGGTCCAATTGCACGCTTAATTGTACTTGCAATAGCAACTATCGACGAATGAATTTCATTTGGTCATATTGGTGAGAAGTGCCATTAGGTTGAGCTGGAGGTAAATCGTTCCGATCAACATCTAACTTGTTGAGTTTGCGAAGAGTGAAGAAGAAGGCAGTGGTAATCCCTCTTTGGCGATTTGGAATTCAATGGTCTTAGTGATCTTTTGTTTTATTGGTTAAGCTTTAGAAAAAGCAATCCCTCTTTATAATATCATTGGCACATTGCTTATGATCATGGTTGACCATATAACTTCTAATAGGTGTTGGTTGGTGACCCTTTTAATATAAGGTGAATAGAATAATATTAATAAATTTTAAGTTATGTTATGTGACCAAAAATTTCTGTTACTTATAGATTACATTTGAGTGGATAATAGATCAGATTGGATCACTATTATAGATGGACTACTATAGTGTTTTAAACAAATATAAGTGTTATTGATTAAAGTACAATTATAATGTGTGCAAATGACATAATATGCAAGATTTATCAACCCCAAGCTGCTGCTTCATATGCTAGTATAGCCTTAGGATACCAAATTTAAAACTTGCATATGCCATACTATACAAATATAGATTTAAATGAATTCAGATAAATAGATGCAGATATAATTCAACATATTTATAATTTTATAAACTTTCTTAGTAGTATATTATTTGTCAAACTTTAATTTACTAATTTGGCTCAACATAAATATCTAAACTCTTATAAGTGAATTAGAACAAAAAAAAATAGCATTATAGTAAATCCTATCAAAAAACCACACCGACTTTTGATGCAAAACTACCATGCTAAATATTGTGGCGGAGGCCATCAACTTTGCTTTTCATTAAAGTCACAATGGATATGGCATTAAATTAAATCTCCAAGCCACAATGTTAATCTCAATCCAACGGATCCATAATCTCTCTCTTAATTTTCTTATGAAATACTAAAACAGATTCAAATTTACCTACTTGTTGTCTATCCCAAAAGTTACATTGCATAGTATGCTGTAAATTTTATTGTACAAATTTGTGCAACCGTACTAAGATTAAGATGTAGATATATTATAGATTTTAGAATGTTAATGAAATATTAAAATTAGATATTATGCATAAGTGTATGCTTTAAATACTATATTTTGAGGTTCAAGGTTATTTATGGTTGTCAACCATGATGAAACTTGAAGGGATCATGTTGTGATCAACAAAACTGGTGTGACCCTTGGGTATTTAGATGACCTGATGCCTTTTTTGTTATGGAAATGTGAAAATTTCACAAATAGTTTAAATGTACATTGATTCTACAATTTTAATGTGTATTCTACACTAGCAAAGTTAGATTTATTCAGATCCGTCTTTTAGTTCCTCATAATTTTCTTACAAGGTACTAAAAGGATTCAAATTCCATCTACTTTTTTGTCTATCCTAGAAGTTACATATCGCCTTACATGTTTTAGAATGTTTAGTGAAATACTAAGATTAGATATTATGCATGAGTGTATTATCTAAATAAGATTTTGGGGTTCAAGGTCATTTATGGCTATGTCAATCATGTTGACTTGGATTGATCCGGTTGCAATCAACAGATTTCCCATCTTGAGTTTGCCATTTGTGGCGCGACCTTAGGGTATAAAATACCTGAAAACTTTTTTGTTACGAAAATGCAAAAATTTTAGAACTAGTTTTCTTTTACTTTAATTTCTCAAACTTAGTCTCTACTTTCTACACATGCAAAATTAGAATCAATTTACAACTTTTGCACGTTCAAACAAAATGGAATGGAATGAATTCTTTAATAAGTTAAACACAAGGTTTATTAGAATTGGAAGTGAAACAAGACCCAACACATTATCAAGGTTACATGCAAAAATTCTGTGAAGAATGCTGCACAAAAATGTAAAATTATAGGTTTGTTTGTCTAGGCATAAGCTTTTAATTGAAATCATGAAAATATAATTGATAGACTAGACAAAAGAGAAGATGGCATTAGTATGGATTAAATCCATATTTTTAATCCACATAGTTTGAGTGATTAGGAGAGCATGAGATGTATAGGAGTTTAAAAGATCATAATTTGTTTTCGAAACAGATATGTTAAAGCATTCCTCAAAGTTTTCGTCAAGTTTGTAATTGGATTATTGAGATTTTTGTATCAAGGGATAAAGAGAAGAAAGAGGAAGGTGAGGAGGGATATCTTTAGTTGCATAGGATTTAAGGAAAATAAGGTTGCCATCTTATAAGATGGCTTTTATTTTCCCTTCATTTCAAATCAAATTTGAGCTGTTAGATTAAGTCTTTAACTTGAACACTTGAAACTCGAACATGCAAAATTTTTATTGTTAACTGCTTTGTATCCAATGCAGATCACGACACGATTCACAGAAATTTGTATCACTTCGAGCCATGATTCACATTATTCTTTAATTCATGCAATGCTCATTTGGAATTGTTTGCATGGAATGAGATATTTCAATTCCTTTGCTCAAGAACAATGCTGATATCTTGGCTATCAAAATAATGAGGAACTAAGGAAAAATTGTAATTCTGTATAAAGTAGTGTAGACACATTTTAGTATAGCAGATTGTATAACTATTAGATAATAGATTATTAGACTTGAACAAAGTAGAATTTATATAGACACAAACTTGCCTAATTATAACCACATATTTATCATGAAAATTAGATTCCACGTTTTAGTTGCCATCACTCTTGATCCTATGATTCCAAAGCGTAAGAACCATTGAAATTTTCTTGATATGAAGTAGGTCATGATCAATAATGCAATTGGGAAGTTCTTCAAAGCTTAAATTGGGTTGAAGTTCCCCTTCATTGGGAAAATTGTGGCTGAACGGGTCGGACCCAAATCAACGAAGATGGGATACATGATACACATCATGTATATCTCCTACATTTGGAGTCAAATAGAGCCTATATGCAGAAGATCCAAATTGTTGTATCGATTCAAAGGGTTCAACAAATTAAGTCAAAGCTTATCTTTGTTACCAAAGAAAAATACTCCCTTCTTAAGACTAACTCAAATAAAACAAAGTTGCCAATTTAAATCCAAGCCAACCCGAGTAATGTTCAAGCCATACTTGATGGCTCGGCCACCCATTAATCTAACTCAACAGTTTGATACCTCAATTCAAAGTATTGTTTTTGCTAGTCATGAGATACTCGAATTCAATCTTGAATCATGTGGATTGCCCTTGCATCATTTTTCATATCAAATTCAAATAATTGTCTTTACCTAATATCAACTAATGACAAAGGTATGTATTATTGCCTCTTAGATAAATGCTCATTAGGCATCATGATGGTGTTAGTCTGAAGTTATTATTATACCAACGTTCAAGGCACGCATGTGTAACAAATCCTCCAAAATTCGATTACTCCCCCGAATTGGTGTATGTGGGTGAAATGTGACAGTGTGTGAATGTTCTCTTGAATTGTCTTCCACAAACTAAATTTAATGTCCATTATGGTCTATATACCATTAGCCACACTATGCTATTTGACAATCTTTTAAATGTGCATGTGTTCCAATATCTTTTTTGAATCAATTATATGGATAGAATGTGCAAATTTAGTTAGCCGATCCACAATAACTCATGACATTATAATCAAGGCGTGATTAATGATAATCACTTCCCCTTGCCACTCAAGATTGGGTAACAATTGAAAATGTTCACTAAGTCTTTGATGCTCGACCTTCACCTTGCACTAGATTGAGCTACCATTTACAAGCTTAGCCACTGAACTTTATATTTCTAGTTGCTTTGAGTAACCATCCAAAAGTGCTTTATGAAGTATGTGCATGTGTTCCAATATCTTTATTGAATCAATTATATGGATAGAATGTGCAAATTTAGTTAGCCGATCCACAATAACTCATGACATTATAATGAAGACGAGATTAATGATAATCACTTCCCCTTGCCACTCAAGGTTGGGTAACAATTGAAAATGTTCACTAAGTCTTTGATGCTCGACCTTCACCTTGCACTAGATTGAGCTACCATTTACAAGCTTAGCCACTGAACTTTTATATTTCTAGTTGCTTTGAGTAACCATCCAAAAGTGCTTTATGAAGTATATGGTATTGGAGATCCCAAATAGCTGACACCCATCCATGGTGTGATCACACAAGATCACATCCGAATCATCGACACATATGATCAGGTGTCTTCAAGCAAATTGCCATACTCAGATTCAAGGGGTTTAGTGAATATAATTAGATCTTTGAACATGATTAGAGGAAATTAATGCTTTATGCTTTGCAGAAAATCTTTAGAGGATATAGAAATTATACGCTGTGTTATTGCACCGATTCAAATTGATCCTAGTACCCATCTATAAAACAGATTGGAAGATGCGTGTTTACACATCTAGATGTGGTTATGTGATCAAACCCAGTATTTGGTATAGGCCTTGAAGATGGTTGCTCCGATGATGTTGGGTGTCCAAAGATCTTCTATCCAGTTGGATATGTGGAATAAACAATGATCTGCTTGATTTTACTATCCTTCAAAAGTTCACAAGGGAAAAATTGAATTGGAGAGTTTTCTGTAGTTGCAGGTTCGGGGATAGTTGAAAAAGCTTCGTAAGTCTGATATTCTGTAAATTGCTCCTTTTAATACCATAGTTGATGAAAGGTTGATTCTTGAAGAAGGTAATATCGTATGATAATTTTAAATCATTTCAAGGCGAAAAACATTTATCTCAGTATGACCCGTGAATATTCATAAGAGATACATTTAACTGACCTAGGTTAATGTTTATTTATTCTTAACGTGAACAAAGTTCGTGATTCCTATGGCTTGTTGAAACGGATAAAATTTGTGAGTTTGGCAATATTTTCTTAAGGGAGTTTGTTGGAGCGTTTTGAAATTCAATGGTCTTAGATATCTTTTGTTTTATTGGTTAAGCATTAGAAAAAGCAGCCCCTCTTTATAATATCATTGGCACATGGCTTATGATCATGGTTGACCATGTAACTTCTAATAGGTGCTGGTTGGTGACCCTTTTAATATACGGTGAAAAGAATAATATTAATAAATTTTAAGTTAAGGTATGTGACCAAAAATTTCTTTTACTTATAGATTACAATTGAGTGGATAATAGATCAAATTGGATCATTTTTCTAGATGGACTACTCAAGCGTTTTAAAAAAATGTAAGTTTTATTGATTAAAGTACAATTATAATGTGTGAAAATGACAATATGCAAGATTTATCAACCCCAAGCTGCTGCTTCATATGCTAGTTTAGCTTTAAGATACCAAATTTAACACTTGCATATGCCATACCATACAAATGTAGATTTAAATGATGTCAGATAAATAGATGCAGATATAAAAGGCTTCAACATATTTATAATTTTATAAACTTTCTTAGCAGTATATTATTTGTCAAACTTTAATTTACTAATTTGGCTCAACATAAATATCTAAACTCTTAGAAGTGAATCTGAACAAAAAAAAAAAGCATTATAGAAAATCTTATCAATAGACCACACCGACTTTTGATGCAAAAACTACCATGCTAAATATTGTGGCGGCGGCCATCAACTTTGCTTTTCATTAAAGTTACAATGGATATGGCATTTAATTAAATCTCCAAGCCACAATGTTAATCCCAATCCAAGGGATCCATAATCTCTCTCTTAATTTTCTTATGAAATACTAAAACAGATTCAAATTTACCTACTTGTTGACTATCCCAAAAGTTACATTGCATAGTATGCTGTAAATTTTATTGTACAAATTTGTGCAACCGTACTAAGATTAAGATGTAGATATATTATAGATTTTAGAATGTTAATGAAATATTAAAATTAGATATTATGCATAAGTGTATGCTTTAAATACTATATTTTGAGGTTCAAGGTTATTTATGGTTGTCAACCATGATGAAACTCGAAGGGATCATGTTGTGATCAACAAAACTCCCATCTTTAGTCTGTCATTCTTGATGACCTGATGCCTTTTTTGTTATAGAAATGTGAAAATTTCACAAATAGTTTAAATGTACATTGATTCTACAATCTTAATATGTGTATTCTACACTAGCAAAGCTAGATTTATTCAAATCCATCTTTTAGTTCCTCATAATTTTCCTACAAGGTACTAAAAGGATTGAAATTCATTTACTTTTTTGTCTATCTTAGAAATTATATATCGCCTTACATGTTTTAGAATGTTTAATGAAATACTAAGATTATATATTATGCATGAGTGTATTATCTAAATAAGACTTTGGGGTTCAAGGTCATTTATGGCTATGTCAATCATGTTGACTTGGATTGATCCTGTTGCAATCAACAGATTTCCCATCTTGAGTTTGTCATTTGTGGCGCGACCTTTGGGTATAAAATACCTGAAAACATTTTTGTTACGAAAATGCAAAAATTTTAGAACTAGTTTTCTTGTACTTTAATTTCTCAAACTAAGTCTCTACTTTCTACACATGCAAAATTAGAATCAATTTACAACTTTTGCACGTTCAAACAAAATGGAATGGAATGAATTCTTTAATAAGTTAAACACAAGGTTTATTAGAATTGGAAGTGAAACAAGACCCAACACATTATCAAGGTTACATGCAAAAACATAGACCCAACATCAATCAAGTCTTTGATGCTCGACCTTCACCTAGCACTAGATTGAGCTACCATTTACAAACTTTGCCACTTAACTTTTATATTTCTAGTTGCTTTGAGTAACCATCCAAAAGTGCTTTATGAAGTATATGGTACTAGAGATCCCAAATAGCTGACACCCATCTATAGTGTGACCACACAAGATCACATTTTAATCATCGACATTTGATCGGGTGTCCTCAAGCAAATTCCATACTTAGATTGAAGGGGTTTAGTGAATATAATTAGATCATTGAACATGATTAGAGGAAAAATTATGCATAATTAAGATGGTGATGGATTTAACAATCTTTAATTTAAGTTTCTCAAACTATTGCCTAATCCTCCCAATAGAAATTAGAACAAAGATTGAAGACTTACTTTTAGGAGCATCAACCCTTGTTGGCCTTCCCTAGATGATAATAAATTTTCAAATTTTAATCTTTTATTTGCTTTAACTAATGTCTTTAACATAGATTTACCTTTTTTGATTGATGATATATTTGAGGCTTAGTTAAGTGTTACACACTATGCCCTATATAGATACATTCATGATTTCAGTCCAAACACAATTGCATCGAATTCTAGATAAAATGTTGGATAACTTTTTTTATGCATAAGCTACACCTTGTTGCTTAAGTACTCTCACAACCCTTGACGAGTAACATCACTATACACTTGAAAGTCATTACTTCTAGATCGTAAAGTTAGAATGGGAACAGACACATGACATTTGATCATAGTATAAAATTATGTAGAGCTTAAATTGAAGCAGATGGGACAATCTCTAATTTATGTTTCTTAAATCTTATTGGAGCATTTTAACAAAAGCAGAGCATAGATTAAAGACTTCATACTAAAAGCATCTACCACCATATTGTCCTTCCCTAAATAATAATGAATTTTCAATTCAAATTTTTTTTATTAGCTACAATCAATAACATTGATGTAGATTTCATTTTTTTCAAGTTAAGATATGTGGGACTTTGCTTATTGGTTGAGATCTCTCACTGCACCCCATGCAAAGGGCTCCTCCGTAGGTTCAATGCAACCGCAATTGCCACCAATTTGGATTTTTTTGTGTGATTTAATTTATGCGAAATATATGCTATCATTTAATCATGTTGCATAAACACGCATCTCAACTTATGATAAGAAGCTTCACTAAATATTTGAAAGAGATCATTTCTAGAGGACAGAGTGAGAAGCACTGTCCTAGAAAAACGGAGTCATCTTTTGAACATGGGAGCACCAGAGTAGTAATTTAGAAGATTTATGGAATAACTTTCGCTAGTATCTTGCCATGAGTATAAATGATAGACTTTTGTTATGCTAGTGGGTATAGGAAAATTCACTATTGCTTCAATCAATCTTGGAACTGCATACACAACTTGATCACTTATTGCATGCCCTATAAATGCAATAGAGCTCTTTTAGAGCTCGCATGTATAAAATATACCTTACAAAGGATGCTTGCGGATCTACAAATGCACCTTTCAGTAAAAGGTTCCTTCCATGCTAGCAAAACTTCTTATTAATTTTGTGTTTTTTAAATTGTATTTCAAACAAAATGTAAAACTTTATTTAAAATAATTTGGTCAAATTTTTTTTAAAACTTACTTTGTTATTGCACTGCATTCCATGGTTCTTTGTCGTAGTTGTTAACATGCTTAATTGTCTATGTGTTTATGATGTTTGTTGTATGCCCATCGTTTTTTCTAGGATTCTTGCGTGCCCGGAACTAACAATTCTTCTATTCCGACAAGTTTCCTAGCTTCTCTTACTATTATTGTCGAGTCGTTTTAAATTGTTCGTGTGACATGTTGTTGACGTTCACTTTTTTCCCTCATATTAATGCACTCGTTCCCCATAGTTAATTAGCTTTATAGCCGCTTGATTTGTAGTTTCCATGGATAAAATGCTTGCACCGCAAATTTTTTCTTTATAATGAAAAATAAAATGATGCGGTATTCAATTTCTTAGTGTTCCTCAACTTTTAGCATATAATGGAAATTTTTTTTATCGAATTCGCAACACGCTTAGTGCCTTTCCTATTTCCTTAAATATCATTTGTTACAATAAAATTAGGATTTGTTTTTAAAAATAAGAATAAGGATTAGACTATTACAACTATATATATTTTTTAAATGGTAACATAGACTTTATTGTATATTTTAAATACATTTACAAGTGTAAAGGATACAAGACCCATATGTAGTGTCAAGTGAGCGTGGGTTCTCATATTATGCACTGCTCAATGAGATTAGGCACTTGAAACATAGGTACTTTAACAAGTTGCTAATTGAATTATCAAAGTATCATGATTAATTATAAGATAATTATTGTGCTATTTGGAAATAAATTCATTTGTTGAGAAAGTCAAATGTATGATTGTTTAGAATTAAGGTTTGACACTTGAAGACTGAAATAGAAATTGCATAGATGTTATTCTAGATAAAAATTTGAATGATAACATAGTAAAAATTAAAGGATATAGAGTCATAGCATTAAAGATTATATATGGTAGTGACTTTTAGGCTAATATGTATTTTGGTCTCCCAAATAATTAATGTAAGTATGAATGAAAGTTTTGAGTGATTTGATAGAGTTGATTTTAAAGAAATGTTATATATTGGAACATATTTAAATGAATATAATGGATGAATGATAGATGAATTAGGGATATTCACTATACCTTTAGTTTTGGTGAGGCTATTGAAGGAGAAATGATCTTGAGTGCACTTTAGCTTTTGATTCCAGTATATCATTTACAAAAAGATGTGAATTTGGGTCTTTTAAATTCAAAAAAGAAAATGGTTCGTTGGTAGACCAAAAATATGTGATTATATTAGGATAGAGCATGAAAATTCAATATTGAATATAGATTTGAAGAGGATAAGAAAATAAAAGACTTGACTCTAGTAAATATATTAAGAATATTGACTAAAAAATACTTTTAAGGAACGGGACACTCAATATACATTTCGCTGAATGTTGCAATGATTGATTAATCAAGCTAGTTCAATTCTCTTAAATGTAATTATTATTCTTTTATTATTTTGTTAAGAAAAACTAAATGTTTGAAATGCTTTTATGGAAATTGAGTATGCAAAGAGCTATAGGGGATGTGTGGAAATATTTGGGTGATGAAAATTTTTTTAAACACTAAGTTTTATGTAATATGATTTTGAAGTCCTAAAAGTTGTCTTGATGAGTAATGGTGTATCATGATATCACAAGAACAAAGATGATTTGGCATGACTATATAAATTATAGATAAATCATGTTATTGAGTTATACTATTTAACTTAGATAGAGAGTCAACAAATGCATACTATGATAGGAATTTTGGATTTCACGTAATTTTTTGGTTTTGTGTCAAGTAGGTGACTTTGGAGGTCATAGATTTACCAAGAAGTTTGATTGATTAAAGAGAAAAGAAAAGATGATCTAGATTTATTCATTAAGGATTTAGAAAAGATTCATGATAAAATTCCGAGAGATGTGTTTTCACAAAGGCATGTGGTTGGTTGTGCCTTCTAATACATATACATGTAAAGAACGATTTAAGATGCTTATGTCTATTAGCATTTGGATATTAGCTTCCTGCATTTTTAAAAGCCAATTAACTTATAGAAAAGTGGGGGTAAGTGGAGCATGGCATGTTATTTTCTTAATTTAAGGATAATATTTCTGAACAATGTGCTTGTAATAAGGCCATGTGTTTCATTATCACCTACTGCAAAGTTTCTCATTCTAAAAGCATGATATTCACTACTTATTGACATAATCATACTTTTTTGTCTTTAATTGTCTATAATTTGAATGTTAGCTCTTTTTCTTGCTTTAGAAATGAAACACACGAGGTGATAAAGTATTTGGAATACTCTGTCCATCATTTGAATAATGAAGATCCTGGAATACACAATTTACTGCTTTCCTTGTATGCAAAACAGGTTTTGTTATATTTGCCTCTCCGTTCTTCTGTCAATTGCTATTTTATATTTTTTTCACTGCTTTTCCTTGTCTAAAAATTTACAAAGTATTTGCTCTTTATTTAGAAGTTAATATAATGGTCAAAATAGCTTTTAACAAGGCTCTATTTTTATGTTTTGTTATAAATTTAGTCTTTTAGAGGCACCTATACTTCGGTGGTTTATGGGGATAATATTTAGATGGATTGGGTAATGAATGAGCTAATTAGTTTATATGGGGTTGGGGGTTGGGAGAAAGAGTTCAATGTGAAAATGGTTTCCGCTGGTGGGGAAGAAGAACTGAGAAGTAGTTCTAGATTGAAATGAAGATGAAGAATTTGATGAAAGAGGTTTGGTCTTATTGCATGCAGTGGTAGGAATTAAAGGGCAAATAATTTTTGGGATTTGGTTTGATGAAGTAGAGAATGTTCCGTGATGTAAGTGTTTTGTAATTTGAATTGAGAAGGATTTTTATGGCCATCTAGAGGGTGAGGATTGGTTGCAACGGAAAAAATATGACATTGAACTGCTGAAATTTCTACATATGCTTCATTGCAATCCAATATCTAATTTGGGAAAATAAACTGCTAAATTTTCAGTAAAATTAATAATATCAATCCTTATATTCTCAATGTGATTTTATAAACCTTTTTCATGAGAAAATTGAGGGACCTTTGGGGAAAAAATTAAATAATGAACATATTAAATTATAAAATATAAATAAGGAGATGACGCTTGTAGAGTGTAATAATTGCTAAGAAAAAGTCCTATTTACCCTCACCGTTTCTTTATTTTATTTTGTATAACCTCCTGTAAAGGTCTATTTAGGACTGGATTTACCTAAATGAAATAACACAAAAACTATTTTGCCTTTCCACTCGCTACCTCTTTCTTCCCCTTTGTATTCCTCGTCTCATTTTCTTCTCCACTGATCTAGATTCATCCCTCCCCTCCAAATGACGTTGAACTCAATCGTCGGCATCATCAGCTCACCCGTTTCAATCGACGAACTCGAATGCAAATCCATTCAATCCAGCCCTAGCCGCTGTCCATCATCTCCTCGCAGTCAAGCTCGATGGCACAAATTACATGCTTTGGAGGTCGCAGTTTCTTCCCATTTTCAGATCCCACGATCTGCTATGGTACGTATACGGCTTGCATCCTCCGCCTGTCATTGGAGCCGATGAATCCAATCCAGGTGCCATCATATGGTACAAACAAGATCAACTGATTTTGAGTTGGTTTATTTCCTCTATGACTGAAAATGTTTTTGTTCAAGTCGTATCGTGCGATTCAGCGGCGTCAATGTGGTCTGCGCTTGCTTCAATATATGCTTCCTCCTCCCAAGTTTGCCTGCAGCAGCTGGAACTTCAATTGAGGAGCCTAAAAAAGGGCTCATTAATGATACATTCAGCAAGCTAAAGATCTAGCACATCAACTCACCATAGCCGGATCTCCCATCACCAAACAACAACTAGTTCTCTGCATCCTAACAGGTATGGGATCTGATTTTTCTTTTATAACAGCTACTATTACAGCCCGCATAGCTCCTATCAAGTTTGGTGAACTCACCAACATCCTTATGAACCATGAGCTAATATATGTGAACCAGTCCATCGAGTAAACTCCAGCATCGATTCTAGAAAATGCAGCTCACTTCTACCCCATTACACCCCCCTTCCATGGTCATGGATGTCCTTGCGTGGTCGAGGGCACGCAACAGTAGAGGACTGTTCACCGTACAATGTCAACTATGCAATAAATTCGGCCACATTGTTGTCAACTGCTATCATTGACAGAACTTCACTTTGTATCCAAGTGATCCTTCATCCATCGCTTCACCTATCTCATACCACACCTCTGTTGCAGATCACTGGCTCTTTGATTTAGGAGCCACTCACCACATGCAATCATCAAGGGAAAACCTACAACACAATGCGCTAATTTGCTTCAACATTGAAGTAATTGGGTAAATGAGGCTCAAGTATTATTAACATTGCCCATCTCAAATAAGCTTCTTATATTTGCAACTACAGTTGTCATTGTGTCCCAGGAGTTGAAAAATTTGATTTGAATTTATTTGAAGCACGATAAGGTTTAGAAACCTTAGTCTTAAAATAATCTTCATTATCATTAGGAGTTATAATAATCATATAACATAAACTTTCTTGAATATATGTAGTAAATTCATAATTAAAAATTTCATAATTATACACATGAATTTGACTCCTTTGAATCGAGTGGAGTCATGTGTCTACATAAATCCATATTCTTTGTTACTTCCTAACTAAACGGACTTACATAAATAAATAAATTAATGTGTTATTAATTCAAAAGGCTTAGTTGTGGTGGTCAAATTCAATGAATGAAATGATACTTTTTTGTTTACTCTTTAGCAAGCATCAAGTATGATCTTATGAAAAATCTAGCCTTGGCAAACCATCTAAAAATTCTAATTTTGAATTTTTTTTTAATATATGCATACTAGCTTGACAAAATTTAGATTGTTAAAATCAATAATCTTCAAATAAAGCCTTAAAAATTTTAATTAAGGAATTGTTATTGAAGATCTGCATAGCAAACTAAGTTTTAATCTTAAGAACTCACACCTTGTTGACCCAAATACTATTATACTTTAATGTTATTTGCTTCCCTATGGAATTAATACAAACCTAGTCTTAGTTTTCTTACAGTATGGTGTTGTGTGACCACTAACACCACATGCATAACCCTTTTTATGTGCTAAAAATCATCTAGAAATGGCCATTACGATTTTCTCCTCTTGCCTCTTGATGTAACATCAATACTTCTATCATATGCTTCTAGTTTATTTTCAAGAAACTTGTAAATAAACTTTTGTTTTTGATTCTCGTATGCATAACCTCATTTGACTTTTTTCTAGGCTTTATAGCTACATCATCAAGTTCAAACTTTATGAACCCTAGCCTCTTCTTAAGGATTATATCTTGTGTATTGGTTTCACTCATTAGCATATTTAATTTCTGTATGCTTTTCATTAGGAAAGCGTAAGAACTATGCAATTCATTTAAAAAAATTCAAGTTCATTTTTAAGGGTAGAAACTTCATTGTTTCCATGTGGTGTTATTAGACATAAATTTTTTGTTCACTTTACTTGCTGATAAGGGTTTTGAATTTGAGCTAATTCAGAGTGCTTTTTTTGTAGTTCATCTTTTTTAGTTGCTCTCTTTTTATTTCAGGTCTTTTCCAACTTGGGCAATCAACTCTGATGTGTCTACTCTCCTTGCATTCAAAACAATTTAGTGCAATAGAAATAAATTTAGAACTTGAGTTACCTTTGTTTTTGTAGTTTTTGGAGTTTAAGCATTGCCTCATATCGCTTCTTTGATTTGCTTTTATAAAACTATTTATTCGCCTTGTAATGAGGGCGATTTTTTCTTTATATCTCTAATGTCCATCCATTTGTAGTTCTCTTTGACTTATGTTTTATAGGTGAAATTTTCTCTTTTTTCTTAATACTGCTCTTCAAGTCTACTTGAAATAACCTATTTATACACTATAAAAGAGCCACATATTTGATCAAGTAATAATTTATTGAGGTAATTTGCCTTAATATTTGCTAAATCCTTGTGTTCTAGCTAGGTAGCAAATTCCTCAAAAGCTTCGCTTTTTCTTCATTTTCAAATGTCTAACTAAGCATATGAAGTGCCATGAGAATTTTTATAAATTATATATAGATATATGAAATAGTCTCTAGCTAATTTGAAATAGCTCATATTCATGAGTTGATGCATTTATGCGAGATTGATGAACATCCACCATATCTTTGCAAGTTAGTATTTACACTTCTAAAATTTTCTTATTGTAAGTGCCCAATGATACAACGTTGCTTCTTTTTTCAAAGCATTAGAATAATACTTAAGTTCTTTTGCAGTTAATTGCTTTTTAATTTTCATAAGTTCAATCATTGCTTGTTGTGATAGGCTTTTTGTAGCTATCCTCAATTTGAATTCAGTATTAAAGTTTATCGATTTTAAAAAATTTCTCATTCTAATCTTCCCAATAGTCAAATCCAATTATGTCAAAAAGAGTTGGACGGGTGCAAGATGCATCTGCCATGGCACTCACATATTTGTCGCTGAATTGTATCATTTACCAGATCTGTTCTCTATAGAATAGTTATATTCTGTGATGACGCTCAACCATTTAGCACTTGTTGATTATTGAATTATTGACACAACCCAATAAGGGTGTGAATTTGTTTTTAAAATTTAAAATTTAAAAATGAACTAAAAGATTAGTAACGAAAGTTACATTTGCTTAAACCAAAATGATAAAAAAATAGGGAATATGGTGAATTAAAGAAAACAAACACAAAAAAGCATACAATATATAGTGATTTTAACATCTCTTAATCGTTTGTCCAGTTTGGATTTTGTAATTGTTGGAATTGACACTCCAGTGTGTATAAAATCTCTCATTCAGAAACTACAGACAGAGAAACCTTCTTTGTATGCTACTTTGGTGGATCCACCAAAAAAAATTTCATGTTGTTGTAGCTTTGCTTGAAAGTGTCTCCTTGGACAATTATTGCACACTCTCAAGAAAACAATTAATTGATAAAAAAGAAAGCTTGATGCAGAATAACTTTTAGTGAGATTTTCAAACACTTTGACTCAATTTAAGAGCTTGAGAACAAATAGGTGAAAGAGTTAAAAAATCAACCATAAATGAGGGTAGAAGCCAACCTAAAATTCAATTTTTCTAGTTGATTGTAATCACAAAAGTGCAAGGATTGTAATTATTAATGTACTGAAGTAGACTAATTTCGGCTTCTTAATGACTACCTGTATGAATTCTGTACAAAATAATGATCATATTTGCTATAAAGTTTGTATATATGATCCATATTACTTTAACATTTGCTATTATAATCTTGTTATTGTTTTGAAAATCAAGCATCAATTGTAACTACCAAGTATGAATTTTGGTATTTACAAATTATAGTTGTCATAGCATAAAGTTCCAAGTTTAGAGCGATAATGTATCTGTAATTAATTGTTAATACAGTCCATGATTGTAATTACGATGCAGTGAATATTGTAAATATGAATTTACACTAAATTTTGAAGTTCAAGTGTGCTATAATCTACTAAACTATACTTGCGATCAAAATGTTATAAACATAAATATGTGATTTTCTAAATGAAAACCTTAAAAATCTGTCTTCAATTTTTCCTGCATTGCATTTAGAGATTTTTTAAGCGCCCTAGGTCATCCAAGTCGCTAATTTATTTCAATGGCCAAAAATTTTGTCTTATCTTGATCCAACATGAGAAAGCTGAAGAGAACCTTAAAAGCATTGTTAATAACAAGTGCACAAACAGTATTTTCTAATTGTAATCTTCAAAATCAATTGAGACCTTAATTACATAAAATGCTAAGTAGATTTAAGATCTCATGGAACCATCTACTTGACATATATAATCGATAGCTAGTGCTTAGTAGCCTTTGCTTATAAAGCGATTTGTCATGCTCCACAGTTGTTTTTTATTTTTTTTCTTGATTGAATTTTTGGTAGTATGTCTAAATCTAAAGTCTTTCATGGCCATAATAGCTGGTAATATGATTATAAATCGACGATCAGCTCAATAATATCTTGGAAATGAGGTCATCACATAAAGTGCTCTCTTTATAAATACAAAGATTTATGGAATGAAGATATTGGGAAATTACATTCAGTGTAGTGTGATTTTGTCAACTAACATGAAAATATGTTGATGGATTTAAGCACCATACTTGATTTTGCAAGTGGAAATGACATTCATTGTATTATTACTTTCACATTCTATTCTACATTGCTTGCCATTGAGGCATACATATGAATTATTCTCCTATGATACTAATACTCAGAGTTGGAAGGGAGGCATCTAAATGATGTATCACAGTGCGACCCTGATCATTAGAGGATGCCCCTTATTAGAAGAGGGGGTTTCATTTGCTGCATCTTCAAAATAATTGACTATTATTTAACTAATTTTAAAGCCTCACATTTGCAGTGAATTTATAATTCATGTCTTTTCTTATGGATTTTAACCATGCAATGCATTGCGCGTTTCAAGAAGAATGCTCAAAGGGAATCTACAAAGAGGATGCATTCGAGGTAGACTTGTGAATGTGTTTATAGAAATAAGCCTTTGAGTTTGGGTTGCAAGAGATTCCTAGCAATGGATCTACATGTTAACTTTTTGTAATTTCTTAACAAGAGTCTATATTGGAAAGCTTCATTGAGAGTCTTAAGTGTATAATAATTCAATTCTAATTTTATTCTCACTCCAGGACCCATAACAAGTTTGTTGGCTAATTGTCAATTTACATCAATCTAGTGAGTCATATCAATTTGGTCTTTATAGTAATTCAAAAAATTAATTGATGACCATGATGCATTACCTAAGAGTGAAAATCTTCCCATTGATTTTTTTCCATGTTGTGATGTATAAATATTTATCTTGCAAAATCACACACATTTCATGGTATGTGATGGCTCGTCTACCATTGCAATGTTCTTACACAAGAATATCTCACCACTAGCGATGGCATTATAAATTATTTGGAAGGCTACTATAAATGCTAAGGTTTGTAGGGCTTTTGCTAGTGGGGATGAACTTAGGATAATATTAGAGAATGCCGTCTTAAGATGGTTGGGCATATTAAGTGTAAATTGTTCAATAAATCAGTTAGAAAAAAAATTGAGTCAGAGTTTTTTTATGTCAAAAGAGAGAGACTGACGAAAAAGACAGAAATCATAAGAAAGGATCTTCTTTATTGGGGACTTGGAGGAAATTCTAAATGGAAACGAAGGATTCATGTAGTTGACGACTCCTAGTGGAACTAAGACTTAGTGTTGTTGTCGTTGTTGGGATGAATTTATGGAGTTATTTTAGATGTGAGCACTAGAGGAAGAGGTGTGAGGTTTGGGTGCATATGGTGGATTGAGGAGTTAGAGGATTAGAGGTATATAAGATTAGATTTGGTGTAGTAGAAGATGCTTGGTGGTATAAAATTTTAGTTTTTCTTTTTTTGCTTGGGATGGCCTTCTACCTTACATTTTGAAGAGGGGGTTGAACTAGAGTTATGGGATTTTGAAAAGGGTTTCTACCTTTGGGTGACAAGAGAGCCTAACAATATATCTACAAGTTAGCTTCTTTTATTTTTTGATTGCGTGGGTATAATGGTAAGTGTCATTGAGAATTTTTTGCTTGAGAAGGGCTTCTACCTCATGTTGGAAGGAGAGTAAAAACTGGCATCAGAGGATGTTGAATAATTAAGAGTTTTATGAGTATAAGAAAGCAAGGGAAAGTGGCCCCCAAGGATATGTTAGGGATTGGGGTGACTATAATAACAATCAAAAGTAACTATTCCATTTTTTTTCATTATGCATAACATATTTGTACATTGGTAACTTTTTTCTTGGTATTTCATATTTCTTTACATAAAGAGATGCAAAAGCTATAAGTTTATTCCCATTCTTCCAATGGTTTAAACTGATGGATTTTTGCGGGATTAATTATTCTCATACAATTTGTGATATTTATCTTTACTTTATCGAATTATCGTCACCAAGAAAGATTATTTTTTGAAAGAAGATAAGCTCTGAGAAAGATTTTTTTTAAAGAAAGTGAGCTTCCAGAAAGATTCTTGAAAACAGTCTTCGTAAGAGTTTTTTTCCTAGGGGTCATATCAAATCAATATTAGAGTACTACATGAATTGCATGCTATCTTGGTATTAAATCACGCAATGCACATGTTTGTGTATATTCTTATATATTAATGAATAGTTGATGAGTTTCAAACATAAATCATAACATTATACTTTTTCTTGTAACAAAATAACTTTTTAATATAAATAATAGAGAATGATCAATGATTCATAATAGTGCACCCAAACTTGGAGCACCACCATCATAGTAAAATAAACTCATAATTAATAATATATGAATCAAAATTATTTTAACATAGTTATCAGAATATTTGTGTCGAACATTTAAATTAATCAACAAAATATTAAAATTTTGTATTATATTTATGAATTTTAGTGGAATCATAAACTCAAAAATTGATTATTGAGATTGAGTCAAAATTAAAACCTCCTGAAAAATTAGACATTTTAAAATTTTATTTTATTTAAGGTATAAAAATGGAAGGAATACTCAATATTCTCTATTTGTTAATGATATTTAGGATGATCTTAATATAGTGATTAGTTTTTTTAAAGTATTCATTAGAATTTATTTTGTAGTATAATAAAAAATTATTAATACTTATATTTATTAATAAGTATTATTCATTGAAATATTTCTTCAGGATATAATTATTTAACTATTAAATAATATCATTTTAGTATTGTAAGATTTAAAAGTTGTTATTAATAATATACATTTATTATTTTAATATTAATGGTAATATGTATGTATGATTAATTATCTAAATTATTTAGTTACTTTTAGTTATTATCAGTAATATGGTCAAGTGCCATCGATGATAGTGTCTATTAAAGGAGTAGGGAATTGGGTGAGAGAAATGAGGGATGATAAGGGTTGATGAGGCGTTGTCGTTGGATGCCTATGGTGAGGCCTCCTACGTTGGTGGAGATATTATTGGAGCTCTTAACCCTTATTTATAGGGGATAGTGCATGTCTTTATTCAACAGTCTCATGGGAGACACCTTTTACTTAACGGGTGTACGAGATGGCATTGGTTGTTATTAAACTGAGGAATATGAATGATTATAATAGTAATAATCATTTTCTAAAAATTAATTTTTATTGATAAATAATAATATTTTAGTTATTTAAATATTATATATTTTCTTAAAATTGTTAAAATATCCAGTAATTTTCTAAATTGGTCAACTTGTATAAAAGTTATGCGGGCTAAAGTATGGAATTGATTTCTTAATTTTATTTTTGATTTTTTATATTCCTGTAGGCTTATCAAAAAGTTTGCTATTATTTTTAATATTATAAGTTAAAAATATAGTTTTCGAAAACAGTCCTATAAAAATTGATTTTTTTTATTCACAATGTTGCACCAAAGAACCTCAATATAACTGATGCAACATAGAATCAGTACTTTCAGCCGTCCTTTAGAAGTTCTGCATAATCTTACTTGCAATATATAAATTTTATTAGTTTAGAAATTTTACATGTATAAATATGCTCTAAGTTTGAATATTGATATTCAAACTTAAATATATATGAATGATATGTTATTGGAATTGTGCATTGAAATAATTTTTCAAATATTAATTACCATCAATGAAGTCTTAAATTGGAATTTTAATATTCATTAAAAAAATCAAATATAAATATATTTGAATAAATTTGAATTTTGGTGGAAGCTTTTTTGAAAAATTATTTTATTAATTAATTTAGTAATGATACAAAAATTAAAATTCAAGTGCACTCCCAAAAGGGTGGATGGCAACCTCTTTTTCTTGGCTTGCTTAATTTTTTTCAAATTTGAGTTTCAAATTTGAAATTATTGAAGAAGTATGTTTATAGGTATGCTACGCATGTAATAGGAGGGAATGTTTTATTTGGAATAATAATTTTGTCATTTATGCGCATCAATATCTTCACTGTTAAGTTTACTCTTTTTTTTTCTCTATAGGTCATATATATTAATAATCTTCTTCATTTGTCTGCTCTGCGTTGTAGCTTTGTTTTGAATTCTCTTTTCCCTACCCACCAACAATACTTTTATAAATATTGTTAATGATAGCATGGAGCTTATCTAGTATTTAGAATATTATAATGATATAAATTCATAGTTTCAAGTTAGGAAAGGAGTTTGAGTGCTCTTATATAATAAAAGGTTTATTTAATAGTAGCATTTTCTACTTATTTTGATAATTTTAATGTACATTATTACTTTTTATTGCTTATTTTGTCGTTAAATAATTTTTGCAATCATATTGCTTTCCATCATAGCATTCGATTCAAATTACCTTTTTGGCGGAGTAATTCATTTTTTTGTTAATGGCTTATTTTTGGCACTTTATTTCAATATTAATCTTAAATCAGGAGGACGATAATGCACTTTTAAAATTTTTACAATGCAAATTTGGAAAGGGAAAAGTGGATGAACCTGAATTTTTCTATGATCCTAAGCACGCATTACGGCTGTGCCTCAAGGAAAAAAGGATGCGTGCTTGTGTTCATATATATAGTATGATGTCCATGCATGAGGAAGCTGTTGCTCTTGCCTTGCAGGTATATTTAATCATGAGTATTTTATTTTATCTGTATATGTTTTTGTGTTTTCATCTTATTTAACTAGAAGGTTTTCTTTTTGGAATTATTGAATGTGTTCATGCCATTTATTAGGTCAAAATTATTTGGGTGAAATAAAGATAATTGTTGAAACAATGTGCTTCATTTCATTAGGCTAACCTATCCTTAGTGCTTATGATAAAGGCGTAGCATTAGAATCTCAAATGGTCGACTCGGGGTTCTTGATTGTTGTTACTGCTCTTGTATGTTGCCTCTGGGAAGAAAGAAATGCTTGCATATTTTGCATAAGGTCTTGGGTTTATGCCAATTGCTTTGAAATACAAAGGGTCTCTGGTGCCCATTCTTTTTTGTATTTTTATTATCTAATAATTCAATTAATCATGCAAACGTGCTATTTAGAAAATTTAATCACAATTTTAAGATAGTCATTATCATTTATACAACAAATATTAATTATAAGTCAACTTGACCTTGCATTGATATTAACTTATATGAGCATGCTTTTTACTAAATCATTTTTTCATGTAAAAAATAATTTATAAAATTGAACGCATGATTTGAATATCTTAAAGCATTTAATTTAAATTCAAAGTTGCATAGAAACATTTATTTACAAGCTAAAATGTAAATTGAACAACCTATTATTTTATATTAAAAAAAAACCAAATCCAATGATATGTTTAGAAAAACACAAACAAACAATGGTAGGTTATCTCCTAGTCAACAATGTATATATATTAAGGTCATTAACTGAATCATAATGATCTATTGATTAACATTTCCATTTCAATAATACTTTATCCTTTATTCATTTACTTTGAATATAACGAAGGCTAACCTATCCTTAGTGCAGTCAAATGCGCCCTCTCTGTTGGTTGCAATTAGGGCCAACAAGGATAGATGTAACACAACTGGTGAGCGTTGGCATCAGGCGAGCACTGGTGGATTTTGACGCGGGCTATCAAGGCTCAGTTTGTGGTTGGTGTGGGCACCCGCAAGGCCAGATACGATCTTTACATTTCTGCAGCACAATATAAAGTTAACTCATTTGGGGAATATATATAGTATTAATAAATATAATAATATAGAGTGTCATTTGATGGAATCTCATTACTCTAAAATTTATTTATATTGTGAGTTTAGGAAATAGAAGGAGTTTGTATTGTTACTATTGATGCTATAAAGTCTATGTAATTAATAACTAGTATATGATCAAATACTAGATATTTTCTATTTAATTTCTTATTTTTATCAAATTACATTAGAAATTATCTTGAAGTTCGTGATGTATGTTGCACAATATTTCTATTGTTATTAAAACCCCTTGAGTTATAGAGAGCTATCTTAGTGTTTCGTATTAAAAGATCAAAAACAAAGTATATGGACGGTAAGTTTAAAAGTAATAGAAGTTATAGTATTGAAATTATGACCTTTTAAACTCATGTTATCAGGAGGAGCAGCGAAAGCTTAAAATTTCTAGCCTTGGTCATACATAGTACCGAGGAATTAGAGGGTAATTTACACAGATTGGTTGGATAAAATGGAGTGCTCCGAGATTGTAAAATCCTGCTCAAACTGGAATAAAAGTCTTATAGAAAAGATTTAATGGATTTTACCTATGGAAAGAGGAAGAGGAAGACTTCAAAAAAATGGCAATAAACTAGCAAAAATGATCTCTTTCTTGGTACTTGGAGAGAGGCTATTAATTGACAGAGAAAACTGGAGACAAAAAATTCATGCAATCAATTCCACAGCAAAATTAATATTTGGTTTTTTGTTAAATCACTATGATAGCACATGGATGGATGTAGGCTAACTTATTTTTGTTGACTATTCTCTTTTGGTTAAATATACCGTAATTCACATCGGAGTTTTGGCAGAGGCATGTGCTTGAAGTGATAGAGAAATGGTATTCAGAGTACCGGGCATGCAAACCTGGGAATTGAAATACAGTAACACAAATGAACGATTGGCAGAGCAGTTTAGATGTGAATAGGGAAATCAATATCTCACTTCCCTGTCAAATCATTTAAGTGGGGGCAGGCTAGCTTATAATGCTTTGGAAGTTGCAGAAAATTGGCCAGCAGTATGCTGTTATTTTTTGATTTTCTTGGGGAAGGCTGAACTTGAATTCAAAGAGTAAAAGATTTGATGCTTATTAAAGCTAGTATAAGGGCAATCAATGGCCAACGGTAATCTCATACAGATTAAGAACTGATGGCAATACTATATTATAGGATGCGGACACTCTATTTGAAGAAAAACATGAGAGTTACCTGGGATCCAATGAGCCTTAGTTGAAATAGAATTTTATATTGTAGGACTAAAATGTTTGAATATGATGAAAATTTAACATACAATCATTTGGATCTTTTTAAAAAAAAACCTTACTGGTGTCCAAAGTTCAGCATGAAGCTTCTTAAAGAGTTTCTGTTATCACACGTTTCATTCTGCTGGTTGTTGCATTTATTTTATAACTAATTGCTTTCATCATTTTTTCTTGAATTATTCATCTAGAATCTTTTGACCCAATATCTCTATTTTCTCCATTTTTTTTTATTTTCTTGTAACTTGGTCCACTAGGTAAACCCAGAGCTGGCAATGGCTGAAGCTGACAAGGTTGAAGATGATGAAGATCTCAGGAGGAAGTTGTGGCTTATGGTGGCCAAGCATGTGATTCAATTAGAAAATGGAATTAAGAGGGATAATATACGCAAGGCAATTGCATTTCTGAAGGAAACAGACGGGCTTCTGAAGATTGAGGATATTCTCCCATTTTTCCCAGACTTTGCGCTTATCGATGATTTTAAAGTATGATTTTCCATGCTCCAATCCATGTATTTTCATACTAAATTGCATCATATATGAATTGAAACCTTGAGGTTTTCCTTCTGTAAAACTTTGACATTTAAAAAACTACTACTTTGTTGGTGGTATGCAAATTATAAAAAATGAGCGATGTGTCTGAAATTTCTGCTAATAAAATATCTAATTAGCTTCAGCACCTTCAATATTTCGAAACAGGAATTTTTTGCGTCTTATTTCTTTTGGTCTTATTTCTTTTGATCTATCTACGGCATGTTTTGTACTTTATTTAGCATATAGATTTTGTCCTAAGATAATGGAAGATAATTTAAAAATTCAAGCTTCTGAAAGTATCATTAAGGCTAATCTAAAATATCTTTGTGCATGGATGACTAAATTAATGGAAACTGAGAAAAATTTGATCGTGCACAGTGGAACCATTGGATTCATGTAGTTAACCCCTCCTAGTGAGATTAAAGCTTGGTGTTATTGTTGTATATATAAATAACCAAGATGCGCTGTCATGCAAGTAAATATTTCATTCTTATTTCCTACATGCATTTACTAGTCACAAAAGATTTTAAACTGGCAATTTTTTTTCATATAAAATTTGAAGTATCTTTCGTTTCTATTGCAGGAAGCAATTTGCTCATCACTGGAGGACTATAACAAGCAGATCGAGCTGTTAAAACTGGAAATGGATGATGCTACATGTGGTGCTGATAACATAAGGAGTGACATTATTTCTCTTGCTCAAAGATGTGCTATTATTGAACGTGATGAAGAATGTGGGGTATTTCTATAACCTCTTTTCCTTAACTTATGGGGAAAATTTATGCATGCTGCTCAAATCCTTCTTTTTTACATGTTCAATACTGAAAATTTAATGGTAAAAAAAATTGCCTCCCTTATTTTTATCATTACAACATAACCACTCACTTTGCTCCAATCGTTCTTTCTTATGATTCTTTTTATTATGTGGTAGCTTTGTAAGATTTAAAAATTGGGTATTGAATATTTAATATTTAAGACTTAGGTGATTCACGCCTGTGATCAGAGAGATCAACGAAACTCTCATAAAGAGTAATTTATGCGCACTAATAAGAACACCAGTTGTAAAATTCAAAATAGAATTTGTATGCGCCACTTAATTGTTTGTTAATTTCATATCTAACATCCAATTTTCTATATTTATAAAATTGCCACCCAAATTGATAATTTTTGCAAATATCATTTTATCGTTAGGTATTGTAAATGTTCAAAATGTGTGTTATACTAATGCTTATTCTAAATTGAGTTAACTTTACAGCTCTTCCTTCTCTGAATATTTTGTCAGGTTTGTAAATGCAAAATATTGTCCACTGGAGGGAATCAAGTGGGAAGGGGTTATATGCCAGTTGAACCAATGGCACCTTTTTATGTTTTTCCATGTGGTCATTCATTCCATTCACAATGCCTTATCACTCAAGTAACTCAGTGCAATGCTCAAAGCCAAGTAAGTTTGAAATGAATGATACTTCCTTGCATTTTTCATTAAGCGATGCTCCACTCCATTGAAACCCGAACTCTGATACTTTCAAAACTACCACAGAAATTCTCGTTGTTGTATTATACTAAGAACATCCACCTCATTTGAAATCTTCCAATCATTATAGGTGGATGGGATTTTATATATCGAATAGGATTAGGTGAAAGATTTGTTAGTATCAAATTTAAGTGTTAATGTAAAATGTAATTAACTTTAAGTATTTTCTGATTTGTCTTTAATGCTGCCATCAGGCTGAATACATACTAGAACTTCAGAAGCAGCTTAGACTACTTGGTGAAAAGCCGGCCAAGCAAGCAGGCATAAAACCTAGCAGTGATTCTGTTACGAGCACAATATTTGCCAGTAATGTCAGTACGGTATATTATTAATGCATTTACTATAATTATTATTAATAATAATAATATTATTTTGCTTAGTTTCTGAATGCTTATTGTGCGATTCTAATCTAATTGGCAGCTGCGGTCAAAATTGGATGATGCTGTAGCCAGTGAGTGCCCATTTTGCGGCGAATTAATGATCAGAGAAATTTTGAAGCCCTTCATAATACCTGATGAGGCAGAGCAGATGGCTTCCTGGCAGATTAAGCTCCCTCATGCTCCCACTCTTAAAGCTCTGCCATTGTCCATGCAAATATGATTGGTGCTTGTCTCATAAATTGCACCTTTTATTTCCTTAAAGATTAAGTTCTACATGAGCTTTTTGAGCCGAGGACTAGCTTATGAAAGATGTGCTATCTAACATGTGGATATAAATCATATATCAATGAACGATGTGATTTGTTTTTTTTTTTTATTTACATTTCTCTTGTTGCTTGTTATTTCTTAAAGGATTTTGTGGCGTGGGAAAGGTTATGCGGTGGCAACCTCTAATATCCCCAACCTGCAGAGCAAATGCCTCGAGAATTGCCAGGGTTTTCTGATTAAATTTCTATTGATCAAACAAACATTGGTAGGTTATCTCCTAGTCAACATTTATTATATATTAAGGTCATTAACTGAATCATAATGGTCTATTGATCAACATTCCCATTTCAATAATACTTTATCCTTTATTCATTTACTTTGAATATGAAATGGCATGTCATATTTAAATTTCATCATACTATATAGAAATACTTGAATTATAGTAAAATTTAGCTTTTTATTTTATTTTTTTTATTTTTTACTAACCTTAATCTATCATTTATAAATGTTTTTATTATAAAAATGCAAATGCGTTTGTGAGTTAACCTTGTTAAGAGTCAAGAAAGGTAAAGATAGTATATCAAATAAATTAATTAGAAATTAACTTTCAACAATTATATATATTATATAGATGGAAAATATTTTTTATTTACTTCTTGTGAAGGTTATAATAATATATGTTTGAATCATTACATGGCTGAACAATGCTGATAAAATGGTTTAATCATTAAATTTGCTAATATATGTAGATATTTAAAACAAAAACTTAATTGAAATATAAGATAGGAGTGCGCATATAAAAAAAGGCCAATCAGTCTAGCAATCAGGCCAGAGAGCCACAAAAGCAAAAATCAGCAATGAAAGATAATTAATGAGGCATAACAAACTACTTTATTAGATAACTTGCACAAAAGCACAACATAATTAAATATGAAGCAATAAAGAATTAATACAAAAATGATAAGATAAGGCACATATTAAATCGATGAGAAGACAAGCAATATTGAGTCAAAACTTTAGTCAAGATTAGAGGAAAAAAGTAATAATAACTTGAGAATGAACAATACAAAATGGTAGGGGAAGGTTTGACCCAAAACTAATCCCTTATAATAGGAGCCAACAATAACAAAGCACGAGACATCATCAAAATGAACCACATAAGTAGCAAGAATGACAACACGATTGACTTAAACCAACTAGCCTTCCAACCATGCAAATATCATAGGCTCTTGGGCATGACACAATTGAATGAAAACAAACCAAGTCAACAACTAATCAAACAAAGTTATACACAATATAAATAAAAAATAGAACCCATACATAAAAGGGATGATTAGGAGGAGCACATTGGGTAAAAAATCACTTGAGTATCTTTGTTTTTTGATGAATGATAATATAGCTAGCTCATGAGTCCCACCATCAATCGATAGACATCGTTCCATACCATGATTAGTGTTTTATTTAAATAAAAATTAAAATCATTTATTGAGTCATAAAACAACGATTATTAGCAAAAATGCATACAAAAGGCTTGTTCTTTTAGACGTGTTACAATTGACCAAAGTAGTAATATGTAATAATCATTTGTTGTTAGAATTTTAATTAAAGTTTCAAATTTTAGTAAAACTCACATTTCAACTATATTAACTAAAAAATTAAGAAATATGCATTACGATTTAAGTAACGAGTTATAATGACCCATGATTGTTACTTATCTTAAATGAGTTCTTAAATTATCATCAGTAGACTCTAAATATCATTAGAATCATTCTCTAGAAATTTGGAGCAAAAATATGCAAAAATGAGTATATAGAATATATTAATAATATTTAAATATCTTTAAAATTATGAAATTATTTTGGTTTCAAACCCCAAAACAAATGTCATACTTGGAGTCTAGGCATCAAATTATGAAAAATTTGTAACTTTTGGACATAAGATGAACAAAATATTCACAAAATATATTTGAAATTTTGTTTAAATTAAACATTAGGATTTTAATTAACCGGTTATTAATACAATTTATTAAAAATTGTGAATGACAAAAATTTATTGTCCTGAGAAGGACTCGAGACGGTGCATCACTAATCAAGACAAATGTGCCATCTGATCCAATATCAGAAGACTGATCTTTCGCCTGAGGATTACTTGCAGGTTAATTAGGCCTCATTGTATGCTCATATTGAAAGCCGCAAATGTAATAAACCACTGTTTACCTTTGTCCCTACCAGTTCCGACAAGTAATAATGGAAAAACTAATACGAACGAGTACGAATACTCATTGTCCCCCACGTTATCCCAAGATCTCTAAATAAGGGAGAGTCTCCTTTGCACCCTCTCAACCAAACTCAAGCTCAAATTGGCATGAATTACTTACAGCCCATCTAACTCTAAACTTTATAAAATCCCTTTCCAAAATATTCTTCCTCTGTTTGATCAACTCCCCAAGCTTCCTAAGAATCTCCAGAACCTTAGCAGCCCCCAATTCTTCCTTGAATTTTCATTTATATATGTTAGATATCTGAAGCTTCATGGCTTTGCTACATTGAATCAATAGCTTAGTCAAGTTTGAAAGGCACTTAAGAGCTCCCCTAGAACTTTAGGAAGGATTTTAGTAAGCAACAGTGACTGCTCAGTGTAGGACAGAGGTACGCTCATCTGTAAATCCTTAAATTTGATGATTGAAGTGTGTATAAATTCAATTACATGACATTTATTATTGTAATTTATTCAATTGACCACATTTGATATATGTAACTGCATTATATTCGAATAAGGAACTCTATAGTGGGTGAGCTAAGGAAAGTTTCATACCAGTGATAGGTTTTAAGAATTTGTTGCAATTGAATAATCTAAAGTCTTCCTGATGGTATAAATGAGCACTAAGTTGATTTCCAAGGTCAATTGATAGATTATTGAACCAGATAATGCTGGAGCGAGCACAGGTAATCTTCTATAGAAGTAAGGGAAGCAAGAGTTCACAGTTGGCTTGCCCAGCCAATTGCGTAAACCTCTACTACTCTATGGCCATTAAGAGAGGGATTTTGGGCCTTATAAATCTACCTTGAGTTCAAGATTGAGTAGGAATGGAGTAGACTTCATGGTATGGCTAGTTTAGGGAGAATTTTAAAAAATTAATTTTTGTAAGTCAGCTAAAGATGGGAAAATACTGAAAAATACAATCTGATGCATTCCAGTGATCCCATGCTATAAGGATAGGGCTTAGGGTTCAATCAAACCATTAGAGCACAAAGTATTTTAAAAGTGGATTAGAGCCATATGATAAACCATGGAGGTAGAATTGGGTTAGCACAACAAAACCTAGAGTCACGGTGGATTTAGTAATTATGTAGCATATCATAAGAATATTAGAAAAGGCCTAACAACAAGAGCCATTACTAAATCTCGAGAGAAGAATTTGAAGATGGGCCCATCTACAAGAGCCCAATCTAAAGCCCAATAAAAAGCGCATATATTATGTTTATCTTATGTATTTTATCTTTGTTGATTTTGTATTTTTTTTTTTTGTTTATTAAGGCACATGTTTGGCCAGCCATGTCATGAAGAAAATATTTAATTTGAGTAATTCGAGTTACACCCTCACTAATTGTCAACTACCCATCTTTTCCTCTAAAATTTCCCTCCATATTTTCCTCCAAAACTTAATGATCAAGAGATTTGTAATGCAGATAAATATGAGCTGAATTGTAATATAATAAGATAACTTGAATAAATAAATTTTGTGATGAATTGCTCTTATATTGCTTAGTATTTTTTGGTGTTAAATTTGTTGCCCATCTTTGGTGAGTTAGGTTGTTATCTTATATTGTCTTTTATTTTCTTACTAATATCATTAACTCATAATCTCAAATCATCCACATCTCTTCTCCAATATTTTGAGTATCCCTTAAAATTATTAAACTATTATCTAAACCCTTAAACATACTCTAAACTCCCCCATAACCTCCACAGCCAAATCTGAAAATAACACAACCTATTCGTTTTTCCTATCTCTCAACACCCATCTAAACCCCACCAAAATTTACCATATATTACAATTCCATACTACACATCCAAAGCTATCTTTATTAATATATTTATAGGCATTTAAACCACCAAAACCCCACCTACAAGAGAAATATTTCAAATCATTCCAAATTAGGTTCGATCTAGACTAGTCTTGGTTTCTCTTTTGCTAGTCCACCCTAAACCCAAAACCAACCCACTAAAAACTCAACAAATCATCCTTAGACAATTTTCTATAAATTCACACTTTATTAATACTTAACTCATAAAAAAGGCATGCCCACCACCATCATATTTTGGTATTAGAGAGAGCAAGGGAAAGCTAAAAAAAATTTGAGCATCTCGGCACCAAGGATAAATTTTGGTGAAATCTTCTCCATAAGATTTTGAGTCATTTAAACAAGTGTAAGGTAAGTTAATCCTTTTTATGATTTAATATTTTCATATTAATTGCTTGGAAATTTGTCATATTACTTGCAAGCCTATAGAGGGTGAATGAACTCCAATTAGTGAGCACCACTAAATAGCCTAACTAACACCCTTGTGTGAACTTACCTTATGCCCTGAATTGAGTGAGCCCATGGAAAGAGAGTGTTTCACTTAATAATGAAACCTTTACCTTGATGCAAATAAGAAAATGTATGAACTTCTTTGATTATATGTTTGTTATTTGTGGTTATATTAAATATTTATTTTTCATCACTTAAATTAATTTCTAATTCTTAAGCAAATAAGGATTTAAATCTAGTCAAAATTTGTTTTGTTTTCTTTGCATTAAACTTGCATGCATAAGAGTATACTTGTATAAAACTTGGTATATTGCGAAGCTAAGAAGAACTTTGGCAAAAGGGTGTAAACAGCCTAAGGAGAGCTTGGAACGTAAGATGCCAAGTGCCTCCATCATCATCTAGAAGTTCTTTTATCTTAGAATTCACTTTGTTCTTACATTTATATTTTCTATTTTCCCTCTAACATTTAGCATTTATTTTCTCATATTTCCTTATATAAAAAAAAGACATGGCACCAAAGTTAAATTCCCAATACCAAATTGAGGATTTGACCAAAAATGATAGATTCTTTATGATTCATGAACATAAAACAAAGATAATTGAATTATTTGAGGAAAATGAAACTCAAATGCAAGAAATTAAATATCAATTTCAAATCATCTTAAACCTCTTGTAAAATAATAAAAATAACACTCCACATCCTATCCGCAACCATAATGCACTTATGAAAAATATTGGATCATACATAAATGCAAGTGATTACCAACCTCATGTTCAACCACCTCCCCAACCTCATCGAAAACAACTAAACTCTAAGAATGAGGAAAAGAGAGGCTGCCAACGAGCTGCTAAAAATTTTAATGATCCTTTTATGAGAGTTAAAGTTGAAGCTCCTACACATGATCCAAATATATTCTTAGATTGGTTAACCCAAATAGATGACTTCTTTGATTGATAAAAGATTGATAATTATCAATAAGTTTCTTTCACTAAGATGAACTTGACTAGTCATGCTAAGATTTATTGGACAAATTCTTTAGAAAAAGAATAAATATTAGGAAGGACAAATCTTACTTGGATAGAGATGAAAGAAATGCTTAGATTCAAATATTTTCCTCGACATCATGATAAGAAGTTACATGGATAATTGCTAACTCTAAGGCAAGGTTCTCTTTATGTAACAGAATACTTAAATACTTTTGAGGATTTAGTTTCTAGGACTAATTGTGGGGAAAATAATTGGCAACTTGTTAAAATTTATTATTGGGATTAGAATAGAAATTATGAATGATGATGAATTTTTTGATCCCCAAACCTTAGAAGAAGCTTTCCATTATGCACTACTTATTGAACAACAAAAGAAGTCACTTCTATAGTAAGAACTAGAGCTCAAGCCACTTTATTTTAAATCATAAGTCAATTACCAGACCCATTCCACCCTTTAGCTCAAACCATGCATCCAAACCTCTTTCTGAGAGAAGCTCTAGTAATATTAGAGATATAATTTGTTTCAAATGTCATAAGAGAGGTCACATGCAAAACTAATGTAAGGCATAAATATTATTGTTAGATGAAATTCATGACCCTATATAGATGAAGCCTTAGAAGAAGTTTATGATGATACCCCATAATTTAATGATGAATTTGTGGATGATCTTCAAATTAATATGATGAGAATCCTTACAATAGCTAAGAATGAAAAAAAATTTGGAGGAGAAGGAATATTTTTAACATGTATATTGTGTGCAATGAGCGAAGGTGTAGGTTAGTTATTGATGGGGGAAGTGCAATGAATGATATATCAACCTATGTTATATCAAGAGCCAATTTAAAAATTGAACTTCATCTCAACCCTTTCATATTAGTTGGGTTAACCATACTTCTCTTCCCGTCATTAGTCGATGTCTAGTTCCTATCAAAATTGGCAGTAATGGGGATAAAATTTGGTGTGATGTGCTCCCTATGGATATTTCTAATATTCAACTTGGACAACCATGACTTTATGACTTGAGTGTAATTCATTATCATAGGGAGAACACATATGTTCTTAAGAAAAAATTATAATAAAACCATCAAACTTTTGCTAATCAGACCACTAGAGAAGACATCATTTATAGCACCATATAAGCCAAGATCTTATCTTCAACCAAAACTTGCCATCAAGAAAGGAGAAAAGCTTCAACTTATTATAATAATGGATCATATGTATAATCCTAGTTATAGCTCATTTACTCTTCCTTCTTTAACTTTTGATGCAACCTCCATGGGATTTGGAACCTTAAGAAAATAATTATACATACAACCAATGTTCACCTCTTACACACAAAGGAAGTTAACTCAAATTCCAATAAGGTTCCCATTTCGAATGAGAGTTTACCTATTCTTTATAAATTTAAAGAAATTGCACCAAAGGAACTCCCTAATGAATTATCATCACTTCAATGTATCCAACATGCCATAGAC
Source organism: Gastrodia elata (assembly GCA_016760335.1). Taxonomy (NCBI): domain Eukaryota; kingdom Viridiplantae; phylum Streptophyta; class Magnoliopsida; order Asparagales; family Orchidaceae; genus Gastrodia; species Gastrodia elata. Next base: position 35,631,699 of record CM028682.1, read on the forward strand.
TTAGTTCTAGGATTACAATTTCCAAACCTTCCTCACTATAGAATGAACCCCACGGAACATGTAAAAATTAAGACACTAGTTGGGGAGTTACTTAAGAAAGGATTTATACAAGATAGTTTTAGTCCTTGTGCAGTTCCTTCCTTAATAACTCATAAGATGAATGGAACATAGAGAATGTGCATTGATAGTCGGGCTATCAATAAAATCATTATCAAGTATAAATTCCCCATTCTATGATTAGATGATATGCTAGACTTAATCTCGAGAACAAACTTCATTTCTAAGTGTAACGACCCCAATAATTGGATAAGAGATTAATCCAAACATTGGGATGTTACCTTAGCACCCATTACTCGATTAGAAGAAAATAAATCAAGTATAAATAATAAGTGACCAAGTCACTTTATGAGTAGTTGTTAAGTTAAAAATAAAGCTATACAATTGAATGTAATAGAAGATTCATGATAAGGAGATACATGTAGATATAATATTGCAAGTATTTTCAATATAAGCAATTAGAATAATCCACTCATTCATCCCAAGCGGTTACAAAATAGTAAACACGACACAGATTAATTAGGAATAGGTAAAAGTAACTTAAGAAAACTTAAGTAGTTTATAATTTAATTATTACAAACCTTTTAAAAGTAAGAGTAAAAGAAAGTAAGTAGGTCACTCTCTCACTTGTAATAAAATGCAAGTAAACATCTTTAATTAAACGGAAGTAAAAATTCTTTATAAGCTCTTTAAGCACTTAAACCTGCTTTATCTAAATCAAATAGCTCTTGATCTATCATATTTTGGTATTTAAATATGATAGGGCAAAGCCAAAAAAGAAAAAAGTGTAGTTAGACTAAAGAGTCTAAGCACATTTTAAGATTGGCTATATTTTTAAGTTAATAAGATATCACAAATATAATTTACAATTTAAATTAAGCAGTGGAGCTATAAAGCTATCAGGTATGGAAAAAAGAATCAAACATAACTGTAAAGGATATAGTTTGAAATAAGTGGAGTAAAAAGACTCACTTGTATATAAGTCTTAGCTTGCACCCAAAATTGGTAAGGGAAAGCATCTTAAAAAGCTAGAAATTACTATGTGGATTAAAGTAAATGAAATGAAAGTAGTACATGTTCAATGAAATTTATGCTAAGTAAGTAAATAAAATATAATGAAGCATTAAATAAAATTAAGCAACATATATTGTATTTTAAATGAATTATTAGTGAGCAAAACATAATACTAAAAATAGAGAGTGTAAAGCATAAAAAACAAAGAAGTATTTTAGACTCTTAATCTAAGATAAACATAGCTTAGGACTATGAAAAATAAGCATAATTAAGGAGTTATGAAGAGATCTTACAATCAATAAGATTGTAAAAGAACTCTTATATTATTAGTTGAAGTTATATTTAGAAGCTATCTCATTCTGCGGGAGTACTCAACAAAATGATACAAGGAGTTAAGCACGTCTATCTAACTAGATATTGTGGCGAGGTCGAACATTCACATTTACCCTCTCTAAAATGTGAAGTCCTATTATCAGTGCTATCTTTCTTGTTCAAATTTGTCATAAGGCATTCTCCAAAATGTTTTATGAAACTTTTTATTTATGCACAATGATCTTGAATGAATGTTCAAGGAAAAAGGCTCAAAGCTAAGCAAGCATTCAACAAATTTTAATAATTGTAAACTATGTGATATTCTTTTATTATCTAAACCTTAATAATTTACTTAATAATTAGAGCTAATTAAGCTCTAAATTGACTTATAGATATTGATCATTAAGTCAATTTTAATAAAGAATAGAAGGAAGATAAGTTTAGAAAATAGTATTTTCATGTAATTGAAGTTCACCCTATACTAGTCCTAAACTAGTCAAATCAAATAGATTTGTGATTAAATTTTAAGGAAACTAGTAAGGAAGAATTGTGTTTATTGATTGCTAAGTTAATGAAAGTATAAGCTAAAGGACTTTACCTATTTAACTTGTAAACTAAAAAGTATTAACTCAATTCAATCATGAAGTTATCTAAGATTAATTGATATTGAATATTTGAATGTAAGGAAGGAAGTATACAAAATCCTATAAGTAATAATTCATTTATAGCTGTAGGAGTTTAGAAATCTATAGCTTATAAAAAGAAACATATAAGGGAGCTATTGTTCTCAATTTGAATTAATTGAGAACTAATCAAAAGATTTAAGACTATGGGATATGTGCTAATTATCTAAAAGATTATTTGAGCACTAGCCTTATTATGGGTTATTTTAAAGAACTTTAACTTAGCAATTGAAAGTGTTAAGCTAAATTAAATATAACAAAATTTAAGGGATTCTTAATTAAATCTTACTTATAACTAAAAAGGAAGTGATACATGCAGAATTTGAGAATGAAATTTCAATTTTAAAAATTTTAGCATGATCTCCTTTGTATTTGCTCAAAATAAACATATACCACATCAATATATAAGTCAATCCATTACATGAGATTGACTATTTCCAGTTCTAATAATTTTAATGTGAGAATAATCATATGAAATAATTTGCTAACCTAGGATTCACACATCCTAAATCGAATAATTATGAAAAATAATAACAGATGCAGTAATTAATTTAACAATATAAAGGGGGTAGCATCATTTGACTTAATATGCAAGAAGTAATGGCATTTTGGTTCAGCTTTTCAAGTGATATTAACATATAACTTAACCTGCAAAGATAACAGTACTTAGTTTAGCATTTATGTATTAAATCAACAATAATCACATAAACAGAAATATGTTGTCTTACATTGCATTTGATGACAACATTTGATCTCATATGATCTTATTGATCTCACTTCAGAAATAATGGCAACAGATGATTTCATTAAAAATAAATGGCAACATTTGAATCTCTTAAAATAAATGGAAGTATTGGATCTCTTATGATCTCTTGACCTTACATTATAAAAGATGGCAGCATTTGATCACATTTGGTCTTACATTATAAGGGATGGCAGCATTTGATCACATTTGATCTCATTTGACCTCACATTAAAATAATGACAGCAAGGAAATCTTTGAATCCTAAAGTTCAAAATAAAAATACATGTAGCACTAGTAAATTTCTGACATAAGAGATGTGAAAATTGGCTTCCCTTATTTTATAACAATAGTTATATCTCAATGTAGATAGAGCAGATTTGTTCTATTTCTTTTTAGAAAACAAGTGAGATATTACAAGCTTTTACAGAGGTTCATATTTCATCATTCTAGCCCATTTGTGGATTATAGAGAAAGGCATATTATTCTAGTAAATTTTGAGAAATGTGCAGTGAGTTCACACAATCCTTACCTTCATTTTACTGAATTACAATAATAACAATTTTATATATTGATTTAACACAGGAACTTAAAACAGCAACTCGAATAGCTCATGTCAGTCCTAAAATCCACAAAAATGAAACTAGCCATAGGTAAATGTGTACCTTACTGCCTATAAATTGAGTATTATATACATAAATGAATGGCAATATCATTACAACATTTGCTTCTAATAATGCATTTAATGATAGCAATTTAATCCCTACATATATATATATATATATATATATATATATATATATATATATATATAAGAATAAATTGAAGAGAAATAAAGTTATAGTTCAATTTTAGTCTACTTAATAACATTAAGTTCAGCATTCTTTTTTTTGTAATTATTAAACCAATTGAGACAATTGTTGCAACTGCTAAAGAGAATTGTTCCATTAAGTGTACTAATTGCATGAGTAATATAGAGTGAATATCATTCCCACGTGTACAAGTAAACTAACTACCAAAGTAGAGCTATCCTTATGATTATTTAAGTTATGGATGTGTGTCCGTAATCTAAATATCACCAATGCCTATGACTAAATAATGAGAGTGAAAGATAAAATGAATGACATGATCAAATTGGAATTGATTTAATTTAATATGATTATCATTTCAATATATGATTGTAGGTAATTGTTTATGGTCATCAAAGAGTTTAAGTATTAACTACCAATTCTCTTATCTCTTGATGAGAAATTAGCAATTAGATTTATCTTATCAATTGATTTCTCAAGTTTTCTTGTAACATTTGATTCCGTAATCTCATGAAGGAAAACATAATAACAATTGCATAAGGGACATGAACACCCCTAAATTGAAATAATCTTATTAGTATGTTAATTTATGTTGTATCCATTCGTGTATCATGACAAATCTTAATTCTATTGCCGCATAGAGATTATTAACTCTAATCAATGAAAATATTGCTAGCATATAGAGACCATTTATGAGCAATTCCATCATTCAAATGAAGATCAAATAAGCGTAATCATTAAATCAACTCCCAACTTAAAGTATTTAGGTCATAGATAGTGCGAAGAACAAAAAAAAATAATCATAGAAGTTGCCAACAAATGTGCAGTCATGTTCAAATAAAACAAAACTTACACTTAATCACATAAACTTATTACTAACAATTAAATGGAAAATGAATTATACGCATACCAAGACTTGACATTTCCTTTTTCAAATGAAAAACAAGTGTTGGAATGAAAAACGAGGAATTGGGTGAAGTACCTTACACCTGGAACCTTTGAAATTGGGTTTAGAAAATAAATAGCAGCAGGTTTTTCGTTCTAGCCGCAGATTCCAGACTAGGACTCCAAATCAAGGGCGGCTCACGTAACTTAACAATGTAATAAGCAATTAAATAGGATGTTCATCTCCTGACCTTAAATTTATAGTCAATCATTCCATGTATAATTATTCTTAAGGTAAGAAGAAAGGATGCCTTAATATTTAGCTTAATATCCTCACAGAATAATAAAAAAACAAATCAGATTGAAATTAATCTACTGTGGTCAAATTCAATCAACTAAAATATACCTCTTTATTTCAAAATAGAGTCTCTGGGATAGAAATGTTAAGGAAAGAAATTCATGGAGGTATGAAACAAATCCTTATTTGTTTTAAGTATTCAGCATTATAAGATATGGAGACTTGAGCAGAGATTTATTGATCTTTCACTGAAATTAAATTTACCTATCTTATTTCAATTAATGAAGAACATTCAAAATAGGTAACGAATGATAACATATCGAGAAAATGAATGGAGAGTGAAAACATAATTTACGACATCTCAAACTAATTGAACGATTACTGGAAGGTTTCGTTCGAGTTCTATGAAGTTCAATAAGTGAATTAGAGTCCACTATTACACCCATTAAATAATAATGCAATAATATAGAAAAGTAGTAGAGTACCTTATTTCCTTCGATCACTGTCGGCAAAAACCTAGGGTTTGAAGAAGGCCTCTTTCTTTTGTCTCGAGCCGCAGATAACTTCTTCTCACTCGTAGGAATGAATCTCTCCCCCTTTGCATTGAGAAGGTTGAGAGAAGATAAGGTCTGGGAGAGGCCAGCTGTGGCTTCGTACTCCCACCCCTCTTGCTCCCATGGTGCGATCGTGCGAAAAGGAGAGGGAGGTGTACTGAAATGTATCCATGCCGTTAGATTATAAAAATTCAGGGATTACTAATTATAATTAATATAATTGAGATATTAATATTTAATTATCCTCTTAAATTTCTAAATTCTAATTACCCAAATGCTCTCCAAAAAATCACAAATTTTTATCTTTACCTAATTATGAGATGAGGAACTCAAAAATGAAATCAGATTTTCGATCGAAGGTATAATTAAATCACCTAAATTTCTGGGTATTTAAATAATATTAAAAATATTTGTGAAAAATTTGTTGACTCTCAAACATTTCCAAATTACCACCCATAGCTAATTTGGGTGTGGTGAGTCCAATGGTACACTACGTTTTCGATTCTGAAGTTTAACTAAATTAGGCATTTTTAGAGTTATCAGAAAACTAGGAAATTCTAAAAATTGACAAATGGTCTCCAAATTGTATGAAATTTGAGGTGGAGACTCTTAACACTATTATTAGAGTAATGGAAATGGTTTGGAGTCAATTAGGTTACTAATTGATGGGTAATAATACTAGGGTTGTTACAGACTCCCCACCTTAAAAAGAATGTCGCCCATGATACACAATAATTAAAATATAATAATGAAACTATACGGAGGAACTTCAATTAAACTTAATTGAAAATAGGAGGATTATGATTACATGCTTAATGAAAGAACTCTGGGAATTTCCTTTGCATATTCTCTTCTTTCTCCCAAGTGGCTTCTTTATCAGAATTATTTTGCCATTGGATTTTGATCATAGGAATACTGTAATTTCTTAATTGCTTAAGATCTCTTCCCAGAATTGCTATAGGCCTTACAATGAATGTCAGATTTGGTTGCAGTTTCATTGCTGGTATCTGAACATGCTGGCTAGGATCTAGCAAGCACCTCCTCAGTGATGATATGTGAAACATGTTATACACAGCTAAGAAGTCTTTTGGCAACTCTAATTTGTATGCTGATGTTCCAATTCTCTCAATCATTTCAAAAGGTCCTAAGTACCTTGGACTCAGTTTTCCAGAAATACCAAATATTTGCACACCTTTCATCGAACTAACTTTAAGATAAGCTTTATCACCCAATTGGAATTTTAACTAATGATGATGGGTGACAGACTTTAATTACGTCTGTGCTTGCACACAAGTGTACGTGGTCTGAAGTAATAATTTTGAATGTCAGTTCCAAGATTTATCATCCTTAAAGAATTGAGTGTTCTGTTACTAAGGTATATCTACGTTCAAAAATGTTTAAGCTATGCATATTTTGTCGAATTGGTTCCTAAATAAGCACAACAATTCTTAGTAGAAGAATACTATGATAAAAGGAGAGGAGAGTTGGGTCTCTCCCATATGATATGTTAGATGACTTATGTATGATGATTCCTCAAGCATTCCCTTTTTTCTTTAATTTTTAATCAAGTGCACATTGTCCTCCCTAGATTTTAACTCCAAGATTTACAAGTTCAAATCTAGTGCTTGAAATGAACACACAGTCAGTTCTGTTTTAGCACAAAGACTCTTATAAAATTTTTAGATTATCAGTTTTCCTCTTGTTTCTTGATCATATAAATGAGGGTTGTTCAGTTAATATCTTACAAGCATTGATTCCACTAAGAGCATCATATGCATCATGCATGGTTTAGATAGTGGAGTGATTTCATTTGGGCTCAATGACTATGTCACCTCATTCATGAGCACTCAAAGAATCTCCTCCATCCCTTCACGTATGCTGAGCAGCGGAGCATATTTAGCGGGTCTTAGAATCATATGCTTCAACTCCTTAGTTGTGCATAGATCGAGGTGCATTAGGCTCAAGAACTTTCTCACATAGTTTTAAGCTCTGATGCACTCATGATTATAGCTCTAAACTAAGGGTGAGCTATGGAGCATAAGACTTTTTTTTAGTCTTGATGTCATTTAGTCCATTGTCATTTGGTCCACATTCAAGTCCACAATAGTCTTTTACACTTCTCTAACAAGTCATTTAATTCACAAATTTTATTAAAGCTTGAGAAAATTTTCATACAAAAGTTTCTTTCAATTCATGTAGGATTGCCCCAACCCTCCCTAAGGAAAGTTTAGCTCTCCATTACACAAGATATTAATAAGAACACATATATAGATAAAGACTCTTTCATGATCAACTAAGAAAGACAAAAAGACAAGAGTTAGAGAGTACTAGGAATGTTCCTTGATGTAGTTCTCATGATTTTCTCTTCTTCTTATTCCTGGTTGCTTCTCCTAGGTCCGTAGTGCTGCCTTTCTTCCTTCTTCTCTTTAGTAATAGGAGTCCTTCTTCCCTTGGAGAGTTCTCCTTCTCTTTTAAAGCATCCCTCTCCTTACTTAGGATGTTAGTGAGTAAGTTGGGAACCTCTCTTAAGTTAAGAAGAGTTGAATTTATAGAGGGCCTGCTTTCCTCTTCCTTTCTTTTCAAATTATGCATTTCCTTCTTAAAAAATATGCAGCATCATTTCAAATGCAACTTGAGGGGTGAAGTGACCTCTGCTTTTCCATTCTTTAGTCTTTACATCACTTCAAAATATCAATTCTCCATTAAAAATAATTCTGCTGCAGAAGGAATGATGACTGGGAGACAAGGGGCAGGTTGGGGGTTTTGTCCCAGCCTCATTTAATGCACCTGTTCAGACAAAATTTCGACGTGCCACTCTAGTGCATTGTAGTGCGCTGTGGCATGCCATTGCGGTTTAAATTTTGTGAAATGGTCCACTGTGGTGCGCTATGACATTCTGGTTTGTACATTGATGGCCGCTACAGCGCCAGAATTTTGCCAGTTGATCTGCTGTAGAGCGCTACAGCGCCAGAGCTTCGTAAGGTGGTCCCTTGTAGCATGTATGGCGCCGAAATCCCGCAGGTTGATCCGCTGCAGCGCGCTATGGCGCCAGAGCTTCGCAAGTTGGTCTACTGTAGCGTGCTATAGTGCCAGAATTTTGTCAGTTGATCCGTTGCAGCGCGCTATAGCGTCAGAGCTTCGCAAATTGGTCCACTGCAGCACGCTATGGTGCCAGAATCCGTAAGTTGATTCGCTGCAGCTCGCTATAATGCCAGAGCTTCGCAAGTTAGTCTGTTGTAGCGCGCTATAGCGCCAAAATTTTACCAGTTGATCTGCTGCAGCGCGCTATAGCGCCAGAGCTTCGCAAGTTGGTCTGCTGTAGCACGCTATGACACAAGAATCCCGCAGGTTGATCTGCTGCACACGCTATAGCGCGATGCATTGGATTATTTTCTAGAAATATTTAGAAATTGTCCAGAATTGTCCAGACTTTACTGGGTAAATATTTTTTCTTGAAAAGTAGGTAAAATTTGATTAAGAAAGCAGTTTCAATATGAAAATAAATGAATTTTACCTTTATTTAAGATATAAATTGTGGATTTATCACATCCTTACACTTAATTTCTTGCTCATCCTCGAGTAAGTTTAAAATGGTATTTTTCTATTTCTTTAAGTATGAGTGTCAACAAGTAATATCAATGAGGGTTTGATTTGCATTTCAAAGCTCATACTTAACTAAAATGACAAAAGCAATTGGCATCATTTAAATTTTTTCTAAGCTGGGTTATGAACAGATGTTAATAGACTAATCTTTAATTCATAAGTAGTTTTGCTTGGTGCTCAGTAATGGGGAAGGTTCCTTATACTAACTAAACAAGGGAGGTAGTGAGTAATCAAGAGTTTTGTGCTATATGCGCTCCTTCTTATGAATCACAAAGATGTTTAATTTTTAGGAGATATATTTTTCATCATCATTTTCAATTCTTTTCTTTAGGAGAGATATTTTTCTTCATCCCTATTTTTATTTTTTTTATATTTCATTCTTAGGGAGAGACATTTTTCTTTATCCCAATTTCCAATCTTTGTGATCATGAAGTCCTACAGGAGCCTACCACACTCTTTTAGATTACTCACCTTAATCACTAATTTTTTTTATTCCAAAGCCTTCCCCCACACTTAGTCCTGAGCATTGATTTAAATTTTGGAGATTAGACTCAACCTAAAATCATTCCCTTGCTTAAATGATTTAATGGTGTGAATGAGTTAGTTAATTTTTGTTAAGCAACATTTGGTTGTTATTATTTTCTTCATTGATATTTTTGTAACTTCCATAAACTTGAAAAATTTAGAAAAAATTTAGTCCATACACAATATAGAGAAATTGGGAAAATATGAAAATCCATTATTTATTTCTTCAAAAAGGCAAAATAAACAAACTTTACTAAGAATAGTAAGGAATAAAATAACCTGATATGAATAATGACACATTTTCATTACTGCATTCATGCTCAAAATTCTTTTTTCTCCCTTATTAATGTACACATGTACTACTCAGAATCTGAAACAAACAAAAATATAAAATTATTTGTTGGGTTGCCTCCCAACTAGTGCTTAGTTTAAGGTCCTCAGCCTGACCAACAAGAGTTCTTATCCTTTCAAAAAAAATTTTCAGATTTTTATTAACTCCTTAGGTTGAGTACGAGTTAGTTTAATAATTGGGTCATCATGAACACCAGCTCTACTATTTTTCTTCTTATAAGCCCAATCAGTATCCTCAATCTTATAATACGCTTTATTTATATTTGTCTTTTCTTTCCTTTCATTTCTTTCTTTGTACTTGTTATCAAACTCTTCATACTTTTTCTTATTATCATCCTTCATTTTATATTGTAAAAATATGTAAAGCTCAAATCTTTCAGGACTACTCTTAAGGTGATTCTCTACAAATTCAAATTGCACACAAATACTAGCAATATTGCTAAGGGGTTTGTTGATAGTTGAGATGTCAGAGATAATAATATTTTTATTTTCAGTACCTCGAGGTTCTCTTAGTTTATTTGTCCTCATATTATTTTCAATAGTTCATCTTGGTTGTTTTCACATGGTGGGTCATCTATTCCTGACTATTCAGTTGAAAGCACTTGAGATGTGTATCGGACAAAAATTTTGGATTGCTCTTGGTCAAATTTTTTAGTTTGACATTCTTGTTGCATTTTTAAATTGTCCAATTCAAGTTGATACTCCACCTCTCTCTCATTTTTATTAGTTGTTTGAGTTAACATTTTTTCCTACAAATCAACACTTCTTCAACTTGTTCCTTTATTTTCTCAGTTATAACAACTTCTTGGACGGGGTTAGCTAATTTTTGTAATATAAATTCTAACTTAGCCTCAATTGATTTACATATATGCTCTTGATCATCCAAATTAAACTCGTACCTAATAAAGGTTGGTACAATTTCGTGCAAATTGTTGTTCGCATAAAAACTAGAGTCTTCCACTAATTCTTCTAAATAAGACTACTCACTTATCCAATTTGTGTTGTTAATGTTCATATCTGAGTGAGTGTAATTATGTTGCAAGTTGTTATTAAACTTAATATCATTAATCAGTTTTCTTTTTGAAGGTGCAAAATAGTTGTTTGTATTACAATCAAAACTTAAATGTGTTCCCCCACACCAAATGCACAAGTTTTGATTATTATTGCGCATACCCATGAAATTTGAGTACTCCATATAAATAGATAAAAAAAATTAAAAGAAAAGTAAACTAAGGAAATAAGAGAATATATATGCAAAGAGATTTGCTTAAATCACTATTTATTAATAAATTCTCCTTAATACGAAATAATTACCAATTCCTTGGCAACAGCGCCAAAAACTTGATAAACTTTAATTACGTCTGCGCTTGCACGCAAGTGTACGTAGTCTGAAGTAATAATTTGGAATGTGAGTTCCAAGATTTATCGCCCTCAGGGAATTAGGTGTTCTGTTACTAAGGTATATCTATGTTCAAAAATATTTAAGCTATGCGTATTTTGTCGAATTGGTTCCTAAATAAGCACAACAATTCTTAGTAAAAGAATACTATGATAAAAGTAGAGGAGAGTTGGGTCTCTCTCACATCATATATTAGATGACTTATGCATGATGATTCCTCAAGCATTCCATTTTTTCTTTTATTTTTAATCAAGTGCACATTGTCCTCCTAAAGTTTAACTCCAAGATTTATGTGGGGCCCCCGTACTGATAATATAGAAGTACGATGCTCCAACTGTGGCAAATCTCCAACTTTAGTAAAGTTAGGTAAACCCAACCTGCCTTAAGCCAAGGACTCGTCACCAAGTACTATAACATCATCAATATACAAGTATCAAAGTGGCGGAAGCAATGAATAATAGAGTAACATCCACAAGCATACATAGTAGGAAAAGAGAATGCAATATAGTAACTCATCACGATGCAGAAATAAAATACATCCAGAATTAATTATTACAAACTGAAGTTTAAAGAAAATGAAAATGTCTCTCAATCTCACTGAAACAAAGGCAAAATCTAACTAAACAGCAGCAGCACGATCCTGCTCCTGAACCTGCTCCTCTTCTGCAATAGTGCTCACGAACACATCTAAATCTGACATTTGTCGGTATCACAAATGCCAGGGCCCCAGCCAACAAAACAAAAATGTTATAGTTAGACAATTGTCTAAGTACATTTTAGGCTATTTTAATGAACTGAACATTTAAAGATGTCACATTTTAATTTAACTACACATGAAAGCAGTAAAGGGTGCAACAAGCTATGAAAGAAATGGGTAACTATAAACTATCCATTTATAGCTATCATACAATGCAAAATGAATAAGGTGAGGCTAAAAGCTAAAAGAAACAACAACTACAATACAATTATGAACCTAACATGATTATGATCATGTTACAAATGCTGAGTATATAAGAGAATACAAGTACTGAAAATGTGTAATTCTAACATCCTAAACATGCCAAAATATATATAAGTAAGCCATATGAGTATACATACAACATGCTAGTCCAGAATGGGAAAAGAAAAGAAAAGCCACTGAGATATGTGGCAAAATCAAAGCAATCTATAAAGCCACTAAGACATGTGGCAAAGCGAGCAGATACTGAAAATAGGGCCACTGAAGCATGTGGCAAAGCAAATCAAAAAACAATATTGAACAATCCAGCTAAAGTAGCAATAAGCCTAAGACATAGTACTGTCATACCAGCCAATAGGCCATCCAGGGCCTCCAATATCAATCAATCAATCCCCAGCCTAGCCATCCAAATATGCTAGGTCTGAGTTCAGTCTATACAATACTACTACTAAAAAGGCATACTAAGCTAGGACATATTCTACCATCTGTAAACAAGGCAAAACTGAATGATATGCAATTCAAATACTAACTTAGGATGTATCATCCATATCCTAAGTTCTCTTATTATGCTCAAGGGATAAGGATCAATATCCAAGGTATGCTAAGAAATCTAGTCAAAGTAAGCAAGAGACTCAATTTATACTATATAACATCTGATGTTATCTAATTACCCAATCTAACTACTCTAAGAATGTACAAGTTTAGGATCTCCAATATCCAGCTATCGAGTAGAATCTCAGATTTACGTCCTTAAAGTTAATATTAGAACTTAACAAGTTCTAATCCAAAATCATGTGATAACTATATGGTTTAAGTAAGTAAATTAATGACCTAATTTATTTATGTTTTACTCTCTTACCTAAATCTTGATTAAGTAAATCAAGATTTAAAGTATATCAAGATTTAAGGATTTAGAACTTAAACCCTATGTTGAGTTCAATATCTAAATCCAAGATAATATTCTAACTAGGATCAAGGGTTCATACTTATTACCAAAATTAAAGGTAAAGGATCCTATAAGCTAAAAGATTCAAAAACTAAGAACTTAGTGAAAGGCTATTCTACTAATTACAAGATAAAATAATCGATTAAGAACTTGAGAATCTAAGATCTATATTCAATCTTTAAGATAATTTCATTATCTTATAAATTGAATCATCCTATACCCACATGGAAGGTTTCAAAGGATTAAATAATCAATCATTAAATAATTTCAATTTGAGATGGTTCAATTTCAAATTGAAGATCTAAAGATATGAGGTTTGATCACTTTAGATCTCTAAATTAGAGTTTTATCTTAAGAGTTTCCATTTGTGATTCTTTTAGAATCTAAGTTCATAGTTAAACTATATGGAGCTTATTAAGGTTGAAATTGACAATTTTTAGTATTAGATTAAGCATCAAACTCATATTGATCCTTTTAGGCTACTTAAAATCTAAGGATCTGATGTTTGATCCCTTTAGACTTTAAGCTAGATTTTAACTTAGAATTTTCCATTATTATTTCTTTTAGAATTTTAAGCTCATAAGTTAACTAAATTGAACTTATCAAAGTGGTTTTGATAATTGAAATGATTAAATTTAAGGGCTAAGCTTAAGTGACTTCTTTAGGGTCACTTAAGATTTAAGTGTCTTAATTAGGGCTATATTGAAGATTTCTTAAATCAATGATACCATTAATATTATTATTAATCTAAGAGTTCAGAGAACATTTCTAATCTAACTTAGGATAGTTCACTAAAATTTCCAAGTTTTAAGGAGCATTTAATCACATTTTGGTCAAAATGACCAAAATGCCCCTCTTAAGGTTAATTAAGATTAAACTTACTAATCATTAATTAGGGTGATTAAGGGGTGATTAAGAAAAATAATAATCCAAAATTAGTTTTAAGGGTCTGAAATTGTTCTCTAGGGTCTAAGGAACAATCAGACACCTTAATCTCCACATTTGGCTATTTATTAAATTTAATATGATTTAATTAAGGACAGCAAAGAGTTGGGCAAATATTATTAAATCCAACCATTGGATTTGAAATTTTATTTTATATTTAGGTTCCTTGTATTTTTCTGATTCAAATGGTATATTGGATCATACCATTTGGACCAGTATAACCAAAGTTATTAAATTAATTTAATCTGAATGTTTATTTAAATTAAAACTATAGGGTTTAATTAATTTAATTCGCAATCATTTAAGATGCATTCCAATAATTTGCTAATAACCGCGGCCCAAAATAAAAAGGCGCGTGTCGGGAGCCGGCCCGGCCCAGGACCCACGACTTCATCTTCCTCCTCTCGATGGGACCCGAGTCAGCAGAACTTCCACAGCAAAATTCCCAGCACTCCGGCAACAGCAGCGGCTCAAATTAATCCCTACACGTTCAGGGAGTCGAGACGCATCGACTGGACCAAGAACCCCCATCTGGATCCCTCTGGATCGATGGGGTGCTACTCGACCGAAACGCCTTCAAATAGGCATCTCAAGCCGACTGTGAGGGAAAAATTCTCCTCATAGAGGCCTCGATTTGACCGGGGTTCAATCCCTACACGTTCAGGGAAGTGAGGCGAGTCAAACCCCCAACCTATCTTAACCTGGGGTGCAGCCAATTACTGGGTCCTTACTCGGACTCAGCCATTGGCTCGGCTGCTAGCTCAGTCGATTGATACGATCGACTCGAGCTAGCTCAGCCCCAGGCGATAATCACCATAGGTTCCCTAGGTGGCTACGGTTCACTAGGCGACATCCAGGGCTCATCTAGAGGACAGAAACAAACTGAGCTGCAGAAATTTTAATGAGGGAAAGGTTGTACCTGACTTTAGGGTTACTGGCCTAACCGAGGAGAATTGAAGTGTCCTTAAGCTTCCTGGTCAATAAACAAAGCTTCGCAGGGGGTCTGAACACCAGACGGGCCCTCTATCAGCAGTTCAAGCCTTCGAGAACTCCAGGAAATTGCCAAGCAGACAGGGACTCCAGCAAGCCTTTAGCCGAAGAAATTAGGGTTCACAGTGAGCAAAGGGGCTCACCGTAAAACTCTGAAGGTATTTATAGGTCAAGGGGAAATGGGAGTGGCTTCTGGAGCTCGGGCAATGGAGCGTGGCTCAGCCCGAGGGTCCTTACCATTTCCCTGAAATTGGGAGGGTCCAGGCCTCTCGAGTTGCCCCACTAGGCTCGGCCATTCTCGGAAGGTCCTAACGGTCTTGGTGACCTGGTGCGGGGTGTGGAAGACAGGGTTACGTGGCTTAGTACGGGCGAATTCCCCCTGTCGGGGCGTGATCTCTTCGGGGACGAAGATCCACAGTGGCGGGGGACTCCGGGGCCGTCTGATGGATCATCAGTTGGCACGGGATGGTTCTGATCTCTTGACATCTAACATCCGCGCGAGTGAGGTGGATCGACCATCGGATCTAATCCATGGATCGAACGGGCAATCGGGGATACTTAAGACGAATTGGTTATATGTCGTCGGATCAAATCTCAGAATCGCAGAACGACTGAGATTAGACGGATCCCAGCGAAGGCGCGGGCCGTTGGATTAAATCCGCGGAATGGACGGCCCGGATGGCTCCCGCGGTTTGGAAACCAGCTAACCGTTGGAAATGTTATATTTGTAATTATGAATTGTCTAAAACCCTAATTTGTAATTAAACCAATTTATATTAAATCCAAAATGTGACTAAATGACCTCCAAAAATACCCAAAATTTTACCCTTAGCTAATTTGGGGGGGGGGGGGGGGACTCAAAAATGAACTCAGATTTTGATTTGGAGATTAAATTATCTTAGGTATTTTTCAGGGCTTAAAAATAGCTAAAAATACCAAATTTGCCAATTTAACTTCGAATGATTTCAAACTTCTAGGGTTAAGTTTAAATGACCCCTTGAATCTAATGAAATCAAAATTAAAGCTTGGATTGGCTAATTAATCTATATTTAGCTAGAGTAACAACTTAGGGTTGTTATAATTTACAAGTTCAAATCTCAAGCTTAAAATGAACACACAATCAGTTCTATTTCAGCACAAAGACCCTTATAAGCTTTTTAGAATATTAGTTTTCCTCTCATTTCTTAATCATAGAAATGAGGGTTGTTCAATTAATATCTTACAAGCATTGATTCCACTAAGAGCTTCACGTGCATCATGCACGATTTAGATAGTGGAGTGATTTCATTTGGGCTCAATGACTATGTCACCTCATTTATGTGCACTCAAAGATTCCCCTCCATCTATTCACATATGCTGAGCAGCGAAGCATATTTAGTGGGTCTTAGCATCACATGCTTTAACTCCTTAGTTGAGCATAGATCGAGGTGCATTATGCTCAAGAACTTTCTCACATAGTTCTAAGCTCTGATGCACTTATGATTATAGCTCTAAACTATGGGTGAGCTATGGAGCATAAGATTTGTTTTTAGTCTTGATGTCATTTAGTCCATTATCATTTGGTCCACATTCAAGTTCACAATAGTCCTTTACACTTCTTTAACAAGTCATTTAATATACAAATTTTTTTAAAGCTTGAGGAAATTTTCATACAAAAGTCTCTTTCAATTCATGTAGGATTGCCCCAACCCTCCCTAAGGGAAGTTTGCTCTCCATTACACAAGATATTAAGAAGAACACATACATGGATAAAGACCCTTTCATGATCAACTAAGAAAGACAAAAAGATAAGAGTTAGAGAGTACTAGAAATTTTCCTTAATGGAGTTCTCCAAATTTTCTCTTCTTCTTATTCTTGGTTGCTTCTCCTAGGTCTGTAGTGCTGCCTTTCTTCATTCTTCTCTTTAGCAATAGGAGTACTTCTTCCCTTGGAGAGTTCTCTTTCTCTTTTAAAGTAGATCTCTCCTTACTTAGGATGTTAGTGAGCCAAGTTAGGAACCTCTCTTAAGTCAAGAAGAGTTAAATTTATAGAGGGGCTGCCTTCCTCTTCCTTTCTTTTCAGATTTTGCATTTCCTTCTTAAAGAATCTGCTGTCATCATTTTAAATGCAACTTGAGGGGTGAAGTGGCCTCTACTTTTCTATTCTTTAGTTTTTACATCACTTCAAAATATCAATTCTCCATTAAAAATAATTCTGCTGCAGAAGGAATGATGGCTGGGAGACAAGGGACATGTTGGGTGTCTTGTCCCAGCCTCATTTAATGCACCTGTTCAGACAAAATTTCAGCGCACCGCTGGAGCACGCTGGAGCACGCTGTGGCACACTATAACAGTTTAAATTTTGTGAAATGGTCCACTGTGGCGCGCTGCAGTGTTATGGTTTGTACATTGATGGGCCGCTATAGCACGCTATAGCGCGCTATAGCACGCTGTAGCGCGCTATAGCACCAGAATTTTAACAGTTGATCCGCTGCAGCGCACTATAGCGCCAGAACTTCGCAAGTTAGTCTGCTGCAGCATGCTATGGTGCTAGAATCTGGTAGGTTGACTTGCTGCAGTGTGCTATAGTGCCAGAGCTTCGCAAGTAGGTCCGCTGTAGCGCGCTATAGCTCCAGAATTT
This sequence comes from Gastrodia elata, assembly GCA_016760335.1. Taxonomy (NCBI): domain Eukaryota; kingdom Viridiplantae; phylum Streptophyta; class Magnoliopsida; order Asparagales; family Orchidaceae; genus Gastrodia; species Gastrodia elata. The sequence continues at coordinate 35,649,389 of CM028682.1, forward strand.
TGCTAGTTGATCCGCTGCAGCATGCTATAGCGCCAGAATTTCGTCAGTCGATCCGCTATAGCGCCAGAGCTTCGCAAGTTGGTCCGCTGTAGTGCGCTATGGCACCAGAATCCCACAGGTTGATCTGCTGCAGCACGCTATAGCACTAGAGCTTTGCAAGTTTGTCTGCTGTAGCGTGCTTTAGCGCCAGAATTTTGTCAGTTGATTCACTGCAGCGCGCTATAGCACCAGAGCTTCGCAAGTTGGTCTGCTGTAGCGCGCTATGGCGCCAGAATCCCGCAGGTTGATCCATTGCAGCACACTATAGCGCGATGTAGTAGATTTCTTCCAAAATTATTTAGAAATTGTCCAGAATTGTCCTGACTTTGATGGGTAAGCATTTTTTTCCTGAAAAGTAGGTAAAATTTGATTAAGGGAGCAGTTTCAATATGAAAATAAATAAAATTTTCCTTTATTTAGGATATAAAATATGGATTTATCAATGGGCATCATGATATTTCTTTTGCCTATCCTGAGCTGCCTTCATATTATGTTTAATCAGCTGAACTTTATTAGTGGTTTCTTCAATCAGTTCAGAATCATAAAGTTGTGAGTCTCCTACTTCAATCCAAGTAATAAGAGTTATACATCTCCTCCCATAAAGAGCTTCATAAGGAGCCATACCTATATTGGACTGATAGCTATTATTGTAGGCAAACTCAACTAATGCTAGATGATCTTCGCATAATCCATCGAAGTCAATAATAAAAGATGCAAGAGATCTCCTAAGATCTGATTAACATGTTCAGTCTGACCATCTGTCTGGGGATGAAAAGTAGTACTCAATGCTAAATTTGTCTCCAAGTCTTGCTGAATAGCGGACCAAAATTTGGAAGTGAATCTACTGTCTCTGTCAGAAACTATACAGTTCGGTGTACCATGAAGGCAAATGATCTCTTAAGATAAAGCTTAGCTAACTTTTCAACAAGATCGGTCTGATGAATAGCTAGGAAATTAGCTAATTTAGTGAGTCCATCGACAATCACCCAAATAGAGTCAGCACCAGATCTACTCTTAGGCAAACCTATAATGAAGTCCATAGAGATATCGGACCACTTCCATTCAGGAATGTCCAAGGGTTTAAGAAGTCTACCAGGCTTTTAGTACTTGGCCTTGACTCAGGAATAGGGATGGCACTTGGAAATAAAAATGGTTATACCCTGTTTCATGCTAGATCACCAAAATGATTGCTTGAGATCTTGATATATCTTGCAACTACTATGGTGCACAGTATAGCTAGAGTTATGAGCTTCAGACAATACTTGTATCTATAACCTTTTAAGAACCCATAACCTAGACTTTTGTAAAATCACACTGTCAGCATCAAGATATAATTCAGATCTCTTGGCACTATTAAGATCCACAACTAATTGAGAATAAGAAGAATCTTTCTTCTGAGCTTCAATTATCATTGATCTAAGAGATGACTCAGATTGAATAGTACATAACAAATTACATAAATCAGTAGATCTGATCAGTTCTAAATTTAATCTTTCAAAATCCTTGACCAATAAATCGTTGCAACAAATGAAGACAAATCTGCCTTACGACTTAGGGCATCAGCTACTAGATTAGCTTTACCTAAATGATAAATTCTTTCTAAGTCGTAATCATAAATTAATTCTAACCACATACGCTGATAGTAGTTAAGATTTTTTTGAGTAAAGATGTACTTTAAACTCTGATGATCAGTGAACATTTTACACTTAACTCCATACAGGTAGTGTCTCCAAATTTTAAGAGTGAAAACTACACCTACAAGTTCTAAATCATGCATAGGATAGTTTCTCTCATTTGGCTTTAATTGCCTTGAAGCATAAGCTATAACATATCAATTTTGCATTAGGACACATCCCAGTCCTACTTTAGAGGCATCAGTACAAACCTAAAAATCCTTGCCATCTTGAGGTAACATTAAGATTGGTGCAGAAGTTAATAGTTGTTTTAACTTCTTGAATGCTTCTTCACAAGCTGAGTTCCATATGAAGGGAACTTCTTTACAAGTCAACTAAGTTAATGAAGATGCTATTAGGGAAAATCTAGGAACAAATCTTTTGTAATATTCTGCAAGTCCTAGAAAACTGTGGATTTTAGTCACAGATTTGGGTTAACCCATTCTTATACAGCTTGGATCTTCTTTTGGTCAACTTTAGTGGCTTCAGCATCTATTACATGGCTGAGGAATGCCACTGAGTTGAGCCAAAATTCATATTTTGAAAACTTAGCATATAACTTATACTCTCTTAAAAGAATCAGGACAACACGAAAATGATCCTTATGATTAGCAACTGACTTGGATTAAATCAGGATGTCGCCAATGAAGACTATTACAAACTGATCGAAGTAAGGCTTCAGAATGCACTGCATTAGGTCCATGAAAATGAAAGGGGCATTGTTAGTCCAAAAGACATGACAAGAAACTCATAGTGCCCATAATGGGTCTAAAATGCAGTCTTGGGAATATCTTTACCCTCAACTCGTATCTGATAATATCCTGTTCTCAAGTCAATTTTAGAAAAGACTTTTACTCCAGCTAACTGATTGAATAAGTCATCAATTCCTGGAAGAGGATACTTGCTCTTCACTGTCACCTTATTGAGTTTATGATAATCTATACACAATTGCATGGATCCATCCTTCTTCTTAACAAAAAGGACAGGAGCTCCCCAAGGTGACATGCTAGGGCGTACAAAGCCTTTTTCTAATAATTCTTGCAATTGTTCACAAAGTTCTTGAAGTTCTTTCGGTGCCATTCTATATGGAGCTTTGGATTTGGGTTGAGTTCTTGGAATTAGCTCTATAGAGAACTCTACGTCTCTTATTGGAGGTAGTCCAGATAATTCATCTAGAAATATATCTAGGAACTCTCTTACAATAGGAGTATCCTTTAAATTACTTTCTCCTTTCTCTTCACCAATTAAAGTTACCAACACAATAAGGCACCATTTACTAATTAGGTGCTTAGTTTCACGTGCATTCACTAATGATGCCATAGACTTTCTTTCTATAATATTATATTTTTGCATTGAATTTCTTTAGCCAATCCATTCCTAATATTATGTCAAAGTTGGTAATTGGCATAATAATGAGTTTGGAAGGAAATAATTGATCGCTGATTGGGATATCTACCAAACAAAAACTTTTTGCTAACATTTTAGCACCTGATGACATTTGCACTTGCAAGGTATTTTCTAAGCTGAAATGTTGAAAATTCAAGGAAGAAGTACAATCCTCTGATATGAAAGAGTGACTAGCACCCATATCAAAGAGTGTATTACATATTTGATTCTTGATTATTAATGTTCCTATAATAGGAAAGAAGGGAAAATTTATCCAATGCGCATAGAATTAAAAGCAAGTAGTATTTGAAAATAAATATATTGAAAATGAAAAGCAATAATCAAAAGCTTTAACTATATAAAATGTACAAGCTACAACATCTCTCTCTTCTTTCTCAATAGAAGCGGAAAGAGCGTAAACTCTCGGTACTAACAGTGATTGAACAACAGCCTTGCCCTTATTGGCACGACTACTTTGTCCTTGCTCTGAATAAGAGAAGATGGCCTCTACTGATCTCTTACAATTCCACTTGAAGGAGGAGGCATTCGTGCAGGATGAGGTGCTTTGGAATTGTAGGGAGTATGATTCGGGACTGTTTATTGATGATTAATCTTCATACTATCAACTGTCCAGTTAGCATGACAATCTTGATATTTGTGATTGGTTCTTCCACAAATGTAACACCTATTCCCAGTATGGTAACATTTTCCATATGAGTGCAGTTTGTTACATTTCATTGATTGACCTCCTTTTTGACTTTTATCTGGAGCCAAGTGAAAGACCTTCGGAGCTTGTGAACAGTTCCTCTTAAGAGACTCATGCCTAGAAGGTGGAGGATGAGGTCATTTGTGTGTCTCAAATTGAGCTTGGTGATGCTCAATCATCTTTGCCCCCTCTAACAACTTTGAAAAGTCATCATGATGTAAAGCCATCAAGTGGCTTTTAATAAGATTATTGAGACCTTTCATAAATCTACTACATCTAGCCACTTTAGTACGAACTATATCTGGTGCAAAGTGGGAGTATTTCCTAAAGTCCATTTCATAATCATGTACTGAATGATTACCCTGCTTTAATTGCATAAAATCATCTTCTATTATCATTTGAGCAGAAGGGGGGATAAATTCAACATGGAAGACCAGCTCAAATTCTTCCCAGGAAATGTCTTCCATATCTATATTTGGATAGCGGGCCTTTAGCTCTCTATCCCACCAAAATTTTGCCTCATCTTTAAATAAGTGGGAGGCCAAGCGAATAAATTCACTTTCTGGACACTTAATACTTGCTAAGAGCTTCCTTATAGCTTTGAACTAATTGGCTGCCTTCATAGGAGAAGCAGAGCCATTAAAATTTAGAGGGCTTAGCCTAAGGAAGGCCATCAAAAAAGGATCCACCATAGGACCTGAAGTATGTGGATTAGGAGTTACAACTGCCTTAGGAGTTGGGGCAGAAGCTTTTAGTACAATAGGGAAAGGAGGAAGTGGGAGTTGGAAAGTTTGTAATAGTAAGGAGATGAAAAAGGGGAAGCTGGAGATGGGTGAGAGGGATTGCTAATAGAAGCCATCCTCTCTTATGCTCTTATTTGAGCTTTAATCATGATTTTAAACATTCCCAACATTTAATGCATCTCTTCATTAAGAGATGGAGCAACAGGTTCAGCATCCTTAACATAGAAGAAGGAGGATTTTCTTAATCTGGATTCATTCTATTAAATAATGAAAAGAATAAAACTCAAATTTATGCAGGAAAAGAAGGACTTTTCATTTATATTGAAAATTTGAGATACATTAAGAAAAGTACATAAGATAGTAGACAAAGAGCAACTACAATGTACAAACTACTATGAAAGTTGCTTAAAATAAGAAAACTAATTATTCATTTACAAAATTTGTTATAAAACATAAATTCAAAGTCAATATAAAGGGGTGAACGATGAAGGGGCCTGCTGGCTCGAATAAGGATGCTGTGGGCATGAACCCACCAATCTTGGGCATAGTTGTTGAAGAATTCATCTAACATTTGGAGACGTATGTGATCGGGGCACTCTATGGTCGTGAAGGTATCAGAGACCCTTAAAAGCCAATCCCTTGCTAATTGAGGGATGCAGTCTCCTCTGAACACACAATACTTTAATATTTTATTAAGCGCTTCACCTCCTGCATTAGACACTTCCAAGTAGAGACGTCCATAGATCGAGCCAAAGCTGTAGCCGTCATCCCAATACTGAAAGAACTCTTTAGTGTACTTTCTTAACTTTGACTCTAGATTCTCCATCTAAGAGTCAGTTAATTTAGATTTAAATAGAAAAGAAATTCTTTAAAAGTTTATAGTACTTAAAAAGAGTACACAAATTTAGAAGGAAATAGAAGCTATTAGTCATAATTGACTATAAAAGGAATTAGAAATGTAATTTAAATCAGACTCTAGATTATTTCAACTTAAAATCAATTAATTCAATTCAAATAAGATTTAAATGAATTATTGAATTTGAAGTTCGTTTACTTTCCTAAGGTGACAATCTTTAAGTATTTTACCTTTCTGTGTTGTTGCCTTGGATGAGTGGATATCACATTTAACTCAACATTCTCAACCTTGGCTCTGATACCAACTGTAACGACCCCAATAATTAGATATGAGATTAATCCAAACATTGGGATGTTACCTTAGCACCCATTACTCGATTAGAAGAAAACAAATCAATTATAAATGCTAAGTGGCCAAGTCACTTTATGAGTAGTTGTTAAGTTAAAAATAAAGTTATACAATTGAATGCAATAAAAGATACATGAAAAGGAGATACATGTAGCTACAACATTGCAAGTATTTTCAATACAAGCAATTAGAATAATCCACTCATTCATCCCAAGCAGTTACAAAATAATAAACACAACATAGATTAATTAAGAGTAGGTAAAAGTAACTTAAGCAAACTCAAGCAGTTTATAATTTAATTATTACAAACCTTTTAAAAGTAAGAGTAAGCGAAAGTAAGTCACTCTCTCACTTATAATAAAATGTACGTAAACATCTTTAATTAAGTGGAAGCAAAATTATTTATAAGCTCTTTAAGCACATGGATCTGCTTTATCTGAATCAAATAGCTCTTGATCTATCATATTTTGATATTTAAATATGATAGGGCAAAGCCAAAAAAAGAAAAAATATAGTTAGACTAAATCGTGTAAGCACATTTTAAGATTGGCTACATTCTTAAGTTAATAAGATATCACAAATATAATTTACAATTATAAATTAAGCAGCGGAGCTATAAAAACTATCAAGTATGGAAAAAGGAATCAAGCATAACTATAAAGAAGACAATACAAAATAAGTGGAGTAAAAATATTCACTTGTATATAAGTCATAGCTTGCATCCAAAATTGGTAAGGGAAAGCATGCTAAAAGGCTAGAAACTACTATGTGCATTAAAGTAAATGAAATGAAAGTAGTACATGTTCAATGAAATTTATGCTAAGTAAGCAAATGAAATGCGGTGAAGTATTAAATAAAATTAAGCAACATACACTATATTTTAAATGAACTCTAACTGAGCAAAATACAATACTGGAAATAGAGAATGTAAAGCATAGAAAATAAATAAGTATCTTTGACTCTTGCTCTAAGATAAACATAGCCTAGGACTATGAAAAGTAAGCATAACTGAACAGTTATGAAGAGATCTTACAATCAATAAGATTATAAAAGAACTCTTATATTATTAGTTGAAGTTATATTTAGAAGTTATCTCATTCTGCAGGAGTACTCAACAAAATAGGACAAGGAGTTAAGCACGTCTATCTAACTAGATATTGTGGCGAGGTAGAACATTCACATTTACCCTCTCTAAAATGTGAAGTCATATTATTAGTGTTATCTTTCTTGTTCAAATTTGCCATAAGGCATTCTCCAAAATATTTTATGAAACTTTTTATTTATGCACAATGATCTTGAATGAGTGTTCAAGGAAAAAGGCTTAAAGCTAAGCAAGCATTCAACAAATTTAAATAATTGTAAACTATGTGATATTCTTTTATTATCTAAACCTTAATAATCTACTTAATAATTAGAGCTAATTAAGCTCTAAATTGACTTATAGATATTGATCATTAAGTCAATTTTAATAAAAAATAGAAGGAAGATAAGTTTAGAAAATAGTATTTTCATGTAATTAAAGTTCACCATATACTAGTCCTAAACTAGTCAAATCAAATAGATTTATAATTAAATTTTAAGGAAACTAGTAAGGAAGAATTGTGTTTATTGATTGCTAAGTTAATGAAAGTATAAGCTAAAGGACTTTACCTATTTAACTTGTAAACTAAAAAGTATTAACTCAATTCAATCATGAAGTTATTTAAGATTAATTGATATTGAATATTTGAATATAAGGAAGGAAGTATACAAATTCCTATAAGTAATAATTCATTTGTAGCTGTAGGAGTTTAGAAATCTATAGCTTATAAAAAGAAACATACAAGGGAGCTATTGTTCTCAATTTGAATTAATTGAGAACTAATCAAAAGATTTAAGACTATGGGATATGTGCTAATTATCTAAAAGATTATTTGAGCACTAGCCTTATTATGGGTTATTTTAAAGAACTTTAACTTAGCAATTGAAAGTGTTAAGCTAAATTAAATATAACAAAATTTAAGGGATTCTTAATTAAATCTTACTTACAACTAAAAAGGAAGTGATACATGTAGAATTTGAGAATGAAATTTCAATTTTAAAAATTTTAGCATGATCTCCTTTGTATTTGCTCAAAATAAACATATACAACATCAATATATAAGTCAATCCATTACATGGGATTGACTATTTCCAGTTCTAATAATTTTAATGTGAGAATAATCATATGAAACAATTTGCTAACCTAGGATTCACACATCCTAAATCGAATAATTATGAAAAATAATAACAGATGCAGTAATTAATTTAACAATATAAAGGGGGTAGCATCATTTGACTTAATATGCAAGAAGTAATGGCATTTTGGTTCAGCTTTTCAAGTGATATTAACATATAACTTAACCTGCAAAGATAACAGTATTTAGTTTAGCATTTATGTATTAAAGCAACAATAATCACTTAAACTAAAATTTGTTGTCTTACATTGCATTTGATGACATCATTTGATCTCATATGATCTTATTGATCTCACTTTAAAAATAATGGCAATAGATGTTTTCGTTAAAAAAAATTGCAGCATTTGAATCTCATAAAATAAAGGGAAGTATTGGATCTCATATGATCTATTGACCTTACATTATAAAATACGGCAGCATTTGAGCACATTTGGTCTTATATTATAAAAGACGGCAGCATTTGATCTCATTTGACCTCACATTAAAATAATGACAATAAGAAAATCCTTGAATCCTGAAGTTCAAAATTTAAATACATGTAGCACCAGTAAGTTGCTGACATAAGAGATGTGAAAATTGGCTTCCCTTATTTTATAACAATAGTTATATCTCGATGTAAATAGAGCAGATTTGTTCTATTTCTTTTTAAAAAACAAGTGAGATACTGCAAGCTGCTATAGAGGTTCGTATTTCATCATTCTAGCCCATTTGTTGACTATAGCGAAAGGCATATTATTCTTGTAAATTTTGAGCAATGTGCAGTGAGTTCACACAATCCTTGCCTTCATTTTACTGAATTACAGCAATAAATATTTTATATATTGATTTAACTCCAAAACTTAAAATAGCAACTCGAATAGCTCATGTCAGTCCTAGAATTTACAAAAATGAAACTAGCCATAGGGAAATGTGTACCTTACAGCCTGTAAATTGAGAATTATATACATAAATGAATGACAATATCATTGCAACATTTGCTTATAATAATGCATTTAATGACAGCAATTTAATCCTTACATATATATATATATATATATATATATGTATATATATATATATATATATATGTATATATATATATATATAATAATAAATTGAAGAGAAATAAAGTTATAGTTCAATTTTAGTCTACTTAATAACATTAAGTTCAGCATTCCTTTTTTTTTATAATTATTAAACCAATTGAGACAATTGCTACAACTGCTAAAGAGAATTGTTCCATTAAGTGTACGAATTGCATGGGTAATATAGAGTGAATATCATTCCCACATGTATAAGTAAACTAACTACCAAAGTAGAGCTATCCTTATGATTATTTAAGTTATGGATGTGTGCCCATAATCTAAATATCATCGATGCCTATGACTAAATAATAAGAGTGAAAGATAAAATGAATGATATGATCGAATTGGAATTGATTTAATTTAATATGATTATCATTTCAATATATGACTGTAGGTAATTATTTATCATAATCAAATAGGTTAAGTATTAACTACCAGTTCTTTTATCTCTTGATGAGAAATTAGAAATTAGATTTATCTTATCAATGGATTTCTCAAGTTTTCTTGTAACATTTGATTCCATAATCTCATGAAGGAAAACATAATAGCAATTGCATAAGGGACATGAACACCCCTAAATTGAAATAATCTTATTAGTATGTTAATTTATGATGTATACATTTGTGTATCATGACAAATCTTAATTCTCTTGCTGCATGGAGATTATCAACTCTAATCAATGAAAATATCGCTAGCATATAGAGACCATTTATGAGTAATTCCATCATTCAAATGAAGATCAAATAAGCGTAATCATTAAATCAACTCCCAACTTAGAGTATTTAGGTCATAGATAGTGCGATGAACAAAAAAAAATAATCATAGAAGTTGCCAACAAATGTGCAGTCATGTTCAAATAAAACAACACTAAACACTTAAACACATAAACTTATTACTAACAGTTAAACGGAAAACGAATTATACGCATACCAAGACTTGACATTGCCTTTTTCAAATGAAAAACAAGTGTTTGAATGAAAAATGAGGAACTGGGTGAAGTACCTTACACCTAGAACCTTTGAAATTGGGTTTAGAAAATAAATAGCAGCAGTTTTTTCCTTCTAGCCGCAGATTCCAGACTAGGACTCCAAATCAAGGGTGGCTCGCGTAACTTAACAATGTAATAAGCAATTAAACAGGATGTTCATCTCCTAACCTTAAATCTATAGTTAATCATTCCATGTAAAATTATTCTTAAGGTAAGAAGAAAGGATGCCTTAATATTTAGCTTAATATCCTCACAGAATAATCAAAAAACAATTCAGACTGAAATAAATCTACTGTGGTCGAATTCATTCAATTATAATATGCCTCTTTATTTCAAAATAGAGTCTCTGGGTTTGAAAATTTAAGGAAAGAAATTCATGGAGGTATGAAACAAATCCATATTTGTTTTCAGTATTCAGCATAAAAAAGATAAGGAGACTTGAGCAGAGATTTATTGATCTTTCACTGGAATTAAATTTACCTATCTTATTTCAATTAACGAAGGACATTAAAAATAGGTAACGAATGATAACATATCGAGAAAAGAAATGGAGAGTGAAAACATAATTTATGGCATTTCAAACTAACTGAACGATTACTGGAAGGTTTCGTTCGAGTTCTATGAAGTTCAATAAGTGAATTAGAGTCCACTATTACACCCATTAAATGATAATGTAGTAAGATATAAAAGAAGTAGAGTACCTTATTTCCTTCGATCACTGTCAGCAAAAACCTAGAGTTTGAAGAAGGCCTCTTTCTTTTGTCTCGAGCAACAGATAACTTCCTCTCACCCGCAGGAATGAATCTTTCCCCCTTTGCATTGAGAAGGTCAAGAGAAGATAAGGTCTGCGAGAGTCCAGCTGTGTCTTCGTACTCCCACTCATCTCGCTCCCATGGTGCGATCGTGTGAAAAGGAGAGGGAGGTGTACTGAAATGTATCCCTGTTGTCGAATTGTAAAAATTTAGCTGGAATTATATTACTAATAATAATTAATACAATTTAGATATTAATATTTAATTACCCTCTTAAATTTCTAAATTATAATTACCCAAACGCTCTCCACAAATCACAAAGCCTAATTATGAGGTGAGGAACCCAAAAATGAAATCAGATTTTTGATCAGAGGTATAATTAATTCACCTAAATTTTTGGGTATTTAAATAATATTAAAAATATTTGCGAAAAATTTGATGACGCCCAAACGTTTCCAAATTACCACTACTAGCTAATTTGGGTATGGTGAGTCCAATGGTGGACTCCGTTTTTGATTCTGAAGTCTAAATAAATTTGGTATTTTCAGAGTTATCAGAAAACCAATAAATTCTAGAAATTGACAAATGGTCTCCAAATCGCATGAAATTTAAGATGGAGACTCTTAACACTATTATTAGAATAATGGAAAAGATTTTGAGTCAATTAGGTTACTAATTGATGGGTAACAACACTAGAGTTGTTACACTAAGATTGAATTAAAAAGTGAATATCATCGAATTAGAATTAGATCTAAAGATAAATGAAAAAAATATCTTTCAAGGGACTCTATTAATGGTTGGTTATGCCATTTGAACTATTGAATATACTTAATACATTTCTAAGATTGATGAATACTATTCTTAAGCTATTTATAGAGAACTTTTTTGTGGTATACTTTGATGAAATATTAATATTTAGCCCAAAAAGAGTAGAACACCTTAATCATCTCAAAAAAAAATTTGAGACCTTTAGAATAGAGAAGTTAATCATTAATTTAAAAAAATTGTTTTTTTTCTTACAAACTAAGGTGATATTCTTAGGTTTTATCAATTCAACTAAAGGAATAAAACATGACATGACCAAAGTTAAGAAAACCATGGAGTGCCCATGTAAACAACCTGATGTTATCAATTATGTTAAACATAGCTTAATTAGCTTAGAACCTCTTCCATTAGTCTTTAATCATCATTAGAAGCAAACCCCGAAGTTTTGGTTTGATTTGGAGATCAATCACAATAATAAATAATTTTAGCAAATTTATTTAACTAAGATAATAAAGTAATTATTTTGACCTCCAATCAAAAATTCGATCTCATTTCTGGATTCCTAGCACCCAATATAGCTAGAGGTAAATTTTTGGTATTTTTTAGAGTCTGTTTAGCTGAATTAAGAAATTTAAAATTTGAATTTAATTAAATAATATTTATTTAAATATTCCAATGGTTCCAATGTTATTAATTATCGCCCTGAACCGTGCAGCCTGGGTCATCTGAACTGTCACACGGTATGGTGATTCAGATCATACATTGCGTACAGCCTTGGCAACTCGGTCTGGATCCAACCGTTAGATTAAAGGCCAAATCCAACAATCGGGATTCAATCCACTTAACTTATTACTTGAGATCAGATCCGGGCTACCTGATTTGATTCAACAGCCCAGATCAACATGGCACTATACCTTGTTGTCCTGAGCTGCTCTCAACTAGAGGTTGTTGGGCATCTAATACCTCTCCCTTGTTTCCATATTTTTTCTAGTGAGAAACGGATGACTCCAGCTCCGTAAAGTGATGCCAATGCTTGTAGTAGCTTTCTAGAAACCACTTCGTCACCATCCCCATCTTTAGGAACAGCCGACCTGGGCGAATTGAGCTCGAGCCCATCAGTGCTTGCGTTTGCTTTTTGGCAGAATCGTCAAAATCATCCAGTTATGTCTTCTATCCATGTGCACGAGGATAAATGCAGTTAAACAACCTAAGTGCCCAATTCAGTTTCCTTAGAACATACAAATTATATGTATGTAATCTTAACATATGATAAATTAGGTTAACGCCGCATTATGATTACAAAATCTATTGAAGTCTAAATTGTGAATAATTAGAATATCCTTATGATTTGGAACCCTGAATAAGTTAACAATCAAGATTGTACAATAAATGATGATAGGAAAAATAGATAGATAACAAGAGAGATATGATTTTCATTACACTGACTCAATTATTTACCCCATTTTTTAATCATTTTGCATAACATGAATTACATAAGCGGTGCATTTTAGAGCACACATATTTATGGATGTAGTCTAGCATCCAAGTTATATATATATATATGGCATATTCTGCAGTATTCTTAGATGCATATTCAATTGGCATACATTACGATTCAGTTCCATATTTTATTCAGCTTACAGCCTTACTTTCAGTACCGTATGTTCAACATGTTTATTTTTAATTTTTGCATTTCTCAGTTCTGTTTTAGTAATTTGATTTGCAGTTATAGCTTTGTTGTCAGTTTATACAGCTTATTTTTAGTTTTTCTTCTCATTTACTATTTTGAAGAATAATATCTCTAAATGTTAAGAAAATATTGTAAGCAGCCTAAAATATACTTAGACTCATTGTCTAACATAAGATTTCTCTTTTTTTGGCTGGGGCCCTGGCATGTGAAACTGACATATCAGGCTTAAAGCAATTTGAAGAGCCTACTTGTGAGGAGATTCATGAGCACTTGGGGGGGGGGGGGGGGGGGGGGGGAGACCGAGGAACCGCAATTGCTAGAGTGTAGATATTTTTAGTTGCTTAGATCCTTTCCTTACTTTGGGTGAGATGAGAAAATTTTCTTATTGCACATTTATTTTGGTTTGTAATAATTAACTCTGGATACACTCTTTACTTATCTTTTCTGAAATGAATATTTTACTTAGCTTATATGATGAATGATATGTATTAATGTTTAAATCTTTTGCACTTTGAAGTTATATACTATTTTATACTCATTATTATAATGTTATCACCATTTTAATCTTACTTCAGATGCATTGGCTACTTCAATAAAAACCTTCATACCGTCAATATATAGGAGTGAGTTAACTAAGACTTAAGGTAAGAACACTATACTTATCTTAGTATTGGTCCCAACTACATCAGCCTTTACTTTAGTATTTCATGGGAAGTGAGATGACTTATATAATCCTAACCAACCTAACAAGATGTGTTGAGTTGATGATGGGTTATTTGGGTTATTGCTTTGCTTCTGCTAATGTCTCAGGTTAACTAAATTATTTGTTTGTGATTAACTTGGGGCATCACAAGACAACTCCTAAACTGTTTACTAAATTAAGGAGTTTTTATGGCCTCACAACATTATATAGACAATTAATAAGAAATTTTAGTGCTGTTGTAGTTCCAATAACTGATCTACTAAAGTTAGATAAGTTGTCTTGTACCCTAACTGCTCAAAAGGTTTTAGATCAAATTAAGGTTTTAATAATAGTAGCCCTAGTTCTTAGACTTCCCAAATTTCTTAAAATAATTGAAGTGACTGCAACTGGAATTGGGATTGGAAAAGTTTTAAGTCAAGAAAATCAACCCATTATTTTATTTAGTGAGAAGTTGAATGAGCCAATGCAGTATATACTAACCTAGTACCATGGGTTATTGTAGTACTTAATACTGAATCAGTAGAAAAATTAACTCACTATTAAGCACTAAGTGGCCAAAATTCTTTTGAGATAAGAAAAAGTAATAAAAATGCAATGTATACAATTATATCTATCAATCAAACTATCTAAAGTTAAAGAAAGAAAAGGCACTTGTTACATAAAAGAAAAGCAAAAGCATATAGAGTTACAATTATTACATAATAATTTAAAATTTTGTAATAGCTCTCGTCCTCACCAGAAAAGAAAAGAAAAATGCTGAGTCTTCACAGCAGCTCCTGAAGATTAGGGTCTGCCTCAGGTCCAAGCTTCTCTCTAAGCTCCTGATCTACTATATTAGATTTTTAATATGGTAAGGCACAACTAATAAAAAAAAAATGATTAGACTTAAAAAGTCTAAGTACATCTTAGGGCTCACTAATATTATTTACTTAAGTTTAGTAGATATCATATTAGCCATTTATAATTATAATAAGAGCAATGTACAAGGCAAAGTAAGGATATTGGTACCAAAAACTGGAAAGTAAATAAGGAGTAAGAATAGTCACAATGGACTATTCTAACCTGCATAAGACATAAGAAAGAAATAAGAAAAGCAACTGCACATCTACAAAATACTAGTGTGCACATGAAGAATGAAGGAAACATGTATATGCCAAATATGAATGTATGCCAAGTAATAGTAAAAGTAAAGTAGTGTAAGGGAAATGTAAGTGAAAACTAAGTAAACACACATTGCAAAGAAGCTAAAATTAATACTGAAGTTAAAAGTAAGTAAACTAAGCATCAGTCTCATGGACTATATAACCGTAGAGCATAGTTGTAAGACTATGCTAAATCATTACAATCAATGAGATTGCGAGAAATTTATTTTAAAGTTATTTATCTTATTTAAGTTTTGTTCTATGGGCATATTACCAAATAAATGAAGAGTTAAGCACGTCTGCTTAACAAAAAGTAGCAGGATCTCCCAAAACACACACACTCCCTGTTAAGATATGTGTGGTCTCCAGATCACTCTATAGCTTGCCGTGGCTCAAATATCTACCACATAAAACCCCTATATAAAATATTTTTAATTTTTATTTATACACAATTCTTAATGAATGTCCAAAGTTATAATCTCAATACAATACATCATTCAAGGATTTTAAGATTAATTATAAACCATGTGATATCCATTGATGTTTAATTAAGTTATCTACATTAAAGATTCAGGCTAATCAAGCTTCAAATTGACTTGGAGATTATCAAACTTTATCAATTGAATGTATATATATATATATATATATATATATATATATATATATAATATTGAAAAGTAATAATTTGAAAGTATAGTCTTAAATATAGAAAATAATAAAGTTCTATTATACATATCTTACATGTATTGACTATAAGCTACTAGATTCTCTGTTCTAAGCAACTATATTTAAACTACTACTAGGATTCCTATCCCATAAGGTTTATTAGAGACTCTAATATACTTTAATTATGATCATTAGGGTAAAGGTGTTTTATGCATTATAACCTAAATAACTCACTACCTATTATCATTCCATTAAGGTTTCTAATGGTAGGGAATTCTATAATATTTCTTTCCCTTAGTCCTATTCTTCACAATGGAAATTTAAGATTAGCTAATTGGATTAAACTTCAAATGATCTCACTACACGCACTAACATTCACCTTATACATACTAAAATAGGATCAATCTTTTCTATGTCTAGGGAAAGAAGAGTATTAGGCTAGGTTAAACCTAATTTCTCAATGTGACGGCCGGGGAATCAAGTTTGAGAATTTCAAAGGAATAATTCATACTTTGAAAATATACATTAATGAAAGTAAGAAAAATAAAATATTTAAATATCCATAATTATATTTAGAGTCATCCATATGAATTACACAGTTTATAAATATTATAAAAAAAGTTTGAAATTTAAAATATCTTCATTCTGCTCACTTTTCAAAAGATACGACTTTAACTTTAAAATGTAAGAAGATCTTTTTAATTATCAAAACCTAAAAATTTTCAAATGATGCCAGTTAGGCAAGAGTACGTAGACCATTCCTACAAGAGTTACATTCTAGCATCCTATAATAAGCATAAATCAATATGAAAGTGATATGAATAAAGTTTTTGCATCACATATAAAAAAGTAAAGCACTTGCCAATGTAATTAATTATTGCCCCGTATGTTAACCTTGCATTCTAAATATAAGAAAAACATGAAATAAATTTTATCATTAGCATTTGTAACATAAAGTCGAGTCAGTATACTCCTGAGCCCAAATGGGTAAACTCATAGGCATAACCTTTAAGAAGCTTTCTTGCTACCTGTCGGTAGCTTATTCATAATTAGGAACTGATGGTGTGTCTTTTCTCATGATTTGCTTACTTCCTAAAAATGGCTAAATCCCTCCATATGACTCCCAGGGGATGCTAGCAAGCCCAATATGTACAGATTCTCAGTATTATTTTCTATCCTCCAAAGATAAACACCACAATAATATAATACATTTCATCTTTTTGTTATATACCTTATAATAATTTTCTTGCAAATTAATAAGCGGTAAGCATATTAGAAAGCTTAAGTAATATTCAAATAAAATGGCTCAAAGTAGGTATGTTAAAATAAAACTTATAAGTAGATCTGCATACCTGATTATTTTGATAAAAACACAACCAAATAAATTCATTTGATCTACCAAATAATGATTTAATTTATTAATATAATATTTTATGATTTAACATAATTTATTATTTATTAATATAATCTTAAGTTTATAAGTACTAAATTTAGTAATTTATGTTTTTAAAATAAGAAAATAATCTAAATATTTTAAAATTGATTTTTAATCATTAGTTACTAATCTAAAAGATAAAGAATAAATTTAAATTATTAAAATTTACTTAATTTGATATTGGGCCAAAATGACCAAAATGCCCCTCTAAAAGGTGCCTAAAAAATGATTTTAAGAATTAGACTTCTAAATTAAATTTGGTTAATGCCAAATATTTTTTACTATTTAATATGAAGATAGACACTAAGAACACTCAATTTGGTCAAGGATTAAGGCTAATAAACTTAAATTAATATTTAAGCTCATTAAGGGTTGATTAACAATTTTACTTAAGAAAATCTAAAATATTTGCTATATTTATTTTGCTTATTGCCTAAGGATTTCATAGAATTTAAATTTGCTAAATTCTGAGGTCTTTTGACTAAGTTATGACCAAAACAAAGTTTAGGGTTAAAAGTGTAATTTAGGAGATTTAGGAATATAGCCAAAAAGTAAATTTCTTCATTTAGTATTCAAATTGAGCAAAGTTAGTGGCTATAGTTTTATTGTAGCATGCTAATCACAATGAAACTGAGCTTGCGCAAATTGGACTTCATTTGGCTAAGTTTTAAGGCTAATGAGCTTAAAATTAATATTTAACCTCATTATTGGGTAATTTGTGAGTGATTAGTGAAATTAATTATTAAAAAATTATGTTCACTATACCAATATGCTGTCCTCTATTTTGTGAGTTATAAAAAACTTAAAATTCAAATTTTAGATAATTAATGAGTCTAATATTCACTAATCTAATATTAGAGTAATTAGGCTAAATTAAAATCTCTAATGACAAAAATTAAAATTTTCTTGCAGATTAGTATTCCTTGTCTTTTTTGAATCAAAATGGTATATTGGATTACTATATTTGGATGTAATTTGGCTAAGTTATGATATTATCAATATTCGAGGTTAAGTGAATAATTAAGCAAAAAGGTGATTAGTGAAACTAATCACCAAATATAAAAACTAATGGAATAATTTTAATCCTAACATAAGATGTGAATAAATTTAAACATTAATTTTAATAAAGAATGAACAGACAATATTCATTTTTATGGAAGCAAATCTAAAGTTTTTAAGAAAATATAAATTTTCATCTTAACATAATATGTTATTTTTCAAATCTTATTTAAATATGAGAATAAGTATAAACATTAATTTAAGTAAGAACTTGAACATATGAAACTCATATATATGTAAGATAAATTTTGCAAATGAATTTCAATCTAAAAATTAATTTAAATAACAACTTCAACATATTATATATATACTATCATCCTAATCATTAGCATGAAGATAAATATTTAAGAAAAACTCCTTATTTCTCTCAAGTTTTGACATAATTTATAACTTTCTCATGACATATGATTGATTTATTTTTACTTCATAAAATGATTTAAGTTAAATTTAAGTCATCACCCATGACTTAAAGTTTAATTTAAGCTTAATACGAAAAGGGTGAGGGATATTTTTGGAATTTATTTACTCACCTTGGGACTAAAGGGAGAATGAAGGAAGAAGATAGTTTGCTAGAGTTCCTATCACCTTGATGGGAACTTGAAGTCCTCTTGATGCTCCTTTAGTCTTTGAGAAGGCGTAGGGTGAAGTGTTCTAGCTTGAGAAAGAAGTATGAGAGAAAGAGATGGATAGGGCTTTGAATGCTTAATATAGTTATCAATGGAGTCTAAAGGAGCTGAGAAAATTGTTCAGCCCTTTTTGATTAAGTAGATTCTAAATGAAGGCACTAGTATAGATCCAATAGAGAGTATTTGATCTTGGAGAGTTTGAATGGTTAAGATCATATGGTACTCATTTTGTCATATAATAAAGAAAATATTTGTTATTATATAAATAGCATATTCCTATGGATAGAATTAACATGAAATTTTTGTGAAATTTTTGTTTAATTTGCCCAAAACTGCTAAAAATGAAAGTTTGCTCATCCTTAAAATTGATCACATAAAATTACTAAAATTTCAAATTGAGGTATCCATTAGATAGGTATTGATGAGAGGATTCAGTAGACACCAAAATTGCCCAATTTGGATAAGTGGTCGAGCCAAAATTTGTATTATAAATTTCAGATTTTTTATTTTTTATTTTTAGCTGACCCGTCTATTAACGGCGCCGTTAACAGAACCGTTACCGTCATTAACAGCAGTCACTTTCACTATAAACGGTGTCAGGCACAGATGACGGTAGCCAGAGGATCCGTCGCTTTTTTTTTAACATAATTTGATTATCCAAAATCGAATAATCAAATAAGTTCTAAGAAATCCCAAAATTTCACCTTTAGTTAATTTGGAGGTGAAAAACACAACGACAAAGTTAGATTTTGGTTTCAAAATCAATCTAATTATCCTAATTTTTGGGTATTAAAATATATTAAAATATTCGAGAAAATTTGTTGATTCCAAAAATTTCCAAAACATCATCTCTAGCTAATTTAGGGGTGATGAGCGTAATAACGAAATCAGATTTTCAATATGATATCAAAATAATTAGCACATTTTTTTTTAAGTAAATAAAATAATAAATAACCAGGAAATGACAAAAAATTGAAAAATTTTAAATAAATTACCAAAAGTTTTCTAAGAATATTCTTAGCAATTTTATGATTTTAGTTTATCAATCTTGTGAATTTAAAAATTAGAAAACTAAATTTGAAATGAAATCTGGTATTCTTTTGAACTTGAAAAGGATGTCGTCTCGATATCAACCTAAAATTTTTAAAGAAGTCTACTAGATTTATAATCACTTACTAGCAAAATAAATGAGGGTAGGCTTTCTTTATACTTGCTTCCTCTTCCCATGTAGCTTCTTCCTTACGACAATTCTTCCATTGAACCTTTATCATAGGAATAGATTTATTTCTCAATCTCCTTTCGTCTCGATCTAGAATTTCCTCTGGTTCAATCACATAACTAAGATTTGGTTGCAAATTAATATCTTCTACTTCCACTCTCATTGAAAGTTCTGATAAGTATTTCTTTAATGAGGAGATGTGAAATATGTCATACATCAGACTTAAACATGATGGAAGCTTGATTTGATATGCCACTTGGATAACTCTTTTCAAGACTTCGTAAGGTCCAATAAACCTTGGACTAAATTTCCTAGAAACTTTGAATCTTGAAACTCCTCTTAATGGATTTACTTTCAGTTATATAAAATTTCCAACAGAAAATTCTACATGACAATGATGAGCATCAAAATACTGCTTCTGCCTATCTTGAGCTGCTTTCATTTAGTGTTGAATAAACATAATTTTTTCTATTACTTGAAGAATTAGCTCTGATTTCAATATTCAATTTTCTCCAATGTTGTTCCAAGATAAAGGAGTAATACACCTTCTTCTATAAAAGGCTTCATAAGGAGCTGTTCCAATGCTTGCTTGAAAACTGTTATTATAAGAAAATTTGATTAACATAAGATGATCATCCCAACTTCCTCCAAAATCTAAGAAACCCAAGCGAAGTAGATCTTTTAAAGTTTGATTTACCCTTTTAGTTTGTCCATCAGTTTGCAGATGAAATGTTGTGCTCATACAAAGCTAGGAGCCAAGATCTTGATGAACCATTTTCCAGAACCTTAAAGTGAACCAGCTATCTCTATCAGAAATAATGGTCTTTGGAGTACCATGCAGGTTTATAATTTCTTTAAGGTAAATCTTTGCTAATTTGTCCATTGTATCTATCTGCTTGATAAGTAAAAAGTGCACTAATTTTGTAAATCTATCAACAATTACCCAAATAGAATCATTATTAGACTTTGAGCGAGGAAAACCAGTTATGAAATCCATAGAAATATCTTCCCATTTCCATTGAAGAATAGCTAGAGGTTGTAGTAATCCTCCTAGTTTTTGATACTCCACTTTTACTAGGTTACATACTTCACACTTAGATTTAAATTCAGTGATGCTTTTCTTCATTCCTGGCCACCAAAAGTGTTATTTTAAATCCTGGTACATCTTGTTATTTCCTGGATGGATAGAATATTTAGAAGGGTGGGATTCTTATAACATTTTTGATCTTAGGTCAACTTCATTAGGTATCCAATTTTTAGATCCACACTAAATGTTTTTGTTTGAATCCAAATTTAATTTTGGGTGCTTTCCTGATTGAATTGATACAGTCTAAGAGTTATACTCTTCGTTATTCCATCGAGCTTCTTTAATTTCATCAATTAATGAACATTCTATAGTCATTTGAAATAGACTAGCATTCGATGGTAACACTACTTCTAATTCGAGATCTTCCATTTTCTTAAGTAAGATAGGGTTAGGGGTTAACATATACACATGGGAAGTTGCCTGTCAACTTAGTGCATATGCTACTACATTTGCCATTCTAGGGTGATACTGAATTGATAGATCATAATCCTTAATCAACTCTAACCACCTTCGCTCCTTTAAATTTATTTTTTTTCTGAGTAAAGATGTATTTCAGACTTTGATGATCAGTAAGAACTTCACATCTTACTTCATACAAATAGTGTCTCCAGATCTTAAGTGCAAACACTATTGTAGCTAATTCCAAATCATGCACTGGATAATTTTTCTCATGAATCTTCAGTTGCCTGGAAGCAAAAACTATAGCCTTACCTTCTTGGATAAGAATGCAACCTAAACCAACCCAAGAAGCATCACTATACATTTGATAATCTTTTCCTTCAATTGGCAGCACTAGAACAGGAGCCAATGTTAAACATTCCTTTAGCTTTTGAAATGCTGATTCACAAGATGGATCCTATACGTAAGGTACACTTTTTTGTGTAAGATGAGAAAGAGGGACTGCAATTTGGGAAAAGTTATTAACAAAATTACGATAATAACTAGCTAATCCTAAGAAATTGTGAATCTCAGTTACTGAAGTAGGCTGGGGTCATTCCTGAATTGCACTAACTTTGCTTAGATCAATTGATATTCCATCTTTGCTAATTACATGCCCTAAGAAGGCTATTGATTAAAGCCAAAATTCACATTATGAGAATTTGGCATACAATTAATGTTGCCTTAATAAGCTCAAGGTAATTCTAAGATGCTATTCATGCTCCTTAGCATTTTTGGAATAAATCAATATATCATCTATCAAATGATGATAAATAAATCTAAGTAAGGCTTCATTATTCGATGCATTAGATCCATAAAATAAGATGTTAATTTAAAAGACATCACTAGAAATTCAAAATGTCCATATCATGTCCTAAAAGCAGATTTAGGAATATCCTCCTTTTTAATATAAAGTTGGTGGTAACCAGACCTTAAATCAATTTTTGAAAATATTGGGGAGCCAACTAACTGATCAAATAAATCATCAATTCTTGGTAATGAGTATTTGTTTTTAATGGTAACGATATTCAATTCTCAGTAATCGATCCATAAGCGCATACTCCCATCTTTCTTCTTAACAAACAAGACAGGAGCTCCCTATGGAAAACTACTAGGTCTAATAAACTTTTTTCAGTTAACACCTAGAGTTGATTTTTAAGTTCTTCTAATTCTTCAGGCGTCATTCTGTATGGTGCTTTGGATAAGTTCGCTCCTTGAATTAAATCAATGTTGAATTTTACTTCTCTTTGAGGTGGTAACCCTGGAAGTTCTTCTGGGAAAACATTCGCATACTCTTTTACTATAAGAGTTTTTTTTTCAAGAGGCATAGATTTAGCATCAAAATTTGAGAGTAAGGTTAAGAATATAGAGTATTTCTTTCTAATAAACATTTCAATTTTAATAGTTGGAATAAGGTTGATAACTACACTTCTTTGACCAACAAATGTTACTTTTTTAATACATATACTCTCTTTTTTGCACAATTAATTAAGGCTTCATTCTGACTCATCCAGTCCATCCTAAGAATAATATCAAAAGTGGTTATAGGGATGACAGTGAATTTAGCCTTCCAAGAAATTCCACTTATATCTAACTTACATTTACAAAAGACACTTAGCTCTAAGAAATCTCTTGATGGTAGATTAACTTTAAGTGTTGATGAAAGTTGTTCAACTAAAAATGAATATTTTTGAACCAACTTTGATGCAATAAAAGAGTGCATAGCTCCAAAATCAAAAATAACTGAATAAGGGTGTTGAAATAGTAGAATAGTACCTATAACCACATCAAGCTTATCTCTTGCCACTTCATGAGTCAAAAAAATATTCTGGCTTGGGCTGGAGGGTTACTTAAACCACTAGAGGATGCCACATTATTTCTTTTGTTTACTTGCCGCCTACCTAGAGTTTTTATCACTTCTTTATCTTGATTCGGGATCTGGTGCCCATTTATTGTATAAGTAGCATGATAGAACTTTATTAGATGATTGGCCCTCCCTCATTGATGGCATTGAACTACACCGATAAAATATTTATCTGTACTGTGTGATCTTCTACAGAACCTGCAAGTGGGATTTGCCCTAACAGTCGCTCCACCAGAGTTGCTCTAAATATTGTGAAGTCTTACTTGCAGTTTTGAAAATTATTTCTGCTTTGATGGAAAATGAGGAGGTAAGGATGGCCTCTTTGTAAACTTTGAAAAATGTTGTACTTCCTAGGCTTCCATAAGTTTTGCCTTCTCTAACAGTTGTGCAAACTCTGATATTTGAGGGGTGTCATAATATGTTGATAATTATTTCTCAGTCCATTAAAAAATAGGTGGCATCTGACGTCTTCGGTAATCACCATTTTAGATGCAAAACTTGACAGTCGAGTAAATTCTTCTACATATTCAGTCATAGTGTGGCTACTTTGATTTAAGTTTAGAAGATCATTCCTCATTGTTTGCTTAACATACTAGGGTACATATTTATTTAGAAAAGCTATGACAAAATTGGTCCATGATATATCTTCTTCTATTTTGCCTTGGAATGTGTTGATTTTGGTTGTCTTCCACCATTTCTCTGCAGCTTCTGTGAGTAAGTAGGTTGCTAAGGATACTTTTTGATCATCAGAGCTCTTGGCATAGTTGAATTCTTTTTCTATCCTTTGAATCCATTCCTTGGCTTGGTAAGGAGTTACCTTTCCGTTGAATCTTGGAGGCTGAAGCTTAAGAAATATTTGCATGTCTTTGTTTATTGCCTTTCTTTGGGCTGAAATGGGGATTGGATTTTAGAATTGTTGATTACTCATGAATTAGCTCATCATATTCATGAATTAGAGCATCTGATTTGCCCCATTAGTGTCAAAAGGATAAACTGCTTCTACGTTTGGTGAAATGATTTTGTTGTGGCTAGGAGTGTTCTGATGAATAATATCATTTTGGGATTGATTATTATTATTATTCTGATTATGGCATTCTATTACCTAAGGAATTTAATTATATTATTAATACTATTAATACTATTATGCTCTCCAACATGAAATTTAACCCCTAATTAAACTTATTATACTATAGTGTAACACCCTAGGTTGTTATCCTAGCTAAAACTAGAGTAATTAAGCTAAACCAAGGTTTTTGAATTTTGATTCCATTGGATTCAATGAGTCATTTAAACCTAAACCTAGAAATTTGATATCAATTGGAGCTAAATTGGAAAATTTGGTATTTTTTGCTATTCTTAAGCCATGAAAAATACCTAAATTATTTTGATCTCCAAATTGAAATCTGATTTCATTTTTGAATTTCTCATACCTAAATTAGCTAAGGGTGAATTTTTGGGAAATTTTGGATCTCATTTGGTCCTAAATTGAATTTAGGAATTTTTGGAATAATTGAAATTTATTTAAATGATTTTTAATTTAATTAAATTTAATTTTTATTATTAAAATCACTGTTGGGATTTGCTGCAGGGACCGCGGCAGATCCGCTGCGGGGTCCCGACAGCGGCGCGCAGTTTTGCACCCGTAGGATCCTTAGCACACATCTTAGCGCGCTTCAATCCAACGTCCCGCGCTATCGATCGGATCCAGCAGATCTCGACCATTCCGCGGTTCTGAGATCTGATCCGACGGCGCCTAATCCATCCGCCTTAAGTAAGCCGCTCGCCCGTTCGATCCGCAGATCAGATCCAACGGCCGATCCAATCCCACGCGCGACCGTTAGATGTCGGGTGATCAGGACCGTCCCGCGCCAACTAATGAACCATCAGACGGCTCTGGTGACCCCGTCACTGTCATCTTCATCCCCAGAAGGCTTCGTCCCGATAGGAAGAATCCGCAGAAATTTGCCACGTAATTCCTGTCTGCCACTCCCCGCGCCAAGTCAGCTCGACCGTTGGTACCTTCCGGTTTGAGGCCGAGCCTAGCCGACTGAGCCAGGTGGCCTGGATCTCCCCAATTCGGGAAAATTTGGGAAGTGCCCGGGCCGAGCCAAACTCCAAACCCGAGCCCCGGCCTCCATACCTAAGCCCTCCTAGAGCCTATAAGTACCCGTGGGACTTCACAGTGAGTCCCTTTACTCACTGTGAATCCCCAATTTCCCTGCAGAAGGCTGCTGGAGCTCCCCCTTCCCTCGATGATTTCCTGGCTGTTGCAGAGCTTTGAACTGCTGATAGAGGGTCCGTCTAGTGTTCAGACTCCCTGAGAAGCTTCGTCTAGTCTTCAGGAAGCTTCAGCACCCTCCAATTTCCCTCGGCAAGGCCTGTATCCCCGGTTCAAGGTACAGCTTTCCGCCATTAAAACTTATGAAGCTCCCTTTCGTTTCTGTCATCTGGATTGAGCTCTGAATGTCGTCTAAGTAGCCTTAGCCACTTAGGAAACTCCCGTGATTGTCGCCTAGGGCCAGGCTAGCTCGAGTCGATCGTATCGATCGACTGAGCTAGCCAACGAGCCAATGGCTGAGTCCAAGTAAGGACCCAGCGATTGGCTACGTCTCGGGTTAAGATAGGTTGGCGGTTCGATGCGTCTAGTCCCCCTGAGTGTGTAGGGTTCAAAATCCAGTCAAATTATGGTCCCTATGAGGAGAATTTTGCCCTCACAGGCAGCCTGAGACGTCTTGCCGAAGAAAGTCTCGGGTGAGTAAGACCCCATCGATCCAGAGGGATCCAGATGGGGGCTCTTGGTCCAATCGATGCGTCTTCCCACAGGGAACGTGTAGGGATCGATTTGAGGCCCTGCCGTCGTCGGAGCGCCGAGAATTTCAGCTTTGAAATTCGACGGGCTCGGGGCCCGTCGAGAGGTTGAAGACGAAGTCGCGGGTCCGGGTCGGGCCGGCCGCTCACCCGTGCGGTTCTAATTTTGGGCCGCGGTTAATTAATATTTATTGGAGTGTATTTATTTAATAGTTATGATTTAAATTAATTGAAACATATAGTTTTAATTTAAATAAATATTCATAATAAATTAATTGAATAACTTTAGATCCACACATCCAAATGGTATGATCCAATATACCATTTGAATCAGAAAAATTCCAGGAATCTGAATCTAAAATAAAATTCTAGATCTAATGGTTGGATTTAAAAATATTAACTGAAACTTTTTTGTTCTTAAATAAATCACATAAAATCACCTAATTATCCAAAATGTGAGTTTAAGGGCTCTGATTGCTCCTTATGACCTAAGGAACAATTCCAGACCCTTAAAATCCATTTTAGGTAATTAATTTTCTTAATCACTGCTTAATCACCCCAATTAAGGATTAGTGAACTTAACCCTAATTAAGCCTCTGAATTGAGTGAGGGTTGTTCCTAACCTTATATTAAGTCAATTAGAATCTAAGTGTAGAGTTGGATTGCCCTAAATTGCCTTAATTTCACTAATCACCCTAAGTGGCTTAATTAAGTGATTAGTGATAATTAAGATCAATTAGGTCTTCAAAACCTAAATTTTGAGTGTTTCCCACTTTACTAAGTCATGTGAAACATATTAAAATAGATTATAACCAATTTGGGTAAGTAAACCATAAAATCCCAATTTTAGCCTTAAGAGGGGAATTTTGGTCATTTTTACCAAAATGTGGATTAATGTCCCTCAAAAATTGAAAATTTCAGTAATATACTTTAAACTAAATTGGAAATGTTCTCTGAAATCTTAGAACAATAATATTATTCATATGATCCTTAAATCATCAAATCTTCATTTAATCCTTAAATAAGATGCTTAACTCTTAAGCATTCCATTTAAGGATCATTTGACCTGAAAATTGAAATATAGAAATAAGAATTGTCAATTGTATCATTAATAAACTCAGATAAGATAACTTAAGAGCTTAGTATCAAAAGATAAGGAATTGGAAAAGTTTAAGTTAAGAATCCAGCTTAAGATCTAAAAGTGATCAAACTTAGACTCTTAGATCTTAAGTAATCTAAATAGATTATTATGAGTTAATGGTTAACCTAATTTTAGAACTATTAATCCTTATAGTAATAAGCCCAATATAGCTAGATGTTGAACCTAATTGCTAAAGAAAATGCAATTGGAATCTCCTAAGCTAATATATAGTTTTAATGTCAATAGTGATCAAATCTCAGATCTTTGGATCTTAGATCTTAGACTTAGATCTTCAATTTGAATCAAACCACCTCCAATTGAAATTCTTTAATGATTGATTGTTTAATCTTTTGAAACCTTCCATGCGGGTATAGGATGATTCAATCAATAAGATAATGAAATTATCTTAAAGATTGAATATAGATCTTAGAGTCTCAAGTTCTTAACTGATTATTTTATCTTATAATTAATAGAATAGCCTTTCACTAAGATCGTAGTTCCTGAATATTTCAACTTATATGATCCTTTACCCTTGGGATTAAGTGAGAAACCTAGATCCTATTTTAGTATCACCTTGGATTAAGAATTTGAACTCAACATAGGGTTTAAGTTCTAAATCCTTAAATCTTGATTTATTTGATCAAGATTTGGGTAAGAGAGTAAAATATTCATAAAATTAGGTCATTGATTTGCTTATTTAAACCTTATAGTCGTCACATGATTTTTTAATAGAACTTGTTAAGTTCTAATATTTGACTTTAAGGATGAAAAGCTGTGATTCTACTCGATAGCTGAAAATTGAGTCTCTTGCTTACTTTGATTAGATTGCTTTGCATACCTTGGATTTTGAGCTTTAGCCCTTGAGCATAATAAGAAAGCTTAGGATGATGTATCCTAAGCTAGTATTGAATTTACATATCATTCAATTTTGTTTTGTCACAGTTAGTAGAATATGACCTAGTTTAGTCTGCCTCTTCAAAAGTAGTATTGTATAAACTAGACTCAGACCTAGCATATTTGGATGGCTAGGTTGAGGATTGACTGATTGATTGATATTGGAGGCCCTGTATGGCCTATTGGCTGGTATGGTAGTACTAGAACTTAGGCATATTACTACTTTACCTATATTGTATTGTTTTGATTTCTGGTTTGTTTTGCCACATGCTTCAGTGGCCTTATTTTCAATATTTGCTCGCTTTGCCACATGTCTCAGTGGCTTCACTTATCATATATTGCTTTGCTTTTCGCCACATGTCTTAGTGGCCTTTCTTTTCATATTAATCTGCATGTTGTATGTATATTTTATGGCTTAGATATATGTATAAATGGCATGTTTAGGATGCTAGAATTTTATTATATTCAATACTCGTGTTCTTTTATACTCAGCATGTTTTACTTCGATTATAATCATGTTATGATCATGTTTATTCAGTAGTTGCAGTTATTTTTGCTCTTAGCATTACCTTGCTTATTTTGAGTCTGTATGTTACTTTACATACATGTTGCATGCTATAAATAGATAGTTTATAGTATCCCAGTTCTTTCATAGCTTATTGCACCCCTTTACTACTGCATGTATAGTTAAATTTAAATGTGATATCCTTTAATATTCAGTTCACTTTAAATAGCCTAAAATATACTTAGACAATTGTCTAATTGTAACCTTTTTATTTTGTTGGCTGGGGCCCTGGCATTTGTGATACTGACAAATGTCAGATTCAGACTTGTTCGTGGGCAGTGTCGCTGAGGAGGAGCTAGTTCAAGAGGAGGACCTTCCAACTGCTGTCTAGCTAGCTTTGCCTTGTTATTTCAGTGAGGACGAGAGTCTTTCATTTTTTTTAGTTATTCATTTCAGTGTGTAATAATTAAACTTTCTGGATGTACTTTACTTTCTACATTGTGATGAGTTACTATATTGCATTTTCTTTTCCTACTATGTATGCTTGTGGATGTTACTCTATGTTATATTGTTTCCGCCACTTTGATATTTATATTGATGAATGTTACAGCACTTGATGACAAGTCCTTGCCTTAAGGCAAGTTGGGTTCGCCTAACTTTACTTAAGTTGGGGATTTGCCACAGTTAGAGCACCGTACTTCCTTGTTGTCCGTACGGGGGGCCCCACATATAATATTTTCAAAAATTTTATTCATGTTGTTGGCTCACATGAATTTTCCTTAGAAATTCTCAAACTTTGCTCCAATACCAATCTGTGATAGCCTGACAATCGAGTTTGAGAATTTTTAAGAAAAATTCATATTTTGAAAATATACATTCATGGAAGAAAGGAAAATAAAATATATAAATATCCATAATTATATTCAGAGCCATCCATATGAATTACATAGTTTATAATTCTTACAAAAGAAGTTTGAAATTTAAAATATCTTCATTCTGATCACTTCTCAAAAGATACGACTTTAACTTTAAAATGCAAGAAGATCTTCTTAATTATCAAAATTTGAAAATTTTCAAATGATGTCAGTTAGGCAGGAGTACGTTGACCATTCCTATAAGAGTTACATTTTAGCATCCTATAGTAGGCATAAATCAATATGAGAGTGAATGAAGAAAGTTTTTGCATCACATATAAGAAAGTAAAGCACTTGCCAATATGATTAATTGTTGCCCTATTTGTTAGCCTTGCATTTAAAATATAAGAAAAACATGAAATAAATTTTATCATAAGTATTTGTAACATAAAGTAGAGTTCGCAGACTCCTAAGCCCAAATGGGTAAACCCATGGGCATAACCTTTAAGAAGCTTTCTCGCTACCTGTCGGTAGCTTATTCATAATTAGGAACTGTTGGTGCGTCTTTCCTCTAGATTTGCCCACTTCTTAAAATGGCTAAATCCCTCTATATAATACCTAGGGGCTGCTAGCAGGCCCAATCTGTACAATTCTCAGTGTTGCTTTCTATCCTTCAAAGATAAACACCATAATAATATAATACATTTCATTTTTTGTTCCATGCCTTATGATAATTTTTTTGCAAATTAATAAGCAGTAAGCATATTAGAAAGCATAAGCAAGATTCAAATGAAAATAGCACAAAATAGGTATGCTAAAATAAAACTTATAAATAGATCTATGTACCTAACTATTTTGATAAAAACACAACCAAATGAATTCCTTTGATCTGTCAAATAATAATTTAATATTTTACAATTTAACATAATTTATTATTTATTAATAAAATCTTAGGTTTATAAGTACTAAATTTAATAATTAAGGTTCTTAAAATAAGAAAATGATCTAAATATTTTTAAATTAATTTTGAATCATTAAGTTACTAATTTAAAAGATAAAAACATATTTAAATTATTAAAATTTACTTAATTTGATATTTAGCCAAAATGATCAAAATGTTCCTCTTAAAGGTGCCTAGGAAAATAATCTTAAGAATTAAACTTCTAAATTAAAATTTTGTTAATGCCAAATGTTTTCTTACTGTCTAATATAAAGATAGACATTAAGAACACCAATTTCACCAAGGATTAAGGCTAATGAGCTTAAATTAATATTTAAGCTATTAAGAGTTAATTAACAATTTTACTTGGCAAATTTAAATTTTTACTAAATTTATGTTGCTTACTGCCTAAGGATTCTATAGAATTTAAAATTGCAAAATTCTGAGATGTTTTGACTAAGTTATGACCAAAACAAGGTTTATGGTTAAAAGTGTAATTTATGAGATTTATGAATATGACTAAAAAGCTAATTTCTGCATTTGGTGTCTAAATTGAGCAAAGTCAGTAGCTATAGTTTTCTTATAACACACGAATCACAATGAAATTGAGTTTTCTTAAATTAGACTTTGTTTGGCTAAGTTTTAAGGCTAATGAGCTTAAAATAAAGATTTAAGCTCATTAATAGGTGATTAATGAGTGATTAGTAAATTTAATTATAAAAAAATAATTTTGACTATGACACTATGTTCTCCTTTATTTTGTGAGTTATCAAAAACTTAAAATTTGAATTTTGGATAATTAATGGGTCTAATATTTATTAATCCATCTTTAGAGTAATTAGGCTAAATTAACAAATATAATGACAAAAATTAAAATTTTCTTGCAGATTAGTATTCCTTGTCTTTTTTGAATCAAAATGGTATATTGGATTACTATATTTGGATGTAATTTGGCAAAGTTATGATATTATCAATATTCGAGGTTAAGTGAATAATTAAGCAAAAAGGTGATTAGTGAAACTAATCACCAAATATAAAAACTAATGGAACAATTTTAATCCTAACATAAGATGTGAATAAATTTAAACATTAATTTTAATAAAGAATGAACAGACAATATTCATTTTTATGGAAGCAAATCTAAAGTTTTTAAGAAAATATAAATTTTTATCTTAACATAATATGTTATTTTTCAAATCTTATTTAAATATGAGAATAAGTATAAACATTAATTTAAGTAAGAACTTGAACATATGAAACTCATATATATGTAAGATAAATTTTGCAAATAAATTTAAATCTAAATATTAATTTAAATAACAACTTCAACATATTATATATATACCATCATCCTAATCATTAACATAAATATTTAAGAAAAACTCCTTATTTCTCTTAAGTCTTGACATAATTTGTAACTTTCTCATGACATATGATTGATTTATTTTTACTTCATAAAATGATTTAAATTAAATCTAAATCATCACCCATGACTTAAAGTTTAATTTAAGCTTAATACAAAATA
Source organism: Gastrodia elata (assembly GCA_016760335.1). Classification (NCBI taxonomy): domain Eukaryota; kingdom Viridiplantae; phylum Streptophyta; class Magnoliopsida; order Asparagales; family Orchidaceae; genus Gastrodia; species Gastrodia elata. Next base: position 35,681,521 of record CM028682.1, read on the forward strand.
GGGTGATGAGTATTTTTGCAATTTATTTGCTCACATTGGGACTAAAGAGAGAATGGAGGATGAAAATGGTTTGCTAGAGTTCCTATCATCTTGATAGGAACTTGAAGTCCTCTTGATGCTCCTTTAATGTTTGAGAAGGAATAGGGTGAAGTGTCCTAGCTTAAGAAGAAGTATGAGAGAAAAAGATGGAGAGGGCTTTGAGTGCTTGATGTAGTTATTAATGGAGTCTAAAGGAGGTGAAAAAAATGTGCAGCCCTTTTTAATTAAGTAGATTCCAAATGAAGGCACATGTATATATCCAATAGAGAGTATTTGATCTTGGAGAGTTTGAATAATTAAGATTGGATGGTACTTATTTTGCCATATAATGAAGAAAATAGTTGTTATTATATGAATAGCATATTCCTATGGATAGAATTAACGTGAAATTTTTGTGAAATTTTTATTTAATTTGCCCAAAAGTGCTAAAAATAAAAGTTTAATCATTCCTAAAATTGATCATATAAAAATTACCAAAATTGCTCAATTTGGATAAGTAGTCGAGCCAAAATTTGCATTTGAAAATTAAGTTTTTTTTTTTTTTAGCTGATCCGTTTATTAACGGTGTCGTTAAAAGAGCCGTTACCTTCATTAACAGCAGTTGCTTTCACTGCGAACGGCATTAGGCACAGATTCTATATGCGTTGTCTGCTTGAGCGGCAGATGACGGCAGCCATAAAAGCTGTCGCTTTTTTTTTTTAAGGTTGGGGTTTATTCTAAGGTTGGGGTTATTACAAGTATCCATTCCTAAGTTCAAATATTAAAACTCTTATTCTTAGTCATAAGGTTGGGTTTATTCTAAGCAAATCAAATGATTTTATAATTACTTAATTTCTCCCAATATAGTTCTTTAAGGTTCAGCTAAGTGTCAAATTAAATCAAGTCTTGTTGTCCTAGGGTCTAAGGAGCTAATAACACAATTATTTAATACAAACGATTTCCATTAATACATAAGAGAAGTGTCATAAAGGCTTTTTAACCAAATGATATACAAATGACACAAAATCAGTGGCTATAGATTTCCTATAGAATAAGGAGTAATAGGACAGTAAGCATGCTCAATTTAGATATTAATTAGCTAAAGTAGGGTTTAATCACCTTTAACAATAATTAAAAAGGTGATTAGTGAAATTAATTGTCAAAATATAAATTTAATGTCATATTAATATTCGTCATATTTTTCTGATCACTTTAAGATATAACATCACTATTTTTAGATTTGTGGCTAGTATGATATTAAGCATTTAACATTTGAAATTATCTAATTATTAAATCAATTTCTTCATTAATCCACTGCGCACGCGCCTTCACTCCCACGGCCGTGGACCAAAATTGCCTGCACATGTGGTGCGGGACCCCAAAGTGGATCCACACAGGGTGAGCCTGACCCGGCCAAGCCCGCACTGTGGTTCTCCCCCATCAAAGTGACAGGTGAGTCGACCTAGGGCATCAAATTGATCGGCAATCAGTGGGTCCCAGAAGGCAAGCCACATGTCAAAAAGATGGGCTCACAGATATCTAGTTGTCAGGCCCAAAAATCCCATTGAAGGATGAATATATTGCAAACCCTAGCCTCCGATCTCATGGCTAGGGTTTTAATGTTGGTCACTGTAGACCCACATTCGATCGCACCTCAATTGGGCTCGATCAAGCCAAATTGAGGATACCATATGATTGCATATCAACTAATAATGAGAAAGAAACAACTGATCCAACAATAACACAACTAAATCAATGAGAAAAAGGGGGTACCTTGATTCAAAATTAGGGTTTGAGATTCGAGAGTTCTTGGTGAGTTCGGGACGATCGTGGGATCATCACTACAGATCAGGCAGTGTCGATTGTAGTTAGAAGGTGCTGAAGATTGCTGAAAAAGAGTAATTAAGCCTTAAAGGCTCTCTACAGTGGCAGTCTTCGCTCCTGCACGTCGTGTGTGTGGATGCGCAAAGCCACGCATAGCACCTGGCGTGCCTGCGTGTGGAAGATGACCAGAGAGTCGTCTGATCAAAAGTGGTTGGTTACAAACGGCGCTGATCAAGCCCACAGTTGGATCAAACAGCGGGTCGAGCATCGTTAGCCCGACAGTTAAGCGGTTTTAATTAATTAAATATTAAAACAATTAATGTCCTTTTAATTATTTAAAATTAGATATCTAAACAAGCTCCAAAAAAATCTCAAAAATTCACCCTAATTAATTTGGGAGTGTGGAACTCAAAAATAAAGTCTAAAATTTTAATAGTATTTCAATTTAATTATCTTAATTTTTTGATTAAAAAATATATTAAAATAATAAAGATATTCAAATGAGTTCTAAATTGCCCCAATTTTTCAGTATTTGTCAAACACCATTTGGAGACTAATGAAGATGATTATAAACTGATTAGACTAATAAATATTGGCTTAAAAACTTTGGGTAGTTACAGACTTTCCCGCTTAAAAGCGGTGTCATCCTTGACACCTTAATAAATGTTATTTGAAACAAACAAAGATGTGAAAATAACATATTATAAAATTATCAATTAGGAAAACAATTTTGGAAACTTCTTCCTCATATCTTCTTTCTTTTCCCATGTGACTTCATTAGCTGTTTGATTTTGTCAATGAACTTTAATCATAGGAATGCTACAGTTTCTCAATTGCTTGAGGTCTGTTCCCAAAATTTTGATAGGTTTTACCACATAAGATAAATCTGACTATAAATTCATTACAAGAATTTGAATATGCCAATTTGAATATAGTAAGCATTTTCTCAAAGATGATACATGAAATACATTATGAACACCCACAAAATTTTCAGGTAACTTTAGATAATATGTTGATGTCCCAAATTTTGCAATTACATCAAACAGTCATACGTATCTTGGGCTTAATTTTTCAGAAACACCAAATCGCTAGATTCCCATCATTGGACTTAATTTAAGATAGAAATTTATCCCCAACTTGAAATTCTAGGGGATTATGAAAAACATCATTATTAAGTTTTTCTTTCTATCTTAAGTAGCCAACATCCTTGATTTAATTAACTGAATCTTTTTATTAGTTTCTTCATTTATTTCAAATCCAAATAATTGAACATCTCCTACCTTTGTCTAAGCTAATGGGGTATTACACCTTTTTCCATAAAGCTCTTCATAGGATGCCATGCCTATACTAGCTTGAAAACTGTTGTAGTAGGCAAATCCAATTAGAACTAGGTGCTCTTCCCAGTTCCCACCAAAATTCAACACACAAAGACGTAACAGATCTTCAAGTGCTTAATTTACTCTTTTTGTCTGCCCATCAATTTGCGGATGGAAAGCTGTGCTCATGGTCAATTTAGTATTTATATCTTGTTGAGATGCTTGCCAAAAGTGAGAAGTAAATCTACTATCTTTATCTGGCACAATTGAATTTGGTGTGCCATGAAGACGAATGATTTATTTTATATATAGCCTTGTTAATTTTTTAATTGTATCGGTCTATCGAATAGGTATGAAGTGAGCTAATTTGGTTAATCTATCAACAATGACCCAAATTATATCAGACCCTAATCTACTTTTGGGTAGACCCATAACAAAATCCATGAAAATATCTGACCATTTCCATTCAAAAATTTCTAAGGATTTTAAGAGTCCACCTGGCCTCTAATGCCTTACTTTTGCTAAGTAGCAAGAATGGAATTTAGATACAAATACTACTATATCTTTTTACATACCTATCCATCAAAAGGTCTTCATGAGATCCAGTTGCATTTTACTATTTCCAGGATGAATAATATAATTTAAATAGTATGCTTCAGATAAAATTTCTAATCAAAGGCTGTTAAGAGCCCATATTTTATTTCCTTGATAAATAGATTCATTTATCAAGTGCAATTCAGATCTTTTGCCACTTTCAATATTTGCTTTCAATTTAATGTATTTTTCATCTTCTCCCAGAGCTATAAGAGTTTTATCTTCAAGGTTGGCTCAATGCTACTTTTAGCCATCAAAGCTTTTAATTTAGCTGATCTAATAGGTTTGATCTTCATCCTTTCAAACTCTTCTACTAAAGATTTGATAATTAAAATAGAAGATAAAACTACTTTTCTGCTTAAAGCATCAACCACAATATTTGCTTTTTCTGGATGATAATGAATTTCTAAATTATAGTCACAAATAAACTCTAACCACCTTATTTGCTTATGTTTTAGCTCTTTTTGAGTAAAAATATATTTAAGACTTTGGTGATCAGTGAATATTTCACACTTCACCATATACATGTAATGTCTCTAGATTTTTAAAACAAAATTATGACTTCCATTTCTAGGTCATGGATAGGGTAGTACTTTGCATTTGGTTTTAATTGTAATATTCGGCTCTCCTGGCTGAACCTCCTCCTCTAAGTGAGGCACCTCTACTTCAACACCCGCTCCTCAAACCTATCTGAATCTGACATTATCAGTTTCATAATGCCATGGCCCCAGCCAATAAAAGAAAAAACCTTGTTATATAATTATCTAAGTATATTTTAGGCTGAATATTTTACATGTGTTATTACTGTCACCATTTTTATACTTAAACACAACAAAAATTAACTAAGCAGTAGGAGCAGTAGGCGTAATAAGAAATAGGGATAGTTATAAATATAACATTTATAGCTAAATAATAAATGAGGCAAAAGCACACCTCAACAACTAAACAAGGAGTGGGCATATACATGTATAGTATAGTAAGTAAAAGTACTGAAAGTAAAGTCTAACCCTAAACATGCTGATGATCATATGATATATGCAAATTAAATGCTAGAAATTTGAACATGGTACATATAGTAAACAGCAAAGTCTAGCATCCTATAAATATGTACAAGTGAGCAGGTAAGTAAAGAAATATAGCTGACTGAAATATGCATCAAAATACAGTACATAGTAAGCTAATACTGAAATAGATATGTAAAGACTGCCATATTAGAAAGTTGGCCATCGGACCGGTGAAATCCCCAAAGCCTTTCTGGGCTTGGGCAGACAGAAACCCCAATAGCCTTTCTGGGCTAAGGCAGACAGAATCTAGTAGCTGAACTGATGAGGTAATAAATACAAATACAGAATCTCTTAGTTATTTTACTTTATTTCTGTGGATACGTCCAGAAACAGCTGATGAGTCAAGCACATCTGCAAGACTATATGGGTTCCAAGCTTAACACACACTCCTCAATAAGTAATGTTAAGCATCCTTATTACTCCTTACCCTGTCCATTAGGGTAAATGTGCATCCGAATCTACTAAATATACTGAACCCAAAGGCAACTATTATCCTAATTATTCTAAGTTCTTATTTCATGCACAAAGTTCTCTTATATGATATGAACAAGAAATTTAAGCACAAAATACAAGGAATGCGTAGCGTCAAAAATTAAATCAAGTAAGCAATGGACTCTTCTATACATAGTGACACTGTTGTTATCTAATTTAACCATTCCAACTATTCTAAGTTACACAAGTTCAGGATCTCCAATTCCTACTATCGAGTGTAACTTAGAAGCACGGCCTTATATGTTAAAAGGATTAGAACTGATTAGGTTCTAATCTAATTCAGTCAAATACGGCTACAAGTTCAATCAATGAATCATACGTCCTAATTTAATGAGTTTATACATTCTATCTAAGATCAGATCAAGATCTACTAAACTATAGATTATAGATTAAACACCATGAGAATGGGCTTAATCACATAATCTAAAGGGATAAGACATAAGATCTAAGTTTCAGTTTAAAAGTGATCTAATGATTAAGGTAAACCCTATTAAGCAAATCAATCTTAATAGGATGAATCTCCTATCCTAAATCTAATGTTGAAAGACAAAATAATCAAAATAAGTTGTAAAATTTCTAGAAACTAATAAAACCAAAGATTTATTCATTGAATAACCCACTTATCTAATGAATGAAATCTAATATATGAGCCAATCCTAGTCTTAGGAGTAGTCCTAATGTGAAGTGAAAGATCCTGAGGAAAAAGACTTAGAGAAATTTTAGCATTTTTTAACAAATTTGACATAATAGCTGAATTTACTCACTTAGAGGTTTCTAATACAGTTTTTAATATTTATTTTATTGACTTAGAAGATAATCTAGGAGTTAAAGATACTTAACCTAAATTTTGGGCAAAATGACTGTTTTGCCCCTACTTAAGGATCCAAAAAGCTACTTTTTGATTAGGGCTCTAAATTAAAGTTTCTTAGTACCCAAATGATTCATTATTGTCTAACATGAAGATAGACAGTAAGTACGCTCAATTTGGACAAGAAACGGGTCCTATAGGTCCAAACTAAGGTTTTTGACCTAAGGGCATTTTAGTAAATTGCACTTAATGAAATCTAAATTTTTATGTAGTTTACTGTTGGTTGCTGTTCAAGGATTCCATAAAGTCTAAGAATACTAAATTCTAAGGTCTAATGAGTTAGTTATAGATATTTGAATTTATAAGGGTAAATAGATAATTTTTCTAAGTTAAGAGGGGCCAAAAAGCTAACTCTTCCATTTGGTGTCCAAATTCAGTAAACTTAGTAGATATAGCTTCCCTATAGCACACTAAGTACTATAACTGAGAGTAGACCCAAATTGGACTTCAAATGGTCAAGTTATAACCTAACTAAGATTATGGGTATTTTGGTCATTTCTTCTAATTTTTTAGGATTCAAAACCTAAATATTATTTTGGGTTATTGTTCGCACTGAAATTCTAAGTTATCTAGCAATTTGCACAATACATTCAAGGTACAAAGTAGGTTTTGAGCACTTAATAAAGATGACAAAGTCTTAATTTTTGATTTCAACGTAGAATTTTATGCAATGTTCAATTTTAACTAAACTGAGTAATTTTATGCAATGTTCAATTTTAATTAAACTGGGTTCACATTTGATATAATTCAGTCCCACTAGGGTCCTAGAAACCTTAAAATACCAAAACAGTGAAGTTTTGGCCATTTCATCCAAAACTGGGCAATTGACAAAGAAATTCTGGGCATTTTGCAATTTCAGGCGCTGCAGCACGCTGGAGCAAGAGGTAGCATTTTTCGCGTGACAGCGCGCGGTAGCGCTTTTCGCGCGGCAGCGCGCTGTAGCGCATCTAGCACTGGGGTGTGCTGCGGCTCACTGCGGCGCGCTATGGCACGCAACAGCGGTTCATTTTACAAAATTACTGCTCCATTAATTTATTTTGACATTTCCTAAAGTTTTCCGAAAATTTCCGCAGCAGCGCGCTACGGCGCGCTATAGCGGTCAATTTTGCAAAATACTATTTAAATTAATCAATTAATGGATTTATTTAATTTTTCTGAAATGCCGTTGTAGCCCGCTGCAGTGCGCTGTGGCGCGCTGCAGCGACCTATTTTACAAAATCGGGCGCTGCAGCGCCAGACGACGATTTTGCCAGGATGAAACTTGGAATGCCTACTTTCTAGCTCAAATACTCTCAATCCAGAGCATTCCATGAGCGGTGCCATATATAGATGGAAATGTCTTTCCAATACCTTCCCATCAACACCAAAATCGGCACAAACGGAGCATCCTAACTATACGAAAAATGTGAATAAATGACAGGGTATACAGAATGCAAGAAAAACAGAGCATTAAATTTAATCTCTTGGAGAGTTGTAATGTATTGCATACTTAAACATGGATGTCTAGAGATGGATTCAAGCATTGTAGCTATATAAAGAAGACAAAAGAGAGGAGTAAAGGGGTACCTTTAGCCTTGCGAAAGAAGGAGGAAGAGGGTACTCTGTTTTCTCCAAGAACTTGGAACTCCTTTTTTAGTACAACTTAGCAATGGAGGGGAGGGTGAGGGGCTCTAGATGGATAGCAAGGGAAGAGGGAAGGGTTGTGCTTCTCCTTTAAAGGAGAAGAGGAGGATGGGAGGAGGGCTAGGGTCTATAGGGAGCCATCATGAGCCTAGGAGAGGGCTCATCATGGTTGAGCATGGGGGCGCCGGCTATGGAGTGGAGGCTGACAGGAAGTAATAAAAATTTGAGGGAAATTGCAAATGAGGGACTGAATAATTACCTATTTATTTTTTTTAATTATTTAAAAACTCAAATTTTCGAAACGCACTCCGAAAATTCCCAAAAATTCACCTCTAGCTAAGTTGGAGATGAGAAATTCAACGACGAAGTCAGAATTTGATTCCGATGATTATTTAAATTATTCTATTTTCCAACGCATTTAATTATATTAAAATATTCGTGTAAATTCGATGACTTCCAAACACATCCAAATCATCACCCCTAGCTAATTTGGGGGTGACGATCGCAACGGCGAAGTGGAAATTTGATTCTGAGGTCAAAATAAATACATCAGTTTTCTAATTAATTGAATATTAAAATATTCCAAAATAATCGATTGAGCTCTAAATTGCTCCAAATCTTCAGGGTTTGGTTCTAATGACTAGACGAACTTAATGAAATGATAATTAGGATATGATTATGCTTAACTTAAGCTGGGTAACAACCTTGGGTTGTTATAAAAGGAGACATCACCAGGGAAAGGGGCAGTGAACCATTCAGGGGAAAAGAGAGGAGACAACACCAAGGAGCTGGAAGGGAAGAAAGAGCAAAGGCAAAGAGGAAAGTCCAGTGAATGCCAAGGGCAGTTCCTAGTATTCCTCTCAAACTCAACTCTGAATTTATTTTAGTTAAGAACCATAAATATGTTCAATTCCTTGCATGTATTTTCTTACTTTTCTACTATAATGGAGAGTTAAACTCCCTTTGGGGAGGGTTGGGCCATAGTCATGTGAAGAGTTTGGGATGTAAAAGGTGTTTTATGTAAATAGTTGTAATAAATTAAATGTATATGGTTTCCTACTTATAATCAAATGCTTATGAATGAATACTGGTGAGGTATGAATATTTGAGATGAAACAAAATTTACTGTTAATTGAAAAGATACTAATCCATTTAATAAGTTAAGATCTAGAGGGAATGCACATAAAGGTCCTCGCCACGAGGTAAGGTCGTCGATCGAGGATTCTCGATGTAAAATGCCTCATATTTTGAATGGAAGGATGGATTAGTAAAAATTATCATCTTGAGATCCAAAGCTCCCCAATTGGTCTAGAGCATATGTGTGAGTGTAGTTAGAGCTTAAAGCTATGTGACAAGCTCTTGAGCCTAATTGCACAACTCTATTAGCTCAATCTGAGAGGGCGACGCTTGTGAGCCAAGGGCCACCAATCAAGATCTGTGGCTCAGCAGACATTGAAGGAGGAAGAGGGAATTGTGATCACATGGATAATGTGACATAGTTCATATGATCTGATTAATCCTCTTCCTTAGTTAAACTGCATATGGTGCACATGAAACTGATTTGTGGGGATCAACGCTTGCGAGATCACAAAACTAAAATGTTATTTTTGATAACCTAGATGTAGGAGCTCTAAAATAAACTAAAAGTAATCTCACAAGAATCTATGTGCTGAGGTTGAACCCTAGTGAGTTTACCTTGTGCACTAAATTTGAACTTGCCAGAATTAGAGGACCAATCTAAGGAACATAATGTTCACTTGATTCTTTAGCATGATAATAAGTATCTAAAATTGCATAATTCAAATAGAACACATGACCTAATAATTCACATGATGACATCCCAACTCTCCCTTCTTAGTCAAATAGTATCTTCAATTTAGTTTTTGCATTGTTAAATCAGGAATCAAACAAAACCAAAAATACAACTATCTAGACATTACTGAACATATATACAACTTAGTAGCAAAACCACCATTCTCTGAGGAAGAAATTTTGGAACTTATCTTCCAATTATTACTTCAGACCACGTAAACTTGCGTACAAGCACAGACGTGCATTTTACATCTGTCAAGTTTTTGGTGCCATTATCAGGGAATGGTTACTAATTTTGTATTAAGTATAATCTACTAGTAAATAATGATTTAGATATGTCTTACTTTGCATATAATTTTTTAGTTTTTATAATTATATTTGTACTAATTGTAGTGTTAACTTAGATTTTAATTCAGATACTTGTATATTGAGACCTTAAATTGCTAAACTTTAATTTGCTGAACTGTGTTTGCTGAACTGTGTTTGCTGAACTTTATTCTACTGAGAATTTAAGAATCCTAAATTGTGCTGAATTACATTGTTGAATACTGTTTGCTGAATTTTAAACTGATTAACATTGTGTGTGTTGAAGTTCAATTTGCTGAAACATGTTACAACTAAAACTGCATTAGTGAATAGCATTGTTGAATCTGATTTTTTCTGAACTACTAAACTGAACCTGATTGTTGTGAATTGTTCTTGCTAGTAGTAATTTTAACTTGCATGAGTAGGAGAAGCCTTTCTAAAATCTTTTTCAACCCTGAAATAGAAAGAACCTATCTTAGAGCTAGGAGAGAACAAACAGTTCTAAATCAACAAAACTTGAAATGGAAAACATAGAAACAAATCTTAGAGAACTAGTAGGAGAATAAAGACTTCTAAATCAACAACAACCCATAAGGGAAAATATAGAAGTAAATCCTAGAGAATTGTTAGGGGAACAACGGGGTAGAACACTAAGAGACTATGCACTGCCTATTGTTAGAGGCATTCCCTATGCTATTATTAGACCCAACATAGAAGACAACAACTTTGAGATCAAACCCTTAACTCTTAGCATGGTTCAAAAAAACTAATTTGGGGGATTAGCCACGGAGGACCCAAATTCACATATCTCAAACTTTCTTGAGATTTATGGCGCCTTTATATTTAATGGTGTTTCTGAAGACGTCGTTAAACTCAGGCATTTCCCATTTTCCCTTAGAGATAGAGCTATGAGCTAGCTCAGCTCACTTCTGGGTGACTCGACTCGCACGTGGGATGATTTGGCTAAGAAATTCTTAGGCAAATATTTTCCTCTGATGAAGACAGCCCGATTGAGAATTGAGATCACAAACTTCAACCAATTATAGGGGGAGATGCTATTTGACGATTGGGAAAGATTCAAAGAATGCTTAAGGTGGTTCCCTCATCATGGGTTCCCTCTATGAATGCAAGTTCTAACCTTTTACAATGGTTTGAATGCACCAATGAGGACACTCATTGATACGGCCGCCGGAGGCTCTCTAAGTAGCAAAACCCAGGAAGAGGCCTATGACCTTTTAGAGGAAATGGTCAACAATGCTTAACAATGGCCCAATGAATGGCTGAATCTAGGGAAAAGAGAATTTAATCACTTAAATGAAGCCAACCATATTTCTGAACTAAAAAAATCAAATTTTCCAACTAAACCCAAGGATCGAAGGTATGCAATTCAATTCATTTCATGCTGAGAATTGCGACAGGCGAAGTGTCAATGTAGTTCTAAGCTATAGGAATAGTCAAGGTGTGGTAGAAAAGGATTAGAGCACTCCTTGAAGGAATTTAGTGCCTCCACATTTGATTTTATGAATAAAACTGATGCAAAATTAAATTGACATGAGCACACTCTACTAAGACAAGAAGAGACAGTTAAAAAAATTGAGCAAAGAATAAAAGAAATCATGAATCAATTAAATAAACAGGCCTTAGTGGGAGCATTAAGAGATCGTGAAGATGAATTAGGAAATTCCATAACCTTGAGGAGTGGCAAAAGAATTGAATAAGCTATGTTTAAAAAGGCTGAGAGAATGTCTAAGGAAATATGAGAGAAACCTAAGGAGGAGGAAAATATGAATAAGGGAGAGGATAAGGAACTAAAGAAGGTGGATCAAACACACTTAAACAAACAACCTGAATGTACTTCTAACATTCCCTATCCGCAAAGAATGGCAAGAGAGAAATTAGATATTCAATTTAACAAATTCTTAGAAACATTCAAATCTCTTCATATAAATATCCCCTTTGCTAAGGCATTAGAGAAAATGCCCAACTATGCTAAGTTCATGAAAGATATTCTCTCTAAGAAAAGAAAGATAAATGAAAAAGAAACTGTACCTCTAACTGAAGAATGTAGTGTAATACTTCAACAAAAAATCCTTCTTAAAAGGAAGGATCCGAGGAGCTTTACTATTCCTTACACTATAGGAAACCATTCATTTGAAAAGGCTCTTTGTGACCTTGGTTCTTCAATAAACTTAATTCCATTATACATATTTAAGAAATTCAAAATTAATCATTTAAAACATACCTCAGTTCTCCTTCAACTAGCTGATAGATCTGTAAAAACTCCCGTGGGAATCTTGGAAGATGTTTTTGTCAAGGTTGATAAGTTTATCTTCCCCGTTGATTCCATCATCTTAGAAATTAAGGATGAAAACCAAGAAATCCCTATAATTCTGGGTAGGCCATTCCTTGCTACCAGTAAGACTATGATAGATGTGGATAAAGGGGAACTGAGTCTTTATTGCGATGGAGAGGAGGTTAGGTTTAATATAAATAATGCAATGAAGCACCCGATTAAGCCTAATGAAGAGTGCTGGAAAATTGATTTGATCGAAGAGGTGTTAATATCAGGAGATGTAGGAGAATTAGATATGGAGGTGGATGAGGAAGTTGTAGATTTTGAGGGAGAAGATAAGGTTGAGGAACTAATTCAAGAAAGAAAGAAAATTCAGCTGTCCATTGTTGAACCTTCTAAATTGGAACTAAAACCCTTACCAAATCACCTAAAATATGTGTATCTAGGGGAAGGAACATCTCTACCTGTAATAATCTCTGCTTTGTTGAGCCCAAATCAAGAATTTCAATTGTGTAAAATTTTGAGAGAGCATTAGAGGGCAATTGGATGGAGCATTGATGATTTAAAAGGGATTAGTCTAACTTTATGCATGCACTGTATTCTCTTGGAAGATAATTCTAAGCCATCAATTGAACCTCAAAGGCATTTAAACCCAAACATAAAGAGGGTGGTTTACAAAGAAATAATCAAGCTTCTTGATGCTGAAATCATTTTTCCTATATTAGATAGCCTCTGGGTGAGCCCAATTCATGTGGTGCCCAAAAAGAGTGGGATAACTATAATTTTAAATGAGAACAACGTCTTAATCCCGACTCAGAAGGTGACTAATTGGAGAGTTTGTATTGACTATAGGAGGCTGAACAAAGCAACTATGAAGGACCATTACCCTCTCCCATTCATTGATCAAATGCTTGATAGGTTGGCAGAAATCCTTATTTTTGTTTTCTTGATGGTTATTTTGGCTATAATCAAATTTTTATAACTCTAATAGACCAAGAAAAAACTACTTTCACCTGCCCCTATGGAACATTCGCCTTTAGGAGAATGTCCTTTGGCTTATGCAATGTGATGAATCCATTATTTACCTCATATATAAAGGAATTTTCATAAAAAAATCTATATTTGAATCAGCCTACTTTGATAAATTTTGTGTAATTTCAGGGAAAACACATGATCAGCAATTTCTGGATAATTCTGGAATATTTCTGTAAATTTTAGAAGAAAATTGTTGTAGCCCGCTGCAGTAGGAGGACTTGCGGGACTCAAGCGCTATAGCGCACTGCAGCGAGAGGATTTGCAGGACTCAAGCGCTACAGTGCACCACAGTGGAAGCACTTACAGGACTTGATTGCTACAGTGCGCCACAGTGGGAGGACTTGCTAGAGTTGATCATTGCAATACGCTACAGCGGGCGCCAAAATTCTATCTTCTCAGAACATTAAATGCAGCTGAGATTTGACCTAAAATCTGGATCTTGTCTTCCAACCATTTTTTCCATACCTGCTGCTTGATATTTAATTGGGAGGAGGTGATTTGAAACAAAATAAAAGAATAAAAAAGGAAAAAGAAGTTGTCACCTCAAGCTTCACTTGGTTTGGCAATGATGGCAGAAATTCTAAATCAGTTTTTCATATTTCAAAGGGCTTAAAATGGATGTCCACCCCTCCTATAAATATAGTTCTTCAATTCAATAGAAGAGAAATAACCAAGAAAAAGAATAGGAGAAATCCAGAGAACTTCATCAAAGGAATGTTCCTAATAATCTCTAATTCTTGTCTTTGTATTTTTCTTAGTTGATCATAAAAGGGTATTTATCCATGTATGTGTTCTTCTTTATCTCAAGTGTAATGGAGAGCTAAACCCCTCATTGGGGAGGGTTGGGCCAATCCTATATGTCATGTAAGGTACTATTATGTATGAAAGTTTCTTCAAGCTTCTAATGAAAATTTGTGAAATGAACAACTTGTTAAAGAAATAAAAAAGAAACTATTTGTGGACTTAAATGTGGACCATATGACTAAGGACCTAAATGACATTAAGATTTAAAAGTCTTGTGCTCCATAGCTCACTCTTAGTTTCAAGCAGGAATCATGAGTGTATAGGAGCTTAGAACTATGTGAGGAAGTTCTTGAGCCTAGGGCATCTTGATCTATGCTCAATGAAGGTGTTGATGCATGTGAGCTAAGACCCACTAAATGAGCTCTGCAGCTCAGCATACAAGATGGGAGGAAGATAACTTGTTGAGAGCTCATGTGTGACGTGATATAGCACATTGAGCCAAACTAGTCATCTCCTTATCCGAACTGCGCATGATGCGCGTGATGTGGAATCAATGCTTATAAGATCTTAAATAAAGAAACAACTCTCATTTTTATAATCCAGAAATGAGAGGAAAACTAATGATCTAAAATCTTATGAGGGTCTTTGTGCTGAAATAGAACTGACTATGTGTTCATTTCAAGCACGAGATTTGAACTTATAAATCTTGGAGTTAAACTCTAAGGAGGACAATGTGCACTTGATTAAATTACATAAAACTAAGTACAAAAAAAATAAAAAGGGCAATGCTTGAGGAATTAGCTTACATGAGTCTCTAATATTTCATGTGGGGAAGACCCAACTCTCATCTCCTTTTATCATAGTTACTTTCTACCAGGACTTGTTGTGCTTGTTTAGGAACCTAATCAACAAAGTGCGCATAGTTTAAACATTATTGAAGGTAGATATACCTTAGTAACAAAACATCCAATTCTTTGAGGATGATAAATCTTAGAACTCACATTTAAAATTATTACTTCAGACCACGTACACTTGCATGCAAGCGCAGACGTGTATTATACGTCTGTCAAGTTTTTAGCACCATTGCAGGGGAATCGGTAATTGTTTCATATTAAGGAAAATCTATCATTAAATAGTGATTTAAGCAAACCTCTTGCATATAATTTTGATTTTTGTTTTTGTAATTAGTCATACTAACCATTAACCTTTCTTTCATTTATTTTTGTCTACTAAATCATTGAATGCTATTGCTCTATTTGTTCTTGATAGCTTAATTTCAGTCTTATATGAGTAGAAGAATTTGTACTGAATATCTCTTTGATCCAAAAATTGAGAGAACCTATTCATAAACTAGAAGAGAACAAAACATTTTACGAAATCAACAAGCTGTTATGGAAAACTTTAATGAAAATCTTGGAGAACCTTTAGGAGAACCTAGAGGAAGAATACTTAGAGACTATGCACTACCCGCTGTTATGGGAATCCCCCATGCTATTATTAGGCCTAACATTGAAGCTAATAATTTTGAAATCAAACCTTCCACATTAAGCATGATTCAAAATAACCAGTTCAATAGATTAGCCACAAAAGATCCTAACTCACATATTTCAACCTTCCTTCAAATTTGTGACACCTTCAGATTTAACTGTGTCTCTGAAGATGCAGTTAAACTGAGGCTTTTTCCATTTTTCTTAAGAGATAGAGCTAAGGGTCGGCTCAGCTCTCTCCCGAGCAATTCGATCCGTACTTGGGATGATCTTGCTAAGAAATTCTTAGCCAAATATTTCCCTCTGGTAAAAACTACTCGCTTGAGAATTGAGATAACTAACTTTAACTAGTTTGAAGGGGAGACATTGTACGATGGTTGGAATCATTTTAAGGATTGCTTAAGGCGATGCCCACATCATGGGTTTCTTTTATGGATGCAAGTTCAAACCTCTTACAATGGTTTAAACGCTCTAATAAGGACTCTCATTGATGCGGCCACCGGAGGCTCAATAAGTAGCAAAACCCAAGAAGAGGCTTATGACCTCTTAGAAGAAATGGCAAACAATACATACCAATGGCCTTCTGAATGGCTTAAAAAGGAATCAAATAAAATAAATAAATCAAATCAAATAACGGCCCTGCAAAACGAAATACATTCCTTAAACGAATGAATTGAGAAAATGAATGTTAATGTTGTTCAAGAAATTCAATATGAGTTGTGCGGGGGAAGGCACACTAGTGAAAACTGCAACTTAAATAACTCTTTCGTGCAATCGAACACCGAACAAGTTAACTAGTTAAGAAACAACAACAATATGAATAACCCCTACTCCAATACTTATTATCTTGGTTGGAAGAACCACCCAAATTTCTTCTGGAGCAATAATAACAATAATGGAAATCCTAATAGGGGAGGGTTGTCAAACCAACAAGGGTATAATCATGGGAATAATATAAATCACCACCAAACAAATTTGGAAGGAGCCTTCAACTCCTTTAAGGCTGAGACCATCCAATTTATGAGGAGAACTGAAGCAACTATAACTCGCCATGATATCTTAATCCAAGGGATTGAGGCATCCCTAAGAAATATTGAAGTCCAACTAGGGCAGATCTCCAAGCAGCTAACCACTCGGTAGCAGGGAACTCTCCCTAGTTCAACTGAAATAAATCCTTGGGAGCTGGTAAGTGTAATCAACTCTGATGGAATAGAGGGTAAGGATAAGACCAAAAGTTACAATACTGTAGAGAAGGAGTTAGAAGTAAGAAACAGAGAGAGGGGTGTTAATTGTGAAAAACTCACTGCACCCAAATGTGGAGATCCTGGAAGATTGTGCATTCCGTGTGTGATCATGGATGAAGCACTTGTAGATCCCTTGCGTGATCTTGGTGCTATAGTCAATATCATGCCCTACCATATTTATGAACAATTAAATGTAGGAGGAATGGAGTACGCCTCCATGATCTTAGAATTTGTAAATCTAGATTCTTTAACACCTCTAGGCATAAGTTCTCCCCTGTCCTATGAATAGTAAGAGACCTTAATCATGGATTTTGGATAATTAATGAATTATTTATTCACTAATTATGATTAAAGGGAGATTGGGCTAAATCAAAAAATCTAATCATTAGATCTAAAATTTAATTACAGATTATTGTTCCTTATGATTTTTTGGTCAAAATTTTATATTGGATCAAACCATTTGGATATGAATTGATTAAGTTATTCAATTAATTTAGTTTGAATATTTTGTAATTAATTAAATCATAGGCAAATTTATATATTACATTTATCATTTATTAAACAGAAGGAAAATAATTCCAAAATAAAATTAAATAGCCTGGCCTAATAATCAAACCACGTTGGACGGATCGGGGACCGACTAGGTCGGCACAGTCGCACCGCGCGGGCCTGGGCTGGCCAAACGATGCGACAATGTCGTCATC
Organism: Gastrodia elata; assembly: GCA_016760335.1. Lineage (NCBI taxonomy): Eukaryota > Viridiplantae > Streptophyta > Magnoliopsida > Asparagales > Orchidaceae > Gastrodia > Gastrodia elata. The sequence goes on from CM028682.1 coordinate 35,698,945, forward strand.
CTGATATCCCTTTTGTAGACAACTGCTAGAGGGTACCTTGGACTGCCAAATTTGCCGCCGATACTCCACGCTACGGCCATCATTCAATCGCAACACCTTTAGGGAGTTAATGCACGTTGATGGAATCTAGAAGCCATAACTAAGATGGAGTAGAATGCCATAATGCTACTCCACCAAAATGACCCCTATCACAGCATCTAAAGTTTACTATGAAGAGAAAATTCTCCTCACATAGGACACCATTTGGGCAGAGCTTGGTCCCTACACCATCCTAGTGGTTAGGCAGATCGAAGCCCCATAGCCATGGCAGTCAGGAAGGTCTTGATCGTTGGGGTGCTACTCATGGCAGATCATGGAAACAAATTGAGTATAAAATGATCTATTAGTGCAAAGTCAATCAATCAAATTGAACCTGATGATTGCTATGACTCAGCAATCACCTACAGAGGGAATCGAGCATCAATTAGGGACTTGATGCCCAAGGAATTGCCGTGACTCGCAGTGGTTCTATGGTTGACTGGTTGTACACACATAGATAGTGATTTTATTGTCTGATCTATTGACAGTCCATTCCAATGCCTCTGCTACTCATAGATGGATTGGGGTGAAGTCCTAGCATAGCATCTAAGGTGTAATTAGGCGAGAGTCGAGCTAAAATCAGCTCGACAGAAGGAAGAGTAGAGTTTGTACCTGGAACTGATGAAGTAAGACATGACAGAGAGAATTTGAGATCACTAAAGCTTTCAAAGGCTTGCAATAGCCAGCAAGGGGTTTGAACACTAAACACACACACTCTATCAGCGGTTCACAGCACTGGAAATCACCGAGATCACCGAGAACATGAGATAGAAGGATTGAAGGTTCTTAGTGAGCAAAAGGATTCACTATAGATATAAGGAAGTATTTATATGCAGTGGGGAGGTCCAGGGGTGGTCACAGAGGTTGGGAACCATGGCACAGGTTCGGCACGAGTGTGCTTCATCACTTACCTCAATTGGGGTGGGTCGGGCCTCGACCTCAGTTGGGGGTGAGTGGGAGGTGAAGGCAAGGATCGCAATGGCCTCCTTAACGTGGCACGAGAGTGGTAGACCCTCCTAGAGACGTGCCTATACGAGGAGATCTCCCTGTTGGGCGTGAGCCGAGGAAGGAGACAATCCACAATAGCGGGTGGAAGCGTAGCTATCTGATGAATCGTCAACTGGGATGGGATGGCCCTGATCTTCAGATATCTAACGATCGAGTGCGAATAGGAGATCGACTGCCATATTGTATCTAGAGATCCAATGGATGATTGGGGGTACTTAAAGTGGATGGCTAGATACCATTCAGAACCACGAAATGGTCAATATGAGATGGATCCGATCGAAAGCGCTGGTCGTTGGATCAAATTTGCAGAATCAACGGTCCTAATGGCGCTTATGGTTTGGAGGAGGCTAACTGTTGGAGGGAGAATAGATTTGCAATTATGAAATGTTATAAATCCAAAACTACAATTGAACTAATTTAAATAAAATCCAAACTAGGCCTAAATGACCTCCAAAAATTCACAAACTTTCACCCTTAGCTAATTTGGGGGTGAGAAACTCAAAAATAAAATTAGATTTTAATTTGAAAATCAAATTAGTTTTGCTAATATTCAAGATCCAAAATAGGCAAAATTGACAAAATGCTCAAATGAGCTCTGATGGATTTCAAACTTCTAGGGCTATGTTTAAATGAACCATTGAGTCTAATAAAATAAAATCAAATCTTTGTTTAGCTTAAATTAACTCGGTTTATAGCTAGGGTAACAATTAGAGTTGTTACAGGCTTTCCCACTTAAGAATGATGTCGTCATCGATATTACTCAAATGAAGAAAGTACTACGAAAATATAAAATAAGGGAATAGGAAAAGTACCTGAGTTTGCAAAGAGTTGCGGATATTTATGGCGCATATCTACTTCTTTTTCTCAAGTAGATTCTTCTAATGATCGATTTTTCCACTGAACTTTAACCATTGGAATTGAATGATTCCTTAACTGCTTTTGATCGCGAGCTAAGATTTTAACTGGTTCTTTGGCATAAGAAAGATCAAGCTGAATTTCCACTACTATAAGTTGAATAAGATGAGAAGGTTCTCTGAGACATCTTCTTAATGACCACACATGGAATAGCTGCAAAGTCATCAGGAAGATTCAACATGTAGACTGATGATCCCACCTTGGCTAGTATCTCAAAAGGTCCAACATAGCGGGGAATGAGTTTCTCTGCTATGCCAAATTTGTAGACACCTTTCATCAAACATACTTTCAGATAAGCAGAATCTCTAGCACTGAATTCTAAGAGATGGTGATAGGCATCATGATATTTTCTCTGAATATCTTAAGAAGAGTGAATTCTTTGTTGAATCAGATGAATCTTCTTATTATTTTCTCAACAAATTCAGATCCATAAAGCTGAACGCTTCCTATTTCAGACCATGCTAGAGAAGTACCATACTTTCTGCCATATAAGGCATCATAGGGAGCCATTTTAATACTAGCTTGAAAAAAGTTGTTATAGGCAAACTCCACAGACTGGATATGATCTTCCCAGGAATCGGCAAAATCGAGAATGCAGAGCCTAAGAAAATCTTCAAAAACTTGATTTACTCTTTCAGTCTGACATCTATTTGAGGATGAAAAGCTGTACTCATACCTAGGGTAGTCCCCAGATCTAAGTGCACTGCTTGCCAAAACTTAGAAGTAAACCTACTATCGATGTCAGATACTATTGACTTAAGGATATCGTGCAGCCTGATAACCTCTTTAATATAAAGCTTTGCGAGCTTTTCGACATAGTCAGTCTGATAGATAGAAATGAAACGTGATGTTTTAGTTAATCGGTCGATGATAACCCGGATTGCATCGGCACCAAACTTTGTCCGAGGCAATCCCATAACAAAATCCATTGAGATATCAAACTATTTCCATTCAGAGATTTCTAGAGGATGCAGAAGACCACCAGGCCTTTAGTTCTCATCCTTCACCAGATTGCAAGCATGACACTTAGTCATGAAATTTACTACACCCTTCTTCATATCGGGCCACCAAAAAGTTTGCTTTAAATTCTAGTACAATTTTGTACTGCCTGGATGAATATGATATCAAGAATTATGGCCTTCTACTAAAACTTTATTATGCATGGAGTTAGGAATTAACATATGATTTCTTTGATATATTACATTACTACACATCTGCAGATCCTGATGGCAACATCCTTTAATGTCAACTTTTAACTTCAAATAGTTTTTATATTTAGTTTGAGAGATGGAGACATATCTGTGAAAAGTGGGTTTCACATTGATATTAACTAAAAGCAAACTTAGCATACCACCATGTGCTGGAGAAATTTTGAGATTGCGGAACTCTTCCTCTAATGAACTTGAAGCAATTATAGTAGATAGGATAGCACGACGGCTAAGAGCATCGGCCACCACATTTGCCTTACCTAGGTGATACTAAATACTCAAATCATAATCGCTGATGAGCTCCAACCACCTTCTCTGTCGGTAGTTCAATTCTTGCTGAGAGAAGATATACTTTAGACTCTGTGATTACTGAAAATAGAACATTGAACTCCATACAAGTAATGATGCAAATCTTAAATGCAAAAAATATTGCAGCAAGTTCAAGGTCATGAACGGGGTAGTTCTTTTCGTGAGGTTTTAATTGACAAGAGGCATAAGCAATCACCTTACCCTCTTGCATTAAAACACAACCTAAACCAATTCTAGAGGCATCGGTGTATGCCTAATAGTTTAAACTTTCTTTAGGCAAAACAAGCACTGGAGCGGTAGAGAGTTCATCTTTGAGGGTTTGGAATGTTTCCTTGCATTCATGACTCCAAACAAAAGGCATGGCTTTCCGAGTAAATTTAGCTAATGGTGAGGTGATCTAAGAGAAGCCTTTGACAAACTTCCTGAAGTAACCGGCCAATCCTAAAAAGCTTCTGATATATGTAACTGACTTGGGATATACCCAATCTTGGATTGCACTTACCTTCTTCTGATCTACTCAGATACCTTGGGCATCGACTATATGACCCAAGAATGCAACATATTTTAGCCAAAATTTGCACTTGGAAAACATGGCATATAACTGATGATCGTGCAAGGATTCAAATACTATCCTCAAATAATCCTCATGATCCTTTAGAGTTCGAGAGTAAATGAGAATATCATCGATGAAGATAATAACAAACTTGTCCAAATACGGCTTAAGAACTCGCTGCATCAGTCAGGTCTATGAATATCGATGGCACATTAGTGAGTCCAAAAGACATTACAAGAAATTTAAAATGACCATAATGTGTACGAAAAGTTGTTTTCTCAACATTGACATTCTTTAGTAGCAATTAATGATATCCAAATCTTAAATCGATTTTTGAAAATATGGCAGCTCTAGATAGTTGGTCAAACATATCATCGATTTGAGGCAAAGGATATTTATTTTTATAGTGATTTTATTCAACTCACGATAATCTATACACATTCACATATATTCATCTTTCATCTTTATGAATAAAACTGACACTCCCCAATGAGACATGCTAGGCCTGATGAAGCCTTTGCTCAAGAGCTCTTACAACTGTTCTTTAAGCTTTTGCAGTTCCTTAAGCGCCATTCCATAAGGAGCTTTAGATATATGTTGGGTACCGGGAATTAGTTTAATGGAGAACACTACTTCTCTAGGTGCGGGTACTCCTGACATATCTTCAGAAAATACATCCGTGAAATCTTTCACCACCTTACAATCGGAGAGAGAAATGCCCTATTTTGCTTTACCTATCATAGTGACAAGAAAATCATCACATCCTTTACTGATTAATTTCTCAACTTTAATAGCATTTATTATTGACAGCTGAGTATAAATCCTTCCTATAAAAGTTTTGGGCTTGCCCTGAGAATGAAAAGTGACCTTCTTCTTAAGGCAATTTATCATAGTATTGTGACTACTAAGCCAATTCATTCTGAGAATGATATCAAAATTGGCTAATGGCAGGACAATTAATTTAGAATCAAACATCTAATTAGTCAACAAAATCTTGACATTGCAAAACTTATGAGCACTTAGATGGGCTCCAGATGGAAGTCTAATATTTAACAACTTACCTAATTTATAGGTATGAAGATTAAGAAGATTGACAAAATGCTCAAAGATGAACAAATAACTAACCCTAGTGTTAAATAACGCATTATAGGGTTGGTCATTAAAATACGGCATGCCTAAAAATTATTTATACAAATTGCATTAACTAATTGCAATATTTAAAGTGCAAGAAATTTAATTCAGAGAGGTTCAAAAATGTGTACCTGAAACCATGTTGTTATCCTCTGCAGCTTCCAGCAGTGTTAAAGTATATACCAGTGCAGAACCAGCAAGATGATTATTCATCTGCTTTTTAAATTTGGGCTGGAACTTTTGAGCAGTAGGTTGCTCTTGTGTTGGTTCAAAAGTGGGGGCTGGCATTATTTCCAATCTTGGATCTCTCTTGTTTAAAGGTGTTGCTCTGAAGACTTGGTTCCTTTGCAAATGATTTATATGAACACCATTCACTGTTTCTATGTGCGTGTAGAGATAGAATAGATGTCCTGGATGACCACAAGTGTAGCATTTATGGCCAAAGTGGTAACACTTGCCATAGGTATGAGGCCAATTACAGCCGTCAATAGGTTCAGCATGAGGTGCATCTTCATGTTGATAGACCTTAGCAGATTGAGGTATGTGCCTCTTAAAGGCTTCATGACAGCTTGGAACTGCATGAATCTTATGCTTAAGATCCCTTTCTAATTGGTGGTGCTGCACCACTCTTGATGTTTCCACAAGCTCAGAGAAGCTAGAAAGAAAAAATGGGACAATGTCATCTTTGAGTGTATCATGCAATCCACTTTGGAACCGATGGCACCATACAGATTTAGATCAAACAAGTTCTATGATAAAATGAGTCAGCCTTTGAAACTCCATCTCATAGTCTGAGATAGAATGACATCCTTGTTTTAGCCTTAAAATTGTATCTTTAATAGTATTTTGTGTAGACTGAGGGATAAAGTCAGATTTGAAGGCATCCACGAACTCATCCCACAAAATATCCTCAATGTCGTAGTTGACGAATTAGATCTTCCGAATGTTATCCCACCATTACTTGGCTTCCTCATGGAATAGATGTGAAGTGAGACGGATTGCTTCAGAGTTTGGGCACTTTAGACTAATCAAGTTTTTTTCCAACCCTCTTCATCCAACTGGCTGTATCAATAGGGGATCAATTTCCACTAAAGGTAGAAGGTCTCAGTCTCAGGAAACTATGGAGAAGACCATTAGCAAAATGATGGGAGGAGAGAGATGTATGTTGGGCAGAAATAGCTGGTGCAGGAATATTAGTTGTTGCTAGTGAGGGGTGAATAGAAATTAGTGCTTGGATAGCCAAAGCATATTGGGTTTGGTTTTCCAGCATTGCTGCTATCATTCCTCAAAAATGGGCTACTTCATTAGATTGGCTACTAGAAGCTATAACAGACTTAATATGTGTAGTTGTTTGAGGTGATCTGGGGTTCATCCTGATTTAACAAGACAACTTGATTTTAGAATAATATCGATTTTGACATTCCATTGACAACCATAAAAATTCATTACTTGGGAATGAAGATTCACATATGATGAAAAGAAAATGGGAAATTCATATAGTTACTGAAATTATAAGATAATGAAGGATCACAATCACACTAACTAAACTAGCACTAGTGTTCATTAATGTACTCAGTACAGAAAGCAAGATGGAAGTCCTTGAACATTACAGCACGATGCTTCTTCTTGCACTTTCTCTTGAGCTTCCTACTAGTGACGCCCCACCAATCTCCCACAAAGTTTAGAAGTTGATAGGTCATGATATCAATGCGGATGGAATCAGGACACTTAATATGGTTTAGAATTGACTCTACACAGCTTAACCATTCTCTTTCAAGGATCAGGAAGTCAAGTCCTCTGAATACAAGTTGTTGAAGAAGTTTGTCCAAAACTAGGACTTCTTGAGCAGATACTCCAGCAATAGATCTCCTACTTTCTCATCCCTGTTTGTAAATGAGCTCCCAAACAATATCAAATGTAACAATGTAGTAGTCCAACTCTGATCTTTCACACTAAATCTTATTCTATCAGAAGAATTTATATGTTTCTTTTTAGCTACTTTGAGAGTGATTTAATTATCTTGAATGGATATTTTCAATCTACACTTTCATAGAGTTACTGAGAGTATTGTGCTATGGATGTTATATTTTGATGACTAAAATTTTCAGAAGAATGGTCCATTAGGTAGAAATGAATGTAAACCCCAAGCTAACACCTTATAGTGTTCTTTGATACCAACTGTGGGGCCCCGTACCCTTTGTGGTCATGCTAATACTGAGATTAACATAATTAGGGTGAATACGGTCTCTAACTGTGGCAAGCCTTCCAACTAAAGTCGAGTCAGGTATAAACCAAGCCTGCCTTAATTAGAAGATCACTTGAAACTGAAGATCATGCATCAAAATATCAAAGTAGCAAAAGCAAGTAAGAATAACATTCACATCACACCATAACAAAGAAAGTAGAAATCTAACTCATCCTCACATCTAAAAAACAAATCTAACTAAGCTAAAGTACTAGGAAAGTCCTTCTCCTGGCCAAGCTCCTCTCCAAAAGCAACCATGACGAACAGCTCTGAGTCGGGCATTATCGGTATGACAATGCCAGGGCCCTAGCCAAGAAACAAAAAAGTTACTGTTTGACAAATTGTTTAAGCACATTTTAGGCTAATTTAAATGAAACTAAGCATTTAAGATATCACAATTTTTACTAAGTATGTATGTAATTAAGGTGCAACATGCCACAAGAAACAGGATAACTATAAATTAACATATATAACTAAACAAAGAAAAGTATGTAAATTAACATACCTTAACCAGAAGCTGTAACAAGATTAGGCAGTAAATATATAAATAATTAAAAAGAATATTAAAAGTAAACTCATCCTAACATGCTTATGATCATATGGATACGTACTGATTTTCATAAAAAAAATCTGAACTGAAGCATAAGAAAACCGAAATAAGACTAGCATCCTAGATATGCAAGTACTGAATAAAATATTGAACTGAAAGTACTGAACCGTAATGAACTATAAATTTGTACAAAAAATAGTAAAAATGCAAGAAAACATATGGATAAATAAGCCACTGAACAAGAATTGAATTGAAAAATAGAAGTATACCTAAAGTAGTACTTTCATAATAGAAATGGGCCAAAATAGGGCAATTGAATAGAAAGTTCAACATGTATCACCCTAGGCATCTTCAAAGTTAGGTCTGAGTTAAGCTTATAGAATCAGACATGTATCCCCCTAGCCAAGCATAGAGTTAAGTTTGAGTCTAATCAGTATCAAAAGAACTGAACTAAAGAGGCATACTAAGTTAGAACACACTCTATTGTACTAAGAACTGAATGAACTGAATGAAGTTAAATCATATTTATTCAATTTCAAATCTAACATGGGATACTTATCAAGTATCCTTTGCCCAAGAAAAAAGGCTCAAACACAAGGTGTGCGAAGCTACAATAGTCCAAGTAAGCAAGAGACTCAATTAAATTATGTGATATCTATTATTGTTTAATTTAATTTATTCTATCTATTCTAAGCTAGTATAAGCTTAAGATCTCCAATATCAAACTATTCTGTAAAATCACATATTTACAACCTTAAAGTTAACATTAGAACTTAACCATTATAATTCATAATCAGAAGTGATGACTATAAGGTTAAGTAAATAAATCAACCACTTAATTTATTATATTTTAATAACTTAAACACAATCCTGATTATGCTAATCAAGATTAAGGATTATGAATTTAAACTCCAATTTTGGGTTTAACCCTAAATCCAACGTACTAATCTTCTAAGGATCTAAAGGTTCAAACCCACCCTTACTCTTACGATAAAGAATCTTAGATGCTGAAAGATTAAGAAACTATGATCTTAAAGAAAGGCTAAATATATAATTACAAGACAAAATAATCAATTAAGAACTTAAGAATATAAGATCTAAGTTCAATTTATAGAATAATCACAATATTCTATAAGTTGAATCAACATAAACCCACAAAAGGATTTAAAAGGATTAAATTAAATAAGTATTTCAAGAATAAGGTGGTATAATTCAAATAGATTACTATAGATAATTACGAATTATCTAAGATCTAAGTATTAGGTTTAATCACTTAAGACTTCAGATTGAATTCAGACTTAGGGTTTTCATTAAGACATTCTTTTAAAAATAATTATTATGATTAGTTTTGATAAGGCACTTAAGACTAGTTTCATAAGATTAAATTTTATTATTCAAAACTAAGATAATTTTAAGATCTTCATGTTTTACTTAAGAGAATTATACAAAGAAATAAGCTTTAAACACTTTAGATAATTCAACTAGGTTTAAGAGATAAATGAATGATCTTAATATATTATATTACTGATTAAAAGCATAATAATGACATTTTTATGGTTTAAGGGTTCTTAAACAAACTTTTGGTCATAATGACCAAAATACCCTTTCTAAATGCCAAAATTGGGATTTTAAGATTTAAGCATCAAATTTGACTTTAATCATTTCTAATATGCTTAGTATACACTAATAAGAGAAATGAGGCACTTAAATTTAAGTTTGAACTTAAGACTATATTAACTAGCACAAATTACTTTTTAAGGCAAAGAAAGGTGATTAGGGAAATTAAGGTTTAATATGGGAATATAAACACATAGACAAGTTCTAATACACTTATGAAGATAATAAGAACTTAGTTTACCAAAATTAGAGGATTAATTAAGTCATTAATCATAAATCAAGATTTAGGGTGATTAAGAGATGATTAACAAATTTAGAACTCCTAAATTATTTTTAAAGGCCTAATTAAGTTCACCTCTGTTCTATGAACAATCAAGGACTTTAATCATGGATTTTGGTTATTCACTAAATCATATTAGATAGAGATTAGGCTAAATTAGAAAATCTAATGATTGGATTTAAAATTTTATTACCAATTATTGTTCCTTATATGATTTTTTGGTCAAAATGGTATATTAGATCATATCTTTTGGATAAGAATTGATTAAGTTATTCAACTTATTTAGTTTGAATGTTTTAAATTAATTAAATCATAGGCAAATTAATATATTATATTTATCATTTATTAAACAAAAGGAAAATAATTCCAAAATAAAATTAAATACCCCAACCTGATAATCAAAATGCTCGGGTTGGATCGGGGCTAGACTGGGTCGGCACAATCACACCACGTGGACCTGGGTTGGCCCGGCCATATGCGACAGTGTCATTGTCCTGATACCTCTTTCATAGACAACCGCTAGAGGGCACCTTGGACCACCAAATTAGCCACCGATACTCTACACTACGACTAGTATTTATTGTCACACCTTCGAGTCAAGATGCGTCAATGGAACTTATAGGCCATAACTGAGATGGAGTAGAATACCAGAAGTCTACTTCACCAAAACGGCCCTATCACAACATCTATGAATTACTGAGACTAGAAAATTCTCCTCACATAGGCCATCATTTGGCCAGAGCTCGATCCCTACACCATCCTGGTGGTGAGGTGGATCAAAGCCCCATAGCAATGGCGGTCAAGAAGTTCCAGATTGTTGGGTGCTACTCATGGCAGATCACAGGCACGAGTTGATTCTAATATGATCTATTCGAGCTGGGTTCACTTAGCAAACCTATCGAGAAAATCAGGAATGTTGGAAAGTCTCAAATAATCTTCAAATTACATGAAATTTGAGGGTGGAGACTCTTGATACTATTATAAGATCATTATAAAATGAATGGAGATGATTATGTTATTAAATAATGGCTAACAACACTAGGGTTGTTACACCTAAACTTACAACACCCTAATTTTGGGAATTTAATATTATTTATATTCAATGGTCAAAAACACACATTTTCCATTTAATGTCCAAATCAAGTAAACATTGGATTCAGTACCTTATGACACACATTTTCCATTCATTTTCCATTCTAATCATTCTACCTTATGACATATAAAAATATTAGATGACATTTTAAATAGGAAAAAACCTTGAATAACTTACTCCTGGTTTAGTGCTAATAAACTAACCTAGAGCCTCAACATAGAAACATATTGATCTTCTATGGTCCTAATGCTCGATTTAGTACTTAAAGATTGTAGAAGTCTTAAACTCTAATGTGGATTGGACTAGTTAACTCCTTATGTAGTAAGAATCATTAATGAAACTCTTAAATTGTTATATTGAACTTAACCTAGTACCTTACCTTCCTTAAGTATAAGCTTGACCCTAGCCACCTTATTAAGTAGTTTAAATACTGTAGTGAGCCTAATTATTTAACTAAACTTTAGGACTCCAAGTACCATGGTGTAAGACTAGGAGCTAGTGGTTAGAGAATCTCCACTTAAGCTCCCTATTAAAAATATTATATTAGATCATAATTAACCAGCATGTTTAATTATTAATAAGGATCTCCCAATCATAAGGATCCTTAATGAACTTAAGGTTAGAAGAACTCCTATGCTAATCTTCTAGCAAGAACACTAGTACTAAGCTAAGTCAAGTAACTCAATGAATTTAGGAAGTTAGTAATAACTTAAATTTGTAAGTTCAACTTAGATTAATACTTACACCATTACTGTTATTTAGATAACTTAAACTGAATCCTAACTTGTAGGATTGCAAAATATAAATAATACGTAGATCAAGTGAACTACTTAGAATATGTAACAATCCTAGTTGTTACTATAGCTAAGTTCAAATTAATTAAGCTAAACTAAGACCTAATTTTGATTTCATTAGACTCAATGGGTCATTAAAACCTAACCATAGGAGTTTGAAATTAATCAGAGATAAATTAAGAATATTTGTATTTTTGGTTATTTTGAAGCCCTGAAAAATACCTAAATTAAATTAATCTCCAAATTAAAATATAATCTCATTTTTTAATTCCTCACATCTCAATTAGCTAAGGATAAATTTTTGAGAATTTTTGGAGCTCATTTAAGCCTTAATTGGATTTAGAATTAATTAGAGTTTATTATATTAATTAATTGACTTTTTATTATTTAAATTATATTATTTAATTAAAATAAAATATCAGCAGAATTTGCTATCATGATCACGGCAGATCCGCTGTGGGGTCCTGACAGTAGCTCAGCTATGCTAGCCACTGGATGCTCTAGCACGCATCCTGGCACTCATAATCCAACGGCCCGTATCATCCACATCGCGAACTAATCCCACCTACTCGATCGGCATCTCTCATCCAATGTGCGGTATTTAATCAGCATTTCTGTTAATTGGAAGCCACATCAAGTTGTCCATCATCAACGGCTTCGCAATTAGATGGCTGCTGGGATCTCCTCCCTGTTCATCTTCGTCCCTGTGAGATCCCAGCCCGACAGAGTAGATTTGCCCGTACCTACCATGTAAACCTTGTCTACCACTACCCTTCCATGTCACCTAGGCCGTTGGGGATTTCCCATTTCTGGCAAAGCCCCCGGGCGACCCTGAGGCTGGGAGTAACCCCCTTTAAAGGGTGGGCTGTCGAGACAGCTTGGGTCGAACCAGTGCCATGGCTCCTAACCTAAACAACCACCCTGGACCTTCTCTAGTCCTTTAAATACCCCCATCAATGCCTCAGTGAGCTCCTTTGCTCACTGTGATCCTCTGATTTCTCGGCAAAGGTTTTGGAGTTCTCGGCGAATCCCGACGCCCCGTAATCGCAAACTGCTGATTGAGGGTGTGGTCTGGCATTCATACCCCTCTTGCAATACCTCTACAACTGCCTAGATGATTCAAAGCTCCCCCCTGCATCCTGGTCGCAGCCATTCTTGAACTCCAGGTGAAGCCTCTGACCTTATTCCTCTGTCGAGCTGGTTTCAGCTCGACTCGCTTTCAATCGAGCCCAAGATGCTGTGTTAGGACCTCACCCTCAACCATCTTTAGGTAGTTGAGGACCTAGGAGCAGCTGGCAGTGGACCAGATGGCAAATTTGTAGTCTGAGTGTGCACTGCCAGTCGGCCTCTAGTTCGTTCAATCACAGTATTTCCTTCCAGCTAGTAGCTCCCAATTTGTGATGGAACCTCTCTGCCAGTGAGTATAGACGCATATCGATGGTTGGGTCATATCAGATCGATCAATTCGATTTAAATTGATCGACCCATCATTGACTCTCATTCGCATTTCACCCCGAGTAGCACTTCAGCGATCTAGACCTTCCCGGGACCTCGTGGCTCACCCAATTGTTTCCCCTTCGATCCCTGAATGTGTAGGGTTAGACCTTAGCTCATGATGTTGATGCTGTAAGGAGAATTGACTCTTCCCAAATGTGCCTTAGAAGATGCCTCGGTCAAGTAGCACCCCGACGATCTAGTGCATCCCAGATGGGGATTTTTAGTCCAATCGACGCATCTAAAGTCATGGATGGTGCAGCCATCGAGATCATGGCATGGCTTGGCTTGTGCGTGGTGAATTGCTTATCGAAACCAAACCCTAGAAGGTTGGGTATCGAGTGTGGCTGCAGGATGATCCACAGTAGCGGGCCGATTCAGGCCCCGACCCGCACAGTTTGAGTTTGGGCCACGATTAAATAAATGAATATATGGATTTAAATTCCTTAAGTTAATTATTGGATAAATACCTAACCTATAGTTCTGATTTAAATAAAAATGCAAAATAAATTATTTAAATAACTTTGGCTATACTTATCCAAATTGTATGATCCAATATACCATTTTAATCAGAAAAATATAAAGAATAATAATATAAAATAAAATCAAAGATCTAATAGTTAAATTTAAAATAATTGCCTAATCTTTCTCTGTTCTTATTTAAATCATATTAAATTTATTTAATATCCAAAAATGTTGATTAAGGCCTCTGATTGCTCATGAGACCATATAGAACCTATGTAGACCATTAAAAGTAATTTAGAATTATTAAATTTGCTAATCACCCCCTAATTTCCCTAAAATGATATTAGTGAATTAAGCCTTGAATTAGTCTCTGACTTTGATTAATATAGTTCCTAATGTCTTCTTAAGTATGTTAGTACCTATAATTGACTTTAGATCATCTCAATATGCCCTAAATTCCATAATCACCTTATTTGGCTAAAAAATGTGATTAGTGCTAATTAGGCTAATTAGGTTACCAAAACCTAAAATAACTGTGTATCCTACTTCATTAACTATCATGGAACTCATTAAAATAGAATTGAATCAATTTAGATGATTAAATCTTAAAATCTCATTTTTAGCCTTAAGAGGGGTATTTTGGTAATTTTGACCAAAATATATTTAAGTACCCTTAAACCTTAGAATTCTCAATTAAAGTAATAATAATCAGTAATGTAATGTATTAATATCAATTGCTAAATGGTATTATCTCTTGAATGAATCTTAGTGTTTAAATCTTAAAAATCCTTAAGTAAGCTCTTAAGATCTTAAGTGATCTTAAGACCCCTTCATAAAAGACTTAGCTTAAATTAAAACTATTGTTAAAGTTTCTAATCCTAGCTATTCTACCAACGCTTGTTCATGAATTATAGTCTCAATGAAAGTATAAGCAAAAGCTTTAAAGAACCATAAACTTAGACTTATTAGTTTAGATCTAAGTGACCAGAACTTCATATCTTAGATCTCAGATCTTAGACTTTAGACTTTAGATCTTCTAATTGGATTGAATTACCTTCATTTGGAATTCCTTACTTGATTAACTGTTTAATCCTTTTGAAACTTTCCTTGTGGGTGTAGGATTAATTCAATCTATATAATAATATAATTATCCTAAAGATTGAATATATACCTTAGATTCTTAGTTCTTAATTGATTATTTTATCTTATAACCAGTAGAGTGACCTTTCATTAAGATCATAATTCCTAAATCCTTCAGCTTATAAGGTATCGCTCATTTAGATTATTTTGAGTGTGAACCCTAGATCCTTATTAGGATACTATCTTGGATTCATGATTTGAACACCAAGATGGAGTTTAAGTCCAGAATCCTTAATCTTAATTTACTTAATCAAGATTTGGGTTAAGAGAGGAAAATAATAATAATTAAGTCATTAATTTATTTATTTTAATCTTTATAATCATCATAAATTAGAACTTGTTAAGTTCTAATGTTAACAATAAGGTCGTGAATCTAGGATTATACTCGATTGCTGGATATTGGAGATCCTAAACTTGTTTCTTCTCAGAATAGCTAGTTGAATAAATTAGATAACAATAGATATCACATAAGTCTAAATTGAGTCTCTTGCTTACTTGACTTGATTGCTTTGCACACCTTGAATATTGAGCCTTGTTCCTTGAGCATGATAGGTAAACTTATGATATGGAAGATACATCCTAAGTTAGTATTTGAAAAGTATAGCAATCATTTAGTTCTTTTAGTGCTTTCAGTTAGTAGAATATGTCTTAGCTTAGTCTGCATCTTCAGTTCTAGTTTTGCTATAGAATAAACTTGGACCTAGCTGTGCGGATGTCTAGGATGGATACATGTCTTATTGTATAAGTTCAACTCGGACCTAGCTCTGCGGATGCCTAGGATGGATACATGTTGAACTTTCAATTTAGAGGTTCAGTATGGCTCGTTTCTATTATGGCAGTACTATGTCTTAGGCTTATTCCTACTTCAGTTCAGTTTTCAGTATTTGTTTTGCTTTACCACATGCTTCAGTGGCCTTTCTCTTAGTGCTAGACTTACTTTGCCACATGTCTCAGTAGCTTTAGTTTTGCTCATTCATGTACTTAGTTTACTTTTGTCATATGCCTCAGTGGCCTTTTTCATATTAATTTTCATGCTTGTATAAATACTCTTATTGTTTAGTATTAAATATTGGCATGTTTAGGATGCTAGAATTGTATGTTATTTCAGCACTTGTGTTCTTTATATACTTATCATGTATCCATATGATCATAAGTATATTAGGATCAGATTTTTTTTAGTAGTTGCAGTTATTTTGCTTTTAGCCTCACCTTATTTAATTGTTATTTTGTATGTTATTTTTACATACTTGTTGATTAGCTATAAATGATTAGTTTATGGCTATCCCGTTCTTTGTAGCTTGTAGCACCTTATAATGCTTGCATGTTTAAAACCTTTAAATATGATATCTTGATTATTCAGTTCACTTAAATAGCCTAAAATATACTAGACAATTGTATAAATATAACCTTTTTATTTTGTTGGCTGGGGCCCTGGCATTTGTGATACTGCAGATTTGGAGCTGTTCGTAGGTAGTACTGCAGGAGAGGAGACGGTGCAGGAGGAGGATCTTCCTACTACTATTTAGTTATATTTACTTTCTTGCAGTGAGGTTTTAAGATATCTTTACTTTCATTTAATTCAATGTATAATAATTAAACTCTAGATGTATTTACTTTTCTGCATTTAATCTAAGTTACTATTTCTTTTACTCTCTTATACTATATTGTGATATGGATGTTATATTATACTATTTCTTGCTTCTGTCACTTTAATTTGTATTGATGTATTTTTACCAATTCCAGGTGACAAGTCATTGGCTTAAGGCAGGTTGGATCCTACCTGGCTTTACTTAAGTTAGGGATTTGCCACAGCTGGAGCACCATACTCCCTGCGATTATGCTAATATCAATATTAGCATCACCACGGGAAAGTACGGGGCCCCACAAAATACTATTAAGTAATCTTTAATATAGTAGTTGGGTCTAAAAGAGGACTTGTAGAATGATTAGAATGGAAACATTTTAGGAGAACTAGTGCCTTCCACTTGAATCTTATAAATAACATGAGTGACAAAGTGCAACCTATTTAGAATTATATGAGTAGTCATAACATACTAGTGTAGAACTTAGAGATTGAACAAAGTAGTTAAGTGCAACCTTCTTAATGAAGTATAGTTAGTCAATTTACTATGAGTTTGATGCTTAGGATCTCTTAGAAAGATTAAATGACTATGTTAAGACTAAAAGAGAACTTAGATAATAAGAAGGATATAACCTTAAGAGTTTGAGCATCTAAGTCAGAGCTAAGAGACTTAGAATTCTTTAAGTGAAAATCATCAATATAAAAATTAGACTTACTGTCCTTAACAATTAGATTTAGAATCCTTTAGAATGCTTAGTGAAGGCTAGATGTTTCCTTATGTGTTAAGAGACTTATAAACCTTAAGTGCTAAGTAATGAAATGTTAGAATCTAAAAGACTTGGAAACCTCTATGACTTTAAGAAGAGAAACTAAATTATTATATTAGAAACTCAATGTGAGCTTAAACTAGAAAATAATAACCTAAGTAATAATAACCCTTAAGTCTTACTATATTGGACTCATGATCTTATAAAATTGTTAGGTCTATAAATAGACTAGAATTAGTGGCATACTTAAGAGAATATAACTTAAGTGCTCAGATAGAGCAACCTTTATAAGCATATAACTTTAAGATGTTAGTAAGATATAATAATTATAGAATATAGTTAACTTAAATGTATAATTGTGATAGTTATTAGAAGCCCTTCAATCTAAGTAATAGATGCTAGATTAAGGGTTAAGGAATTCTGAACCTAGACCATTAAGTATCCTAAGTTTTAGGAATCTAGAGATCACATAAGTATAGTAATGGGACCTTTAGTATGTACTTAGAACGTCCCTAATAAATCTAAGATTAATAGTAAAATAAGTGAATGAAAACAAACACTTTTTTGTTATAAATGTATACTTTGATATATTTCCATTGCTTTTTCAGGATACAATTGAGCAAAGTAAAATTAGGCCTATATAAAAATTCTGGAAAAGAACCGCCCCGACGCTCCATGGCGCGCCGCAATGGGCAAAAACCCAAAAGCTTGGCGCTATCATGCACCGCGGCGACCACAAACTCTAGAGCTTGGCGCTATCGCATGCCACAATGGGCATTAACCCGAGAGATCAACGCTATCGCGCTCCACAATGGGCACAAAACTAAGAGCTCGTCGCTACAGTGCGCCCAAGCGGTCACAAGCAGAGAACTCAGTGCTATCGCACACCGCAGCAGACATAAGATTGAGAGCTCGGTACTTCAGCATGCCAAAATGGGCACAAGACAGAGAGCTCAGCGCTATCGTGCACCGCAGTGAAAATTCACTTAGCAAAGATTCTAAAGCAAAACCGCTGCAGTGCGCCATAGCACCCACCATAAAACTGCTTTGGAATAGGCATCCAAATTAGCATTGGGGAGAGAAATAGACTTAATCTTTCCCCTTCCCACAGCAGAAATTAATGAAAAATTAATTAAACCTCCTCATTTTTAATGGAATAAATGAATAAATCTTAATTTCAATAAAATTCTCTAGAAGAGGAAAAGATTGGCTGCATAAATGTTGAGAAGGAGTTCAAGGATTATAAAAGCCAAGGAAATAAACTAAATAAGGATTTTTGATATTGAAGCTTCTAAAAATATTAGAAGGTGCAAAAAACTGAAAGAAAAGGAGAAGCCCTACCCAAGGAAGGAACATGATACCACCAAAAGAAAGAGGAATCAAGGTCAAGAAACAGAGAGGAGAAAGAGAACAGTGATTGACGAAAGATCCGTGAGAATGCAACTACAGTTCCTGGTATTGTACCTCTATCTCTTTTCTTAATTTATTTTTTGCAAAAAAACTATGCAAGGGTTCGACGTCCAGAATTTCTTTTCTTGTTTTTTATTTGTAATGGGAGCCTAAACCCTCCTTGGGGAGGGTTGGGCCTAAACATATAATGAATTGAATAAATCAAAAGTGTTTGTACTCAACTTTGTTAATGAATTAATTTCTTAGCCATTTCTTGATTACTGATATAATAAATTGCTTGAATGAATTATGAGTAATGAATGTATCTTTAAGTAATGTTTTTAACTAGGAAAGCTATCAGCCATTACATCATTTTAGAACTAAGGACTTGCACATAAAGCATCCTCGCCGCGGATATATGTGACAATATTCATTGTGCGAGGATGATCAAGGCAATTCCTTAGGACTAGAAACAATGAGCAGAGCAGTGGATTTTAAATTAATCTTAGAGCTCCACAGCTCACCATTAGCTTAAGCTAGGAACATGTGCATAATCGCCGAGAGCCCAGTGACAAGCTCTTGAACGTCATTGCATTGTTCCTCTAGCTAAGCTAAGAAGTTGATGCATGTGAGCCAAGAGCCACCAAATGTGCTTCATGGCTCATTCCAATTAAAGGAGGAAGATGAAGTGTTGAGTGCTTGCGGGTGATGTGACATAACCTGCTTAACCCAATGACTCTCTCCCTTAGCTAAACTAAAGCAGATCCATGTGATACTTATTTAGTGGAATCAAGCTTGCATGATCGCACAATTAAAATAATATATTTGAAAACTTAGGCATAAGTATCTGATTTAACTAATACTGATCACGTGAGGGTTTACGTGTCGGGATTGAATCTTCTTGAGTTCATCTTTGAGCAATAGACATAACTTAGTCCAAATTAGGGAACACTCTAAGGCAGGCTATTGTTAATTGATTATAACTAAAATATTTAAGTAATTTGATATTTAAGTTGACAAAGAAGAGTACTTACATGAAACTCTTCAATGAATTTCATGTTAAACCCAACTCTCCCTATCTTCCAAATTTGTAATTTCTTATCAAATAAAACTTTAACTGCTAAATTGGGACCAAAAACACAAACTCTACAATTATTCAAACATCAGTGAAAACAAATAAACTTTAGTAATGAAACAGATGTGTGAGCGCAAATGTGTATTTACAGTCTGTCAGTCCCATTAGAGTAGAAGTGTTAATTGATAGTTTAGATGATTGTAGTGTTAGAAATATAATAGGATGCTTGTTTGTAATAATTCAATTATATCAATAAATTATTTTATCACATGAATAAGACCTTAATTAAATCATTATTTTTAAACCTCATTTTAAATAGTATATTATTATTGTACCAATTGATGAAGACATTTAATAAATATCTAAGTCAATTGAGGAGCTTGATTAGCTCCAATCATAGGATATATAATTAAGGTAGATAATAATAGATATCACACGGCTTAAAATTAGCTTTGAACAACCTTGAATGCTGCAATGCATTGAGGATAAATTCTTGAATACATTCATAAAAACATTGTGCATAAATTAGACTTGTAATATTTACTTTGGGGTTTCATATGGTAGACTATGTTAGGGCAGGCAATGGAGAAATAAAGAGACCACACATATCCTAGAGGGGGAATGTGTGTATTATGGGAAACCCCCCTTAATTAAGCAAATGTGCTTGACTCCTCACTTGTTATGCGCCAACAGAACATATTACAAGATAAATAACTTAACATATTACAATCATTTATGGTTATTCTTAATTTTCCCATAATCATCATGATTGTGGATGATTTATTAGTCTTCTGACTATGCTTATTCAATCTTTTATGACTACTTTTATTGTACATTCAGTCCTTTAAGATTGAGACTTTCTTTACTTCTATATATTACAGGTTCACCTGTATTTACAGTTCTCTTACTTACTTGTAGTGTATGTTATTTTCATTTACATTTATACTTACACTACTTCCTCTTACGTTACTTAGAATATATCCATTTGTCTTTCTATTTTTATTACACACTTGTCAATATAATTCTACATGTTTTTCTTTACTTACACATTTGATGGAGGTTGTCACTAGCTTTCCTCTTTTTACTGCTTTTACCTTTTTCATTGTTACTTATAGTCATTTTCTGCACACACTTACTTTCTCTTTTTACTATATTGAGCTCCGCTTAAATAACAGTTGTAAATGGCTAATGTGATATCAACATAATACTTAAATATATTAGTTGCTAAAATATACTTAGACTTTTTAAGTCTAATCACTTTTTTTTTTTTTATTGGTTGTGCCCTACCATATTAAATATCAAATATGGTAAATCAAGAGCTTGGAGTAGATCTTGTACCTAAGATAGATTTGATCCAGTAGCTACTGATTGAAGACTTTTACTTTCCATTGTCTTTCTCTTACTTTAAGCATCCCGTGAGGGCGAGTGTCATTACGTTTAAATTTTTGTATAACCTTAATTAATTTTGAATGTCTTACATTATTATTTTGTGCTCTGTTTTCAATTTTTATTTTGGATGGCTAGAAAGGTTTTTATTTACTTAATATTATGCATCATCTACTTTTCCTCTTTAGAGACCCTTGGCTCCCTATAGTGCTTAATAGTGGGTTAAGACACACTAACATAGTATTAAGTACTACAATAACACCTAATGGTGGATTGAGTTCCAAATTTAATATTGGGGACATTACAGGTGTACACATTGATCATTCCCATTGTAATCTAACCTTTAAAGCCACTCTAGTGAATTGTATAAACTTAAGGTTGGCAATCATGCCACCTCCTCAAGTTGAAGCTCTGATTTAGAGCAAAGAACAGTCTTTTACCCCTCATGCTCAAAACTTAAACCCTCCTAAAAAGCAGGTTTATCACAATAAAGTTGCTGGTCCTGCTCAGGTGTATACCCTGACTCCCGTCGAGGCAGCAAAAGACAACAATGTTCTTACATGTACACACTCCTGACCTATTATTTTTAATAAATCCATTTTCATCATTACAAGCTTTAAAGCCTTCAACATAGCTACCCTGTGCATAAATGATAAGATTTGTAAAGTATTGTTTGATACTGTTGCAAGTCATTAATTATTTCAAAGTGATTTACTAAGTCTATTAATATACCCTTCTATAAATTAGCAAATATTTTAAGTGTTAGACTTCTTTCTAGAGCCCAACTGAGTGCTACTAAATTATATGATCTTAAAATCTTATTAAATAACCAAGCTTTTGAAGCCAACTTAGTTGTTCTTCCTTGTAACAACCGCCTCTTAACTGTCATCGAGTAACACTAACTCAACTACGATTAAGTGATGGTTGTCACTAATACCACGGATGATAAATGAGATATCCATGATATTAATCCTAAGGTGAGCAAGATCTTGATAGTAAAGCAATACAAAATATAAGGAACAAAGAATCCTGACATTATCCACATCTATCTATTCACATACAATATAGAAAATGTAGAAGACTAAGAAAGAGGCTCATTTATTACATTTAGATTTAAATATGGGCAACAAAATTTTTAATATCAGTATTTTCTACTTCTTTGCAGAACATCAGCCTCACTTGACCTTCTATAATAAGCACACCCCCAAGCACAAGATCTCAGCAAAAATCAAATGCTGCAATATATACATATATGACAGGGCCAAACCAACTAAGAAAAAAAATATTATTAGACTTATAAAGTCTAAGTACAATTAAGCTAGAAAATAGTATATGCTTGCATTTAAAAAATATTATTCAACATAGAGTAAGACAAAAATCAAATTGCAGACGAGATGAAATTTAAAAAGAATCAAATCATTGTCTAATTTTATTAGAGGTTCATAAGACATTTACCAACTAACGCGAATGACTTCTCTCAGAAAATACAATAGGTCAAAAACATAATTAGAAATGAGCTATAAGAAAAGTAAGGGATATAATTATATAAAGAAAAACTAGTAGCATATAAATCTCTGCTTATTAATTCTTAAAATGAGATGCTTAGCTTGCATGGCAGAGGAAAGAGATTAGCAAAGGCATAGTAACAAACCAAATCTTAAAATATGTGGCACATAATGTAACAACCTTAAGTTGTTGCCCTGTTAAAATATAGCTTAATTATTATCTAACTTTAATATCATTGCTTATATAACACTAAATTGAGTCTATCCTAAAAATTTGAAGTCCATTTGACTTCTCTAAGTTCAAATGATATTTTGATCAGTCTAGATACCCAAGATTAGACCTAAAATATTTTGATCTCACAATTAAAATCTGATTGTATTTTTAAATTCCTCACCCCCAAATTAGCTATGGGTGAAAGTTTGGTGCAATTTAGAAATCATTTAGGCCATAATTCACATTTAATTAAAATGGTCTAATTGTATAAAAGGGTTCCTACCTTTTCTAAATTACAAATATACCCTTAAACTAATTTAACAGACCTCGGGCGATCTGTTGTGGAGTCCGGATCACGCGACAGTGAAGTCCCACTGATCTCAACGTCGGACCCTTAGATCCCACGGTCCGGATTTAATTCCGCGGGATAGCGAATCCATCGTTAGATGAACCCGTGGATCCTACGACCAGGATCACTCCCGCGATCAGTCGTTAGGATCCGACCAATCCCAGCCGTAGCGCCTATCTGATCTATAGATCAGACGGCATCTGAAGGTCCCGCCACTGTGGACCTTCATCTTCCTCTCACTCGCACACCCGACGGAGAAAATCCCCGTACTGCCAGCTGCCAAACCTGTCCCCCACTCCAGCATCCAGCTCAGCAAGCCGTTGGGGATCCTCCCTAATGGCGAGGTGCCCCAATTGAGCCTCGTGACCTGGTCGAGCTTGAATAGGAAATTCAAGAGCTTGGACATGGCCAGACCTCTCAGGTCTTTCCCAACCTGAGCCAACCCTCCAGAAGCTTCTCAATCCCTTACCAATGCTATAAATAGCCCTAGCATGGCTCCAATTGACCCTTGCTGATCAATTGAGCTCTCTACAACTTCCGCCATTGCCGACCACCCGAGCTTACATAGGCGATCCAGGAGCTCCCAAACCGCTGATAGTAGGCTCTCCTGGTGTTCAGGATCCTTTGCAACGTCTGGAAGCTTAGCTAAGGCCAGCCACTCCCTCAGTCGATCGTCCCGAGCCATCCTGATGAACCAGGTACTCCCTCTTGCTCAGTATGAGCCGATTAGGCTCAGACTCCCCTCCTTTTCATTCGGTTAGCTGCATATGGTCGATATGAACTCAAGGTTATCGAAATTATGCCTTGAGTTAGCACCGATAGATCGAATCGATTGATTGGGCTAAGTCCCCTAAGGATGCCTCAGGTCGAGTAAGACCCAGGCGTTCCAGTTCCCTTCAGGCCCTCAGACCAAGGGGCTTCAATCCGCCTCACCTCCCTGATGGTGTAGGGATCGAGCCCCAGGTCTGGCATAGCCTCTATGGGAGAATTGTCTCCCCACAGTAGTTGCATTGTGGAAGTTCTTGGGTGAGTAAGGTCTGGCTGATCTAGACCCTCTCAAAGAGGGCTCCTGGTCTCAATCGAACCATCTTGGCTAGGGGATCGATTCTCGATCAACCCGAGGCCGTGGCATGGTCCCTATGTCACGATTTGGCCGAATAGGGTTACCCTAAGCAGTGAGGCGTCGGGGCTGGCGAGGGGAAGAAGACGGACTGCGGTTCGACAGTAATGGGTCCCCGGGCCGAGCCGACCCGCGTGTTTTGGTGAACGGGCCGAACCCGTTTTTATTAATATTCGAATAATTGGAATTATTTTCCTTAAGGAAAATAATCCAATTATTCCAATCATAGGGATTCAATTAAATAAAAATACATAGTGTATTAATTGAATAACTTTTAATCCACTGGTCCAAATCATATGATATTATATATGAAATTGATCAAAAAATCATCAGAGATCTGATTATAAAATAAAATTGAATATCTAATGGTTAGATTTTCTGATTTTGCCTAATTATTACAGATCTTAATTATGGTGAATTAGCAATTATACTTAACTAAATTGCATGTTTAGCGTGCCATTAGTCTCCTTATGAAGCGTAGAATGAATGTGCTAAGTGAATTATTTTTCTGATCTCTGTACTTTAACTTATGTCCTAATCTTGTTAAATCATAATTAGTAAAAATTAGAGTTTATATATATTGGATCTTAGCAAACTTAGTCTCTCATTAATTGTAAGATTAAATAGAACTTATGTGCCAATTTGTATGAAATTTTGATGGCTAGATTTGTAATTATGTGCTAATCCTTTTAGATTGATTTAGGGTTTGATTAGCACTAATTACTTTCTATTTTTATAAATTTTTCTATTAATATGCTTCATAACAGTAAGGTAAATATATGAAAACAATGTAGGCTAATTTATGATGTATAAATTGAATAAATCTGAAATTGGAGAACTTTATCACCTTAATTAACTTAAGAAGTCTTAAGACTTTAATCAAGTTTTTAAGACTTGATCTAGGTCTACGATTGCCACCAATAATACATACCTAATTCACTGATTTGTCATTGATCTATAAATGAACGCTTGATCTCAATTAAGGCATGAGTAGGGACCAAACCCTAACCTGCTTAATTAAGATCCAAACTCTTAAATACTTAATTTAATTAACTAATTATAAGATAATGAGATTGATATTATTCCAATAATGCATTTGATTTGGTATGAATCTTAACCATTTGAACTAGACATGCTAAGCTTAATAATAAAGCTGTGTGATTGCTTAATCTGAATCTAAATTTTGGATCCTTGATTTTCTCATAAATAAGACTATTAGCATAATAATATTCATAGAATCTTATTGATTGAATAAGTGATCTAACTCTAATAACATCTTTGATTTAAATCCCATAATCTTAGAATAAAGAATGAACAGATGACTTAATCATCTGATCTGATCATCCTAAATCTAAATGATAAGTAAAACTTAGAGTGCTAGCATAAGAGTGTGAGATCTTAGGTATCTCAACACAAGATTATTTCTGAAATCTTTTAAAGACCTAAATCTGATTATACATTGAGATAGGAGGACTTTAATAACTCATTGAAGTAGAAGCTTAGCTAACCCCTTAACTTTAGAAGTTGATCTTAACCCCTCGTGGTAGGAATCACTTAAAATATTAGAATGACACCCTTCCTTATGGTAGAACCTACATTGAGTGATACTTGATTACATTTTTCTTGGAACCTTATATAGGACTTACCTATTTAGTATAAGAATTATAATTTTGATAAATCCTTGTTAATTAAATAGAGTTAGGTGAACCCAGATTTTTGGTTGGTGTAGTATGGCATACCCATAATACTAATTTTCTTCAGTAGTATTCAGCATTGGTTGATTCACTCCAATGTGAACTTATGAGCATGTGCTATCCTGAGGGATTAGACAAATATGATCCCATTAGAGTAAATCTCCCAAGACTAAGAGTGTATTAAACAGGTGCTAATTGAGATACAAATCTCCAATGGGCGATACCTCCTAGCGAAGACCGCTTCAATAGGGGTGGCTCAAACAAACTAAGTAATTAGGATCACCTCCTTTAAGACACTGAGTGTGATTGTAAGTTAGGCATCCTATTAATTTAGCTTGAGATACTAATCGCTAACAGGCAATGCCTTCTATTGAAGACTGCTTCGTTATGGTGGCTTAATCAAACTAAGAGATAAGAATCACCTTTCTTGCAAATGCGCTAAATATATGTATACAATCACCCCACCTGATGATCTTTAAGTAAATCTTCAACTTTAATCAATTATCATTCTAGAAGCTATGAGTCAAAATCCTTTTAGCAGGATTCTAAACAGTAGAGACCTGGAATTCATTTTCGATATTCAAAGTTTTATGGATTTCTGAATTTTACTCATATATAATAGGAGCATGGGCATATACATGAGCATGAGTTTAATGAATCATTTCAGCAGTGATGCATGAGTATCAGTAATAAATTATGGGTTATAGAATATTGCATACATAGACTGGAGAATCTCATGATGCATCGGCATCACCATACTGACTTCCCAACTGAGTGTATGTATACATTGGACCGTACGACTCATAGCCTTTCAGTCATAGTTCTATGACATACCGTGGCATACCGGGTTGTGGCATATTTTGGTATATCATTCCAGCGACATATAGTACAATATTTGACCTTTCACATTGATTTCTGAGTATTTTATATATTTTCATCTACTTTCAGTATTCTGTTTTGACACAATGTTACTTTGTTTAGTCTTTACAGCTTCAGTTACATAGTGTCTTTACTATTATTTTCTACAGTTGTGTTTACTTTACTATCTATCACATTTACTTTAGAATTGCTTAGTTAGTTGCGATGTGTTAGATTTCGTGTCTAACACGGGGTACTTTTGGGATCCGGTAATTTGCTAGATCCCGAGCAGCTTGTAGAGATAGGACAAGAGAACCTATAGGAGATCCCGGAGGAGTACGTGGAGCCTTAGTGGAGTAGCTTTCCACCTTTTCTTACTGTCTTACTTTTAGTACTTTATATAGACTTTGCATTTTATCTTTTAAATCAGTTTGTAATAACTCTGAATGTATTTTACTTTTCTTTTTTGAGACAAATGTTTACTACTATTCTGTGATAAATGTATTCTGGATGTTTTGCTTTAGCTTCCACACTCTGTTATACTACTATACTTAATATTATGATGTGATCAGCATACTGGAAATGCTGATATATTATATTGGATTCATATTTACCTTTCTAAATCCAATGTACGTATTGATCTAATACTTAAGACAAGTAATCTACTCTTATCTTAAGTATTGACCTCGATCCTACTCTAAGGTTCGAGTCAGCAGCCTTCAGTGTGGCTCAGTCTTTTAGCGTATTCGGGAAGATGGATTTTGTAAGCTCGTTCATCCCAAGTAGCGCACCGCTCCGCCACTTATTATGATTATACTCGCCTTTTGCATGCGGCGACGGGGTGGGGCACTACACATAACCTATTGCTGTCTTTAAACATGAATAGAAAAATCTAAATGGTTAAGGAAACTTAACATATAAATAAAGATCGCAAAGTCAAATTATTCAAAGACATTTGTGCAATTCATCAGCAAAAACATTTCATATATGTGAAATTTAGCCTAAACTAAGCTAAGCTCCAACCAAACAGATTATTCAAAAAAAATGTTATGGGATTGGGTCATTTATGCTAAGCTAATCTAAGCTAAGTGTCAAAGAAACAAAGGGTAAATAATGTTATATAATGTAGTAAAGAACAAGTATTAAAGCTGACTAGAAAAAATATCATGCCTTATTTTAAGCATAGGATGCAAAAGAAAAGCTTGCTAGCCAAACCGTTGATAAACAGCATTATAAATAGAGGAGCGCTACTAAACTGCTGCTCAATAGTATTACAAACATGTGCATTGGTAGTTGAATGTAAGATATGAATATGTGGGTGTATTATGTAAATTATGCATCTATATCAGATCAACAATTTTATTATATGTAAATGTCCACCAAACCATTGACATAGTAATTGCACAATAAAAAATTTAAAACATACAAAAAAAAAAAAAATTCAATTTCAATCGATAATGGATATAAGCACATTAATAAATCTTCTGCATTGAATGACACAAATATCAAACATTTCAACCAATAATAAATACAATAGCAAATTGAAATTTATACTAAAAATATGGTCAAGTATTAGCTTTTATTTGCAAGATCATTCGGGCAAATTGAAATTCAATGCGCCTCCAATTAAAATTCTACATCACTATGCATATTTTGAACATCTATTAGTATAGCATAGCAGAATTGATTAGCAGGATTAATGCATCGCATTTTGACGGTGTTTGGAGACCGGAGAGATACATATGCACATGTGTTTTAATTTATATGAGTGCAACATTTCAGAATTCAATCCTAAAAATTTAAAGATGAATTCCCTAATCAGATTCTTACAACCGCAAATTGCAAATGATGACCTCCGGTTCTCTAAGGCTAGATCAAAACACTATAAACTTTCAACTGCTGAGCTGAAAACATATTTCATTCAAACATTATTTAAGTACATCCACGTTGCATTTCAATAATCTTAATCACTTCTTTCACCACAAGATCTCAGTAATGTCACAACGAATTGCTCCCAATGTGCCCAAATTTGACTAACTCAGCACTTTTCATAAATGGGGCGGCTAAACGTTTGGTCAACATCAGGATTGCAATTGATATTGTTATGCTGAAATATTCTTAATATAATTGTTATGCACAGCCTTTAAATTTGATTCAACAAATGGCCATTGATGCAATAGCAGATCTACCAAACCTTAAATATATATACAATTAAATTCAGCTTATCTGAGTAATCATAGATTCCTATCGCCATTTTCTCTGACAAAATAGAAATACATCCAGCAATCCAAACTTCCACTCAAGATGACCCACCAAAATGAACTTTACCAAACAAAGGGAATAGACAACGTAAGGAAGTAATTAATAGCTTTCTTTAATAAGCAGAACAAAATAAAAGATACTTACATTATTCTAAGTTGACAACAGCATCTTGCTGTAGTCCACCCACAGCAGCTACTGGAATCATATGCTAAGGACCAAATATCTGCAGTATACATTGTAGGAACTTATCGCATAATGGGTCGAAAGTTTAAGAAGCCGATGAAAAGATGTTGAAATCCTTCAGCAGTATTGGAGGAGCAAATTTCTGAAAAATCCAATAGACTGAAATTTGAATTGCTATACCTTAAATTTAATTATGGATATATGTTTGCAATATAGACATGTCCTTGTTAGTTTGATCTTAATTTGGTCCTATCTTCTGATACAACACAGCCATGATGGAATAATTTGGCAGACGATGCACAACGATTAAATCAATAAGGGCTCTGAACTTCTTTCAACAGCCATATCCTCCCACCTCCATCTAATTTCTTTAGAGATGGAGAATTAAATCGGATCATTCATTAGCAGCATATTAAATTCAAAGCTTTAATAATTCAGTGCGTTAATCCATTATTTTAAGCTTTCTATCAGCATTTTCTTTAATTTAAATTTTAGGTTCTCTAAATTTGAACTTCACATGTTCTAAGTACATCATCCTAATCCTCTCGATTGAATGGGCTAATAAAATTTATTAATAAGGTTCAAACATAAAATCTGAACTCCTGCAGATATCACTTTATATTAGAATGAACCATTGGGTAGATAGGAGCATAGGCCCCTATCTGACATCTTATGGATCTCTCTAATATCAACTATAATGACCGTCTATTAACTATCATCGAGTAACACTAACTCAACTACGATTAAGTGATGGTCATCACTAATGCCATGATATTAATCCTAAGGTGAGAAAGATCTTGATAGAAATATAAGTAAAGCAGTACAAAAGCTAAGAAACAAAGCATCCTGACATTATCCACATCTATCAATTCACACACAATATAGAAAATGTAGAAGAATAAGAAAGAAGCTCATTTATTACATTTAGATTTAAATATGGGCAACATAAATTTTAATATCAGTAACTTCTCCTTCTTTGCAGAACACCAACCTCACTTGACCTTCTATCATAAGCACACCCCCAAGCACAAGGTCTCAGCTAAAACTTGATGATGTCATATGTACATATATGACATGGCCAAGCTAACAAAAAAAAATAATATTAGACTTATTAAGTCTAAGTACAATTATGTTGTAAAATAGCATATGTTTGCATTTAAAAGATATTATTCGAATAATAGTAAGATGGAAATCAAACTGCAAAAAATTGAAAGGAATCTATAATAAGCACACCCCCAGCACAAGGTCTCAGCTAAAACCTGATGATGTCATATGTACATAAATGACAGGGCCAAGCCAACAAAAAAATATAATATTAGACTTATAAAGTCTAAGTACAATTACGCTAAAAAAAAGCATATGTTTGCATTTAAAAGATATTATTCGACATAATAGTAAGATGAAAATCAAATTGCAAAAAATTGAAAGGAATCTATCATAAGCACACCCCCAAGCACAAGGTCTCAGCTAAAACTTGATGATGTCATATGTACATATATGACAGGGCCAAGCCAATAAAAAAAATAATATTAGACTTATAAAGTCTAAGTACAATTATGCTGGAAAATAACATATGTTTGCATTTATTAGATATTATTCGACATAATAGTAAGATGGAAATTAAACTGCAGAAAATTGAAAGGAAACTGAACTGTAAATATAATACTGAAATTGAAAGCAAGAAAAACTATAGCTAAAACAAAAGTACTGAAAGAAAATCAACTAAAATAAATCTGTAACTGAAATAACTAAAAAAAAAATTGTACAGAACTGAAAGTAGGAAAATAGTAAATGATCTGATGTTGAATAATAACACTATAAAAATATGATGTATATCACTAAAGTCATGCATCTGTATATGCCACAATATTGTATGCCACTAATATGCAATCAGAACATCACTAAATTATCATTAATATATAGCTTGATGCCCACATACATCCTGTTAAGAATTCTGATATCCTAATGCTCCTTACAACCCGTAATTCCCATTTTGATGTATACAACATCCCGTAATCCACAAATAATTCTTGATACTCATACTTATATTTATGCTTATGCTCATGCTTCTATGACTACATGCCTTAAGCTCAAAAATATAGAAAAACTACTTAAAAATCAAGTAATGATTCCATTATCTCTATTGTGCAGAATCCACCTAAATGAATTCAGGCTCCTAGTTTAATTCAGTAAATGATTTTACTTAAGATTTTACTTAAAATTATCAGTTGGAAAGGTCATATACACACATTTGTTATATTCCAAGATGGGTAAATTTAACACTCACTTTGTTTAAACTGCACTTATTGAGGTGCACGATGATAGGTGGCAGTATCCGGTCATATTTTATCTTCTCAAACTGAGCTGTTAAATATCTTAACTACAAGCATAATTAGTGTTCTAAGAACGGTAACTTGAAATACTTAGTTTGCTTATAACTGCATTTATCGAGACGCACGATGATAGAATGCAGTACCCGATCGCAGTTATTCTTTCAAACTAAGGGTTTAGTTCTCCAACTATAACACACTTAGGCTTGGAGGATTTACCCGAAGCGAAACTATACTTATCCAATCACATATGATAAGAATGAGACTATACAGTCCTACTTGGAGTGACTCAATTATTCCTGAAATGTTGCTGAAGTGATTTAGCACTATGGATATACACTATCATACCCATATAATAATTTGGGTTCTAATAATTATATTTAACAAACAAGGATTATCAAAGCTATGAATCCTTACTTAAATTGGGTGAATCCTATACAATAGTTCAAGGGTGTGACCAAAAGGTCACTCAATATATGTTACTACCTCATAGGAGAAATCTCATTCTAATGCCTTATGTGAAGTCTACCACAAGGGTCATCTAAGTTCCTACCTCAATATATCACAATAAGTTTATCCTACCTCAAGGTATTAACATTTATTAGGACTTTCAAATTTTACATACACTCCTATAGCAATATCATCAAGATCTCGCACCTATAATATTTGTGCTAAATTCATAAGTTCATTTATTAAGCCTGAATTGAATTGTTCATATCAAGTGGTTCGACCCATCTGATCACATCCTATTCTATAATCATGGGTAAAATCAAAAATATTATTGGGAGTAGATTATGTTGTAAATCATTATAGTCTATAATTGTTCTCATGCTAAGGATCTTATATAAGAGAAAATCAGAGATCTCAAGCTTAAGTTCATATAATAAATCACATAAGTTTGTTGTAGCTCTTAAATTCTTCTAATTTACTAGTCTAAGATCAATGACAAATAAGCAAGAGTTGTTGGACTTATGCAGGTTATGGAGCATACCAAATCAAATGTTCCTTTAATTCCATTCATGAGATAACTCATTACAATCTTAGGATTTGGTTGTTTGATAAATCATTGTCTCTTATTTGTGAATTGAAGATCATTATGTGTTAGTTCTCTTATTTAAGAGAAAAATCAAGAAGATGTAAGCTTAAGTTCAAGATAAAATCAAAACACCTTAATCCTTTATAAGATTTAATGATCTAACATGCAGAAGTTAATGCAAGAAATAGAAAACATATCATTAGTTTGCTCATTTTTTTATAAATGCAAATGTGAAACAATAATCAAGGTAATTCCTCCTAAACTCTTCACCTTTTAGCAAGGTAGTATACCTAACATAAAATTTATAATACTTCCTTTAAAATACTTTACAAAATAAATGTAAATTAGCATAGAATTCAAGAAAGTAAAAGCACAATTACAGTAATAAAAACTATCCAAGTGATGTACACTTAACATAGATCTAATTAAATAATTTAATTTATTAAACTCAATACAAGTTCTAAGTACTTATATATCTTGCCCAAGTGATATGAGTTTGCAATTTAATAACTGTTTGGAACGAGGCAGCACTCACAACACCTGCAGAAATTGGGCAAAAATACAACTAAATGAAAATTACTTTTACAAGTGATGCTTACTTTAAGCTAGCACGGATCCCATTGGATATCATTTATCATAACTCAAGGATAACATATTAGTCAACAACATGATAGAGACGAATCTACAAGATACCATCAAATGGTTTAATAAGAATGATAACTAACATTTTTATGGAAATTTAAATGGAAGCACCTAGAGTATGATTCTTCGTAGTTGATTAAGGTGAACCTAAGGTACCACTAAACTAACTCCAAAGGGTAATGAATGTTAAATCATCAGTAATCATTTGAGATATTACAATTAAACATTTCTTCAAAATAATGAAAGAAAATGCATCTTGATTAAGAATAGAATATTTACATAACACAAAGAAATCTAAATTTCTCTAGTTTCTAATATTAGACTAACAACACCCATATCAATTAATTGGCTGACAATCAATAGCTCTGCTTACAATTTATACGGACAAATTAGATGAAGAATGGCAAATAAAAGTATATACGGCAGATTTGAAATGATTAATTAACCAATAAAAGAGAAATGTGTGTTGAAGTTAAAACTAACAAAATAGAATAATATTCAGATGCGCAACATGTTATTGCTTATCATAGCCATAATTATAATTGAGCATATATTTCAGCAAAATATAGCAATTTAATTAGCAAGATTTTAAGAAAAACCTCGAGTTCCTAAAGCAAATAATATAGCTAGTGCAATATATGAAATTAGAAGAAAATATATTGAACAGATCTTCACATGCATATTACTCAATTATTTTAAAAAAAGTATAGCTCAATGATCAAACCTAAATATTAACAAGTAAAGCAATATCATTATATCAATCTTGCAATCCTTCTATTAGCAGTAAATATGAAGTGCTATGCATTTTAAAAAAATGAGATGATAGAGCTCTATTTGCAATTATTGAAATTTTCTATAAATATATATAAAATAAAGATTTGAGTGGTGATAGGTACCACCAAGAGGAATGACGAGGCAGCCGGTGAGTGAACTCGCCAACGTGATACATACATATATATATATATATATATATATATATATATATATATAGAAATGATTAATCATCCAAAAGGATTCACATGAATTCTTGATATTGCAATCAACACAAAATCCATCTTAATGGCTAACCAAATGCATTCATCTCAGCATAATCAACAACTTAAATTTAATATTCTTGATAAAAAAAAAATCTGAAATCAACATAACGATGGCAATACGGGAGAGGTGGCCGCTTACCGACCTGACAAGGGTTGCACCCTTGATTGGAGGGGATGGTTCCTCTCGGCTTGCGTCGGTTGGGATGGACTCCGGCGGCAGCCCTCAACCTAGCCGAGAGGGAGATATTGGCGAGTTCAAGAAGGAGCGGCATTTCGAGTGAGGAAGAATAGAGGTAGAAGGCTCTCGGCCACCTGCCGAGAGCAAGGGGAGCAACGCCTCTCGGTCTCCTGCCGAGGTGGAAGGAGCAATAGAAAGCAATAAGGAATCTCACCTTCTGCCGACTGCCAGGAGAGCTGCGACCACGACCAAGGTAGGGGAGTGCCACCGGCTCGAGCGAGGAATTGGGGGGCGGGGGGGGTTGCGGCTTGCATGGAAGAGAATGAAGTGATTTCGGTTTTCATGGGGAGAATGAGAGTTGTTAGCTAGGGAATAGAATAATTAGGTTTTAGCTGATTTAGGTTATAGTTGATTTAGAATATATAGCCAAGTTCTAATCAAATCAGTTATTGGATTTAAATTGGGTGGCTGAAAATTTTTGATCCCTGATTTTTAAACATCCAAACTTCAAAAATTATAAATTTGGTATCGAAATGAGAGTCTCAATGAGACGAACGCACGCGTCCAAAAATCATTAAATTTAGAAAAATATTTTATTTTATATTAATTCTTAAGTGAAAAACTTTAAAAATTTGCTACGACTAAGCTGGAGCTCAAAAATTCGCGAAACTTAAAACATATCATTCTCATATGATGATTAACTTAAATATACAAAAAATTCTAAACCTCCGATTTATATTTTATCTATTATCAGTTCCTGAAGTTTAAACTTCTCGAATTTCTTTAGAATGATCCGGGACCCCAATTGCGTTCAAAATTTTGCAGGAGGATTTCCTCAATACGCTTAATTTGAGAATATTTTTATTTGATTTAAATCAGAATCTTGATTTTTTTTCGCTCTATCTGATGAAGATCAGGTCTAATCGGCCTAATAACAACATCAGGTTGTTGGGGGGGTTGCGGCTTGCATGGAAGAGAATGAAGTGATTTCGATGGGAGAATGAGAGTTGTCAGCTAGGGAAAAGAATAATTAGGTTTTAGCTGAGTTAGGTTATAGTTGATTTAGAATATATAGCCAAGCTCTAATCAAAATCAGCTATTGGATTTAAATCGGATGGCTGAAAATTCTCGAGCCCTGATCTTTAGGCATCCAAACTTCAAAAATTATAAATTTGGTATCGAAACGAGAGTCTCAATGAGACGAATGCACGCATCCAAAACTCATTAAATTTAGAAAAGTATTTTATTTTATATTAATTTTTAAGTGAAAAACTTTAAAAATTTGTTACGACTAAGATGGAGCTCAAAAGTTCGCGAAACTTAAAACATCGTATTCTCATATGATAATTAACTTAAATATACAAAAAATTCTAAACCTCCAATTTATATTTTATCTATTATCAGCTCCTGAAGTTTAAACTTCACGAATTTCTTTATAACGATCTGGGACCCCAATTGCATTTAAATTTTTGCAGGAGGATTCCCTCAATACGCTTAATTTAAGGATATTTTTATTTAATTTTTATTTGGCTTAAATCAGAATCTTGATTTTTTTTTCGCTCTATCTGATGAAGATTAGGTCTAATCAGCCTAATAACAACATCAGGTTGTTACATGCCTATAGCAATTTTCAACAAAATATTCGGCATGAACTAGCTCATTAGACATAATGCAACCATAGATTATAAGGAGAAAAATGTCACATTGCATTCGCTCAATAATCCTCAAATCTTTGTATGGAGGCTTAGCACTCAAGCCTCATTAATAAATGTAATCAAAGTTGAAAATTAATTAATAAGAGTTGTGTTGCTTTTCTCATCACTATGATAGGTAATGCAAAGGAAGATGTTATGTTATCAGAAAATAAAGTCATTAAGGAATTTGTCGATGTGTTTCCAAAAGATCTACCTAGGTTACCGCCCATTCGAGAGGTAGAATTTTTAATCGAAATAATTCCTGGAACGCAGCCTATTTCCAATGCTCTGTATAAAATAGCACCCAAGGAACTACAAGAGTTAAATGAACAATTATAGAAACTTCTGAGTAAAGGCTTCACTAGGCCGAGTATGTCTCCTTGGGGAGTGCTCGTGTTATTCATTAAGAAGAAGGATGCTTTCATGCAGATGTGCATAGACTACTGCAAATCAAATAAATTAACCATAAAAAATAAATATCCCCTTCCTAGAATTGATGAACTATTCAACCAGTTGTCTAAAGCCATAGTTTTCTCTAAAATTTACTTAAGATCAAGATATCATCAGTTAAGAGTCAAGGATACAGATGTTGAGAAAATAACATTCAGAACTTGCTATGGACATTTTGAATTTTTAGTGATGACTTTCAGACTCACTAATGCTTTAACAATTTTCATGGATCTAATGCAGTATATTTTGAAACCCTGCCTAGATAAGTATATTATTGTCTTTATCAATGACATTCTTATTTACTCTAAGAGTCATGTAGATCAAGAAGATCATCCTATATCTATTTTTGAAACTCTTAGAACTCATAAGTTATATGCAAAATATTTGAAGTACAAGTTCCATTTAGATTCTGTTGAATTTTTGGGGCATATTGTAGATGCCCAAATAAATCAGAATTGATTAGAAGAAAGTTAGTGCAATCTAAGAGTGGGTACAGCTTAAGTCATTAATAAACATTCATATCTTTTTGGGATTAGTTAGTTAAAGGTTTTTGTCATATTGCTTCATTGTTGACAAAACTGACTCAAAAAGCAATATCATTCGATTAGAGTTCTGATTGTGAGGAAGCTTTTCAAAAGCTTAAAAAGGCGCTAGCATCTGCATTAATTTTAGTTCTTCCCAAGGAAGGTTTAGATTATCATGACTAAACCAATGCATCAAAAACTAAACTATGGTACATGCTTATGCAAGATAAGAGAGTTATTAGGTATGCCTCTCATTAGTTAAAGTTGCACGAGAAGAATTATCATGCTCATGGCCTAGAACTTACTGCAGTAATGTTTGCCTTAAAATTTTGGCGGCACTATCTGTATGGCATCAACTATGAAATCTTCACTAATCATCAGAGCCTGAAGTACATATTCACCCATCATGAGTTAAACTATTGTCAAAGAAGATGATTTGAACTCATCAGTGACTATGATCTCAGTATTCAGTATCATTCATGAAAAGCTAATATAGCAGCAAATGCTCAAGGTCATCATGCCACTCTTCATGCAATGATTGTTAAAATTCCTTTATTAGATGAATTTCATAAACTAAGCATAGAAATTGTGCATGGAGAAATGTTAAATAAACTGATCAAAATGAGTTTGATAGAGCCAACCTTCATCAGATATGTCTCCATCATACAAGCTAAAAATGAAGACTATCTGAAGCTAAAATCCAACATTAAAAGTTATCATCGTATCTATATGCAGCTTTGTGGGAATTTGATCTATCATGGCAATCGAATTTGGATTCTGAAATTGATGCATCATGAGATCTTTGTTGAAAGTTATAATTCTGGCTACATGATTCATCCTGGGAGAATAAAGATGTATCAAAATATGAAGTAATCTTTTTGGTGGCCAAGCATGAAGAAACATGTAGCTGAATTTGAAGCAAAATATCATGCATTTAATCTAGTCAAGGTTGAGCATCAGAAATCTAGTGGATTGTTGCATCCATTAGAATCCCCAAATGAAAGTAGTTTGATATTTCAAGGAACTTCATTATGGGATTGCCTCGCGCAAAATTAGAGTTTGTTGTAATTGGGTTATTATTAATCATTTAACCAAGTTTGCTTATTTCATTGCAATCAATCAGACTGAATCTGCAGAGAAGTTTTCTAAGCTCTATATCAAAAAAATTATTAGATTACACTGAATCCCAAAATCTATAGTATCTGATCGTGATATCATGTTCATTTCTAAGTTTTGGCAGGCAGTACATCAGGATCAAGAAACTACCCTAGCAATGAGTACGAGCTTTCATCCCCAAATTGATGGCCAAACTAAAAGAGTGAATTAAGTGCTAAATTATTTATTAAGGATTTGTATTCTAAACTTCAGTGGAAGTTAGGAGTATTATCTATTGCTAGTTGAATTTACTTATAATAATAATTATCAAGCTATCATCAAGATGGCTTCTTATTAAGTGTTGTATGGTAGAATATGCAGTACTCCATTATTCTGGTCTAAGAACTGAAGATTTTTAGTTGTATGGACTTGGATTGGTTGAAGAACAAAAAAAAAAGGCCAAACTCATTTAGTAGAGGATTTAGATAGCACAAGATCATCAGCAAAAATTTTATGATTCCTCTCATCGTTCTTTAGAGTTTCAAGTAGGTGATATATTTTATTAGAAGGACAATCCAATGAAAGGTGTTTACAGATTTGGTGTTGCTGGTAAACTCATCCCCAACTTTTTAGGACCATTTGAAGTGCTATCCTTAAATGGATCATCTACCTGCATGTTGAAACTAACAAATAACTTTTCTTCAGTTCATAATGTATTTCATGTTTCCTCACTTAGAAAATTCCTTCATGAACCTAGTCATCATATTTCAATTCATACTTCAAATTTGCACACAGATCTTTCTTATGCTCAAGAACCTATCAAGATTTTGGGTAAAGATCAAAAGTAGCTTAGAAGTCATTCTTTCCCTATGGTTAAAGTACAGTGGTGAAACTGTAGTGCAGAAGAAGCCACTTGGGAGACAAAAGCTTCCTTTTTCTATTCAAAGTTATTTGAGAATCATGGTACATTTTTAGCTCCTTTAATTACTATTTTGATACTTCCTTTTTCCTGCTTAGGTGATGTTGATGACAACATCATTCTTAGGAGAGGGAGTCTACAATAATCTTAAGCTGTTACCCTGCTTAATCTTGACTAAATCCAGTCTTAATTTTTGTTTCATTAAGTTCAAAATATTATTAGGACCTAACCTTGATAATTTGGGATCCATCAGAACTCGATCAGATCAACTAGCTATTTAGTTAATTTATTAACTTAGAGAATTAGCTAAATTAAATTGATCTCCAAATCAAAATCTAAATGCATTTTTGAATTCCTATTACCCAAATAAGCTAAGAGTGAAATTTTAAGAATTTTTGAAGAGCATTTAAGCCTAAATTCAATTTAATCCTGCCCAACCTGATCTCCAATCATTAGATCTACCAGGAGCGGGCGACCAGTAATTTTTCTAAACTGCTCACCTCCATCCCTAGCTTCTCAATCACACCTACCATATCTCAACCGTTTTCCATGTTGGCAGTACAGAAAATCCTCCTTGTACTTGTAATGCCCTAATGCTGGGTTAATCAAACTAAATTGGCATTATGGTATTATTATCTAATTAGCAAGATTTGACATAAATATAAAGTGCAGTAGTGTAGTAAAATAACAACATCCAAGCATATTCCACATCATTCATTCATATACCATACAAAAATATAAGAAAATTGAAAATATACAAGATACAATTATTACATCCTTTTTTAATACATGGTTAAATAGATAAATGAATACAAATTTCTACCTCTGTTTGCATAAAATTTATGCATATCCTTCCTCATGATCCTAATCCTCAAATACGAGGTCTGATCTATAACCTAGTTTGTCATATATACATATATGACAGGGCACAGCAAAAAAAAA
The DNA here is from genome assembly GCA_016760335.1 of Gastrodia elata. Lineage (NCBI taxonomy): Eukaryota > Viridiplantae > Streptophyta > Magnoliopsida > Asparagales > Orchidaceae > Gastrodia > Gastrodia elata. The sequence continues at coordinate 35,739,056 of CM028682.1, forward strand.
GAAAAATCTTTTTAGATTTATAAAATCAAAGAACAATTTAATTTACTATAAAAATGATTAGCTCTAAATTGTTGGAGGTGCTGAAAACACGTTACGAGCAAAGCTTAAATTTTCACAATAATCACTTGGTACGAAAACCTTGGAGTAATTTTTTTTTTCTTTTTCCCCTTTATTTGTTTATCATTCTATGATGGGAAAAGAATTTTACATTGTATGTATATAACTGAGAATTTGACAAAGGAAGCAAGGCCTGTTAGTATCAATTTCACCATCCCCATGAATAATGCTTCAAGTTTTCAAGTGTGTTCATTACTTACTTTCAATTGGCTCACTTTATCCTTTTACTTTAGAGAATCCTTTTCTATCTAAATGGAGTATCAAAATATTTATTTTTCAAACAAAAACTCCCAACTAAACATGTATAATTAAAAGAGATGTCAAAGAATTATCTGATAGTGTAATATTAAATCCATACATAAAATTGGTTTAAAAGAGACTATTTTGGGCTGTTATGTTTCATTGCCATGAGATGTTTTATACGTGCACACGCAAAAAATCAAATTCTTCAAATTTGACTCCCGACAATTCAAAAAACTTTATTTCAAAATCTTAAATGTTGAAGATTTCTTTCTGCTTCGTTTTCTCTCCATCTTGTAATTAAGATTTTGTATAAATCATATTTTATAATGTAATTATCTATGTGATAAAGTTAACATGCATTTTGGTTGCGACTGGTGTTTTGTAATTTTAGGTAATATATCTGCAAATAACCAAGAAATCGAAGGCCCACAATCCTTATCGATGGGTTAGATATGTGACGCAGGCCAATTCTTATGTAGCGCAATTATAGGCATCTCAACATTTTCCTTTGCATCATTAAGATGATAATGTGAAATTCCCAAGGTCGTGGCAACCTGTATATGCTTACTTGCATTCTTTCTTGCTTGAACGGAGGATGGAATATAAGTTGAATGTTTATGAAGTTTTATTTACTTCGATGTTTCTTAACGTACTTTATTCTTGACATCACCGGTAAATGGGTAAGTTAAGATGAATAAGTGGGCATAAATAAAAGGATATGATATTAAGTATTCTTAATTGTAATAAGGTTGAAGTTGCTCATTTGATGTTAAGCTCCAAGAAAGGTAATTTCTATAGTTTGGATATATCAAATTCATGTCTAACTGAAGTTTAGCTTAGCCTAACTTTGTTTAAATGTGAATCAAATATTTCTAGTTTAAGTTTACTTTGTGTAACTTATTAATGATATACTTATAATGTAAGGGGTTTATAAATAATGTATTGAGTATATTTTAACCATCAATATATCAACAATACAATAAAAGGTGTAGTTACTATTCTTGAATTGATGAGGGGCCAAAAAATAAATTCTTCTTATCCATCTTGTGAATTGTGAAGTCCTTTCATGGTATGCATATGTTAAGAAAATTATGATTCTCAAAGGAAATATCATACTTTATGGCTAAGTCTCAGGATCATTTGAATTTTTCCATGGTGAATTTTTAAATGGCTTGAAGGGGACACCGTGTGTTTGTTAATTAATTAACTTTTTTACGAATAATAAGCTAGAGCTTTTTTCATTTAATTTTAATAAAATCCAAATGATCTATTTATATTATCAAAGAGAGGTTTGTTTATGAATGTTTATTCATGCAATTAGAGTACCTAACTATAAAGTTGCTAATACTTAAAAATTAAAATTCTAACAACAAAATCTTTGCTCATAAGATTTTACCTGCACTAAATGATGCTAGTGGGCTGCCATTTTTTTGGTAAATTAGGTATTTAAATATTAAATGGATTGGTAGGATAATGTCTAAGGATGATTTTTGGAGTTTATGGTGGGTTGGTTATAGGTTTAGAGTAGACTATCTAAAGGAAAGCCAAAGCTAGTCCAAATTGAGCTTAGTTTGGGCAGATTCAAAATATCCTTTTTGTAGATTGGGTTTTAGTGGATTAAAGGGCTGTAAACAAACTAGCATAGGTAGCCTAAAATGTGTAGTTTGGATCTATAGTAGATGGCTATGTTAAATGGTGTTTAGATGGGTGTCGAGGGGTAGGGAAGAAGACTAGATCGGACTATTTTTAAATTTGAATGTGGAAGTTGTGGTGGAGTTTGGAGATTATTTGAGAGATTAGATAATTATTTAATAATTTTAAAGGATACTTAAGATACTAGAGAAGATGTATGAATAGTTTAAGGTTATGAGAATTATAGTATAGTTAGAAATAAAATATAAATAAGACAATAACCTAACTCACCAAAGACAGGCAATAAACATAACACCACAAAGCACCAAGCAATATGAGAGCTATTCACCACAAAATTTTTTCATTCAAGTTACTCCATTACATTACATTTCAGCTCATATTTATAGGCACTACAAGTCTTCTGCTGTAACGGCCGCTTCTTGACCGTCATCGAGTAACACTAACTCAACTACGATCAAGTGATGACAGTCATTAATACCACATATGATAAACAAGATATCCATGATATTAATCCTAAGTTGAGCAAGAACTTATTAAAAATATAAGTAAAGCAGTGCAAAAGATAAGGAATAAGACATTCAGACATTATCTACATTTATACATTCACATACATTATAGAAAATACAAAATAATAAGAAAGAAATTCATTTATTAGATTTAAATTAAATATGAGCAAAAGAAAAATTAAAACAACAATTTCCCCATTTTTGCAGGCCACAAACTTAACTTGAGCTTCTATCACAAGATCACCCTCAAGTGCAGGGTCTGATCTATAACCTGATGCTGCCATATGTACATATATAATATGGTCAAGCCAATAAAAAAGATATATATTGTTAGACTTACAAAGTTTAAGTACATCTTAAGTTAAAAATAGTATATTCTTGCATTTAAGAGATATTATTCAATATAACAGTAAAATAGAAATAAAACTGTAAAAAATTGAAAGGAAATTGAACTGTAAATCTAGCATCAAAATTAAAAGCAAGAAAACTATAACTAACCACAATATGGAAAGAAAATCAACTAAAACAAACTGTAACTGAAATAATTGAAAATAAAGTTGTGCAGAACTGAAGTAAAGTAAACAGCAAATAAATCTAAAACTGTAACTAATTGATAAAATATGTGTAAAATAGTATGAAATCTGAATCTGAGTAAATGGTACTGTAAAATTGTGCTATAATCCATTGAATCCATTATTATACATAGGAATATGCTATAGAACTGTTTGCCACTAATATGCCGATTGGGTATCTCATAGACACACCACTGATTTCCTAAGTGAGCAAATGCTCCACTAATAGTGTCCTTATGTAGCGCCCCGCCCTGTCGCCGCGCACAAAAGAGAAAAAGTAATGTACCTCAACCATGGCGGCGGAGCGGTGCGCTACTCGGGAAGACCGGGTATACAAGCAAAACCCATCTCCCCGAATAGGCTAGTAAGAACTGAGCCATGCTAAAGGCTGTTGACTCGAATCCTAAGAGTAGGATCAATATACAATACCTAAGATAAGAGTGAAAAGCTTATCTTAGATATTAGGCTAGTACGTATACAAGGTCCAAGGAGGTAAATAAGAACCTGATATACGTTATCAAAATATATCAGCATTTCTAGTATGCTGATCACATCACATTACTAAGTATAGTAGTATAACAGAGTGCGGAAGCTAAAAGCAAATCATCGAGAATATATTCATCACAAGCAGTAATAGCCATTTGTCTCAGAAAAGAAAAGTAAAATACATCCAGAGTTTATTACAAACAGATTTAAAATGCAGAAACATAAAGAGTCTATTTAAAATGATGAAATGAGCTAATAAGTAAAAGTAGGTGCTCGATCCACTACAGCTCCACATGCTCCCCCTGGGTCTCTGGTACGTGCTCCTAACCTGTCTCCACAAACTCCTCAAGATCTAGCAAATTGTCGGATCCCAAAAGTACCCCCGTCTTAGATAAGAAGTCGAACACACTGCAACTAACTATACAAAACTAAACTAAACATAACAAACAGAAAAGTAAAGCAAAATTGTAAAAGAACTGAGAAAAAGCGCATAGTAAAGAAAATTGTAAATGCTAAGTAAATAGAGCAGTAAAGGCAGTTAAAGTGAAGCTGTCGCCAAACGAAAACTGAAAGTAAAGTAAACACCATGATGAAAGGGATGTTATATGTTGCATTATATGTCACTAAAATGATGCACACAAATATGCTACACCACGGTATATCCCAGAACTATCACTGAAGGCTTATGAGTAGTACGGTCCAATATAAATACACTAGTTAGGAAGTCAGTATGGTGACGCAGATGCACCCTGAAACTCCCCACTCTGTGTATATCACATTCCGTAACCCATACAATATCACTAATACCCATGTATCACAATAGAAGGAATGAGTCAAATTCATGCTTATGCTTATGCATATGCCACTATGTTGAATGAAAGGAAAAATCTAGAAATCAATGAAGAGTTTAGTAAGAAATGATAATGAATTCTAAGTTCCCACTGTGCAGAATCCTTCTAACTTCTAGATCGATGATTAATTAAAGTTGCATATTTATTTAAAGATCACTATATGGGGTGTTTGTATACACATATTCAGTACATTGTAAGAAAAGGATTCTTATTACTTAGTTTGATTACGCCACCCTAACAAAGCGATATTCATTAGGAGGCACCACCTGATGGTAATTTTGTATCTCAAGCTGAGTATTAAGTTGATATACTCATAATCATACTCAGTGTCTTAAGGAATGTAAATCTCACTACTTAGTTTACTTGAGCCATACCTATTGAAGCGATCTTCGCTAGGAGGCATTGCCCGTTGACAACTTGTCTTTCAATTAAACTAAGGGATGAGCACCCATTTAATACACTCTTAAGTTTGAATAATTTATTCTAATAGGACTATATTCATCTAATCCTGCAGGATAGAACCTGCTCATAAGTCCTTACTAGAATGAATCAACCAATCCTGAACACTACTGGGGACCGGTAATATGGGCATACTATACTACACCACATATTGATCAAGATTCAATCAAGTCTAGTTAATAAAGTAAGGATTTATCAATACTATAAATGTCTAAACTAATGGATAAGTCCTATACAAGGTCTCACAAACCATTTGTGATCAAGGATCACTTGATATAAATTCTACCACAATGATAAGCATCTATTCTAAGGTTCTTAAGTGATTATTACCATGATGGGATAAGATCAATCTCTAAGGTGATGGGATCTTCTATACTTCTACCTCAAGGAGTCATACAAGGTCTCCTACCTTAGAATATATGAATTTAGGTCTTTTAATAATTCAAGACGATCTTATGAAGAGACACTTAAGATTCTTCCTTCTAAATGATGATATTAATCTCTTAGGTTCTGCTTCATAATTAGGTTTAGGATGATTAGATCAGATGACTTAGTCATCTGATCACAACTCAATTTAAGATTAGGGGATCTAAATCAGGAATATTTTTAGGACTTAGATCACTTGGTTAATCAATATGATTTTAAATCTTCTTATGCTAATCCTCTTACTTAAGAGAAAATTAGGGATCTTAAGGTTTGATTCAGATTGAGAAATCACATAGGATTATTATTAACCTTAATTTGTCTAATTCAAATGTTTAGAATCAATATCAAATCAAATGCATTATTGGAAAATGTCAAGTTCATAGTCTTACAATAAGTTAATTAAGTTAAGGTTCTTAAGGATTTGGATTCTCCTTAAGTAGATTAGGGTTTGATCCCTTCTCATATCTTAAGTAAAATCAAGTGTGTGTTTAAAGATTAATATCAAATTAGTGGATTAATCATGCATTATTGGTGGCAATCTCAGATCTAGATCAAGTCTTAAAAGCTTGATCCAAATCTTAAGATTTCTAAAGTTATTTAAGATATTTAAGATTCTCAATCTTTAGATTTGTCCAAGTATACTTAATAAGTTTATCTAAAGGAGTTCACTACATCTAACTTACTGTTATAAGTCAGATTAATACTCAAATTTTGTAAAACAAGCAATACTTAGTGCTAATCAAACCCTAATTCAATTCAAAAAGGATTAGCACATAAGTATAAATCCAACCATCAGAATTTTATGAAAATTTAAAACCCAAGTTCTAATTAACCATACAATTAATCATAGCATAAGTTTACTAAGATCTAGTGAGTATAAACCCTAATATTCACTTATCATACTTTAACAAAATTAGGGCATAACTAGAATTACAGAGCTCAAAAAAATAATCTACTTAGCACATGCATTCTAATCATCATAAGTGAACTAATGGCACCCTAAGCATACAATTTAGATAAGTAAAATTACTAATTTATCCTAATTAAGATCCACTATAATTAGGTAATAATTAAAGATCTAATCATCAAATATATGATTTTATTTTATATTTAGGTCCCTGATGATTTTTTGATTATTTTCATATATAATATCATAGGATTTGGACCAGTGGATTAAAAGTTATTCAAATAATACATTCTGTATTTTAATTTAATTAAATTCCTATGATTTTATTATTGGGATTAATTCCAATAATTCTGATTTAATTTAAATGGCTGGCCCAATTCCAAACCACGCGGGTCGACCAGGGCCCAGGAGACCCGCCACTGTCGCACAGCGCGGGTCGTAGGTCGACCCAGCCCGCACAGAGCCTTCGTCCCCGCGTCTCCGTCCCGAACTAGGGACCCGATTAGGGGAACCCTAATCGTAAAATCTCGGTGCATCCTGACCACGGCACGACCAGGACTGGATCGATGCTTGATCCCCATGGTCAGACGCATCGAATGGGACTCGAAGGCCCCTGTGAGACGGTCTGGATCGGCCAGACCTTGCTCACCCAAGGGCTCCTCCATTAGAGCTACTATGGGGACATAATTCTCCCCACAGAGGCCACGCCAGACCCCGGGCTCGATCCCTACGCTATCAGGGAGGTGAGGCAGATTGAAGCCCTCTGGTCTGAGGGTCTGGGGTGGTCTGGATCGCCGGGTCCTTACTCGATCGAGGTGATCCTTAAAAATTCAATCTGATCAATCGATTCGATGGATTAGGGCTAGCCTAGATCTTAATCTTGATACCATTGGGTTCAAGACGACAATACGAACTCAGGCGCATTAAAATAAAGAAGGTCCGAGCCTCATTGGCTCGAAACCGGTAAGTAGGATACCTAGTTTTTATCCGAGAGCTTACAGACGATAGGGTAGTCTTCTCTGGCCTTGTTGAGCTGCCTTGGACCTCTCTGAGATTTCCGGAACTCCAGGAGACTCTTCTATCAGTGGTACGCAAGCTCGGGAGAGCCTGGAAGAAGCTTCAGCAAACGACAATGGCGGAGAAGGTAAGTGACTTCGATAGATCAGCAAGGATCAATCAGAGGAGTGCTGAGGCTATTTATAGCCTCAGGGGAATACAGGGAAGGTTCCTGAGAGTTTAATTGGGTTGGGGAGAACTGGATGGTTCGGGCCATGGCCGAGCTCTCGAATTTCCAATTCGAGCTCGGCCGGGTCACGAGGCCCAATTGGGTCTCTTGGCCATTAGGGGAAGTGTGCTAATAGTCTGCTGAGGTGGAAGCGGGAGTGGGGGACAGAGGAGGCAGCTGGCAGTACAGGAAAATATCCTTGTCGGGTGCTCGATGGAGTGGGGACGATGATCCACAGTGTCGGGTGCCTCGGATACTGTCTGATCTATCGATCAGATGGCGGAACAGCTCGAATCTCTCGGATCCTAACGGCCGATCGCAGGAGTGATCCGGGCTGTTGGATCGATCGGGGAGATCCTACGGTTGATCCGTGGTTCCGCGGGAGTTAATCCTAGTCGTCGGTTATTTGTATGCGACGACCAGATTCACAGGACCCGTTGTCACGTGACCCGGGCTCCACAACGGATCGCCCGCAGTCCGCACAATGAATCCCGACCGTTAATCTAATTTTGAGGGTATATTTGCAATTTTGAATTGTTAGGAACCCTTATGTGCAATTAAACCATTTTAATTTAAATTGAATTATGGCCCAAATGAATCCAAAATTGCACCAAATTTTCACCTTTAGCTAATTTGGGAGTGAGGAATCCAAAAATGCAATCAGATTTTAATTATGAGGTAAAAATATTTTAGGTCTAATCTAGGGCATTTAGATTGATCAAGTTATCAATTTGGACTTAGAGAAGTCCAATTGACTTTAAATTTTCTAGATAGTCTCAGTTTAAGGTTCTATATATAATGGTATTTGAAAATTGATTAAGTTACCTATATTTTGCAAGGTAACAACCTAGAGTTGTTATACCTTAGGTGAGCCAAATTGCTCTGCTAATGCAGATATGATATGCATTATGATATACCAAGGTTTTAATGCCAGTATGCTTTAAATCATCGACAAATCTTGAAATCAATCCAAGATCAAGTACTGATTCCATTTATCTCTGTTGTGTAGAATTCACCTAAGGGTTCCTAACAATTCATTGATTGAGGTAAAATATAAGTGAATTAAATCAGTAAGTCTAAGTCAACCCTTAGGTTTAACTCACTTAGTAAAATATAAGTGAATCCAAGATCAAGTATTTATTCCATGAATCTTGGATTGACTTAGACTTACTGATTTAATTCACTTACTTGATCTTGTTGTGTAGAATTCACTTAGACTTACTGATTTAATTCACTTATATTGAGTTATACAAGTCAAATGAGTAAACTCATTCCATTATAATCTATTATAATACTGCAATTATGGGGTAAAATCATGTTAATTCTTGAGAATTGATTGATTCACAAATCTATTTAATTTTATAAGTTACATTATGCTGATATTCTTACTTAGGAGAAAATCATGAATCTTAATTTTAGATTCAGATAATAAATCACATAAGTTTGTTATGGCTCTAAATTCTTCTAATTTATTAGTCTAAAATTAATGACAAATTAGCAAGAGTTATTGGACTTATGCAGGTTACTGATTATCCAAATCAAATGTTCAATTAATTCAATTCATGAGATAAGTCATTACCATCTTAGGATTGGGGTTTTTTGATAAATAATATCTCTTATTAGCTAATTAAAGATCATTACATGCTGGTTCTCTTATTTAAGAGAAATATCAAGAAGATGCAAGCTTAAGTTCAAGGTAGAATCAAAACACCTTAATCCTTTACAAGACGTAATGATCTAACATGCAGCATTTAATTTAAGAAATAAATCACATGTTATTTATTTGTTCATCATTGATAAATGCAAGTGTGAAATAATAGTCAAGACAATTTCTCCTAAACTCTTCAGATTTTAACAAGATGGTAACACTAGCATACAATTTATAATATTTTCTTCAAAACATTTTATAAAATAAAACATAAATTAACATAGGATTCAAGAAAGTAAAAATACACAACAACAATAAGAACTATGCATGTGATGTATGCACTTAACATAGAACTAAATAAATAATTTAATTTATCAAAACTCAATACAAGTTCTAAATACTTACGTACCTGACACGGCACCAAAGCTTCTACAACGCTTGACTTAGGAACTTTAAACCCTCGGCTTTCCATGGAGTATAATTAAGTTTCCCTGGCTGAGAAATAAAACATATAATGGATTGATTACAATTCTTATTCCTTAAGCACTAGGCCTATAATCTAGTATTAATATTAGAATTGGTTAGAATTGAGGATACATTAGTATAACTTTTAAATGTTGATTCAATGCCTCCCTTAATAAAGCCAAATTAAATATATGCTTAGGAGTCCACTTTCATGCTAATTTTACCATTCTATTTCAATTTCTATGGATGACAAATGAATAAAGGTATGCATATGATGACTAATTATGCAAGATTAAAGTGCATTCAAAACATCATTATTTATACCAATTTATTATTAAGAACATTGAGAAGTATTCAAATGAAAATGTTATGATTATTAGGTGACTGCACAAAATGTTGGAAGTCGAATGATACTCTTTGTGATGTAATTACGTGATCCTAACCGTTAGTGCTTTACTTGCTAATGTATGTTCCTTATGCCGGTATTTACTCTCTCTTTTTTTTATTCGTTTATTTTGGCTCAATGATTTTGAATATTTTGTGTGCTTAAACTTCTACCATCATATTCTCTTTGGTGAGAGTTTGATTGACTTTTGAGAACACCTTATCTTGTCTTGTTCAAAACCTTATATTGGCACTAATAGTTCAATAAGGTTCAGTCATTTATATGACAATTCTCTTTCTTGCATGCATAAATGGCAACCAGCAACATTTGGATGTAATTGCACTACTTTACTCTCATTTAGATAATAACAAGACGAAACCCACCCGATGTGCGGAAGTTCAGCCCCGGCTTCTAATCGCTTGCACACAATGCGATTCATTTCACACTACGAAGACTCAACCCACTAATATATCTAAAAAAAATATCCACTTAATATTATCTTTCATACTGAAGCTAAATATTTAAAAAGAATAGAAACACTTAATATCGTATTTTATTTATAATTAGTCTTTGCTTTAAAATATACACTTAATATTGCATTTCATGCTGCCGTAGCCTTTGCTTTATAATTGGTATTTTTTTTCAAAATAACTTTACAGATAAATAAACTTCTATTATTGGGAAGTTGATAGTGAGACAAATTGGAATCAAATACAAGGCTGTACGTAATAATAAGCTGAATGCATACTGTAAAAAAAAATCATTCAACTCATCAACAATTAATTCCAAATGACTAATAAAGTGAACAACGATATTGCTCAAGTAAGATTTGATTACCTAAAGGAAAATTGGTTGGAATAAAAATGCTGAAAGAATCAATGGCGACCAGGAAAGATTTGAACGCAAGATCGGCAACTTTGATGCTGGATATTGATTAGTCGAGAGGAAGAAGCGACCGATGCGAACTCTCGGCCCCTGACCGAGAGAGAAGTCGGGATTGGCTAGCTCTCGGCCTTGAGGGGGGCGAGAGGCTGCAGCCCGGTTTGAGTGGAGGATGGTACGAAGAGCTATGATTTCTCATGGAAGGTTCAGCCCAGCAAGCTTCAGCCATGGAGGTCTCAGCCAAGCCAGGGAGATCTACCAAGCCATTGATATGGGAGGAGAGGCGCTCGACCATGGATAGGGGAGGGGAGGCGCTCGGCCATGGATAGGGGAGGAGAGGCACTCAGCTATGGAGAGGGGAGGAGAGGCGCTCGGCCATGGAGCTGCGCCTTGCGTCTGACGTACGTGAGGAAGAGGGTTCGACTGAGAGGAAATAGAGCAATTTAGGTTTTGGCAGCTTATTAGGTTTAGAAACTAAGATAATTAAGATCAAAACCTGGTTTGATTAAATCAAAATTAGGATTCTGGACCAGTTCAAAAATTGGTCAAACAAAATATACTGTCATAAATAGTATATTTTTGCGATCGTAATGTCCAGGTTTTAGAGCAACATGATAACATTACACCTAGATTAATTTTTAAAATTTTTAATTTCAAAAAATTAGGAAAATAAAAATATATTCAAATTCAAAAAATTTAGTATCATTTAGCTGAGAATAATAAAATAATGGTATACAAAAAGTTTCTTCAAAATTGGTGCGTTGTATTAACGTAATTAATTTCGAAGTTTTAATCTTCAAAAATTAATATAAAATAAAATATATATCTAAATTGAGAAATTCTTGATTGAGGACATTTGTTTCATCAAGATGAACCTTTCGGTAAAGTTTCATCAAATTTGAAAATCAGACGACAAAAAAATGCGATTAATTTATATCACATTTTTTTAGTGAAATAAAATCCTTTTCCTTTCTCTCTCCCCCCCTTTCTCCCCGTCGCACATGAGGGCACGTCATGTGCCCTGGGCACGCGCCAATAAGGGGCCCGCCCCCTTGGACGTTGCATTCCCCCGTGCTCGATTTCCCTGGGCCACCACATCGGGCAGCCCGGCCTCCCCTCCCTCTCCCCCTTCCTTTCCCAAGAAATTAGCCCCAAACTCTCTCCAAAACTTGCACTCCCTCCTCCTCCTCTATAGCTAACCGCCGTCCCTCTCCTTCCACCTACGACAGCCACCTCTCCAACCTCCAACCGCCACCCTTGACCTCCGCCGGCAAAAACCCCCTTTATCCTACCCAAAAACTTTTCTCCTCCTTGCAACTTACCTCTTCCTCATCCAGCCAACCACCATCTCCCTCCTCCTCCGGTCGGTCAAATCCCCCCCCCCTATTCGAACAAGGAGCAAAATAAGAAACAAATTAGTGATGACACTTTTTTATAATAATAATAATAATAATAATAATATTTTATTTTATTTGTTTCTACTAATATTTTTTTTAGTCGAGAATGACTTTAGGGCTAATGCTAACAAAAGAATAAAGGATAAGAGTCGAGCTTGAGAACAGGTTAATCAATACTTTGAAATTCTGAATCTTCATTTAAAATTCGGAATTTAATAAAATCAAATCTACCGTTTTAAAAAAATCAAATTTGCTTTTCCGCAGATTTCAAATCCGTTGGATTTATTTTAAAAACAATAATAATAACGGAGAGATATCGAACCCACATCTCCAGAGGGCTTGCCGCGAAGGGTTAATTCGACTAGGCCTATTAAAAGACTTTATAATTTTTTTATTTATATATCATTCACACTGTTTCGAGTCGACTCAAACCCAATTTAGTTGAGCGTAACTCGAACTCAGCTCGAATTGGGTTCAAATTAGGCGGTTCAACTCAAAAATCGACTCGAAATTTTCGAGACGAGTTCGGTTCGACTCAAAATTCAAGCGAATTTTGAATTTTTGTTAAAATTGTCAGGCCTATCCTGAAGTAAGGAATTTTTTCTTGGATGAATATAATATGTTCAATAAGGAAGGTAATGCATTATGATCTTAAGACAACATATAATTTACTGAGCATTGGCATTAAGTGCGAGTCAATTGTGCTTTTTGTGCTCCATACTCTCATCCTTTCTTTGAATGTATACATTCTCTAATTCTAGTTTGAATAAAATTGGTTAACCGTATTATGCACACTTTTTCTTCCCATCTCTTCTACAAGCATAAGAACACATGAAAAGTAAAGGTAAGCAAAGACTTATAGTTACCACATTTGGCTGAAAGCAAAATGCTAATTAACTGATAACGATAATTTATGCAGCGCAGGCGCATCTCCCCACGTATTAAAATCAAACTTCAGGCTGAGACACATTCTACAAGTACAAATATTCACAAAAGACTTCTTATAAAGAATTTTAATGGAATGCATGAAATTTCTCCTAAACAAAAAAAATAAAAAAACTTAATATAACTAAGTGAAATACAAACGAAAATATCAAAAACTTGAAATAAGCCTAAATTTCTTTACAAAATGGTTACGTGATTCATTTCTCTGAGGAAGAGGCAACCAAACACAGTATTGAAAAAACCCCGATCTTTGAAGACACTTCCTCCAACAACAGCTTCAATATCATACTCGCACGCTCTGATGCAATTAGGGCAATATGTTACCTGAAATTTGCGTAACATATATATATATACATCCTAGATTAGTACATATATATTAATAAATTTATTATATTCATGCATGTTATATGGTTCAAAAAACACCTTGCATTCAAAAACATATTAATGTTCATCTCCAATGTTTGTTCTGTATTTGCAATTTTGTTTTTTCACCCAAGAGAAATGCACACAATTGTGTAATTCAAACCAAGCTTGGTAACCTATGATTGCCAGGTTGAAGTGTTTCACTACTAGAGCAAAGCAGAAAAAAAAACAACATAAATGGTGAAATCGCAAATTTTGATTTCTTGATTCTCTCCATTCTGGCTATTAGAGTTTATGGAGACTCTAACGGTGATCTCGCTAGTTCACCTCATGGACAATTATTTATATCAAAGAACGTGATGGATAGAGTAGCTGTTACATTTACCTACAAATAATTCACTAGGATAAGTTGCTCTTGCATAGCAAGGAAGATGCTCTTAATTATAAAAGATTAGCTAGTATAAGCATTTATTAGTTGCGTACAAGTAGTGTGCATTTTGCATTCAGAAAGCTCTCTTTAATCAGCTGATTTGAACTCAAACTCAATAACAGACTCATCACATTATAAATCACAAAGATTAAGGATTTGAATTGAAACAAATCAGTTTACAAATTGTACTTAGATAGGACTATAATAAATCACCCTTCAAATAAAGAAAACAATAGCTCATCTGATATTTTAAGTGCCGAATATACTAAGAATATGATCAAGTATTAGCTTTTATTTGCAAGATCATTCGACAAACAGAAATTCAATGCGCCTCCAATTAAAATTCTACATCACTATGCATGCTTTGAATATCAATTAGTATAGCATATCATAATTGATTAGCAGGATTAATGCATCTTATTGTTGGGCCTTTGATAATATTCTTTGAATGTGCTACATCACTAAATACACTAGATTACAATATAATCATAATATTCTCTCATGCATTCATATGAAAAAAAGCATGGTCCCTCTTATTTTTTCCCTCAAATATTGTACCTTCTCAACTACTCCCAAATCTCTTCTTTTCACTACAGCCAACTTGAGGTCATTACCTCATAAGTCCATCAATTACTAAAATATCCCACAGTAATATTATTTTTGTAACTAATATTTTTTGTTCTCATTCGTTTTAGTGTTCTTATCCTTTTATTTATTCTCTTACTCTTTTAACTAATATATTGAACAAAACATAGAGAAATGTCACTTTTTGTTACAACCCAAATTTAACTAAGATAATTAAGATCAAAATCTGGTTTGGTTAAGTCAAAATCAAGATTCTGGACCAATTCAAAATTTAATCAAACTAAATATATCGTCAGAAATAGTATATTTTTGTGATCATAATATCCATATTTGAGAGCAACATGATAACAGGCACACGTAGATTAATTTTTAAAATTTTTAATTTCAAAAAATTAGAAAAATAAAATATATGTCCAAATTCAAAAATTTTAGCATCATTAAGCTCAGAATAATAAAAGAATGATATACAAAAAGTTTCTTCAAAATTGGTGCATTGGATTGCCATAATTAATTTTAAAGTTCTTACTTTAAAAACTTAATATAAAATAAAATATATCTCCAAATTGAGAAATTCTTGATCGAGGACATTTGTTTCATTAAAATGAACATTTCAGAAAAGTTTCATCAAATCTAAAAATCAGACGACGAAAAAATGCAATTAATTTATATCGCATTTTTAGTGAAATAAAATAATTTCACTTTCTCTCTCCTTTCCCTTTCTCCCCATCGCGCATGAGGGCAAGTCATGTGCCCTGGGCACGCACCAATAAGGGGCCCGCCACCCTTGGGCGTTGCATTCCCCTGTGCTTGATTGCCCCGAGCTACCACGTCGGCCCACGGGCGCCACGTCAGGCAGCCCGGCCTCCCCTCCCTCTCCACCTTTCTTTTCTAAGAAATTAGCCACAAACCCTGTCCAAAACCTGCACTCCCTCCTCCTCCTCTATAGCTAACCGTTGTCCCTCTCCTTCCACCTCCGACAGCCACCTCTCCAACCTCCAACCGCCACCCTTGACCTCCGCAAACCCACATTTGGCCGCCAGCAAGAACTCCCTTTATCCTACCCAAAAACTTTTCTCCTCCTTGCAACTCACCTCCTCCTCATCCAGCCAACCGCTGTCTCCGTCCTCCCTCGGCCATCCGCAGCCCAGCTAAACCGCTACCGTCGCTCAAATGAATAAAAACACATGACATGAAATTCCTCCTAAAAAAAAAAAACTTAATATAACTAAGTGAAATACAAACGAAAAAATCAAAACCTTGAAATAAGCCTAAATTTCATTACAAAATGGCTACGTGATTCATTTCTCTAAGGAAGAGGCAGCCAAACACAGTATTGAAAAAACCCTGGCCTTTGAAGACACGCCCTCCAACAATAGCTTCAATATCATACTTGCACGCTCTGGTGCAATTAGGGCAATATGTTACCTGAAATTTGAGTAATATATATCTACATCCTAGATTAGTACATATATATCAATAAGTTTATTATATTCATGCATGTGGTTCAAAAAAATACCTTGCATTCAAAAACATATTAATGTTCATCTACAATGTTTGTTCTATATTTGCAATTTTGTTTTTTCACCCAAGAGAAATGCACACAATTGTGTAATTCAAATCAAGCTTGGTAACATATGATTGCCAAATTGAAGTGTTTCACTATTAGAGCGAAGCAAGAAAAAAAAAACAACAAATGGTGAAATCGTAAAATTTGATTTCTTGATTCTCTCCATTTTGGCTATTAGAGTTTATGGAGACTCTAATGGCGATCTCGCAAATTCACCTCATAGACAGTTATTGTTTGATGTGTTTCATCGCAGATAGCTTATTGAGATCAAGTTTGATGATTTTGATGTGGAAACAGAATAAGATTAGATATTATATGGTTTTGGATTAAGGCATAATATGGTAAGTGAAAAGGAGTGTCTCTCTCTATCACTTAATAGTAAAAAGATGTGAGTTGAGATGTATTTTCATAAACATCTTTTTGCAAAAAAATAAGAATGAAGAGGTATGCATCCTCGTATGCATCTATCTTTGAAAAGATGGACATGATGACAGCCTCTTCAAAGACGCCTTTTGAGAGTTATGACTTAAGGTTACAAGTAAGTTGTAATTATACACATTTGCGTTGATTTCTATAATGACCAATAATGTTAACTTAATAATTTTAAAAAAATCAAATTTACTGTAAATTTAAAATTTATTTTCCTATTTAATAATTTTAAAGATACATTGTTAAAATGTATACTTAATTTTATATAAATAAAAATACTAAATATTTTATATTTAAATTACCTTAAACTAAAGCTGATTCAAGTCAAATTTGAGTCAACTCGAATTCGTTAAATTTCTATTTGAGCGGTCCCAATTCGAACTTATTTTGAGTTCAAATTGATTTTGATTTAATACAAAATCTGATTTTGATTTAATACAAAATCAATTAATTCGAGTTTGAGTTTAACTAGACTCAACTGAATTCGATTCGTTTCCAACTCACTAGCTCACAAATTTTTAACTATATATTATGTACAACATTCTCAACGCGAACACTATTAAATAAAATTGTTCACTATACCTTAAAATGAAAAGAATTGAATCTGATATGTGAAGATATATTTTACTTAAAACCATATTTAAGAAAAATAAAAATGAGTGAGGCGGAATGGGACTGAGGGGGACATGACTGAGGGCTAATGCAAGGAGGCTAGTGAGTCGGTCTACACAATAGCAGGTGATTCAGCAGGTTGATGAATCACGAACAACACGGTCGAAGAGCACAATGCTAGGCAAAAGGCTCTTGGGAAATAGTACAGCCTGTCGAGCAAACACAACACGCTCACAGCATGGCAGGGTGTGCGGAAATGAAGATATAAATGTATGAATACAAGCATGAAACCCGCATATTGTGCAGGACGACAACACACTGAAAGAAAATAAAACACAGAATATAATATCGTAAAAGATAGAGCGGGCTACTCTTTCAGAGACTTCTTAAGATAAGAACAAAACTTCGTCTAATATTAGATATGCCATTTTCTGTTCGGACTTTGAGCAGGAGTAACAACTTATACCGTAAGGACTAGAGTTTGAGTTAATTATTGGGTACCTTGTTAAGGAAAGTCAAGAAGTAACCTCCGGTTGTTACGTACTTAATTACCGTTTCCCTAGGACAGGTCAATCCTAGTTAGTAGTTCCAAGTTATGCCGCGAAGCGGATCGACTTAAGTAGGCTAGAATAGTTGAGACGCTAGTCGAACTTTTGCGGCGCGGCCTTACTTTCAAGGAATTAACTCTTTTAGATCCAAAAACCTACCCTGATCAATCTCATCGATATCTACCTACCGCCTACCGCTTCTACAAACCAAATCTATTCTTCGCCTTACAATTGAATCTATTACATAGCCTTTTACCTACTCTCGTCAGATGAGTTTCTTTCTGCCTCTCGTCTCACTCTTTCAGATCCAATATCGGAACAACCTCGAATAGAAGGAAAAGAAGAAGATAGGAAATGATCAAGCTGAGACACATGGAAGATGTTATGCACATCTCCAAATTTTGTAGGCAGAATCAACCAAAACGAAATATTGGGCCAACTCATATGGTCAAATGAAATGATGACTAGGCTTGCCCTCTCTGCCAAAAAGGTGTGTACACTTAATGGGATGGGGCACATGCGTAGGCTGCGAAGCAGATTTACCAACATAAAACTCTACTGAACTCACATCAAAATCTAGCTTTTTGCAATCTTGGGCAGTACACATACGATATTTAATTGAACAAGCCAAATCTTTATGATAGAATAGATAGTGATTGCGGGACCCGTTAAATTAAGAATCTTTCTTTTTCTTTCTCTTAGGAGCCGCTCATTTAGCTTATTCCATTGATTGAGTCCGGCTAAAACCGGTGGTTTCAAACTCCTAGAATTGGGATGTGACAAGAATCACCATCCGCAGAGACTTGGCCCAATCCAAACGCTGCTACTTTGACTTTACTTCTTGCACCTTCAAACCCATTGCATTGCCAAGCCGGAGGAGCCAATCCAATCAGACGAGTGAAATCACCCACAGAGGTGGTTGTTCAAGACGGCTCAATACAGTGTACCTTCCGAGTCAGCTTGAAACGAAAAAAGAAAGATTGATTCTTGCATGTTCACATTGATATATTCGCCTAGTCACCCCACAAAATGCTCAGGGTAGATCCAAATATGCTGAGCTATTGGCTACACATCAATTTCCCCCGAAACTTAATCTTAATATTAATATAGAATAGTTTGAGTAAATTGACGATGAGCTTCAAAGTTTATGGATTCATACGACTTGTTTGTTCAATACACTGAACAACTGTCCAACATTAGAATGGTTCCCAAGACTAATGGGAAGTGGCAATTGTGTGGACTTCAAGCTGGTAAATAAGGATTTCGTTCTTCGCCTATCTATCATATTACGTTTGCTCACTTCGTTCGCAGCCTCACAATTCCATACCACATGGTGGTTTCGTGGTGTGCGAACAAAAGAGGAGTAGTACCCAAGGTATACAATATTAACTTGTGCCCATCTTCATTCTACAAAGGAGAGAAAGATTTGTCGCCAGTGCAGAGTTACACTACATTGAATGCAAAACTCTTTTCTTTTCAAACAAGAACAACTAAAGTGCCTCAAAGAAACTAACCTTAGGCCTAAGCTATCAGCTGATCAAGAAATTCTCTATGATAATTTTGCTGCGCTAGAGCCTTTCTTTTCTTTATAGGTCTCACCTGAGCAAAGCGTCGGTCAGCAACTACTTCAACACCCTGCTTCACTTACACCTAAGAAGGAATCGGGTGCAAGGGTTGTTCTCTAACATAGAAAAGAGTGACCGATCATGAATTTGCTGCACGGCCTTTTGCCAGTTCTTCTCTTGAATCTTTCAAAAGAACGATGAAGTCGACTAGTGATCACCTAAAACGTCACACATCGGGAGATTAGAAATTGACTAATTCAATATTAGAATTAGAACTAGTATAGATAAAGACCCGAACTTCTTTCTTTTAGATATTAAAAAACCCAACGAGTTCTCGGAGCCTAAAGGGCTTATTGAGACAACTATGATCCGGATGTATCTTCTAGGTCGGTTTGAACTAAACCCTTTTTCTTGTTCAAGTTCAAGGGGAATAGTTTGAACCATGGTGACATAGTGATGGATAAAGTCTTAAGACTTTCCCTTTTTTCTCAATCTCCTAAACTGGAACATATAATGAAAGTGGTGATCCAGAGGCTTCCTAAGGACATCATCAGATGGACTGCATATTGCTTAACGCAACAAACAACAAACCTGACTGACAACCAAAAGCAAATTCTCTTCTTTGAAGCAATCAAACGGTTGAAAGTCTTGCTTTTCAAGCCTAAAAGAAAAGAAGGCTACAAAGGCTCCTCAGTCGGTGAGCCAGAGAAAGAGGTCGAATAGATGGAGACGCTAGTCGAATCTGGACTGCCCAGGAGGGTAGGCCGCGCAGTGGTGCTATCTAGAGAAAGGCCCGTAGGACGAAGCAGATTCATTAAATTCGTTTATGCTCTTGGAGAATTGTAAACTAATCTTTAGTTTAACTAATCTTTATTGTCAACTCAAGTCTGTTCTTTCTTCAACGATCAACTTTCTCTGAAGTAGTATAGTATAGTATCCATAGCTTCAAGCATTACCTATTAAGGTAAGGGAAGCCAAAGCCCCTTACCATCAGAAAGGGAAAGACCATCACATCAACCCGATTCCGAAGATGAAATGGAAGCATCTAGACTATAGTAGCTTCAAGGGAGTCAACTCCAAGAAATGAAGCTGAAAGCATGCCATATTCAATTTTGTGTGTCTCTGTTGATGAAACTCCATGTTATATAGTAGATGTTGCTATTGGATAGGTTCAATTTCTTATCTGAAAGGATTGGAGAAGAATATGTGAACACCCACCTACCCTCCATCTCCGGGTGGCCTCTTTTCTTTGGAGTGCGCTACGCTCAACTGATTATCTGCATCTGAAGGTTTTGATTGAAGCCGAAAGGCCCCTCAAAGCCTCGATCCAGTAGCCGTCAACCAGGGTCCGGGTCAGATAGAAGATAGAAGGCGGGGGTCTTATCCATCCCCAAGGAGAATCTAACTCCTGGTTTCGGAGTGGGAGAGAGAGAAGAGAGCAGAAGGATAAACAAATATGTGAGCCTAAAGGCTAATTGTGAGCCGAGGCCACGTAGCGGATAGATAGGATCGACCAACGGGAGATATGAGCCTAAATAAAGATAAACAAAGGGGAGTCAAAACGAAGAGAAGGCGCTAGGCAGTGAGCCGTTAAGAGAAAGTTATTATTTGAGCTTCTAAGCGAATCTGAACTGGTAGGGGCAGTTCGGGTCTAGATAGACGTCCAACAGTAGTATGTAGTCGACCCGAATAGAAGGGCTCGAGCGAAGAGAAGAGGAGAAGGGTTGGGGAAATCCCATGTGTATGAGTTATTATTAATGTACGAAGTTTTCCTTAAGCAAAATTAAATTATAAAGAACTTAATGCCTTGTTAAGAGATGCTTTTTATTATTTGGTCTTGAATGTGGATAAAATAAAAATGAACTAATGATTTCAAGAACTAATTTGTCTTGTGCTCCATAGCTCACCTTAGATTGGATGCTAGGTTTATGAATGCATGAGAGCTTAGAACTATGTGACAAAGTTCTTGAGCTTAATGCACCTTAATCTAAGCTTAATCAAAGTGTTGATGCATGTGATACTAAGACCCACTAATTGAGCTCCTTAGCTCAACATAATTGAGGTAGAGGAGGAAATAATTGAGTGCTCATGAACTAAGAGATATAGTCATTGAGCCCAACATATTGATCCCTCATCTCAACTATGTGAGATGCGATTGATGCTGGTAGTGGAATTAATGCTTATAAAATTTAAAAGACTTAATAATCAATGTCTCCTTGATCAAGAGATAATATAAAAATACTAAACCTAAAATCTTATAGGAATCTTTGTGCCAAAATAGGACTGAAAGTATGTTCATTTTGTGCATAATATTTTAACTTGTGAAACCTTAAGGTAAAACTCAAAGAAGAACAATGTGCACTTGATTAAATTTAAAAGAATAAAAGATAAAGCTTGAGAATTCAACATGCATTCATAAATTTCTCATCACATGTGGGATGAACCAAACTCTCCTCTCTCTTTTATCTAACTTATCTTCACATGGTGATTATTGTGCTAAATTTAGGACCAACTCAAATAATCAATTGTAGCTTAAACATTAGTGAGAATAGATAGACCTTAGTGTCAAAACAACCAATTCTCTGATAATCGATAAATCCTGGAAATTAACACTTTCCACTTATTAGTTCAAATCACGTACACTTGCGTGTGAACGCAGACGTGTATTTACAGTCTGTCAATACACACACACGCACACGTATGTGGGTGTACTGATATATATCACCCATACACACTTAATATATATATATATATATATATATATATATATATATATATACATATATATATATAGTATACATGCAGACACACTCACATGCAATATACACACAAATATACATATATAGAATATGTTGTCTCTACATTAAGAAAACACGCATACTAATATATTGTATATATATATATTCACACACACAAACATCTAGTATACATATATACAAATATATATATATATATATATATATATATATATATATATACAGTAAAACATGTCTAAAGTGATACTGTCTAAAATGATATCCTGTCTAAAGTGATAAACACGACTCGGTCCCAACTCGGGCCCATACAAAATGTGATAAACCTCCGTAAAGTGATACTCGATAATTTTTATTGGTCCCACTCCTTATCTAAAGTGATATTCAGTACATTTCAAAAAATAAAAAATAAAAAAAACTACAAAACAAACTAGATACGCTTGAAGAACCTGTCAATGTTCTTCTGAACCATTCGGTTGGTACGGATCATACTCACCTTATCCTTCAATTTCTGGATGGAACTCACACAAGATTCGTCCGCATCATGTTGCTGCATGAAAAAGATCACAAGCTTATCCAGCATCTCGGAAGCATCAGCGGCACTCATGGCAGACACTTCTTTGCTGTCGTCCTCTTCCTCATGCAGCACTGGAGCAAGTTCGGCTTCTTCAAGGTGGTACTCAATGATGCTATCAAGATCCGGCGTGTATGACGTGATCTGCTCCTCCGGGTAGTTGAGCAGATTCCTGATGTCTATTGGGTTCCTGTAGCGGAAGCGCTGGATTTGTGACTGTAGATCCGCGATGACCTCGTGGTCCACCAGGTCGTCCTCCGTGACGTTTTCAACTACCTCAGCCTGTTCTGTCGACCAGATCTTGCAGTGTAGGAAGCAGTTGGTAATCGTCGTTGGCTTGACTTCATAATTCCACGCGAGGACGGCAAACTGGATGGCCCCCAAAATGTCGACCTTCTCCGGCACCTTGTCCTCAATGCGCTGGAGAAGAGCATGGTTGAAGCGGCGATGGTAGTAGGCCTTGAAGTTGCGGATAATGCCGGCATCGCACGGTTGAATCTTCGAGGTCATGTTCGGAGGCAGGTAGAGAATGGTCGTGTTCCGGAGGCGGATGTGATCCGGAATCTTCTCCACCGGAGTGTGCCCGCTGAAGTTATTCAGGATCAGGAGGACCTTCCGGCCGGAAACATGGAGATCAAATGCCCGGAGCCACTCCAGGAAGATGATCTATGTCAACCACGCGGACGCATTGTTCCTGTATATGCACCCAAGTGACGTGATGTTGATGTTCTTGAAACACCTGGGGTTCTTAAACTTGCCAATCACCCACAGTGGGAGCTTGTCAGAGCCGTCGCCATTGCAACACAGCGCCAGGGTCAAGCGCTCCTTGCTCTGTTTCCTGCCTTCCAGCTGCTTTGTCGCAAGGGAGTTGTCCGCCTGCAATGCGGGCGAAGATGCTTAGTTAGCCAGGGGCAAACTCATTTGATATCTTTATGAACTTATAGTACCTGCATGCGGTAGAACAACCCACTCTCATCCATGTTGTAGATGTCACGCCATTCGTATGCATCAAGAACTTGACGAATTCCAGGAAGGGCAGCTGCAACAGTAGTCATGTCGACTGAACCGCTTTCCTCGAACCTGCGATGCTTTTTGATCCCATGACGGACCTTGAAAGCTTCAACCAGTCATTTGAAATCTCAAACCGCGGGTGATCCGGGTACAGGCGGTCAATGATCTTCATTGCGCTCTCACGTATGAGGTCCCCGCTCAGGTTGACGTGTTCCTGGTTGGCAAGGAGCCATTCGGCTAAGGTAGCCTCCATGACAGGGAATTTCATCGTCTTCTGACGCTTGGAGCTGAGGTTGGAGGTGGTGGCCTTGGCGAGCAGTTCCGCCGACCGTTTGAGTGTGCCCGACACTGTTGCTTGGCTGACCTTGAGCTGATGAGTGTCCTCCAACCACTTGATCAGCTCTTTTTGTGTGGCACCAGGATGATCTTTCTTGTACTGTCCGAGGGCGAGGCGGACCTCGTCCGTCATCGTGGTGTATTGCTGACCTTTCTTCGGCATGGAGAAGACTTTGCGCACGAGGATGTGACGGGGTGGTACTTGCAACGCGGTTCCTGAGGTGGACAGCGGGTTCCGTTTGCTGAGGGCAAACGTCGACGTGCTCCTTCGCACCACTCCGATACACCCACACGCAAACAGGGGTTTTTTTCTGTGGAACTTCCCCCGGCACGCGGGTACGAGCAGCCACGAATTAATGCCCTATCGGTACAAACGACAATTGTAAAAAAAAGGAAAATGTGTGTGTATGATACTGTATGTACTGTACCTGCCTAAAGTGATAACCTGTATAAAGTGATATCCTACCTCTGGTCCAACAATATCACTTTAGACATGTTTTACTGTATATGTGAGTGTCTATATACATTCACGTATATAGATAAATATACACAAATATATGCAGATAAATGCAAATGTAGTCCCTAGTAAAAATATGCATATATTTTTATATATAAATATACACATAATATACATACATTCATATACACCTACAGTCTATATATATATATATATATATATATATATATATATACTCAACACGCGCACACATACCACGTACACATACACATATGCTCACACTCCTACCCATATGTATAAACAAATATATATAAACAGTGTAAGTATGTGTATGTATATACTATGATTGTGAGTATAGACATACACACATATACACCCAAATATATATATACAGAGGCACATACACCCACAAATAAACACATAGTTTATATATTAATATATATATATATATATATATAGACATACACATAACACACCTGCACACTCACATAAAAAATATATGTGCGAATATATCAAATACGCACATAAAATATTTAGAATATATATATGTGTGTATATATATATATATATATATATATATATATATTATGTATGTGTGAGTGTACATGCACGTAATAGCAACATATATAGAATTTTAATACACATACTTACACACACAAACACAGAAATATATATTTATCTACACTCATACACATAATTATATAAATATACATACACAAACTACTGAAATGATTAATATATAAATATATATATATATATATATATATATATATATATATTTTTTTTTTTTTTTTTTTTTTTTTTTTTTGGAAAATCAGGCAATTTTATTGATATAAATCCAAAATTACAGAGAGGGGTTGGGAGGTTACAAAACAACTCCTAAATCTAAAAAACCTAAAACCAACCCCAAAAGGGAGGAACCCAGGGAAAATCCTAAAAGGTTCCTCCGGAAAAGAAAATACAGAAGAAAAATAGAAAAAAGGATCCAAAAAATTGACCGGGGCCGCGACCACAAGCAAAAACTCCGAAACTCTAGCTTTGAATACCTGCAAAAGAAGCTTCCAACAACCAAATAAGATCAAGCAAGAAAAGGCACATACCTTGAAGCCAAGCAAGCCAGAGGACGATCGACTAACTGCTTGATACCACACGAAAACTGCAAAACTAAAAACCGCAACCATCTTTCCGAATAAAAAAATAACATCAAAGTTGCTAAAAAGATCGCAAAATCGCCAAGCGAAAGAAAAGCAAACAACACCTCGCGACCGAGTCACGGCTTCACCATCCAAAAAATATATTTCAAGAAACCAACCGTAAGATAAAACCCCACCAACTATCTTTGATGACCACAACAAAAACACATCAAGACGCCAACAAGACCTCCCCCAACGAAAGTAAAATCTGCTACGTACAGGGCTCAGCAGCGAGCTCAAAGTTTTACCCATCAAATAATTATCCAACCCATTAAACCAACACAAAAACAGAATCGTATTTAGACCACGCAGCCACCACCAAATAAGAGTGTTAGACCCATAAGCCAACGGCATCAAAATGCGCCCACCGAAAATAAAGATCTGGGCGAAAACATATATAGTGGTGACAAACAAAATCTTCAAAACATGTAACCACTTGATTGGCCAGCACTGACAAAACCAATCCAAGGAATAATAGAGCCACAAAATTCCGAAACAAATTATATAAATCTGGATAAAGTTATATATATATATATAATAATATATATATATAATAATATATATATATATATATATATAGTCACGAATGTAAAGATATATATAACGATAAATATGCAGTAAACAATACATCCCAGCAATTAAAATCCCTAACATCCTCCCAAATCTTAAAGAAATTGCAATTAATTTAATAACCACCAACACAATCAAGCCAACAGCCATCCAAACAATAAAAAACTGCACAATGCTTGGACGAAAAAGCTTCATCCCAGCCAAACAACCAAAGAAAAAAACCAGCTGCTCAAAGAACCAAGTGAAAGAGTCCCAAACCCGCAAGTAAAGAGACCAGACCAGCCACCAAACACTAGAAATAGCGTCAAACATCAAACATAATAGCAAAGGAAGTTTTATTAATGTTTGCCCAACTGATAGCCTTCTTTGGAGAATTTTGCACAATAACGCTGATATCATTAATAATTGAAATTCTTGCTTTAGAAATGTTCAATTCAATATCTTGATGCTTTTTGAGATTGCACGCATACCAAATATTCCAAATAATGTAAGCGTCAATTAAATTCAACAGATGAAGCTTTTTCAAACTAGAGACACCAACGTTCCAATTATACAAAATGGTAGGAAGATCCGCGATCCGCCTACTATTAGCCCCAATAATATTGAAAGAGTTCCATAAGGAGCACGCAAAAACACTGTTGAAGAAAACGTAATCCAAGGTTTCAGCGCAAGCAAAAGCGGGCTTACAGCAATGACATTTAGAAGGCAGCTGAATACCCTTAAGAATAAGGACCTCATCCACACTTAAGAATCTACAATGTAATCTCCAGATAAAAATACTTAAAAAAGTTGGGATGGAATTGTGCCAAAACCAAGGTTTAAAAGTAGAGGCTTTATACTTACGGTGGATATGCCAAGCTATATGCAGATTAAATTTATTTTGGAGGATAAAGTCAGCGGAGGCAAGTTTTTCATCCCCCAACCTAGGATTAACCTTTGAGATCAAATCAAGGAATATGGGCTCAATAATATCGGTTAACAAATTAATATTCCAAGAGCTATCCTTATTTAAGCAATCACCAATAGAAATCTTGGGTTTTTTAGGGGAACACAGCAGATAAAGAGGACCAAGATCACTCCAAGAGTCACACCAAAAAGAAGAAGAATCATCAATCGATTTCCAATCAATCAAATGTTCAACTAGATCTCTAGAGTCCAACATTCTTTTCCAAGTTAAAGAATCACTGATTTTGTTGGAAACAAGAACCGGGTGATTACTGAAGCAATATTTAGCTTTAAGAATATCAACCCAAATGTTATTCTTGGTTCTAAAATTCCACCACAGTTTGGCGGATAAAGCTTTGTGAATGTCTTTAAGGTTTCTAATCCCAAGGCCACCTTCAACAGTAGGGAACGTGAGGTTTTCCCATTTAGACCAAATCAAATTGGAGCCTTTATTACTAACCCAAAAGAATTTATTAAAAATGATATTTAATTTAGAAAAAATCTCTTTGGGAGGAGAAGAGACTTCAAGCCAATAAGGAGGAATTGTGTTGAGAATATATTTAATAAGCGTAAGCCTACCTCCTTGAGAGAGATACTTATTTTCCCAACTCTTAATTTTTTTAAGGATATTTTCAATGAGCTTTTGGTAGAAAACGATTTTATTAGGGCCTTTAAAGATTGGGATGCCGAGATAAGTGCAAGGATATTTGCCTTCTTTGAAACCCAATTTAGAGAGAATAAAATCTTTGAGATTGGCAGCTGCTTTGCTATTGATAAAGAAGTTAGATTTTGCACAATTAATTCTAAGCCCGGAGTCCTTCCGCAGATTTTCAAGTAAAAGCTTAATCTTGTAGATATTTCTTTTGTCGGCGTTAGTGAAAATGATCAAGTCATCAGCGTAAGCTAAATGGGAGATGAAAAGATTTTTCCCCACTTTAAATTGAAGAGTATTGTCTAACGTAAACGTTTGTTAATATTTATGGACCAATAGTTGATAGCAATATTAAAAAGACTTGGGGATAATGGGTCTCTTTGCCTAATACCTCTAGAAGATTTAAAATAACCCATCGGCGAACCATTAATTAGAATAGAAAACCAAACATTAGTTATGAGAAATTTAATCTTGGTTACAAAATCAGAGTTAAAACCGTACGTCATAATTTGGGATGTAATTCTTCAAAATCAAGTTGCACTTATAATGAAAAAATGCACAAAAAAATTAAGAAAATAATTGAAGCTTAAGACTACAAAATTTGGGAACAGAAAAGAAGAGTCTAAATTATTGTCATATAGATAATAACAATTTATGGATTAAATAAAGTTGACATTATTATTAAATTGAAATTATGTAAAAGAATATTAAATCAAATATATTCTCATTAAGCATAAAGTAGTATACTTCTTATATTGTTGCAGATGAACTATATAAATTATTTTAAACAGAAGTCTTTCTTTTCTTAACTTCAAAATTAAGAAATTTTTTTTTTTTTCAACATAATCAACATATATAATTAAGCAAAAATAAGCACTAAATAATATTTATTAATTAACTAATATCTTCAGCAAAGTAATCAAAATAAAAAAAAAGAGTACAAAAACTTATAAAATTACTTCTATAAATTTGATATTATGATGTTTGAGGTTATAGATATCAAAAGTATTAACTCACTTTTATTGATGATTATTTTTATTGAAAATGAATTTATATTTTAAAATTAATATTTGGTGGCTCAAAATATTATATTTTATAATCAATATTTGATGGCTCGAACATTAAATATATGTAGATTATCTCAAATATTTTAAAATATTTGAGCCTTATTTACCTTCTCAACATATATTAGAATAAGAATAGTTTAAAGCAGCCATCATAATTGGCAAAATTTATTAATACATAAAACAGTTTATGCAAAGTATCATTCAAAAATGAGAATAATAAATCGTTAAATAAAAAAATTAAGATAAAAGAAACCGTGAGCAGAGATATATATGAGAAAAATAGGGCAGATTAATCGCTGAGGCCGAAGCGCTCGTGCCTTGCTGACGTAAAGCTTATTGACATTGCCACTCTGGTGGCTGAGCAGCCTGAACAAGCTGCGCTTGGCATTGGGGCGAAAGCCACAGCCAACGCCGCCTTCGAGGCCGTCGATGAGGTGAAGATAAGCCTCCAAATCATGGCAGCAGGAGGGGTCGGCGTCGGGCTTGAGAAAGGGGGAGAACCAGCTGTACACCTTAAGCTCCCTACCCACGTGCTCGTAGCCGTCGAATCCTGGGACTTTGGTCACAAAGTCATGCACATTGACGACCCTCAGCACCTTGACCCTCCCCTTATCCTCCAGCCTCTCATTGAAGACCGCCACCGGCGGCATCCCCTCCTCGCTGCTGAGCTCATCCGCGATCAGCACCGCCAGGGCGGCGCCGTGTGCCCTGCAATCATGATGCTCAGCTCCTCCCCCCCGTAGACCTCCACCAGCCTCCTCACCTCCCCCACCACCGCCGCCGAAAGGCTCTGCCTTTCCTCCCCGGGAGTCGTGTACAGACTGCGGAACCCACACTCCACCTTTGGGAGCTTCTTCCCCACCGCCATCGTCCACATTCCTGCGTGCTCCACCAGGTTCACACGTAGCTTCTCCGTCTACTCTAGCCAGGTGGCGGTGCCGCGGAGCGCCACCACAATGTCACGACGCCCCATGCTGCGGATCTCCGCCTCGCTGTTGTACACCGCCCGCGAAGCCGATCAAGCTGGTGTTCCCCGCTGGCGACAGCCAGGCCGGACCCTGAGCACCGCCGTCGCGTACAGGTGGCGGGACAGCTGGTACAACCTGTCGGGGAGGCGCACCCCGGAGCGCCGTCCGTTGTGCGCCGCGTGGACGAAGTCCCCGTAGTGCAGAAAATTACTCAAATTTGAGTGTTATGAATGTAATTTTTTTTAAAATAGAAATGAGATTTCATCATTTTGAAATGGCTCTCTTACATACTCTCCACTTCTCTCATATATTAATACATAAAAATTCCTTAAAATAGTTCTCATTTTATTTTTCATATTATTTCAAATAAAGAATACTTTATGTATAAATTTAAATATTCTCTTTATTAAATTTAAAATTATTCAAATTTGAGTATTATGTACTTAATTTTTTTAAAAAGAGAAAGATAGAAATGAAATATTAAAAATTAATGATTAACAAAATATATTTTAATAAAAATTTAACAAATTATTTTTATTAACCTTTATTTTCAAATTTATACAAAATTTTCAAATTTTATAAATTTTTTAAATACTAATATATCTATCTATACTTTATAATCTATCTATAAGTATATTATATTTATAAATTTAAATATTCTCTTTCCTGCGGTGCGTATATAATATGATTAAGTATCAAAATTATAAATTTAAATATTTTCTTCCTCATCGGTGGGTATATAATATAAAAAGTATTTAAAATTTATCCTGTTGGATTTTAAAGAAAAAAAAAAAAAATCAAAACTCTTAGAAAATAGTATTCACAAATCCTCCCTTCACAAATATTATGACTTTTTTTATAAATTTTCTCTCTCTAATATAAATATATATATAGTATAGATATATATATAGATATAGATATATATATATATATATATATATATATATATATATATATATATATAACATAAGGGCATTAGATTTACATAAAGGAATCTCAAACAAGCTGAGAGCGGAGCAGGGAAGCTATTCCGTCGTCTGGCGAGAGAAGCCTCCGCAGACAGTCCACGCGCCGATCTCAGTGATGATCTCGCAATTTTTCATCCTCTCTCAGAGAGGTGACAACATCGTTTTCCGAGATTGTAAGATTCATCTCTCTCTCCACTCTCTCTATAGTTTTTATTTTTATTTTTGCTTGGGTTGAATTTCCAAGGGCACGCATTCATATCTTCTACGGGCTTTAAATAATACTGTTCGACTGGATCAGAAGACATTGATTTACAATGCCGCACTCTTGAATTTGTTTTCTTTTAGGCTTTAAACTACTGCCACGAGGTCCTGTAAAGGCATTCTTTAGCTTCATAAACGGGGGTTGTTCTTGATTGATAATGTTCCTATTTCTCTGTATTCTTTTCTATCGGAGTTTCTTATTTATTTCTTACGGGTCAAATATGAGGCTTGGCTTTAAAATTTTCATCTGAAAGTTTCTAGCAGGACTGTTATTCTTTCTCAATGTAGTATTGACAAGAATCCATGTTAGAGTCTATGTATCTTTTAAGCAGAATTTCGGTGATAAATTGTTTTATTTGAAATTTATGCAAATACATCATGTGATCCATTTGTAGTTGCAAGCAGTAACATGTTTCAATGCTTCAATGCTCAATCATGTGACATCTGAAAACCATGTAAAATTTTTTCTAAAGCGTTTGAAACCATTTTAAAGTTTTGATTAATACATTAGGACACAAGCAATAAGCACAAAAGTAACAATTTTCTTTTAATTTTTTTTAAATTTAAGTTTATACAAAGGATGCATGTGAAAATATTTATATGCATCCTTCTTATATAAAGGATATATGCACATAAATTGTGCTAGAGCTAGGGCATCCCCTGAAAGCGACATGTTGCATTGCCTGAGTGTAGTGAATAGTGTGCAAAGACGTTACATTGGCACACAAATGTAGTGTCAAATAAGTAAGGATTCTCATTTTATGGAGAAATGTGAGTACAGAAGCTAGCCTATGATTTTAAATTAAGATTAGTTGGTTGGAATACTTGCATTCTCAATGGCAAGCTTTTGGAGTTAGTTGATATTATGATTAATATATTATGTCTTCAAAAAATTGTGGTGAGAGACAAAGCTAAAATGATAATTTATGCTTTAAACTTGAGTACTCTGGTTAGAATTATTAAAGGAATGTTGTAGATATCATTTTGGAAATAATGTTAAGTTTGGGAGGTAGAATTATATATTTAAAGATTATAATTAATGAAACATTGTTTAATGTTATAATTTTTATGTAAAGATTTTGGCATGATTTGGATGAGTTGGTTCAAAGTTTATCTCAAGAGGATATGCTATATGAGAATATTAAATTATATGTTGGAAGGGTAATTAATAAATTTAAGAATGTTTATGGTGATTTTGATTATAGAGAGATTAATGAATATGGAAGAATGATTTTGAAGTTTGTTTTTAGTTTATGATTTTTTGATTGTAATACTTACTAAGAAAAGGGAGTATAATAGTATTACATATTAAAATGAGGTTTTAAAATTTAGATTGATTATTCTCTCTTAAAGAAAAAGGATTGCTTATATTGTAAATTATTCAACAATTGTTTGATAACTCAACACTATTTGTTGTTTTAAATTTGAAATAAGTGGTAATAAAATACTATTAAATCTAAAATATATATCTTGAAACTAGATGGTGGAATATTAAGAAGGGTAACTTGATATTCTTAGGAGTGAGGTTCTTAAAACTCGTGCATTGATATTTTGACGGTGAAGCCAACTTTAGGTGAATTTTGGTTGCTGTGTGTATTCGCAATATAGCAAAGTGCTTGCTGAATTAAAAGGGAGAGCACCCAATAATGAATATGCATGATGGTGAAAACAAAATGTTCAATTTAAGATTACTGACAAGATGATGTGCTATAAAAATAATTTAAATGTAAGATTGATATGATTTGGAAGAATAATAAACTGGCTTATTGTGAATCTAAAATAATACTTTGTAATCTAAGGGTGCAATATTTGAAGATTTGTATAATAAATTAGAAGCTATTAAGATGGCGGGGGGGCACATTTATGAGCTAGCCAAATTAAAAGATAAACAATAAAAAATTTGACTTATGTAAAATATATCAACGATGTTGATAAAAAATTCATTATAGAATTGAAGATATTCAACATAGATAAATGATTATTTACTAAGCTTTTTAATGAAGATTGTGCCAATATAATTAATATAAGTGAGTGTATTTTAAAAATAATATTAATTGCACTTTTATTTGATGTGTTAGTAAATATGAGATTTAGAATGCTTTAAGGTGGATGAAGAGCGGTAAAATGGTAGAATCATATGACATCCCTATCAACATATGGAATTGTTTGGGTGAGGAAAGAAATTTCTTTGCTTACCAAGTTATTTAATGTTATTTCGAAGGTTATAAGTTGCCAGATGAATGAAGAAAGAGTATTGATATATCTATTAATAAGAATAAAGGTGATGCTTAAGATCGTGCAAATTATAGAGAAATTAAGTTAATGTGTCATATGTTGAAATTTTGGGAGTAATTGAATGCATATAATGAAATGATACTTGTATTTTTCAAAATTAATTTAGTTTTATGCTAAGTAAATCTACCATAGAAGTCATACATATTTTAAAAGGTTTGATGAAAAAATTTAGAGAAAGAAAAGGTCTGCATTTAATTTTTATAAATCTTGAAAAGGCATTTGGTAGAGTACTAAGAGAAGTTCTTTAGAGGGTCCTGGAGAAAAAAATGGATTTGTGTGCATTTATTGATGTTATTATATATATATATATGTATTATGAGGATGTAACATGTGTTTGAACATAAGGTGGCTTGCCTAATGATTTTCTTGTTTCTACTGGATTACATTGAGGCTCAAGTCTTAGCCCATATCCTGTTGCTTTAATTATGGATGTTTTTAGTAAGTACATTCAATATGAGGTCCTTGGTTCGTGTTATTTGTAGATGATGTTCTATTAGTTGATAAGACTAAGGATAAAGTAAAAGAAAAACTAAGTTGTGAAATATGACTTTAGAATCTAAAGGTTTTTGTTTTAATACTCTTAAATATAATGTATGGAGTGTAACTTTAGTTATATTATAAGCTCAAAATTGGATGATATAACTATTGAGGACCATATGATCAAGAAGAGAGAGAGGTTCAAATTCCTTTATTCAATTATTCAAAATAATGGAGAAACATGGAGATTGATTAGAAAGATCCGAGTTGGTTGGATGAAATAGAGGAATACTCCTGAAGTGATGTGTGATCGTAAAACTTCACTCAAATTAAAGGAAAATTTTATAGAGCAGTTATATGACCAGCTATGTTATATATGGTTGAATGTTTACCAACAAAGAAGAAATTTACCAACAAAATAAGTGTTACAGAGATGAGGATGGTTAGATGGGTGAGTGGGCATACTCATAAATATAGAATGAGAAATGCTTTTATTCATAGCAATGTTGGAGTGGCTCAAATAGTAGGTAAGATCAGAGAATGCTGCCTCAGATGGTTCATGCATATTAAGTGTAGACTGTTCAGTGCCCTGTTAAAAATTGAGTTTATGAATTTTACCTATAATAAAAGAGGAAGAAGCAGATTAAAAAAAACTTGAAAAGAAAATATTAGAAAGGATCTTCTCTATTTGGAACTTAAGAAGGGGCTTCTATTTAATTGTGCACAATGGAAACAAGGGCTTTATGTAGCCAACCCCGCTTAGTAGATTAAGGCTTGTTGTTGTTGTTGTTATTAGAAGGATGTATGGGAAAAAATACTTCTATTCTTAAGATGTCTTTTTTCTTAAGAATCAACTTTAACTTTGGAATTCATCTTGGATATGTGAATCATTTGTTGCTCTACAACGACGTGTTCTTCATAACTTCTTTGAAGCCTTGAATGTGTAATATTTTTGGTTCATCACGGTACTTCTTTTGAGGTTACTAGCTATTTGGACATAGTTCCAAAGCAATGCCAGCTTTTGTTACTTTTACAACATTAACAATTCATTGATTTGTTGCTATCCTTTCTTAACTTGAATTGTCAACCAAGTAGGTCCTTATACTTCTATTTTAATGATAGAAACTTCTCCAATTTGAGTAGCTATTTACTCATTTCTCTTGTTGGAAGATATGCTTTTTCTTTTCCAATATTTTCAATAATTTTTTGCAGCTACATAATTGTGCAACTATAAACTTTGTTAGCCACTCTTGGATAGTTTTTTCTTTAATATAGTTAATTTTGAAGATTCAATTTTGATACATTGATATGTTTGATAGAGATATGCTGGGGATGGGATATATTTGTTTTAGATTTTGTATCAACAATTCTTCATTTCTTCTTTATTAGCAAGGTTAAAAGCATCTTCTTGTTTCTTCTTTGATAGGGCAAATCATCATTGATATGAAATATTGGCTTTTGTCGGTAAGACTACTTGCTTTCCTTTAAGCTACACTAATTCTAATTGGCAATCCACTTTATTTTTTGAGTAATAATGGTATTTCCCTTTTTTTGTGAATGCAATTTGTCAATGCACCACTACATACTAATTAATTAATCTTATTTTGTCTCCTTTGAAGCCAGCTCATGAGGTATGAATTAGGATGGTTTATAGTTTCCTATCCTAATTTAAGCACCAATAAGCAGGCCAACTATCTATCATGATGATGTCAAGCAATTTCATTTCACATGTCATTTTATTGATGTCCTCAATGATAGCAGCTTTAAATGGTATTAGCAATTCATCTTCATTATCTGCTTTGAAGTCAGCCATGGAGGTAACAATTAGGATGGTTATTAGTTTCCAATTCTAATTTCTGCTTATATAGGCAGACTAACTAATTATGAAAGTGATGGCAAGTCGTCGAGCTTGGCTTGTATCTTTTGCTTGAAAAACTTTATTATGTACATATTGGAGGAAAACCGCACCACTATATTGTTTAGCATTGCCAATATCTTGGTGTTTTCTGCTACAACATAGTTTTTAACCGTTTTCTATTTAGAAAATTGTTCACGGTGCATAGTATTTTTTGCGGCCAGGTATTTAACAATGATAACCAAATTTGTCATCAACAATTTTCTCACTTTTATATTTGGAGAGCAATGACACATCTTCAGATGACTTGTATTGCTTCTATGTTTGATCATTATTAGTGTCTCCTGGCTATCTTTGTCTTACTAGTTTGGCTAAGATCAATGGTCTTGAGCATGCAAAGTTCTTTTATTATTTAAATGTAAAATCCTAAGGTGTAATTTACCCGTGTTGATACATCTCTAAAAATGAAACTTTGTTGTGGTATTCAACGTATTTTGCTTTGTGTTCTTTATATTGAGCTCCTTCTTAAATACTCATCAAATTCCATCGAGCAGATGTTATGATGTGTCGACTTCTTGAACATTCCCAAATAGCATTTTGATAAACAATCATCTTTGAATGGACATTCCAACATGCCAAATCTTGTTGGCTGAATTTTAACTTGACCAAAGAAACACTTTTATAGGGGTTATACCCGTATATGGCTGGTAAGTTTGAACCCATATTTTGATTTCTAATTTGAATAGTCATGCTCTTCATTAGTGGTATCCATATTCTCTTATTCTCATTCTTTTGTTCATGTTTACTTTATATAAATTAAGGAGTATGACTTGGCCAGCTAGTCTAGAAGATGTTATATGCATTCTTTTGCATTTTATTGCGATGCTCATCTGTTTCATTGTTTGTTGTGCTAGGCAATCAAGTGACCAGCAACAGAAATGATGCACAGGCACACACAATCACTAGTAAAATATTCATTGTATTGTCCTCAAGTAAATGTGTAATTATCTATGCATATATACTGAAATTTTGTTCAGATTCACAGAATTTTAAAATGTTAAACCTAGGTCTAATAAGGGATAGAGAATTGTAATGCTTGCAATTACAAGAATCAACAAAGATCTAAAAGGAACCATATTGAGGATTAAACCCTATAATTTTAAACTCTCAGATCTAGTATTTCAATTTAGGTCTAGAGCTGTAATGCATCAATTATAGCAAATTAATCAATCTCTCGAAAAGACTAATCCACTGCAGTAGTGATTAGTGTATCCCTATATCTAATTACCATAGATAATAAGATTTACATAATTGCACACAACACAGTTAAGATTCATCCGAACAAGCATTAAAAAATTTACTCAAAAATCACATTCATGCATACACAATCTCTTGGGAAGAATTAAGTTGCCATGGAAATTAAGTTGGAAGATTGAAAATGCAATTTGTGCATGCTAGCCATGAAGATAAAATGCAGAAAAAAAGAAACTAGAGTCAATTCAATAATATGTTGCACAATATAGATTTGTTTTTCAATTTCTTCACCTTCTTTCTTCCTCTTCTTTTTCCTTAACTTGCTTCTCTTTTACCCTTTTTTGATTTCCTTTTAAATGTCTTTGGGTTCTCAGAATTTCAATCAAGACCTCGCCAAATTTTCTTGGTTATAATGCTTTTATAGCTTCCATAGATCCATCTGGTTACCTCATCTAAATAGGACATTGCAACTGCCAACAACATTTGGGCGTGCCCGAGCGTCCAATCTTTGGTCATTATGATGTTAACTCTTCTGCAACTCTGAAAGTTGGGCGATTGGGCACCTGATGCGCTCAAGTCTCGGTTGATGCCATTTCTTCTCAGAGGCACATAGAGAATCGGGTGCTTAGGCATGTTCAGGTGCCTAAGCCTTGGTTAGCATGGATTCTTCTTGGGTAGAACCGGGTGCTTAGGTGCGCCCAGGCTCTCAAACCTCTGTTTAAGGTTGTTTAGTCGATTACAATTGGGCATTTGGGTGTGCCCAAGCGCCACGAGACTTTTTGTTTAGAGCCTGGGAGAACCCTCGTGCTCAGATTAAACTTAAATGGTGGTTACAGTGGTGCTCGGGTGCCCTCAAGATCCCTTGATATGTCATATTTGATGTAATAGTTGCTTAAAACTAACATGGTGTCTCTTTTTAATTTTTTTCATTAATTGGTTGATAATTAAGCTTGCATGCACATTATTATTTGATATTGTCATGCTGCTTTTTGCAATTCAAGAAATTACTATATTTTTACATTTTATTCTTTATTTATTTGTTTTTGTGGATTCGCCTCTTTTTGAAGAAACATTATAAAATATCACATTTATGCTTCATATTTTTTATTTAGTTTTTATTCTATTGAGTTAAGATTTTTTTCATATTATTTGGAGGGGCCTTATGAGTAATTTTTGTACTTACTAGCATGGATACATCATTGCAGATCGAGGTGAAGTTCCAAAAGGTAGTGCGGAGATATTCTTTCGTAAAGTGAAGTTTTGGAAAGAGGATGAAGTAGAGGAAGCACCACCAGTCTTTGTAAGTATTTGCTTAAAAGAAGGTATATTTTGCAAGGCATCTTTAGCATAGACTTTTCTTTTTTATTTAATGAAATTAATATGATGAAACAACTCATGATATAAAAATCTTATACTTTTTTTCTTCTATTAGCATGCTTTTCATTCTTTTGGTAAGAAATTAAAAAATTAAAAAATTAAAAAATTTCTACTTTTTATTGTTGAATTCATCTATTAGAAATTTATCTTTGGAATTTGGATAAATGAAAAACTTTTTGTCATACTTAAAACCATATCATAGCAACTTTGGTAAATTGAATTACAGTCTTAAAGAATATGATGAAGAAAAATGTGTGATACTAAATAAAGGATTATGGCTCCTCTTTATAAGATGATAACTTTTTTAATATTATTAATTTTTAATGGAGAATATTATTTAATTGTATCTAGCCACTAATTCATTTAATCAAAATAGCAAATAACAATAATATATCAACATGCATATTGAATCTAGAAGTTCTTCCATGAAGTAATATTAATACATAAAAAAATTGAGGTAATCACAAAGAATTAAAGCTCATTTAGTAGAGTTCCCACCATTATTGATTATAGATCTAACAGTCACAAAAAATATCATTGAACTATACAATTACCAATAGGAGCCAAACAATTGCAAGTCTTGAATCAACCAAGAAGCTAATTTTTTGAGATAGAGCTAATGGACCATGGAAAAAACCACACGAGCCATTAATCAATTAAATGAAATATTAGTGAATTGAACCATCATTGATGAAAATGTAATGGATCAACTTTGGATTTGTGGAATAACATAATACAACTCATATCCCTGTATGTTTCAAATAAAAAAAAATTTTAAAAATAGAAAACCCTTGAAGAGTAAAATTAACGATCTTATTGCCAATTAGTTGTTCTCAGGCGTTACATTTCTAGTGATTATATTCTTTGAAGTTTGCATAAGTACAATTAAAGAGTGTTGAATTAGGTTTTTCAAAATAATTTGCTAATTAAAATGAGTTAAATTATTTAGAGAGGTGTGTGAGCTGAAATATAAATTGTATAAAATACACAATAAAAAGAATATATATGAT
Source organism: Gastrodia elata (assembly GCA_016760335.1). Classification (NCBI taxonomy): domain Eukaryota; kingdom Viridiplantae; phylum Streptophyta; class Magnoliopsida; order Asparagales; family Orchidaceae; genus Gastrodia; species Gastrodia elata. The sequence goes on from CM028682.1 coordinate 35,778,345, forward strand.
GGAAAGTAAGATTGGTAGTGTTTTCAATAATATTGACCTACATTCACTCTCTAAGTCATTCTTAGCAGCACCACTAATTCTCTATGTCATGCATGAGAAGCCTTTCTTACTCGAGTAAGTAGAACACCTTCACTTTAAGTGATGATAATATAGTTTTAGCTTAACCATGAATTAAGAACAACAACAACACAAATACTAGGTTGGGTTGGCTACATGAATCTTTTGTTACTATTGCGCACAGCCCAAATAGAAGTCTCTCTAATTCCAAATAGAGAAGATTTTTTCTAATAGTTTTTTTCTGTCTTTTTTCATCTTCTTCTTTTAATATGGACAGAATTCATAAACTCAATTTTTAACAGGGCATTGAATGGTCTATTCTTAATATGCCCAAACCTTCTAAGGCGACATTGTCTAATCTTGTCCACTATTGGAGCCACTACAACCTTGCCACGAATAAACTCATTTCTCAATCTATCCTTACGAGAATATACCCACTTGTCCACCTAAGCATCTTCATCTCTTTAGCATTTGTTTTGTTGGTAAGTTTTGCTTTTGCTAGTCAACATTCTGTCCCATATAGCATAGTTGGTCGTATACATGTATACATTTTTTTTTTTAATTTTGAGTGAGAATTTTTTGATTTCATAACATGTAACGACCTTAGGTCATTATCAACCAAGTTGTTAGCATGCATGTTGTACATCATAGATTAGTACATATATATCAATAAATTTATTATATTCATGCATGTTGTATGATATCCAAAAAACATCTTGCATTCAAAAACATATTAATGTTCATCTCCAATGTTGTTATGTATTTGCACTTTCGTTTTTTCACCCGAAAGCTCTTTTATAGTAAAGGCTTATCTTTAAGATCCTTATTTAATTGTATGATGTGGCTCATAGGATATCCAAAGATTTACTAGATTTTAATTGAATTTCTTATGATCTTGAGTGCATTTAGTTTGGGCAATTTAAATGTGATGAATTTTTTGGTTTCAAATTTTATGAAGAAATTCAACTCAACCTGTATACATTTCAATTTTATTTTCATTCATGAGGATAGTGAATTCCTTGTAAAGGGTACTGTTTGAAGATTTAAACAAAAAATCTTTTGCACAAATATATACAAGAAAAATTGAGCTCACTTTTCTATAGAACATTGTTGTGTTATAAATGTTTCTGGTTTAATTCCTTGAAGTGAGATGTGTTGGCACTATTCACACTATACTTTTGGTGCTTATTTCAAGCTATCAAGAGCTTTCTTGCAATGTTACACATCTTCAAACTCTCGAGTTGTTTGACATGTGCATCTTTCTCAATGAATCCAATAATAGCATGAAATTGCTATAAAAATCACATGCTAGTAAAGGCATTACTACTTGGAGTAAAACTTGTTCTTGGATCACCTTAAAAACTACACCTAGTTGGTTAACCCTTTAATCACAAACTCGAAAGTCACTAAATTATAAATATAGGCTTTTTTAGTGAATGCTTAATTACATAACAAATCCTAAAATAGCCTGATATTTAGAATCACTAAATAAATGCTAATTTGGCGTAAAATTTAATGTGCTGTTTATTTGAACATAAAAGTAGCCATTAATATTTGTTATTATCAACAAATTCTATTATTTTTTAAAATTTAAATTATTAATACTACTACTATATTACTCAATTAATTGTTAACTAACTTAATTGTAATTTTGGTTATTAAAAGAAGAGTGCAATAATGCTCTCTATTATCTCACTATCTGCCTAACTTATTGTCGATGCTTTGTAGTTTTTAATCAGGTGAAGTTTTTTATATTTTTCATGAGGCTCTGTATATCATAAGCTCTGGTTTATTAACATTCTCACAGTATTTCTCATTACTTTAGCTTTTCTTGGTCCATCATTGTTTAGTACCAAAAATGGAACTTGATATCTTATCACGATGATGTCTAAATTTTTTGCCACCCCAACAACGTATTCTTATCTACACTATGTTGATCTCATTTTTTAATGTAATTGAATATATTTGAATATATTATCCTCACCTAGATCCTCTAAGTTTTGCAGAACTTTATCCATTGTTGTTGGTTCTATAGTTACCAAAATTTTCTCTTTCCTTGAATAAGGATTGAAGTTTAGATTTTGCTCCATTCAATACTCTTACTTTTATAGCCGATTTCGTGGAAAATCTTTTGGTGTTGCAGAGCTGTTGACTTAGGCAATACACTATCCTTCTATATAGAAGTGTCAGCCTTCTATACGACTACTCCAGTTAACCTCTACATCACCTACTTTCCTTGGGTTAATTTAGCCATGATTATCTTTGATGCATCTTCCCTACCTACTTTTTCCTTTTTGCATCACCTACTGTTTGGCAACAGATAACACTAAGTCCATCACAATATGGTTATGATGCTTCAAGAATCCAATTGTTATGGTTGATGCTTCTATTTCCAAGGATATCTTGCTTAATGGATTTACTCCTGATTTGAAATTTTATAAATTTAAATATAAACTCTCAAGTTTAAGGAAATAAGTACTATGAATTTTTTCTAGTGAAATATGCTCGCATCCATGTTTTAAAACTCAACGCTTTGTCTAGCAGTTGCACTCAAGTTTGCTATGATTCTTTCAGGAATGTCCATCAACTTCTTAAGACATTTGTTGTCTAGCTGGATATGGACATGTGTTGAGCATTAGACCACCTATGTTTTTCACCTTTTGAATTGGTCATCATGTTGTAGATGAGTTACAACCTTTTATCCATATAGAAAATCCATGGTATTCATATTTTAAATGACCTTGTTATTTTATAGTCGATTAATTGTTTGGATCAAGTTGTCTTCCTTGTGAAGTCCTAGGAGCTTTGAACTCATTTTCTCGATCAATCATAGCTTTCCATGAGTAAAGGTTGCTAGTAAAAGTGCCAATATTCCAACTCTCAATCCATAATTTAGTGTTTTGGAATTGTTTTTTCTTACTACAATTTGTCTATAAATAGCAAACCCCTACTTATTTTGCTGCACCATTCAAGAGTGCAAATGTTGCAGCCATTGCACCTTTTTCATTTTTTTTTGATGATATAGTTTGTGCTTTCTGGAGATGCCTCAACCCCAGCATGACTTCTTAAAAGTTTATGGCATGTAGTTTGACTATCAACTACCTAGCAAAACCCTTATCCTTTCTCTTCTGGAACTTGGCACTCAACAATGGTAGAGCTAACATAGACCAACACCCATGGAAGGAACCACCACCATGCTGGCATTTTCTCGTAATCACCAAGCAGACAAGAATAAATACAACTACAGTAATGTTTATATTGGTTTGATTGATAGCAAGTGTACTTATGAAAGTGTATTTATAGGCAAACATTATTGCTGCAATGTAAAAGTAATTGGGTGAGGGAATTTAAAATATGATTAAAAATATATATACACCTTGAAACTGATTTTCTATGCCAACAGTATGTGAAAGACAATTTCTATGTTTCATATCTTCTCAAATCATGACTTGATGACTCTTAAATCTGTTCAGTTTCTGCAATTATCTTAAGGCATAAGTTTGAGCATAGGTGTCCAACTGATCGGATAAAGTAGGCAAAATTAGGGCTTTGATTTATTCCTACTTTTTACTTCATGTCATGATTTTTATTAGCATACATATTTGGATTATTTGCTGAGGATGTTGATAACCTTCATGACTTCTTGTGGGTGGACACCATCTTTGACAGCATGCAATAAATCCTGCAGTAACTTAGCTGCCATCTTTTCTTCTTATGATGGAATTATGAAATGTATGGCTTAGAATTATTACTTAATTTTAGAAGGCTGTTGTATTGCATCTTGATGCTTAATTTTCGAGTTTTTCTTCATATTGGTCCTATTTCTCCTTAACACGCCATTGGGGATCATTTGTGAAGTGCCTAATATCCATGGTTGATTCCTTTGATCATGCAACATTCAGAGCAATATTTTTATTTAATTTTCTTGGCTTTACAGAATGTGAATGGAGTTAATTACATTCATGCAAAGGTAGCAGGATTGATGTTTGTTGCCACCACTAGAGTAAATGTTTCACCATCTCTTGTTTTGGAGCTTCTTCAAAGGATAGCACGTGTAATCAAAGATTACCTTGGGGTTCTTAATGAAGATTCATTGCGCAAAAATTTTGTTCTTGTATATGAATTGCTTGATGAAGTCATTGTAAGTGTACTTTTGTAACTGATGATACTCACTGTTCTAAGTTATTGATAGATGTTGATTTTGTTGAAATTTGTTTGCATTTTAGTGCTCAATCTCATTAACCTTCTATTTTCTTGAGCCAGTCTACTGAACCAGTCGTTCCTTTTACTGCCTAATGTGCATCTTATTTGCAGGATTTTGGTTATCCACAAATGACGTCTACAGAAGTTCTCAAGTCATATGTATTTAATGAACCAATTGTTGTTGATTCTTCACGTATGCCTCCTCTTGGCCCAGCTGCGATGTTTATGGTAAACCTAATATGCTATGATACATAATGACGGGATACTTTGCTATATTTTGTTTAGTTTCTCTGAGTGCTATAATCTTGTTTTATTTGGGGCATTTGCTTGAATTTCTTGTTTTGCTCTCCTGTAGATTAAATTAACTGCTGTACCATGAATCAATGCAGCAAAGTACTAAAAGGATGCCCGGCACTGCTATTACAAAATCTGTTGTCGCCAATGAACCTGGTGGTAGGAAGAGGGATGAGATATTTGTAGATATTATCGAAAAAATAAGTGTCACGTTCAGTTCTAGCGTGAGTTAACATATACTACTTTTTATAACTGCTTTATGATTTCTGTTTTTAGCTGTTGTAAACCAAGCTAATGCTCATCTTTGTACTGGGAGTATACTATTTTTGTTATGACTATTTAATCATGTTTAACATTTAGCGTTATTCTTTTCAGATGTCCTAACCAATTTTTGGCAATTTCTTTTTATTTAAGTGTTATTATAAACGACTAGCTGTCTGCCCCTAATTGCTGCTTGCATGCTGTCGAAATATTTAACAAAATTTTTTTAATATCACATTTTTATTTTCTTGCTTTTTTTATCATGCCATAGAAGATTCGTCAACGTTTTATATTGGTTGTCGACTACCTAACATAACCTTTCGTATAATCATTTGAATAAACTTACGATAGAATAACAAGAAAAGTTCTTTGACAGGTTTAGGAAGAAAACAAATTATGACATATATTGATGTTATTAAAGATATGTATAATGGGGGACTGAAACATCCGTTTGATCGCAGCATAGTTTGTCTAATGATTTTCTTGTTATTATTGGATTACATCAAAGCCTTGTTCTGAGCTCGTATCTTTTGTTTTAATTATGAATGTTCTTACTATACATTCAAGAGGGCTTGTTATTTGCAAATGATATTCTTTTAATTTATAGGACTAGAGATGTAGTTAAAGTAAAATTTGCATTGTGGAGAACTATTTTAGAATCTAAAGGGTTCTGTTTTAGTAGCTTTTAAACAAATATATGGAGTATAAGATAGTAGTTATAATCTCGAGAATATAACTTTTGAGGATCATGTGATCAAAAAGAGTGAGATGTTCAAATATCTTAGTACATTTATTCAAAATATATGTGAAATAGAGTGATTTTTTAAATTGGAATCAAGTTAGTTGGATGAAATAGAGAACTTTTGTTGTGTTGAGTGATCTAAAAATCTCATTCAAAACTAAAAGGAAAATTATAGAGAAGCTATACAATTGATTATGTTTGTTATATGGGACAATACTGGCCAACAAAGATGAAATTGATAAAACAAGTGTTGTAGAGATGAGGATGCTAAGGTTGATGAGTGGTATATTCAAAAGGATATATTTAAAACTTGTTTCATTTGTAGCAAGGTTTGTGCAGCTCCAATAGTGGAAAAGATTAGATAATGCCATCAAAGTGTCTTGGACATAATAAATGGAGACCGTTTGATGCCTCTAATAGAAAATTTGAGTATATAAAATTTTCCAATGGTAAATGAGTAAAAGGTTGACAAAAATAAAGTGAAAAAAAAAATTAAAAACCATCTTCTGTATTTGTAACATAGGCAACAGATTTATTTGATCCAACATAATGTAAACAAAGGGTTCTTAATGTTGCTGACCTTGCCTATAGTGGGACTAAGGCTCGGTGTTTATGTTATTTTCTTAATCATTGTTCTCAGCCTTACTTCAACTGTTGACATTATGCACTATTAATCAACATAGATTTTTATGTCTCCATAATAAATGGAGACCGTTTGATGCCTCTAATAGAAAATTTGAGTATATGAATTTTTCCAATGGTAAATGAATAAAAGGTTGACAAAAATAAAGTGAAAAAAATAATTAAAAACCATCTTCTGCATTTGTAACATAGGCAACAGATTTATTTGATCCAACATAATGTAAACAAAGGCAACAACACTAAACTTTAATCCAACTAGTTGGGGTCGGCTACATGAATCCTTCGTTTCTATTGTGCCAATCAAGTAGTATATTATCATATAATTCCAGCTATATTATATACATATATATACCCACACTTTTGTTTTTCATTTTATATGAATTTATTTGCATTCATTTTAACTAAGCACATTGTTTCTCTGCAGTTACACCACTAAACCATCAAATTTTATTTTCAATTTCTCCATCTCTGAACAAGGCTACTAGAACCATTTTTTGGGTGCAATTGTCTAGCCTTAAATTTACCTTCAATATCCATGATATCCTTATATTTCTTTTTCTCATTTTAGTCATCTAATTCTCTCTGCTAGTTATTTCCTCATTTCTGTTTCCACTGTGATATAATAGCTTCAGCATAACCAGGCAGTTATAGATTGCACATAATCTTCTTCCCATTTTAATTGGTAATTCCCAATTTTCAACCACTAAAGTAGGATCAAAGCCTTTATCTTAGTTCTAATGTCAATGTTATTTCAAGTGTTGCACAGCCCCTAATGCTGTGCGTTCACCGTTTTAAAGATCTGTTAGGACAAATAGCAATATTTTGTTATATGCCTTTTGTTTGCGAGAAATACTTTCAATTATCATAAAAGGCCATAACTTTAAACTTTGTTAAATAAATATTAAAGCAGTCTACTGTATTTCAAGTATCAAAACTTGCAATTTATATTCACATTAACACATTGTCCAACTAATAAAGTACTTGGTTCTAACATACAGAGCTAGATAATTATCTCATATGGCTATATCACAGATCATCACATCTTCATTCATTGTAACAGGAATTGTAGCTAGGTATTTTTAATTTATTTTCATAAATTTATTTTATTCCGCTTATGGATTTACTAATCTAAAACATAAAACTCAAACTCCTTGGTGTATATACTTTTTATGATCTTTTCTTATCAATTTCATGCCAAATTGTTATCATAAAAATTTAACTCACCTTTTTCAGTACCAGCTCTTATTCGTGGAAAGTACTTGCTTTAATACCTAGCATTGATGGTTAAAGGCTTCCTAATATGAGAGGGTTAGTTATATATGATAACTATTACATGGAATTTTATAAAATACAATTTTCTTATAACATTACTGAAATCAAAGCAATATTATAGCAATAATGCTGTATAGACAAATTTTAAATGACAAAATTATCCAAATAGTACCATTGCAAAATATTAAAAATGATCTTTTGAGTATTTGCGTCCTTTGACTTCTTTTTTTATTGTTTTTTTTTCTCTATCGTAACCTACACTTTCTTCCGTAGTGTTTGCGTCCTCTTCGTCCATAGTTGCCGTTTTTCCCGGTTTCCAAAGGAATAACCGAAACACTTCTTCATCGTCTCCGATTGCGATTTTTACCTGTTGCGACTTGGGCTACGGCGATTTCGTATTGTCTATCTGTGCCATCCGAAGTTTTTCCGCAAAGTATCGCCTCTCTTCGTCGTTGCGTCATCCACGTGAAAATCCGTGTTGCGTCGTCCACGTTAAAAGCCGAAGTATCGTCTCGCTGCGTTCAACGTGATTAGAAATGGCCTGATATAATGGAAGAGAACTGATCAGGGCTGTAGACTTTGTATAGATAAGGGTTGATGTAGTAATTTTGAACAAAGTCACTTGCCCCAGCACTTAGAATATAGAGGGCACCTGATATAATGGAGGCAGCCTTACTGCTCCCTGCTACTTTGGCCAACTTCGATTGGTACTCCTTGAAGTACTAGCTGCTATGATAAAGGAATGACATGCTGCATTTCCATAATAATCTTAGAATAAATAATTAACTTAGTAAATTTAACTTAAAGCCTATTATGAATTACATATAACTGAGCCGAAGAATAAAAATTCAGATTCTTATACCTGAAGCCTAGGGATTCTAATAAGCTTCAGAAAATGCTGTAATTACTTCTTAATATATCCGTAAATGCTTTTCTTTTTTAATTAGCTGAGCTTCATTTTATTTTTAAATGCTGATTTGGGTGTAGCATACATTGATGTTTTAGAAATATGTATAATTAATATAAATTATTTTAATGTGGGATTGATTAGCCCTACTCTTTTCATATTTTAACAGGGGTTTCCAAATATGCATTATGCTACATATTTGAAGTTGATGCACTTTTTTGGAAATTGCTAGCTTCCAAATATGTTTCATGCGCATCAACCTAATTTAAGCTAATAAAAAAATACATTAATACATTATTAACATATGTATCTAAAAAAATTTAGATAAGAATAACAATGTATGCTACTCCCAAAATTGACCATTAAAAATTTTTTATCAAGAAGAATTTGAATTTTCAAATTATTTATATTACTTATACATATTCTAGAGCATCAATGTATGCTTGAAATAGAACTAAAATTTCTGGTTGTATTCCTCCCCCTAGAGAGGGCTAAGGAATTAAAATTTTTGCCTAAATAATTTAGAGATTGCTTAGCTTGGAACTATACTGAGATATTAGGATTATCTTCAAAGATAGTTGTTCATAATCTATCAATAAATCTGAAAATATAGACAATAAAATAAACATCAAGATAAATAGAAAAACAAGTCATTGTTGAGACCAAAAAGCTTATCGAAGCTAGTTTCATCCGGGAAGAAAAATATGTTGATCGAATTGCTAACATTGTTTTAGTAAGAAAGAAGAATGGGTAAATTTGTGCCTATATTGACTTTCCAGATCTAAACAAAGGATGCCTTAAAAATGACTTCCTATTACCAAACTCAGAACTCATGGTTGATAATGCATCAAATCATGAGATATTTTTGTTTTTTGGTGATTGTCAGGATACTATCAGATAAAAATGGTGCCAGAAGATGAGAAGTATACTTCCTAATGAACTCCTATTGGCATTTACTACCATAAATTAATGCCCTTTAAATTGAAAAATGCCGGGGCCACCTACAAGCAATTGATGGAACATCAATGATGATCTCATACATAAACAATTTGAATATTATGTTGATAAGTTAGTTGTGAAGAGTAAAGCTCACGAAGATCACGCTAATGATCTCAAAATAGCATTTGAAAGAATTTGAAATTTCAATTTGAAGATGAACTCATTGAAATGTGCCTTTGGAGTCTTGTCTCAAGAATTCTTAGGATTCATAGTATGCCACAAAGGGATCAAATTCAACCCATTTAAAATAAAGCGATTGTAGAATGCCACTGCCTAAAATGTTGAAATAACTTAGTTTACTACAAGGCAGGTTACATTATATACGAAGGTTTATCTATAATCTTCTGGGAGATATTAATCCTTCTTCAGATACTAAAGAAGGTCTCATTTATATGGAGTGATGCATACCAAGATGCATTTGACTGCTTAAAGAAATGCATAGCTAATTTTCTAGCTGCTTACCCATTTTTAGTAGTTCCCTGTTGAATGAGTATTCATATGCATTAACTCTTAGCGTGGAAGGATTAAAAAAAGATCAACATTATGAGAACTATATTTTAATAGAATCTCTTCAACTAAAAATCAATATCGGCAACTTGTCAATATTATAGGCTGGGGTAGGACTTGTTTTCGTAGTACCTCGAAGAAATACTTCGATATTCATATGACTTGATAAGCCTTGAACATATAATAAAGTAGAGTATAAAACTCTAATAATAGTTTTCAAGCTTGCAATAAATGTGAAGATCAATAAACTTCATATATATGGTGATTCTTAGTTGATTTTAAAGCAGGTGATTTTAAAATTAATGCACTTAAGTTAGTTTTTTAACACAAACATGCAGTGAAATTGCTAAAGCAAATTCTAGAGGCAACTCTAATAAGAAATATACATGAGAAAAATGCAAGGCCGAAGTATTAACCAAGATGATTAAGGAAATAATATATCCTTGAGAAAATCAAATCTTGATAACTATTCAAAATTGTTAGATTCTGATGCTAGTCATTCTGGGAAACCTAACGAGGAAGCTCAAGGGTTCAAATGATAAACGAAGAAGATAATTGGAGGGAGTTTTTTATCACTCTAAATAAGAGATTTTACCGAAAGACAAATCAATGGTCTCACAGATATCACGAGAGATATAGCAATACGCCTTTATGAACAGCACATTGTATTGAAGATAGTGTTTTAATCAACAGTAGTGCTTGATTGCAAACCATGTAGGCTCAACATTTTGTTGATGTTGTTCAGCCACCTCAACATTTTGTTAAGATCTATTGACTATCTTTCAAATTGATCACTTGAACATGTGTCCCTCTCTTTGAGAGAGACTTTATTCTTGTAAGTTAGGCTTAAACCAGAAATAATCTTCATTGCATTTTTTTAACAGTAACACAGCTTAAATAATAACTTGTCTCTTCTTACCGATTTTATATGTGGTTGGGTTCTTTGTTGGGTAATTGGTTACTGAACTTTGAACCATATACCTTTAATTAGTTGTTCATCCCGCCCTAAGAATAGCTCAGTGTTGATAGCAGGATTTCTTCAGGTTTTTTGTCTAGCATTGAGGACTCAAAAAGCTTCAAATTCTCTATGTTGATCATTGAGTACATTTTCGTATAAGTTAGCAGGCTCTTCTAATAGCATTGCATTTATTTTCTTAATAACCCAGAATGATCCATATTTGATTGGTTGCAAGTTCTTACATTCTCAGCATTCATTGGAGATGTGTAACCACACCAAATCTCAAGCTTTAAAGCCTTTATTTACACTATATTGTTCAAGTCTTGCTTTGTACTGCTGCTATGACATCTTTAGCTACTCTTCCACCTTTGACTGTATTTTCATAACTCTTTCAATTAATCTATTGACTTGGTTGAGATCACCTGTTGTTTTTTTTTAATCTCGTAGCCTATATTGAATGTTAAATGGGCTTGTTGGCAATTAGCCAAAACAAGCCTTAAAAAGTGTTGTTCTGGATCAATGGAAAAAATGTTTGAATGTAAATTGTATTTGCAATATACTTTCATTCCATGTCTTCTACTAATGTTGTTGAATTCTCTCAGTAATTAGATAGATGATTGTTCCTTTTATTCTTTAGTTTGGACACATGCTTGGGAATGGAATACTGTGCTTCTTTTGAGGGTATTATCCATCCTATTATATAGATTCTTACAAAAATCGCTTAAAGATTTTGAGTCTTGATGTGATATTATTGAGGTCGGCAAATTAAAATAAATTGACACATGTTGACAGAATTGTTAGGAAGTTTCTGCTCTTGTGATTTTTGGTATAACGAGCATTGTTATCTTATAATGTATCAAATAGGGGGGTCAAGTTTACTATTTTGGGCTAAATATTTACTTAAGCAAAGCTTAGGTTTAAACAAAAGGTTAAGCAATACTTAAGACTTTTCACACTAACTAGATTCTTGCAAACACGCCAAGCATATCCAGTCATTTGAAATTAATTTTCTGAAGTAATGTTTAGAGTCCTTGAAGATGATTAGAATGTCACTTAATCAATCACTTATAAATGCTTGTGTAAGCTGTGCTAATACAGTGAAACACACAATTAAGCTTTACAATATGTTTGAGGGATTCAGCGGCCACCAACATGTTGCCGGCCCTTGGATGCCCTTGCTTGCTTTTGGTGACTTTTGCCAGCTTGTTGCAAGCCATTCATGCGAATGTGCTTGTAGATTTGGCCATAGCTGGCCCTCGCCAAAGCTTGACGCTCCTTGTAAACACTCACTGACACTGGTCTGCTAATTGCAAGTTGCTTCAGCATGTGCTTGCCCAGCACTTGCCATTGCTGGCAGCTTTTTTGCTAATTGGTTAGGCGTAGTTTTTTTTTCTTATAAAAATCAAACAATCAACAAAATTAATTTCACTATAAAAGTCTTGAATATTATTTAAATTACATGTTTTATTTTAGAATATATTACATTGCATTTATTTTACTATAACATGTATTTAAAATAAATAACTCTTTAACATTTAAATTAAAATTATACAATATCTTACTTGTTGATCAATGCTAAACAAAGAATGCACACATAAATATAATAAATATAAAGTACATATATTAGTAGTCAATAAATAGAAAACAAAAATATATTCAAAATATTTAGTAATAAAACATAATTATTTCTATAGTATATTATTTGGTAATTTCACGCATATCATTGCATTTATATTTATTTATATATTTAATACTTAGACCATAATAATTATTTATTTGTTCCCCAAATATATATCATACTATCAAGAATTTTAATTTTCTTATCATTTAACATTCATTCCAATGGATGAAAGGGTATGATTAGATTTTAGTTTTGTAAATATTAATTTATGTATAATTGATATGTCAATATTTAAATTTTATATTTTGTGCATGTAATTATCTTATAATGACAGCCGATAGGTCATCGAAGGGTTTGTTTTTATATGGACAATTTATTTTTTAATATACTTTCCCATCATTAGTGTGCTCATTATAATATGATTTAAACATAACCCATTTGGTGAATATTTAAACATAACCCGTTTAGTGAATATTTAAAACAACCTAGCAACTAAAACGTGCATTCTATTATTTTTTCCATGATTGCTCCCACCACTTGAGTATACTTAATTAGTGGTTCACTTAGTGTACTTTACCATGTTTTATCTAATTGATTGCTTATTGGATTGCAATAAGCAAATTATAAATACAAAAACAACAACAACAACGACAACATTAAGCCTTAATCTCACTAGGTTGGGCCAGCTATATGAATCACTTGTTTTCATTGTGTACGATCAAATTGAAGACCTCCCTAAGTTTCAATTAGAAAAGATCCTTTCTAATGGTTTCTGTCTTTTTTGGTTTTCCACTTTTAGCATGGTCAAAATTCATTTACTAAATTTTTCTTTTTTACAGGGGCTTTGAAGAGTTTATGCTCAATATGCATGAACCATCTAAGATAATATTATCTAATCTTATCAACTATTGGAGCCACTCTAACCTTAGGGATGAACTTATTTTTTTTTCTATTTTTGCAAGTGTACCTACTCGTCCACCTTAGTATCATCACCTTGTAACACTTATTTTATTAATTTGCCACATTCAAACCCATATAATATAGTCGGTCAAATAGCTGCACTGTAAATTTTTTTAATTTTGAGTGAGATTTTCTTATTACACTTTAAATCTCTCCTCAATTTCATCCAATCAGCCTGGATACTACTAATCACATCGCTCTCTATTTCACTATTATTTTTAATAATTGAACTAAGGTATGCCCCATAATCTCATGCTTTCTTTGATCACATGGTCCTCAAAAGTTATGTCCTAGAGATTAGGGATTTTGTTTACTATTAAACTTATATATATATATATATATATATATATATATATTCTGTTTTGGACTTGATAATAAGAAAACTTTTAGATTCCAAAATAGTCTACTTGAGTCTTGCTTTAACTCTATCATTTGTTTTAGCCATTAAAATAGAATGTCATTTCCAAATAACTTATGTTAAAGAGTATTTTGAATTTGCTAACAACATTCATAATTAATGCAAAATTTTTTGGACAGAGAGTACTGCCTTATGTAATCCTGTAGTGATAGAAAAGTCATTAAGTAAGCCACCTTGCAATTGAACACTTCTTCCTGTTCTATTTTACATATTGTAATTATATCAATATATGCTATACAAATTCCTTTTATCTCTACTACTCTTCAAAGAGCTTCTTTTGGTAATATATCATAAGCTTTTTCAAGATTAATAAAGTTTAAGTGATTGCTTTTTTTTTTTTCATCAAATATCTTTAAAATATTTAACTTCTAAAGTAGAAACACCTAACATAAAACTAAATTGATTTTGTGAAATATAAGTATTTCCTTGTAATTTATGTTCAACCATTTTCTCCTAAATTTCAATGTATGATACATTAGCTTAATTATTCTATAATTCGTATAATATTGATTCTTATAAAATTGTACAATAATACTCTTTCTTCATTATTTAATTTTTTTAGTCTTAAAATTAATATTAAATAACTTGGAAACTAAGAGATCCCTTCTTCACCCAAACTTATTAATACAACTATAAGGATGCCATTTGAGCCTACTATTCAACTCAAATATTCTTTAAAACATTTTGAATCTTAGCTTTCTTAAAATGTCAAATGGAAGTGTAATTAATTTTTTTACTTATAATCATTAAACTCACATATATTAATTATATTAGCATAGTCTTCATTAAAAGTTTAGTTAAATAATCTATACATCTTGTTGAACAATTTTTTCTATAAAAGAATTTCTTAATCCTCTTTTTTTTAAATTTAATGTGTATTACATGAGTTCAATTTTTTTTGTTTTTTTTCTTTTCATTTGATTGGCTTATAAATGTTTCGTCCTCCCAATAATTTTAATTTATCATATTAATTTTTAAATGCTATAATTTTACTATCACAAAATGCTATTTTTTGGTTTATATTAATTTATATTTCATCCAATTCACATCACTCTTACATTTAATTAATTCTTATAGCTTTTTTTTTCATCTTTTATCTTTACTTGAACATTTGTTCTTATCACAAAACATCTAAATTATTGGATGTTCTCTCTTTTGATTCACTAAGTATACTTTTAGCTACATTGCAAATACAACTTACATTTAAATTTATATAAGATTGGCTTCATCTTCAAAAACCATTTATTTTAATTTTAAAATTTTATCTCATAAAATGACTTATTTATCTTCAGATTTCAATATTTATTTTTATAACATATTTTATATTTAATATTTTTCTAAATATTATTTTTAAATCTAAAATTAATAATCGATGTTGGGTAGATAAACAATCTTCTAAAATAATCTTACAATTCCTGAAACTTGAATAATATTTTTTTTTAAAAAAGTAATCAACTTGAGTTTTAGAAGCTCCATTTTTATAAATAGTAATATATTCATTCTTTTCCTTTAAATAAGCACTAACAATCCTAAGGTCATAAGCTAAGCAAACTAAATTATTTTATCTTCTTAAACTCAAAAAAATCTAAACCATTGCGATTAATTTTAAATTCTTTCATAATCTTTCTAACATCCATTTAATTTACATTCTATGTAACGCCTCCTTTTAGGGTATTCCTTGCCAATTCCTCCAAATTCTAATTTTCTTTAGTACTTATTTCCATAAATACTTGTAATATTAAAGATTTTTTCATTAATTATAATTCCTATAAATATAATTCAATTTCCCATCCTTTTAACTTATACTACATCATCACTTAAATGTTTATCCATGGTGATACATGTCATTTTTATGCCTATTTTTACTAGAGTACCAAAGTTTAAATCCTAAATTATCAATATTTTTATTTTTTCTCTCACTTTGTTTCTCAAAGGCATAAAATATTAATCCTCTTCTTAATTATAGTACTCCAACTCAAAGGCTTTCTAGTGAGAGTGCCAATAATCTAACTACATAAAATTTAATTTACTTTCGTAAAAGAACCTTCGCTAACTTGACACCACACTCAGGTGCCAATGTAGTTTTTATGCAATGTGTCACTTCTGGAGATGTCTTTGCTCTGGCACAATTTATTATAGATCTATGTTATGAGAAAACAAAGTATCAATAAATACTACAATTTTGTTGTTGTCAAGTCACTACACAATTGAGCATCTAAAGCTAATTGTTTCAACATACAACTCAAGTCAAGGTGGTTTTCTAAATGTTTTTAATGATGCTATAGATTTGTGCAAAGTGCGAGGTGCTTGACCTTTTGTTTTTTTTAATATAAGTATCTAGCAAGCAAAAACTCACCCTTAGCAACAAATCACTAGCCATTTATAATTTTTTTTATTAGATATTTTTTCCATTCAAAAGTTATCTCACTTGCTAGAATTGACACAAACCTATTTGCTAAAATTTATTACCTTTGAAATCTTAAATTATCTTCTTTATAATTAATACACATACCATTTAGTTAAAATTTTCACCTTTAAATATCTTAAAATATTTTTTTTATAACTAATTCACAAACATCCATTAAATTTACCAAAATTTCTCACCTTTGAATATCTTAAAATATCTTATTTATAACTAATTCACAAACATGCATATAATTGTGTTAATCTTATACATCTTGATTTTATGCATAAATATTTTTTATCAGCTTAGGTTTTGAGATTGGCTATAGTATTTATTAGATTTTATTCTGTGATCCAGCTTGCATGTCTTATCAATACATTTAAAATGGGTCACAGTTTTTTTAATTGCTATTCTTTTATTTTCCACGAATAGGAACTATTTTCTATTGCCAATGTTAATTATGTTTGGATTGTGTTTGCTTTAATATCAAATTTTAAATTTGCAAATATTTTGTTGTTATCACTTATCATATAAAGACACTTAACACAGGGCTACATACTTACTTCTGAGGTTGATGGAACTATTCAAATGAAAAGTTACCTCAGCGGAAATCCAGATATACGACTAGCTCTTAACGAGGATTTGAGCATTGGAAGAAATGTTGGAAACTCTATGTATGGTATGACTATCCATAATTGTGCTTGTCCCAAATTTACATGTGATTTTGCAAATGTCTTTTTAACTACTTTCAATAAAATTTATTGATTATAAAATGATAATTGGGTAATATAGCATACAATAAATTGAATTTGTAACACAAAAGAGTGTGAACATGGCTTTTAGAATTATGGCTGAGTAAATTTTCTGTATTATGTGCTAAAAGTTGTTATGGGAATATGAAGGGCAATTTTATAATATATAGGCCCGTTTTGTTGGTACTAATCTTAGTGCGGCATTAACAAGGGCCTCAGCAACTATGTTGAATTTCACTGATATAAAATTGTTAAAAATGATTTATTTCATAGCTAAAAAACTAATTGAGGAATTTTTATAGATGAGTTGTGTGAGTTGCAGCTATTGAAGTTAGTGTAATGGATGATAAAATTTACTGTGTTGTACATGGAAAATGAATGACAAAAAATGCACTCATCAAATTGGTAGATAAAATTGCTGTAGAAAGGTTAGGAAGGAATCAGATAGAGGCAAGGGTAAAATGGGCAAATTTTGTGCTAGATAATTTGTATAGAATAGTGATTCATAGCATTTTTTTCCTTAATTTTTTTTATTTAATTGTTTTATAAGAATGCACTTAAAAATTGTTAATAAAGATCACAACAAGTAAAGTGAATGTGATTTTTAACCATTATTTATCAATGCTACTTAAGAATTTTGGATGGTAGCTCTAAATACATTGAGTATATAGTACAAAATATATGTATATCATTTATAGAGTTGGGGATGGGCCTCTTGAACGATAGTATTATTGGAGTGAAGTAAAAAATAATAAATATATAATTAGGTTAGTTATTTTATACATATATGAGTGTTGGCAATAAGACACTTATTTATATCAGTGTTTAGTGTGGATGAAAAAACATTGTTTAGATGATTGTATGGCATAAATGCTTAGATCGAGGAATATTAACTTAGATGGGTAGCGGGAGTAGAAGCTATTAAATATAATGTATGGAGATTAAACTTAAATGGCTTGCTTGGACAATGTATGGTAGAAGTGCACCTTTCAAATGGGTAGATAAAACTATTGTCAAATAATTATGAAGGAAGATGATAGAATAAAGGTTATTTGTACATAGTGTAAAATGGTTTGCGTAGAATAGGCTTTATATTTATGTTCAACTTAGCTTGAAAGAATGACAGGATTTTTTACCTATGTAGTTAGGATATAACTCATCATGCTGTACTATAGAGTGATTAGTCAATTGTTATTATTTAGTCAAGACAAGTTTAAGGTGATGGTGTTGTATTTACATGTTTATATATATTAATTTTTTATTTGGCAGCAGATTATAGAAGTTCTGGTGGAGGAGCGGTGATCCTTGATGATTGTAACTTCCATGAATCTGTGCATCTTGATAATTTTGATTTAGATAGAACTTTGACTTTGGTGAGTTTATCCTTAGAAATGCTACTAATTAATTTCTAAAATAACTACTTCTCTACTTATGTAAATTTAGCGAATGTTCAAATTGGCTTCATTAATATACTATATCTTAGGATATGCTGTTACGTGATTATGAATGCAATCTTTGATCTTAGGTGCCACCTGATGGGGAATTTTCTGTCATGAACTACCGAATGACTCAAGAATTCAAGCCTCCTTTTTGCATCAATGCATTAATTGAAGAAGCTGGACCATTCAAGGTTAGTAGAATTTTGACCTGGCTCTTCCTTTTTTGGCTAGATGATGTTGTGTACAAAGCCAATTCGTTTGATTATTTCTTATCAATCATTAACATTTTTTTTCTTTCTTTGATGAAAGGCTGATGTCATTATTAAAATCCGTGCTGATTTTTCATCAAGTGTCACTGCAAATACAATTACAGTGCACATGCCTGTTCCAAAATATATAGCAAGGTGATGATCCTCACACTTTGCGGTGGTTGTTTCAAGTATTCTGGCTTTGTTGGCGAATTAAACTACATATATATATATTGAAAGCTGCTACAGTACCTCCTCCAGTGCCCCAGTAAATTAATGTATATAAATTTAGGCACTAGTTAAAATTATTATTATAAATCAATTAAAAACATCTAATCACCTAGGAAAAAGTGTTGTGGGAGTACCAAAACATTTTTGGTATATATATATATATATATAGATAGAGATAGATAGATAGATAGATAGATATCCTTTTTGGAAAATTTTTTGAAAGTTTGGAATGATTAATGCCACCTTTGGTATTCTATTGCAATCTATTTGTATTTATTATCTTAAGCACTAATCCTTGTTTGTACTGTTGATATGTTCTTAAGACATTGTTAATTTCTACCTAGGGTTATTATATTTTTTCTCAATGCCTTGGTGTTCAATATTGTGGAAGATATTTTGTCGTACGGTCGAAAATGAAACTTATGATATCGGGCAGCTACTGGATTCAAAAAATATGTATTTGCACTGTGGAGCTGCTTATATTGTTTTGAATTTGTATGAACAATGCATAGATGAAGATTTATCATTTTTCTGAGCAACAACAATGCAATCCTGTTTGATTGCAGTTATGCTATTTGTTTGTGTTGGGATTTAGTTTTTGTGCTTAATCTCTGCCAACAAATTCTTTCAAATAAAGATTGAGTGTACCTTTTTCTACTAAATTTGCTTCTCACTTTATTAGTGTATTTTTTTTATTTTACAATAGATATACGAGTTGGTGATCTCCAACAAAATAAAATACAACAAAAATGAAAGAAAATGAGAAAAAATCACCAACTCCAATACTAAAGAGATCTCAAAAATAAAATCCCAGCAGTTAAAAGATGCTCCATCCATTGCGGTCAATTAGCGGCCACGCCTCTATCTCTGATTATAACTTCATTTTTCTATTTGGAGTGGAGCCTTTTTTTTGTTTATGATTCTTTTTTTTTATTGAGGATTTCAATATTTTCATAGTTGGTCTCTAAATCCTCATTCAAATCCTCTTTGGAATCCAACTCAGCATTTCCATTAGATCCACTTTTGCCCCCTTGTGAAGATTTATGTTGAGGCGATCTATACTCGGGCCGGTGAAACTCCTTAGCAAAAGGATTAAAGTTCTGATGAACCTCACCATCTGAAGCTGCCAATGAAGGACTCCCCGCAACAAGAGGCTTGAATAAAGGGGTGCTCTAATGTGGCTCGGCTCTGAAGAGCTATAGGAATATCAACAACATAATGCCAAAACCAATTTGAAGGGCCCCCATCAGCCCTTTTGCACGAGGAACCACGTCAACCAACCCGTTGGCTCGATCCCTTAGAATATCAATAGCCTTCGACTACACGTTCTGAAGTCTATTTGACAAAAATGGCTCATATCCCGCTAGATCACCTCACTTGTCATCACAAACAGGTTCTGCAACAGGCTATCCTGACCGCCTTCAGCCCTCGTCTTCTTTTTTGCAAGGATGATTTGCTTCATTTGAGTGCCAATTTATTGTCCAATTTTGATAAAACCATTAGATCTCCTTCTGCTGAGCCAACATCCTCAACCACCATGATCCCCAAGGTACAAAGTGAGTCATCCACAGTATCCTCAAAATCTACCTCTGACTTAGCCTTGGCCAACCCGACTGAACCGCTGGTCTCAACATTTGCAGTCAGTTAATGACCCTCACCAAATTTTAGTTTTTTTTGTTAGCCTAGATCATCCTATAGTTTGCCACAATTTCTTAGAATGATTCAAATAGTAGTCCAATCCACAAAAAAATTCTCAAAAGAATTAATTGTAGAGATTAGAAACTATCACAGCAACTTCATTCTCAAAAGGTGGGTCCACCTTAATCTAACCCACACTAGACGTAACACAACTATTGGGAAGAAACCTTGACCCATTAGATTGATCTTTAAGAATGTACACTTGCTTAAACTTCTTTGCTTTCTGCCTGATTTGAGGCAGTGAATGTATGTATTTTTAGATGCGGATGAAGCGTATAGAACGTTGCAGTTTCATGACCAATGTTTTTTGCAATAAGAACAGAAAAGATGTAGATTTTCAAATATCACCTCTTGACCTTTATCCACTCCATATCTAAATGACCGAATTGAAAGATTTAGTGAGATCAACCTTGACCAAAACTTGAGCCATAGATGGTCAGATAAGGTATGCGGTCACATAATCGACTTTTAACGATTTTCGAAATATAATCTCAAAGTGAATAGAATGGAATGTGTATCATGTGCACTCTATGCATAGGAAAATCCATTCAAATCGAGATGATATGGGATTTGCAATTTGGATCAAACTCGGTGGTTTATTTCAAAAGTTTCATATGATAGTTTTCATTGTAATAAGGCTCTTTTGCAGTATAGCCTATAGTAGTCCAAATCATTGGATAGTTTAATTAAGATGTGGTGAGCATCAATGAGATAGGAAAAATGAGATACGATTAAGTTCAAATTTTTTAGGAAATTTCGAATGGCTGCCAATTGAAGTTTTTCATTGGCAAACTATCCAATTAAGGAATATTCAAACGGTAAACACTTTTCATAGGGTGTGGGGTTATAGGGTAGGGATTTTGGCTATCAGAGAGTATTATTTTATGGGTCGTGAGGACCCACTAAATGATAGGAGGATCTGCCCTGGCGGGAGATCCGAAGCCGCACATAAGGATTCGACCACGAACTTCAGATGTGATCGACGAGAGATGCCTCGAACGGGGTGGCGTAGCCGCTTGCTACACCTATGCGGGAGAGAGGAGCGAGACTTAACCCTGTTGATCTGTGAAGATCACATATATATATATATATATATATATATGTATGCGTGTGTTTAAATGAACCACTACTTTTGACCCAAGATATGAAACCATTGTTGTCTATGTTTGGATAGTGTTACCTTTACTAAAGGCGCATACGCATGGTGTTTGTCCCAAAAATTTTTGGTAAGGAAGGTCCGGATCTTGACACACTGAGCAGGGGATGCCTATCAGGCCTTTAGAGGTGGATGTTGATGGGATTGCCGTTGCTGTACCGGAGAATGAACTTTTAGTGGAAGAAATTACTGAAGAAAATTGTCATATAATGGTTATTGTTGTGGCCAAATCAAATGATGAAGCTGTTGATCATATGAAATGGTTGTGAGTTCAATGCTGCAGTAGGCCAATGCGTTAATGTCTGTTGCATAGGGTGCTTTAATTGCTAGATCAATTGCACATGTGAAAATGTATTTCTAGTAGGAGGTTCTCCCTGCACATGGGATGGGCGATCCACCTTTTGTGCTGGAGATTGCAGCGTTGGATCCTGACCATCCAGACCCTTGCACTATTGCATGGGAAAATGAGACAAAGGCATGTATGAACTCTTCTCTTTAGATCATCTTAAAATTAAGCTTAATGCTATTCAAGATATCCTGACAATGCTAATTGAAATGGAAGGGGTCTTGGACGAAAGTGTGGTTTCACATCCGTGTGCTGATGAATGGGTCAATAAATTGGATTTGATGTTAATGGAGGTAACAATCAATAAGCTTCAAACTATAGTTATTGAAAATACAAATGTTTTGAGGGACCAAGCCTCTTTGAATTAGGAGAACTTGAATCTCAACCCTTTCGCTGAGGAATTCACTCCTTTATCTAAAATGGGAGCAAGTGGCTCCAAGGAGGTTTCTAGCTCAAATGAGGAGGGGGTTTCTTCAATGTTGAGTTATGTTTTTGGTGGAATTAAAGATAGTGTTAAAGAAAAAAATAAAAAATAAAAAGTTAAAACATGATCGATATTTAGGTATTAATTCAGGAAAAGAAAAGGTCGGTGAAAACTTCTGATGGTGCTTATAGATTGCGTAGAATTGCATATGCCGGTTTGCTTACAGTTTTAGCGCTAGTATTGAAATCTTCTAGGTGAGATGTTCAAGGGGGGCTTGGTGGTTGATTTACTTTTCTTTATTTTTCTTTTATTTTTTTATTTTAGTTTTATTTTATTTTTGTTGAAGGCTATCACATGTCTGTTGTATTTCTTTTATATATATATATATATATATATGTTGCAATTTATTTATATGGAAAGAAATGCATGCAATAGATAAATGAGTTTGTGATCTCAAACAAAATAAAATATTCCTTTTAGCACTAGTACTGAAATCTTCTAGGTGAGATGTTCAAGGGTGGTTTGGTGATCATTTTACTTTTTTTTATCTTTCTTTTAATTTTTTATTTTATTTTTGTTGAAGGCCACCACACATCTGTTGTATTTCTTTTATTTTTTCAATGTAAAAGTCAATAGATGTTTCTAATATATATATATATATAAATCTATTGTAATTTATTTATATGGAAAGTAATAAATACAACAGATAGACAAGTTCGTGATCTCAAACAAAATAAAAATCAATTAAAACAAAACAAAAAACACAGGTAAGAAAATGAGAAAAAAGTCACCAACTCCAATACAAAAGTGAACTCAAAAATGAAATTCCAGTAGCTGAAAGTTGACTCAATGTTAGAAAACCCATTTCGGTCAATTAGCGACTTCTATCTCTAGCTATAGCTTGATTTCTATTTGGGTTGGAGCCATTTATTTTTTTCTGCTCTTTTTTTCTTTATATTTGTAATGAGGATATCAATATTATCATAGTCGATCTCCGAATCCTCATTTGATTCCTCATTGTAATCCAATTAAGCATTCCCGTTAGATCTAATTTTGCCCTTCTGTGAAGATATATGTTGAATCTATCTATACTTGGGCGAATAAAACTCCTTAGCAAAAGAATTATGGTTCTGATGAACCTCACCATCTGAAGCTACCAATGAAGGATTCTCTGCAAGAGGAAGCCAGATAAAGGGGAATTCTCCAATGTGGCTGCTCGCCTTCGAAGAACTATAGAAATTTCATCAACATAACGCTGAAGCCAATTCGAAGTGGCCTCCATCAGCCCTTTATACCGAGAACCATATCAATCAACCTATCGTCTCGATCCCGTAGAATATCTATAGCCATCGATATCGCATTATGAAGTCTATTTGACGAAAACAGTTCATATCTTGCTAGATCACCCCACTCGTCATTACAAATATGTTATGCCAGCGAGGCATCCAAATCAGCTTCAGCCATCTCGTCTGCCTCCCCGTTAGGAAGATTTGTTTCATTTGAGTTTGCCAATTTATTGTCCAAATCCTGTAAAACCATGAGCTCTCCCGCTGCTGGTTCAACATTCTCGGCCACTATGATCCCCGAGGTATAGAGTGGATCACCCACATTTTTCTCAAAATTTGCTTATGACTCAGCATCGGCCAACCCGACTAAATCGCTAGTCTTAACAATTGCAATCAACCAACAACTCTCACCATCCATTAGTTCTTTTTGTTCCACTAGATCATCCATTAGTTTGTCACAATTTCTTATGGTGATCCGAGTAGTAGTCCAATCCACAAAAAATCCAAAAAGATCTAATTGTAGAGACAATAGAAACTATCCCAACAACTTCATTCTCAAAAGGTGGGTTCGCCCCAATCTCGCCACACTAGGCGGCACCACAACCACCTGGGGATAAACCCCGCCCCCATTAGATTGATCTTTAGGAACATACATTTGTTTAGACTTCTTCGCATTCGCTTGGGCTTGAGCATTGTGGATGTATGTGTTTCAGATGCGAATAAAGCTTATAGCTTGTTGCATTTTCATGACCAATTTTTTTTATTGCATTTAGAACAAAAAAGAGGTAAATTTCTTAATATAACATCTTGAAAGTAACATTTATCTTCGCTCCCTATCCATATGATCGAATCTAAGGATTCAGTGAGATCGACCTCGACCAAAACTCGGGCCACAGCTTGTCTGATAGCGTTGGCTGTCGCATAATCAACTTTTAACGGTTTTCCAAAGTATGATCCCAAAGAGAATAGAATGGAATGTGTAATCAAGTGCACTCTAAGCAAAGGAAAATTAATCCAAACTAGGATGATATGAGATTCATAATTTGGATCAAACTTAGTGGCCCATTTTAAAAGTTTCATATGATAGTTTTTAAAATAATAATACCCTCTTATAAATAGCCTAGAGTTGCCCAAATCATTGGTGATTTTAATCAAGATGTGGTGAGCTTCAATCAAATCGACAAAATGAGATCCGGTTAATTCCAAGTTTCTTAGGAAATTTTGAATGGCTGCCAATGAATGCTTTTCATTGGAAAACTTCCCAACCAAGGAATATTCAAATGATTTATCCAAAGCATCCATTTCATTATCAGAAAGAATAATAGCATACTTACCTCTTAATGAAATGATTGGTTCGATACCAAAAACTCCATGAGACAGAGAGGCATTGGTGAGGTCTTGGTCTTGAAGGATGGATTTAAGAGCCAATGGTAGAGGAACCAGTTTCGTGTGCAGGTTAGGGAGGGAGCCGAGCTTCTCCATTCCCTGTTGACCTCACCACCAGCATGGGGATCCCAGAAGATTCGACGGGGCAGCGAAACCCTGTCAAGAGGAATTGCCAGGCCCCACGACTCGTCAGGAGGACGGGAGCTGATGAATCGCCAGGACCCACAAATCGACAAGAGGATCAGCCCTGGTGGGGGCTCCAAAACCTCACATCAGCCATGAATGTCAAATACGATCGATGGGATCAGCCCCGAACGGGGCGATATAGCTGCTCGCTACACCCTCAGGGGAGAGCAGAATATATATATATATATATATATATATATATATATGTTCAAATTTCTATTTATTTCCCATTTTTTGATGCTTCTATTTTGTGTATCTGATCTTTCAGGAAACATCAAAAGTATTGTAACAATTGTTCTTATGCAAATTTTGTTTTAAAATGAGGCATGCTTTTAGGGACAGTGACCTTGTTATTGTATTTTACATCCGTGCAACTATGCCAGATAACTTCCTAAGTGTATTGCGTGCATTGTTTCTTCATTTGACATTTTGGTCGTTCTCATTTTGTGTGTATTGCGTGCATTGTTTCTTCCACAAATCGACAAGAGGAAGCCACATGTATTATCTAATGTACACTCGAATTTTGGTCGTTCTCATTATCTATAGCTTCAGGAGAATGATCTCTCTTTTTTTTAAACACCATACTGAATTTATAAAAAAATAACGTGGAGTGAATTGGAGTTGAAGCTGAAGGTTTTGCCTACATTTCTTGATCCACACTCTTAGAATATATTGTTGGCTATTATGTAGAGTTAGCTTTGAACATGAACCTGGAGCGATTGGGCAAGCAACTGACTTTAAGGAAATGAACAAGAGGTTAGAATGGAGTTTAAATAAGGTACGAGCCATATATTTACCAATATATTTTCACTGATGCATTTACAATTTTTCTTTTTATAAGGAATGAGCCATATACTGTATATATATTTCAAATTTTTTTTAAATATTTTCACTGATGCATTAATAATTTCTCTTTTTATTTGGTTTATCTATGGTCTATTTCTTTCAATGTTTTCATTGATGCAGTATCGCATTACTTGTGCTGGGAAGTGTCTGGTTGAATGTTAGTTTTCCCATTAGTGTTTAAATTTGTTGCTAGTTAGGTTTTCATAATACTTGAAAGCTTAAAAAAAGAAGAGTGCAACAACAAATTTTAAGCCTGCTAAGTCCGGTTTGTTACATTTTTATTTTTTGATTTTAAGTATTTAAATTGCTGTTTTATTAGACTAATGGCTAACCCTTATTTTGCAGTGTTTGGTTATTTTCATGATCTGAGTGATATTGCCTTAAATCTTCTCAAGGCTGTAGACTCCCATACTCAACTTCAACGCCTTACACTGAGGAATGTTGGTTACAATTCTCATTGCTAACTTTAACATTGCTCGTTTGCCAATTCACTCCACAATTAAGTTGAATTTAAGCTGTTATTACAATGTTTCAATCATCCTTGGTTTATACTATAAAAATCCATTCCTATTATAGAAAGGGAACAGCCTTTTTCTTGGTTTATCTCGCCATTTCCTTAAATTAAATAGTCCAAACAAGGACCCTTCTTTATTAGCTACATATAAGAGGCCTAGTTTTCAAACGCACTGTCCTCGATCATTGTAACATATTCCATAGTATGAAATAGTGACAAATAGGGAGAAATCTCCCAAAGTATATGTAGGCCTATTACAAGGCTAGACCACTATTAATCCTATCTCTTTATTTTCACTTTTAACATTTTTTTATGTTGCCATCTTCTGTTTGTGCGATTGAACGAACACACTTTACTTGGGAACAGCTATTTATTTACAAACTATGTATGATAGTTTCATCCTGAGACCCTGTTTCCATTTAACTGAATCTCTACCTGAACAACATTAAATCCACATTTGGGTGGCGTTGCAAGAAAGCACCTCTTATGGACCTCAAGGACATCATTTGATCTTCTAAGTATTTGATGGGCAGTTGAGCAACCCTGCTGGCACTTCAATGTTCTTGAATCCTTCGCCTCCAAACACGACACCCTTAGATGGTGGGGATATTAGAAAAAAAATTCTGGATCATTTGTCCATGCTCAATTAGATTGGGCAGCATCGTCAAGAGCACATGCTGCAAATACAGCATCGTATCACTGGTAAGACTTCATAGTTTCCCTACAATCAAACAACCTATTTAGTAAGATTTATAGGGACATCCGTTGCACCAACCAACACTCAGCCATAACCGGCGGAGATGCCTGGAAAGAACTACCTCGGGAAAGTCTATGATAATGCTCAAGATGTAGTTATATATCATTGACAACGATCGGATGAAAGTTTCCTCTGGTGAGAGCCGTTGAAAGCTAAATGTCCGAACAAAAGGTCAGAATAAATACTTGCCAGATAGAACCTACAAAGTTTTTTAGTACTTTTGAATTTGCAAAGCCTGTTCCGCGAGAAGAGGGGTCAATGAAAGAAGTCAACTGTTCCGCGAGAAGAGGGGTCAATGGAAGAAGTCAACAGCATTTAACTTCATAACCAACCTGAACCTTTATACTTGGTGTCTTTACGTATTCATTCTATATACATTTCTTATTTCTTTGGTCACCCAGCATTTGAAATATAGTCTGCTGTTCATTAAGTCTTTGTAGTGACTCTGGAACTAGCTAAGCCTTATTTGGAAGTGACAAGTTGGAGAATTACGACTCATGAATCTTAGCAAAAATAAACTTATTTTTCCATCTCTTCTATTAGATGGAAGGTCCATGAACTCTACCGGAAGCTAGAATGATTGTCTTAGGCTGAACTATACTTTACATTCTCTAGACTGTGAATTCAAATCTACATCTCGTTAATAACTCGTATATGGTGTTTATCACTGCAAAATTTGCAGATCAGGTCAAGCTAGAATAAATAAATTGTTTATAATTTTCAAATTAAATAATATGAGCTAGATTTTCAATTATTCAATAATTAAAATTATTCATACATGAGTCAAACTAAAATACCATCTAGATAATAAGATAGAAAAAAAAAATTACATGTATTTTTCTCATTCACATCTTTCCAAATTTTAAAAATGTGACATGAAAAACAAAATAACTACCAAATCCTCCCTCTAGCTTTCGCTACCTCCAAGCACAACCTTAGCTACACTTTTTAAAATCTAATAATCCAATATAGATCACCCATAAAAAATATTATACAACAACCTATCATGTTTTAGCTCATAAAAATCTAGTGTTTATTAATTTATTTACATGCTAATTATTATTTCAGTTAATAGGTTGCAGTGCATTATTGAAGCAATTCAAATTTATATGCTGATGATAGGTATATGTCACGACTTGTATAGGAAAATGGAAATCGAGCAGTATAGTCCAAGTAGTAAAAGCAAGTATCACAACAGAAGGATATCATAGGATTAAACTTGTATTTTTTACACTTCTTCTTTCTCTTCATTTATATTTATATATTCATATTCTTAATCATGCAACTCGACTCGACTAGTGGACCACTATCTGGTCTCAAATACAGTCCAATTGGGTCAAACTCTATTTCAATCCAACAATTTCATTTTAGAGTCGAGTTAATTAAACTTCAATCAGTAGACTCGAACTTACTTGTTTTCTTTGGTTTAGTTTAATGAGTCCTACTAGAAGTAATCACGTTTATTCACTTCCATATGATAAACTTGGACTAACCTTCTTTTGGTTTAGTTCAACTAGTTGTTTTGGTGAACATCCTAGTCTTTCTCACCATCTAACTTAGATTAACGCACAATTTTTCATGTTTGTCATAACTTGGATCATACACTAGTAGATTGGGATTATGACCATATCTTTTCTTTCTTTCATTTCTATTTGTTCCTATTTCCTTATTTATCATTTTCATGCAAGACTTTCTATCATAATAGCAATTTGACAATCTTAATTCAAGTACAATTGCGGGATCATGGAAATGCTATATTTTATGAAATAAGTAGCTTAAAGCACAATAAACTAGCAATTATGAATAAAATGATACATCGACTAAATTTTTAAGCACATGTAAGGTTTTTATGGAAATGCAGTAGATTAATGCAATATTACTATCAATTATAAATAAAACGATATATTTACTAAATTTTTATGTATATACAAGAATTGTAAGGAAATAAAGTAGCTCAATACATAATTATTAGCAATTATGAGTAAATAATATATTAACTAAAATTTTTTGTACATTTAGTGTTTTCTAGAAAATAAAGTAGTTCAATACACAATTACTAATAACTGTGAATAAGATAATACATTGTCTATATCTTGCATACATTATATCAACACTTATTTTCATCACATTTTATTTTTTTTATTGCTCATTAACAAGATATTTATATATTTGGGATAATGTTCACACTAATATATATGCATGTTAAAAATTACCTATATCTATATATATATATATATATAGGCGTTATATATATTGTAGGTCTAAGTTATGCACTAGATATTTCTAGATTAGGTGCCTTATTAACCAATTAACATAATCTATTCAGGTAGAACTATGCCCCACTTAGATTTATATAATTAACTACTTATTATTTATACCTTCCAAATCCCCTGATCAGCTTCCATGGCTTTCCTACCCACCAAACCTCCACCATGCCAATGTCACAGCTCACGTTGTTTATTTTCCTCCTACCCGTTGCTCCCACGCTTCTCAACATCTTGAATGGCTTGCTGCCATGAACATTAAATTCAATGCTTTGATCAAGAACATCACATGAACTCTTATTCCTCGGAGCTCAGATATGAATGTAATATCCTGTAAATGGTTATTCAAAAATAAATTCAATTTGAATGGCTCCATACACAAATAAAAATCCTGTCTTGTTGCCAAGGGATGCCATCAACAAGGTCTCGATTATGAGGGGACGTTCAGCCTGTTCATCAAACATGTGACCTTCCGTATGGTTCTTACCCTTGCGGTGACATACAACTGGTCTCTACACTAGTTGGATTTTGACAATGCCTTCCTCAAAGTGATCTCACTGAAACAATTTTTATGGATCAACCGGATGGGTATACAAGTATAGCTTATCCTCATCACGTTTGTAAGTTGAACAAAGCCATTTATGGTCTTAAACAAGACTCACGTGCTTTGATCACAAGTTGTTCACTTTTCTCATGACAAATGGCTTCTAGCAAAGTGCAATAGTTCTCTATTTATTTTCAGCAAGAACAACACACCTATTTTTCAGCTTGTCTATGTAGATGACTTCTGACAGAAAATACTATACTGAGCTCTTTAATTTCATACATAATTTGGGGTCAGCATTTGCCATCAAAGTCCTTGGGCTGGCCTCCAATTTTCTTGGAATCAACTTCAGGCGGACTGACTCCGCATTGCTTCTATCTACATTCTTTTCATCTTGAAACAACCGAAAGGATTGGATGCAAACCTTCAAACAGTCCAATGGATGCTTCTACCACCGTTGAAGACACACCTCTCAATGGTGCTGATATCACCAATTTTTGCTGCATATCTGGTGCCCTTCAATATTTGCTTCTGACCTGATCGGACATTGCTTTTAGTGTTAACATAATATGTCAGTCCATGCATGCTCCTACAACAGTCTAATGGATAGAGCTCAAGCACATCTTCCGCTATCTCAAAGGCACACTTGACTATTGTTTTCCTATAAAATCAGCACCGCATCATTTTCTATCTGCGTATACTGATGCTGATAGGGCCAGCTGTCCAACTAATCGATAATCCACAACGGGCTTCTACATCTTTGTGGGACCAGCCACTCATTTCCTGGTCTTCAAAGAAGCTTCCTACCGTAGTCAAATCCAATAATGAAGCTTAATACAAGGCTGTAGCCTACACGGCCAGTGAAATCATGTGAATCGTTCATCTCCTCTGTGACATCAATTTTCCTCAATACTTAGTTCCAACCCTTTGGTGTGACAATGTTGGGCCACCTATCTGGCTACCAACCCAGTTCTTTGCACACGAATGAAATTTGCTGAGATTGATTATCATTTTGTTCGTGAACTTGTGGCTACTCATACTGCTCATGTATGTCAAGCTATGCAGTAGCTTGCAAATGTCCTCACCAAGCCTCTTCATCCAAAATGGTTCAAGAACTTTTATCCAAGCTCGTCACTTAAGCCGTGCCGCACTTGAGGGGGTGCATTAAAGTAAAGTAGTATATGATATTCCCATCCGTGCGATTCACATTCGCTCAGATTGTAGTAACTATTATCGCCTGTATATTTGCCTATATATATCGGGCTTTGCCCCAGGCTTATCACAGACATAAGGCAACATTTTCTCCTCGGCGTTCTTCTTCTCCGTCTAACATCTGGAACACTCGGCAGAAGGCTCATCCCTTAAATCTTTTTGGTCTTTTGCTGTCTCCACAACTTCTGGAGCATCTTCGACAAATTTCGCTTGCCCTTCGTTGTCTTCCAATTCACATTTAATTGGCACTCACTGATCCATACCTAATCTGAAGAAGCCACTCAAGGTTTTGCAACTATGTTGTGGTCCATTCCAGGTTCACTTTATTGTGCTTGAGGCTTCATCATGTTCGGCTCCCATTTGTATTGATGCTTTCTAGTAGTGACTTTAGGTGCACCCAAACTTGACACACCCTCTTGCACTGCACTCGAGACACTATAAGCACAAGGTGTAGGCCTATTTCAAGGTCGTATCACGATAAATTCATGTCTATATTTACTTTTGATTTTTTTTTTTTGTTATCTCTTTTGTCTGTGTAATTGAACACAATTTTTGTTGGGAAAGACGGATTCTTTTACAAACTATGTCTAATAACTTCATCCAAAAACTTGAGACATAACTTCATCTAAAGACTTGAGTTTATCTTAGTTGAATATATACATGAAAAACTTTAAATTTACACAGTCGACTTTATGAATCTTGTGTCTCTATGCTATTTTGTCAAATAAAAGACTCCACTCCAAATATATGAGATCATTCGAGAAAATTATTAAAATGATCCATTGAATCTTGCAAAATATTTAATATAGTCATTAACTATTGTAAATGCTTTTTTTGTGTATTGATTTTTGTTTAAGTGGTTTTTTTGATCCTTGCTGTAACTCATCATCCTTTCGTTAAATTTGCTTTCTTCAACCAAAATCGGCCGCTTGTAGTCAAAAGCGGCCGGTGGAATCGGGCCATTGGATTCCAGCCGCAAGTGGTCGTAGGAAGTGGCCATTGGATTCTAGTGGCTGATTTCAACTGAAAGTGTAAATTTAATGGATGAGAGAGGTGGAACAAAAAAAATACTTAAACAAAACTTAAGGGACAAAAAAAATATTTACAAGAATTAAATGATTATTTTGAACATTTTGCAACTTAAGAGATCATTTTGATAATTTTCTCGCTATCATTCATAATAGTTTTTTACTATATCTTTTTAGGTTTTCCTCTTTCACTTGTAAACATAAACTGAGAACAAAAGAGAAATATCTTCATCAGCATTACTTTGGCTTCCAGAGTCTAATAGGATAATAGTCCAAGCAAATTACATTTGGAAGATAAGATTGCTTTTTGAATAAATTGTTATTTAAATAATATAATGTTATTCAGAAACTTTTGTATAAAATAACCCCCTTGTTATTTGATTTTCTTTCGCTTTTATTAAAGTGGCTTGTGTTAAGAGGAGACTTGAATGGATGGTAACTTATGTTCTTTCTGATTATTTATTCTAACATAATCTTAAGCTGCTCTAGATTGTCGGAGGTTTTGAACTCACATTACGAGAGCAAAGCTTACATTTTCACAAGAATAACATGGTATGAAAATTATGGAGCAAGATCTTTCGTTTTTCCCCTTTTTTTGGTGTTATTAGTTTCCGATGGGGTAAAAATTTCTCTTAGTACTTTTTTTTAATTAATAAATAAATAATAATTATAAAAAATAGTAATTAAATATATATATATATATATATATATATGTGTGTGTGTGTGTGTAATAAATATTCAATTGTATTCATTTAGTAAAATTTTATTTTGCTGTTAATTAATTTTGTATACTTAATGAATGCAGGTAGAATAAATCTGTTATTATTATAAATATTATTATTGTTATTGTTATTATTAATAAATCATTATTATTTTTATTTTCTTGACTTATTAATCTAATTATTTGATTTTTTTTTGTTTTTATTAAAGTGGCTTGTGTTAAGAGGAGACATGAATGGATGGTAACTTTTGATCTTTCTGATTATTTATTCTAATACAAGTTTAAGATGCTTTAGATTGTCGGAGGTGCTGAACACACGTTACGAGCAAAGCTTACATTTTCACAGGAATCACATGGTATGAAAATTTTGGTGCAAGAAGTTCTTTTTATTTTTTCCCCCTTTATTGTTATCATTTTATGATGGGGTTAAAATTTTGCATTGTATGTATATAACAGGGAATTTGACAAAGGAAGCAGGGCCCGTTAGTATGAATTTCACCATCCCCATGTATAATGCTTCTAGGCTTCAGGTGTGTTCATTGCTTGCTTTCATTTGGCTCATTTTATCCCTTTGCTTTAGGGAATCCTTTTTTATCTAAACGGAGTATCCAAATATTTATTTTTCAACTGAACATGTATAATTAAAAGAGACGTCAAAGCATTATCTGACTGCAGTATTAAATCCATACATAAAATTGGTTTAAAAGAGACTATTTTGGGCTGTTATGCTTCATTGCCATGAGATATTTTATACGCGCACTCGCAAAAGCCCAAATTCTACACATTTGACTCCCGGCAATTCAAAAAACTTTATTTCAGAATCCTAAATGTTGAAGATTTCTTTCTGCTTCGTTTTCTCTCCATCATCTTGTAATTAACATATAGTATAGATCATATTTTATAATGAATTATCTATGTGATAAAGTTAACTCTTGCATTTTGGTTGCTACTGGTGTTTTGTAATTTCAGGTAAGATATCTGCAGATAACCAAGAAATCGAAGGCCCACAATCCTTATCGATGGGTTAGATATGTGACGCAAGCTAATTCTTATGTAGCACGCTTATAGGCATCTCAGCCTTTTCCTTGGCATCGTTGATAAGATAATGTGAAATTCCCAAGGTCGTGGCAACCTGTATATTCTTACTTGTATTCTTGCTTGCTTGAATGGAGGATGGAATAATAAGTTGGATGTTTATGAAGTTTTGTTTACTTGGGATGTTTCTTACGAACTTTATTCTTATTCTTGGCATCACCAGTAAAATGGAGAAGTTAAGATGAATAAGTGGGCATAAATAAAAGGATATGATATTAAGTGTGCTTAATTGTAATAAGGTTGAAGTTGCTCATTTGATGTTAAGCTCCAAGAAAGGTAATTTATATAGTTTGGATATATCAAATTCATGTCTAATTGAAGTTTTCCTTAGCTTAACTTTGTTTAAATGTGAATCAAATATTTCTAGTTTAAGTTTACTTTGTGTAATTTATTAATGATATACTTATAATGTAAGGGGTTTATTAATAATGTATTGAGTATATTTGAACCATCAATATGTCAACAATACAATAAAAGGTGTAGTTACTAATAAATTCTTTTAATCTATCTTGTGATTTGTGAAAGTCCTTTCATGATATGCACATGTTAAGAAAATTATGATTTTCAAAGGAAATATCATGTATAATAAGATAGAGCTTTTTTCATTTAATTTTAATAAAATCTCAATGATCTATTTATGTCTTCAAAGAGAGGTTGGTTTATAAATGTTTATTAGTGGTACCTAACTATAAAGTTGCTAATACTTGGAAATTAAAAGACATTCTAACAACAAAATTTTTCCTCATAAGATTTTGCCTACAATAAATACACTAGATTGCAATATAATCATAATATTTTCTCATGCATTCACATGAAAAAAAGCATGGTCCCTCTTATTTTCCACCTCAAATATTGTACGTTCTCAACTACTCTTAAATCTCTTCTATTCACTACGACTTGCTTAGAGGTCATTACCACATAAGCCCATCCATTACTAAAATCTCCCATAGTAATGTTATTCTTTTAATTAATACTTTTTGTTCTCATTTGTCTTGGTGTTCTCATCCTTTTGTTTGTTCTCTTACTCTTTTAACTAATATATATGAATAAAATATAGAGAAATGTAACTTCTTGTAACAAATTAAATCCTACTAAGATAATTAAAATCAAAATTTGGTTAATTAAGTCAAAATTAGGATTCTGGACCAATTCAAAATTTGGTCAAACCAAATATACCGCTAGAAATAGTATACATTTGCGATCATAATGCCCAAGTTTGGAAGCAACATGATAACGGTACTCCTAGATTAATTTTTGAAATTTTTAATTTAAAAAAATTTGGAAAATAAAGTATAAGTCCAAATTTAAAAATTTCAGTGTCATTAGGCTCAGAATAATAAAATAAGAGTATACAAAAAGTTTTTTCAAAATTGGTGTGTTGGATTGTTCTTAATTAATTTTGAAGGTTTTATCTTCAAAAATTAATATAAAATAAAATATATTTCCAAATTGAGAAATTCTTAATTGATGACATTTTTCTTATAAAGACGAACATTTCAGTCAAGTGTCGTCAAACTTGGAAATCAAACGACGAAAAAATATGATAAATTTAAATTACATTTTTAACTGAAATAAAATACATTCCCCTCTCTCCTCCCCCTTTTTGCTTGTTGCGCATGAGGCACGCGCCAATAAGGGGCCCGCCACCCTTGCGGTGTTGCATGCCCCTGTGTTCAACTACCCTGGGCCACCACGTCAGGCAGCCCGGCCTTCCCTCCCTCTCCCCTTCCTTTTCCTATAAATTAGCCCCAAACCTTTTCCAAAACTTGCACTCCCTCCTCCTCCATAGCTGACCACCGTCCCTCTCCATCCACCTGCGACAGCCACCTCTCCAATCTCCAACCGCCACCTTTGACCTCCGCAACCCCACCTTTGGTCGTCGGTAAGAACCCCCTTTATCCTTCCCAAAAAATTTTCTCCTCTTTGCAACTCACCTCCTCCTCCCCCGGCCCTCCGCATCCTTGCTAAACCATTACACTCGTTCAAAGGACCACCCCCATCTGAACAAGGAGAAGAAAAAAAAATATTTGAAAGGATAATTTTCTTAAAAAATAATAATAATAAAATAATAAAAATAAATAATATTTTATTTTATTTGTTGTTTCTATTATTTTTTTTATATTATATTTTTTAGTCCTTTTATTTTATATTGCTATACTTATATAATAATAATAATAATATTATTATTATTATTAACAATCATTTTTTTTGTTCATGTTATTTCATCAATATATATATATATATATTTATAAGTATAAGAGAGAGAACAGGAATTGGAAGTTAGGAGCGATACTCTTAGAACATTGACAGAAGAAGCAGCGAGCTAATGAGACTAAGAGAAATGAGTACAAGAAGTCAAGAATGACTTTAGGGCTAATGCTAACAAAGAGTAGAGGACGAGAGTCGAGCTCGAGAACAGAAGGTTAATCAGGACTTTGAAATTTTGAATCTTCGTTTGAAATTCGGAATTTAATAAAATCAATCTGCCGACTTTTAGAAAAATCAAATTTGTTTTTTCACAGATTTCAAATCCGTTGGATTTATTTTACAAAAATAATAATAGTAGAGAGGTATCCAAGCCTCATCTTCAGAGGTCTCGACGCGAAGGGTTAATCCGGCTGGACACATTAAAAGATTTTATAGTTTTTTTATTTATATATGAGTCACGCTGTTTCGAGTTGATTCAAACCCAATTCAGTTGAGCCTAACTCGAACTCGGATCAAATTGGGTTCAAATTAGGCGGTTCAACTCGAAAATCAACTAGAAATTTCGAGCCGAGTTCGGTTTGACTCTAAATTTGAGTGAATTTCGAGTTTTTGTTAAAAATGTCAGGTCTATCCTGAACTAAGGAATTTTTTCTTGGATGAATATAATTTGTTCAATAAGGAAAGTAATGCATGATGATCTTAAGACAACATAAAATTTACTGAGCATTGGCATTAAGTGCGAGTTGATTGTGCTTTTTGTGCTCCTTCTTCTGAATCTCACTCTCATCACTTCTTTGAATGTATACATTCTCTAATTCTTGGTTAACCGTATTATGCACACCTTTTCTTCCCATCTCTTCTACAAGCATGAAAACACATGAAAAGTAAAGGTAACTAAAGACTTATAGTTACCACATTTGGCTGAAAGCAAAACGCTAATGAATTAATAACTGTAATTTATGCAGCACAGGCTCATCTCCCCATGTATTAAAATCAAACTTCAGGCTGAGACAGATTCTACAGGTACAAATATTCATAAAAGACTTTTTATAAAGAATTTTAATGGAATTCATGAAATTTCCCCTAAACAAAAAAAATAAAAAAACTTAATATAACAAGTGAAATACAAATGAAAAAATCAAAAGCTTAAAATAAGCCTAAATTTCGTTACAAAATGGTTACGTGGTTCATTTCTCCGAGGAAGAGGTAGCCAAACATAGTATTGAAAAAATGCTGGCCTTTGAAGATCTGTCCTCCAACAACAACTTCGGTATCATACTTGCACGCTCTGGTGCAATCAGAGCAATATGTTACCTGAAATTTGGGTAATATATATACATACTAGATTAGTACATATATATATCAATAAATTTTTTATATTCATGCATGTTGTATGATCCAAAAAAACACCTTGCATTCAAAAACAATTAATGTTCATCTCCAATGTTTGTTATGTATTTGCACTTTCATTTATTCACCCAGAGAAATGCATGCAATTGTGTAATTCAAAAAAGATTGGTAACATATGATTTTCAGATTGAAGTGTTTCACTATTAGAGCGAAGAAAAAAAAAAAGAAACCTAAATGGTGAAATTGCAAAATTTGATCTCTTGATTCTCTTCCTTTTGGCTATCAAAGCTTCTAGAGACTCTAATGACGATCTCGCAAATTCATCTCATGGACAGTTATTGTTTGATGTGTTTCATCGCAGATAGCTTTATTGAGAACAAATTTGATGATTTTGATGCGGAAAGAGAACAAGATTAAATACAATATATTTTTGGATTAACACATGATATGGTAAGTGAAAAGGAGTGTCCCTCTCTATCACTTAATTGTAAAAAGATGTGATTGGAGATGTATTTTCATAAACAACTTTTTGCAAAAAAATGAGAATGTAGAGATATGCATCCTCATATGCATCTATCTTTGAAAAGATGGACATGATGACATGATGCGATCTCTTCAAAGGCATCTTTTGAGAGTTATGCTTGCAATATTTATATTGGTTAAAATTGGATGAATAGTAGACTAGTCAGATAATAAAGATGTTTTAATAGGCTGGTTAGGTAATAAATATGTTTTTATATTCTTTTGCTACATTAGCTTGTTGTAAGTTATAACTTAAGGTTACAAGTAAGTTGTAATTATACACATTTGCATTGATTTCTATAATAACCAATAATGCTAATTTAATAATTTTAAGAAAATCAGCTGTATTAAAAATTAAAAAATATTTTTCTATTTAATATTTAAAAAAATGCATAGCTAAAATGTATACTTAATTTCATATAAATAAAAAAACTAAATATTATATATTTTAAATTACCTTAAATTAAAGCTGAATCAAGTCAAATTTGAGTAACTCGAATTCGTTAAATTTCTATTTAAGTGGTCTCAATTCGAACTTATTTTGAGTTCAAATTGATTTTGATTTAATACAAAATCGATTAGTTCGAGTTCTAGTTTTACTAGACTCAACTAAATTCAATTTGTTTCCAACTCTACTGGCATACAAAATTTTTAACTATATTTTATGTACATTATTTTCAACGTGAGCACTATTCAAATAAATATGTTCACTAAACCCTAAAATGAAAAGAATTCAATATGCTATGTGAGATATATTTTCCTTAAAACCATAATTTAAAAAAAAATGAAAAGAATTCAGCATGCTTACGTGTGGGTGAGGCGGAATGGGGCTGAGGGGGACATGATTGAGGGTGAGGTACGGTGTAGGCTAATGCAAGGGGGGCTGGTGAGTCGTAATATGAGTCGACATGATAGCAGGTTGATGAATCACGAACAACACGGGCGATGAGCGCAATGCGAGGCAAAGGGCATGGAGCCTATAGCGTGGGAAATAGAACATCTAGTCAAGTGAAAACAACACACACACAGCATGGCAGGGTGCGCGAACCAGGAGGTTCCCTACATCATGTGCAAAGTATTGAAAATCATTAGATTTACATAAAGGCATCTCAAACATTCTATCAGAGATGATCTCGCAGTTTTTCATCCTCTCTTAGAGAGGTGACAACATCATTTTCCGAGATTGTAAGATCCATCTCTCTCTCCACTCTCTCTATAGTTTTTATTTTTATTTTTGTTTGTGTTGAATTTCCAAGGGCACACATTCATATCTTCTACGGGCTTTAAATAATACTGTTCGACTGGATCAGAAGACATTGATTTACAATGCCGCACTCTTGAATTTGTTTTCTTTTAGGCTTTAAACTACTTCCACGAGGTCCTGTAAAGACATTCTTTAGCTTCATAAATGGGGGCTGTTCTTGATTGATAATGTTCATATTTCTCTGTATTCTTTTCTATCGGAGTTTCATATTTATTTCTTACGGGTCAAACATGAGGCTTGGCTTTAAAATTTTCATCTGAAAGTTTCTAGTAGGATTGTTATTCTTTCTCAATGTAGCTAGGTATTGACAAGAATCAATGTTAGAGTCTATGTATCTCTTAAGCAGAATTTCGGTGATAAATTGTTTTATTTGAAATTTATGCAAATACATCATGTGATCCATTTGTAGTTGCAAGCAGTGACATGTTTCAATGCTTCAATGCTCAACCATGTGACATCTGAAAACCATGTAAAATTTTTTCTAAAGCGTTTGAAACCATTTTAAGGTTTTGATTAATACATTAGGACACAAGCAATAAGCACAAAAATAACAATTTTCTTTTAATTTTTTTTGAATTTAAGTTTATACAAAGGATGCATGTGAAAATATTTATATGCATCCTTCTTATATAAAGGATATATGCACAATAATTGTGCTAGAGCTAGGGCGTCCCCTGAAAGCGACATGTTGCATTGCCTGCGCGTAGTGAATAGTGTGCAAAGACGTTACATTGGCACTCAAATGTAGTGTCAAATAAGTAAGGATTCTCATTTTATGGAGAAATGTGAGTACAGAAGCTAGCCTATGATTTTAAATTAAGATTAGTTGGTTGGAATACTTGCATTCTCAATGGCAAGCTTTTGGAGTTAGTTGATATTATGATTAATAGGATGATTAATATATTATGCCTTCAAAAAATTATGGTGAGAGACAAAACTAAAATGATAATTTATGCTTTAAACTCGAGTACTCTCGTTAGAATTATTAAGGGAATGTTGTAGATATCATTTTGGAAATAATGTTAAGAGTTTGGGAGGTTGAATTATATATTTAAAGATTATAATTAATGAAACATTGTTTAATGTTATAATTGATTATGCAAAGAAAGAGTTTGGCATGATTTGGATGAGTTGGTTCAAAGTTTATCTCAAGAGGAAATGTTATATGAGAATATTAATTCGCATGTTGGAAGGGTAATTAATAAATTTATTAATGTTTATGGTGATTTTGATTTTAGAGAGATTAATGAAGATGGAAGTAAGATATTGAAGTTTGTTTTAAGGTGCTGAATCTTTGGTAAATGTGAATGCTTAATCAACAAAATGCATGAGAAGGAAGGTTGGCAGCATCAATCGGCCGTTTAGGATTATGGCCATGCACCACTTCAAATGGAGATGTTTTGGTTGTTTGGGAAGTACTACTAGTATATGCAAATTCAGCAGCAGTTAAATGTAAGTCCTAATTGCATATGATTTTTCTAATAAAGCACCTAAGTAAGTTTCATAAGCTTTAATTGACAACTTCAGTTTGACTATCCATTTGGGGGTAAAAAACTGATGAAAATTTCAATTTTGTCCCAAAAAGTTTTCATAAGGTCTTCCAAAAGTATAAGATAAACCTAACATCTCGATCTGATACAATAGTTGAAGGAAGACCATGCAATCGCAAAATTTCTTTAAAGAATAATTTTGTAGTATGGGAGGCATCATTAATTTTAGAGCAAGGTATGAAATGAGCCACCTTATAAAATGTTTCAATAACCACAAATATGCTATCATGACCACGAGTTGTTCAGAGTAACTCAAGAACAAAATCCTTTGATAAATCTTCTTAAGGCCTATGAAGAACATGCAATGCTGTGTATTGGCCAAATTTTTACTTAGTAGCTTTAGCCTGCTTACAAATTAAATATTGAGCTACTAGTTTTTGAATATCTCTTTTAAGGGAAGGACAAAAAAATATATTATCCATCAAGCATATTTATTTATCCTTTCCAAAATGGCCAACAATTCCTTCTGAGTGCAGTTCAAAAATCAAAAACTTGCTAAGAGAAGACATAGGAATGCAAAGTTGCTTTTCTCGATAAAGAAACCCATTAATCACAGAATATGTTGCATTTAAAGTTAGAGGTTGTCCAAGTGCTCCATGTAAATCAGATGAAAGTCCGGGCACACTAGGTACTCATCTCAAATTCGTTCAAATCTAAGAGTTTTGAATTATAAAGAGCAGATGGTTATTGCCACCCTTGATAATATGTCTGCAGGTTTGTTTTTAATTCCTAGTTTATGTTTAAGGACAAATGAATAAGTCTTGGAGAAATTCAACCCATTTGGTATGTCTATGATTTAACTTTCGTTGAGTATTGATAAATTTAAGGGCATGATGGTCTGAGTTAAGAACAAAGTCATTGTGTAAAGATAGCATTTTAAATGCCTTAATGATTGAATAACAGCATAAAATTCCCTATCATATGTTGAGTATCGTTGCTTTGCATCATTCAACTTCCCACAAAAGAAAGCAACAAGATGATTTTCTTGACTTAAAACTCCTCCAATTCCAATTCCAAATACATCACAAGTCATTTCAAATGTTTTAGAAAATCAGGGAGTCGAAAGACTAGGGCTGTTGTCATTAAAACTTTTATTTGATCTAAAGCCTTTTGAGCAATTGGGGTTCAACAAGACTTGTCTAACTTCAGTATATTAGTGATTGATGCTATAACAATACTAAAGTTTCTAATGAGTCAGCTATAGAATGCTGTAAGGCCATGAAAACTCCTTACTTCAATAAATTTTTTAGGAGTTGGCCACTCCATTATTGTCTTAACTTTGGTCGGGTCAGATGAAATGATAAAACCTAAGAATATCACCTCAGTTTGCAAAAAGAAACATTTCTTAAAATTAATGTATAACTTCTCTATTTTAAGGGTCTCAAAGATTTGTCTAAGATGATTAAGGTGGTATACTTTATTTGGGCTAAAAATTAATGTATAATCAAAATAAACCACAAAAGTTTTTCATATAAATAGCTTAATAACAATATTCATCAATCTCATAAATGTATTAGGAGCATTTTAAAGTCCAAATGGCATGACCAACCATTCCTAAAGTGCATCAGTGTAAGAATCCTAGGTTGTTACTTAGTCTAATTTTAACTTAATTGCATTCTAATTATCATTCAATTAGGTTCATCTGGTCGTTAGAACCAAGCACTAAAGATTTGGAGCGATTCAGAGCTCAATTGAATATTTGGATTATTTTAATAATCTTTAATTAATTAGAAAATTAAGATAATTATTTTGACATCAAATAAAAAATCCAATTTTGCCATTGCGCTCATCACCCCCCAATTAGCTAGGGGTGATGTTTTGGAAGTATTTGAAAGTTGTCGAATTTTCCTGAATATTTTAATGTATTTAAATGCCCCAAAAATTAGGATAATTAAATTGATCTCCAAACTAAAATCTGACATTACCGTTAAATTCCTCACACTCAAATTAGTTGAGTGAATTTTGTGAATTTTTGGGATTTTTTGGAGCTCATCTATCGATCTGATTTTAATGCATTAATTTAAATAGAAAATATTAATAAATTAAGTTAATTTAGTTTTAAAAATCCTTTCTTTTCCCTTTACACTAGATCCCACTCCCTCCTCCTCCTTTCCCGTGTACGAGCTGCCTCCCTCACGCAATGCTGCGTGTGCAGCATGGTCTCCATGCGTAGGCCATGGAGTGCCCTACCATCTCCCTCTCCAAGCCCATATTTCCTTCTCCTTTAACTTTGAAGCCTCAACCCTCCTCCCTCTCCATTTGCTGACAGTTGAAATTTCTTCCTCCGAAGCTTCTAAAAAACCCTCAGCTCTCTTCCTCTTATTGCTAGAAGTTGAAGAAGAAGCTCATTCCTTACAAGCTCTTGAAGAACTATATCTTCTTCCATTTGCAAGCTCAGGTACCTTTCTTATATCCTTCCTTGTACCTTCCATTTCTTTGATTGGTTGATCCAATGGCTACTTTATTTTGTGTGTATGCTTAATTCTAGTCCGTAAGGACCTGCATTTTAGCAATCGAACACAATAGAGTTTGATCTAAATCCAAAAATGAATAATGCTGTATAAAAAGAAATCTTGCATAATTAGCTAGGGCATCATTTTTTGTAGCATTAGAGTAATTTTTTGGTGTCA
Organism: Gastrodia elata; assembly: GCA_016760335.1. Taxonomy (NCBI): domain Eukaryota; kingdom Viridiplantae; phylum Streptophyta; class Magnoliopsida; order Asparagales; family Orchidaceae; genus Gastrodia; species Gastrodia elata. The sequence continues at coordinate 35,822,247 of CM028682.1, forward strand.
ATTTTGGTATCAATAGAAAAGACTTGGAAAGACCTTTCCATCAGTATATGGAACCGCACTTGAGGTGCCATGAATCGAGTGTATTTGAGTGAAAAAGGAATAAGTTTTATTTTCATCTAGGAAAAATGATCGTTGAGCGCTACAGCACGCCATAGCGCCCATGTCTTGGGAAATCTGGTGCTGCAACGAGCCGCAGTGCCCGCGTCTCAGGATGTTTAGTGTTGTAGCACACCGTAGCGCTTGAAAGCACTGCAACACGTCGCAGCATAGAAATCCTCCATAGCGCGCCGTAGTGCCTGAAAGTGTTGCAGCGTGCTGCAGCACAATGACACGCCATAATGTGCCATAGCGCTTGGCTCTTGGCCAAGCGAGTGCTACAACGCACCGTAGCACGCAGAACTGCCCAGTTTTACCCAAACATTATATTTTTGGTATTTTTATAACTCTAGAACCCTAATAATGCAAAAATATATATCTTTGGGTGGCAAAAGTTTGATGGTTTATATGGTGCTATAGACGATATCCTCTCTAGTGGCCTGACTGTCAAAAGTTTGATAATTTTATTATTATGTTTATAAATATATGTGTTCTCTCTACCATAATGAATTACACTCAAGTCATAAAGCCATAGTCGCCAAAGTAGAATATGAGTGATAGCCATTGGGAGCACTACACACCAAATTTTATCCTCATAACTACAAATCTTGATAAGAACTAAATATCAACTTGTGATGGGAAACAAAGTATAGTTAACCCAACTAACATGAAATGGTTGGGATTGAAGATCAATTTTTAAACTAGCTCTTGATATAGTATTGGTAGAGATAACATTCATTTCACTGCCCCCATCAATAACTAACCTACACCTTTACTCATTACACACAACATACATGATAAAAATATTTTTTCTCCTCCAATCTTCTTCTTCATTCTTAGCTATTCTAAGGCATCTCATCACATTAATTTGAGGATCATCCACAAATTCTTCATCTAATAGTGGGGTATCATCATAAACTTCTTTTAAAGTTTCATCTATAGGGTCATGAACTTCGTATAACAATAAGATTTATGCCTTATATTGGTTCTGCATGTGACCTCTCTTGTGACATTTGAAACAAATGATATCTTTGATGTTATTAGAGCTTCCCTCTTTGGGTGGATAGTTTAAGCTAGAGGGTGGAATGGGTCTGGTAGTTGACTTATGATTTGAATTAGAAGTCACTTGACTTCTAGTTTATATTATAGAAGTTGACTTCTTCTGTTGTTTAACAAGTAGAGCAGAGGATAATATTTTAACCTAAGTATTTCTTTCATCTCTATCCAAGTAAGATTTGTCCTTCCTAACCTTTGTTCTTTTGCTAAAGTGTTTGTCCAATAAATCTTAGCATGACCAGTCCCTTTCATCTTAGCAAAAGAAACTCGTTGATAATCATCCATTCGATACCAATCAAAGAAGTCATCCATTTGGGTTAACCAATATAAGAATTTTTTTGGATCATGTGTGCCATCATAAGTAGGAGCTTCAACTTTAACTCTTATAAAGGGATTATTAAAATTATTAACAACTCATTAGTAATCTCTCATTTCTACATTCTTAGAGTTTAGCTGTCTTCGATGAGGTTGGGGAGGTGGTGGAACATGGGGTTGGTAATCACTTGCATCTATGTATGAGCCATCATTTTCCATAGGTGCATTAAGGTTATGGATAGGATGTAGAGCATCATTTTTATTATTTTGCTAAAAGTTTAAGATGATTTTCATTTGATCTTTAATTTATTGCATTTGAGTTTTATTTTTCTTAAATAATTAAATAGTCTTTGTTTCATGTTCATGAACCTAAAATTTAAGGAATCTATTATCTTGGTCAAGTTCTTGATTTGGTCTTGGGAAATTGACTTTGGTGCCATTCTTTTTTATAAAAAAATCCGAGGAAGAAAAAAAAATGCTAAATTTGAGAAGGTGAAATAGAAAATATAGATATAAGAACAATGTGAATTGTAAGTTAAAAGAACTTTCAGGTGAGGAGGGGGGCACTTAGCCACTTACGTCCCAAGCTCTCCTTAGGATGTTTACACCCTTTTGACAAAGTTCTTTTTAACTTTGCAAACAATAAGTTTTATACAAGTATATTTTTATACATACAAGTTTAATGCAAATATAAGTATATATAATTTTTAGATTTAAGAGCCTTATTTTTTTAAGAATTATAAATTAATTTAAGTGATGAAAAATAAGCAACTAATATTACCACAAATACCAAACATAGAAAGTAAGGAAGTTCATATAATTTTTTTGTTCACATCAATGTAAGGACTTCAATATTAAGTGGAACACTCACTTTTCATATTTTCACTCAAGTAAATGCTTAAGGTATGTTCACAGAAGAATATTGGCAAGGCTATATAATGGTGCTCACTAATTGGAGTTCATGAACACACTATAGACTTGCAAGTAATATGATAAATTTCCAGGTAATTAATATGAAAATATTGATTCATAAAAAGGTATGTTAGCATGACTCAAAATCTTGAGATGAAGATTTCACCAAAATTTATTCCTCATGCCAAAATGCATTTTTTTTTCAGCTTTCCCAAACTCGCTCTGATACCAAAATATGATGCTAGTGGGATGCATTTTTTTGGGTAAATTATGTATTTAAATATTGAATGGATAGATAGGATAATGTTTAATAATGATTTTTAGAGTTTGTAGTGGGTTGGTTATGGGTTTAAAATGGACTATCTAAAGGAAAGCTAAGACTAATCTAGATCGAGCCTAGCTTTGGCTGATTCGAAAAATCACTTTTGTAAGTTGGGCTTTAGTGGGTTAAAGGGCTAGAAATAAATTAATATAGATAGCCTAAGATGTGTAGTTGGATCTGGAGTAGATGGCTAGGATTGATGGTGTTTAGATGGGTGTCGAGGGGTAGGGAATAAGACTAGGTTGGGCTGTTTTCAGAATTGGCTGTAGAGGTTGTGGTGGAGTTTGGAGTGTGTTTGAGAGATTAGATAATGATTTAATAATTTTAAAGGATACTC